>JARYZH020000222.1:0-612092 GCA_030021035.2 Notholithocarpus densiflorus | reverse complement strand
TTTTTTTTTAATTTTTATTTAAAGAAAAAAAATGCATGGTAATTAAGTTATAATTGGTGAAGCAAAAAATGGAACACTAATAATGTAGTAAAATAGATCATTTTTATTCCAAATATCATCGTCTTTCCCTTGTCTAAGATAGATGAGGATTTTACCAGTCATTTCCTCCTGATTCTATTCTTTGGAAAGACATTTTTTGAGACCCAATAATTGGAATGCCACTAATTCAGTAGTTGGACGGCTCATGCATAGTAGATAGAGATAGGATTTCATTTTTGGAGGAAGTAAATTTTGTATTTATCTGTTAGAGATTTTTACACGTGAATTATGATATTTTAGTTAATATAAACTTATAAAATAATCAAATCGTGTTTTTTTTTTTTTAAATTATGGTGATCAAACACACACACTTGAACCTTTTTTTTTTTTTTTTTAGAAAACACACTTGAACTTGATACTTAACATGAAAATAAGACTGAATTTTTTAGTTTATTATATGTTAATACCTATTTTTCACAACATATGTTTTACAAACCCGACCTCCTTGTAAGCCTAATTCATGTATTATATAATATTTTATTTTTTTAACCATGGTCTAAGACCATTTGACATCTTGGAGAATTGAGGAAGAGTGATTTGGTAGGTATGAGTGGACTCTTTTTGGACTTTTTGTATGAGCCCAAACTGTGCATGCTGCCACGTGGTTGGGGATGCTGTCAATATATACCTAGAGCTTATTTAAAAGGTTTGGTATCCGAACCTTTTAAAAAACATAAATTTACATAAATCGCACTTGATGTTTATCTAACTACCAAAAAAAAAAAAATCATTCATGACTTGAGATTCAGCTCTGGGAAAGAAAAAAAGATAATTCATGTGAGAAATATCTCAATAGATAAATACAATATGATGATGAATATGCTTTCTTCTTTTAGGATGTTTACATAATTATATTAAAATATCACTTAGTATTCAAATGAATAGTTTTAAAATTTTCAAATTGGTTTCCAATATTATATATATCATATATAAAATTTGTCACTTTTCAGCTCAAATCCTAACTCTGCCACTGCTTATGTGTACCATTTAAGCATTGTTGCATCAACTCAATCCTCGTCAAACCAACATAGATAAACATACCCTTTTTATTTTCTATTAATGTGTTAACAATCTATTAATAACGAAATGAATAATATTTAAAATAAACAAGGATCATGGAAGGTTTTAAACAAAATTTTTTTACAATTGCATCTTGGCCGTTCAATTCAACTGTCCCAAAAGGTGCACATCTAATCTAACCGTTGAGTCTTGAAAGAATTTATGCCCTCCCATAAATGGTCTACAAACGGCTTCCCTAAAAAATAATAACACGTAAATAAGAATTTTTTTAAAAAAATTCAGTAATAAGTTTAAATTAAAATTAGTAACAACTTACTACCTAAAATTTTTGTGAAAGTGTTGAAAATATTGTTAACATAACACTTCTTCCAAAATAATGCCTAATTAATTTCATGTGTGACTGTTCTCAAATACCAGAACGAGCACGAGTTTTAAACGTTGAATTGAGTAAACCATAAACTAGTTGCCTACTTGCCTCGCCTTTGATGCCAAAAATTAAAAGTCCAAAAACACTAGTGGGCCTGAGCAAAACTACAACACAAGCAGGCAGTTCAACAATAATGTTAATTTTGCTCCTGTACTAAAGAGGAACGTGAAAGTTGTCTGTTTTGTCCACTTCATTGTCCCTACTTATCTGTACCATATTCTTATGAAAAGTGGAACCATTTAAGCATGTTTAATCAAACCAAACATAGATAAACATACACTTTTCATTTTCTCTCTAATGTCTTACAATTTATTAATAACTAAATGAATTATATTTAACATAAACAAATAAACTAAATAGAGATCAAGTAAGGTTTTATACCCAAAGTTTTGACCATTTCATCTTGGTCACTCAACTGAACTGTCCCAAAAGGTACACGTATGTCTAGGTAATCATATTCTACCTGTTAAAAATCAATTTGATCCAATAACTTCAAGGAAATGGTATGAAATAAATGGTTTGATTAGCAGATAAAACACACTGGCTTAGGTGCCGTTCTCTCGGTTTCAAAAGATCAATATTAGATTTCAAAATCAACAAAAATGTAATCTGTTATATATGATGGGCTCGATTTAGAATGGGCCAATTCATTATTTATTTGCAAAGATATTTAACAACCGAGCTATTCTTTTCAATGATATCAATCATGTCGTGCAATACGAGATTTTTTGTACTTCTGAACATAAGAATTCAAAACAAAACAAAAGGAAAATATCAATCTATATATCCATCGTCTCATTTATATGCAACGGTTAATTACGTCTGTACTCTGTAGATAAGACTTCTTCATTGCACCTTCTTGCTTTTATACTTTAACCAACCAAAAGATAAAAATTCTTTATTCGTTTTGTCTCTTTGGCAGGATCCAGAACTTTTTTTTTTTTTTTTCTAAATCTATATATAAAATAGTAGAAACACAGTAGTATTGTTCTATCATTTGAGTATCAAATTAAATTTTTTTTATTAATTAAGCAATGTTTAGAGTAATCTTTCAATTTTTTAAGACCTTGTTTCATAGAATTTGAGGTTATCTGTGTTTCAATTTACACACCAACTACTTGAGAAATAATGATTTAAATCTTCCAAATGTGTGAGTCCATTGGTCCAACCTCTAGCTGTCAAAAAAATGGATTTGGAAAGTATCTAGACTCAGGCACCTGATAGACCAAGGAGGATGTGTTGCGAAGTAAATGTCACCCTTATTTTATCAATAGTGAGAAATTAAACATTTTTTGGACAAATAACGTCATTTCACCCTATTATAAACATTACTCATGTCTAATTTGAGGGCCATATGTCCCACCCTTCATATGCAATAATAATATAATCTATGATCATATATATATATATATATATATATATATATTTCATGCAAATAATATAAAAAAAAAATGGGTCAAAAGCTAGTGACTAGTGTTTCTATTAATGCTATGACTATTGTGTATTTTATAGGAAATTAGGGACGACAAGTTGAAGTTGATAGATGAAGAACTTGACGGAGACAGTAATTAGGGAAGTTCAACTAGAAATAACTGCAAGTGCTTCAACAAGAACTTCAACTGAGTGTCGCATCTACAAGGTTCCATGTCACCTTCGCAAATGGAATGAAGAAGCCTACACTCCTCAGGTTATTTCAATTGGTCCCATTCATCATGGCAACAACAAATTTCAAACTATGGAAAATCATAAATTAAGATGCTTTGAGAGCCTCAAACAACGAATCGGCATAACCTTGGAGAATTTTGAAAGATATATAAGGCAGGAGGAAAATAGCATTCGACAATGCTATGTAGAGACTGTTGTTGATCTTGGAAGTGATGATTTTGTGAAAATGATCATGTTGGATGCGAACTTCATTTTGGAGCTTTTCTTGAAATTTTCGGACAGTTGGCCAAGAGAAGATCCTTTGTTGGTGGAAGGATGGCTACTTGAGACGGTGTCCCGCGACTTGTTATTACTTGAAAATCAGCTTCCGTTCTTTGTTATTCAGATGCTATTCAACCTTGCATTCCTCTATGGCTCAAACAACCGTTCTTTGATTCAACTTACTTTTGACTTCTTTAAGACCTTGAACATTTATGATAAAACTCCCATTTCTATTGCTAATGAGGAAATAAAACACTTCACCGATCTGCTTAGAACTTTTCAACTACCTGAATCCTCTAAGCTACCACACAGAGGCGAGGTCACAACTTTTCCAAACTACTCTGCAACACAGCTGCATGAGGCAGGAGTGAAGTTTACGAAGGCTCCAACAACAAGCGTACTGGACTTAGATTTCAAAAATGGAGAGTTGAAAATCCCAACCTTAACTTTCGAGGATTATGCGGAAGATCATGTGAGAAACGTTATGGCATTAGAGCAATGTAATATTAGTTTAGACGCATACTTCACGGATTTCTATATAATTTTGGATCATCTTATCAATACTACCAAAGATGTGGATTTGCTTAGTAAGAAGGGAATCATTGCTAATCGCCTAGGCGACAGCGAAGCAGTGACATCTATGATCAACAAGCTTAACAGAGGAATCATAAGGAGGGGTATGAACGCTAATTACTACAATCTCTGTATACAATTGGATGCATTCGCGGAGGGATTTTGGAACAGAAATAAGGCGAAATTAATGCGTCAATATTTTAACTCTCCTTGGAAAGGAACTGCTACCATCGCGGCTTTTATTATTCTGGCACTCACTCTATTACAAACAATATTTACCATCAATAAGTAGTGTAGGTCCAAAGCGTGTGTAATTTGTGTGTTTGTTTGATTGCTCAGTGATAAATTTTTATGTTTCTACATTCTTGCGTAAAATATATAATAATACACAATTGTTGTGTTTCCGCATTCTTGTTGACTATTTATGTATCTTCAACTTCAATTAATAAAATCCATTGATTGATCCTTGAGCAAAAAGCTTGGAGGTTCGGAAGGCAACCATACCTAGGAAAAAGTTATACTGTAAAAAAGTGCAGCCTGAAACAGCGTTACCAAACGAGTACCTTCAACTAGTTGAACAATACATGAATCCAAGATATTGTTTGGTTTTGTGCGTCTAGCATCAATCGGTATAAACTATAAAGTTCAAAAGGCACAGGCATGGTCAGATTAAAATATCAAAATTTAAATCTATAATATTATAACCAAATCCTAATAATAAAAGTATTTTCAAGAACCAAATAATAAAAACAAATCAGGAAATATTGCTTGAAACAGCTAATGACACGAAGAAGTCACTCCGGCCATAAGCACAATCGACATATAAAACTGTAAACATGACCATGCTAAACAGCACAGTTGTGACTAAAAATGCTATCAAATTAAAATATTATAGAACAAACTATCGTAGGGGCTGTTTAGTGGCAGGTCATATGTCGACCGTTAAATGGGACAAAAAATTTTAGGATGAGATTTAAAAATTTCTTGATAACTGTAGTGGGCTTTTTTGTGCTATTTGCGGACTGGTCTAAGCCTTTTCAAGTTTAAGAGAGTTGGGTCTAATTCTCTTCACAGGATGGGCCTTACGAACGAGTCTGTGCACAAAATAACAAGATCCAAGATCCTAAAGAACAGTTTATAAATAAGTAAATAACCCAATGAATATTAGTTCAAATATTGTTAGCCCACATATTCAAATAAGTGAATAAATACATAAATACGTATTGTATAAGTATTTATAAAATGAACTCCGTATTGACTGTAGAAAACATTGTATCGTCTGCGACACACAAATCAGATAACCCGAAGCTTGGAATATCTCAGATGGCCATCCTTATGATGCACACGCTTCAGGTCAAATATGGTTTTAGCATATACATTTTCTTCAAATAACCTTCTAAAAAAAATAAAAAAATAAATAACTATCATGTTCATATGTAAGTAAAAAATTTCTAACTTTATCATTCTTAAAGTATTTTCATAAATTATTTTGACAAGAACATAAAGGACCGATTTGGTATGTGAAATTTTTTTTTTTTTGAAAACATTTTTCAAAAAAATTAATTTGAAACTAGTTTAGGAGATAATTGTTTTTGAAATTGAAATTAGTTTTTAGATAATAATTTGTACATCATATGTGTTTGGCTCCCACATTGTCGAATTCGCTAATTGTATAGCAAGTATCCATACAATTTTAATACTTCCAATTCAGTTTTTTTTAAGAGAATCCAATTCAGTTAATTGTTATAAAACCTACTTTCAACCTAATTAAAGTTACTTCCAATTAGCTAATTTTATATCAAGTATCCATACAAATTTTTTGTCTATTTTACTATAATAACCTACCTTTTTTTTATTTTATATATATACTCACCTTTCAAAATACTCTACATCAGATTATTTATTTTACACTACATTTCATCATAATACCATTTTCTTATCAATTTATCATTATTATCTCAAATCATCTCTCTCTTCCTCAACCAAAAATCACTGCCTTCAATCTAAATAATTTCTAAAACATTCATTTGCATAACTACATTAATTGTGTAAATTTTCCCCATCAACAATAAAATACACTCACATTAGTTTATATATCATTGTACAAAAATACATAGATTGACATAGGTGTATTTTGGGTTGATTAGACAAATTTGAGATCTTATACTATTTTACAACTGATGCAATTTCTATTACAATAAAATCAATGTAAAATTGTAGAGGAGATGGCCCATAATTTTTTGAAATACACTTATATTTTTAAAATATAGGTATAACTTGCGCATCCTCCCCTTATAAGAGTGAGCCTAAATATAAAATTGTAAATAATATAGCTATATTTTTTATTTTCTTAAGACGGGGCGGCCCCCTTGGGCCCCACCTAGTTCCGCCCACATCACGTAGTGATTTTAATCCTAGCGGCTCTTATCTTCGTCATCGGGAAATTTAAGGAAAACTTGATTGATGGAAGAATCATGGGATAGCGAAATTCACCAGGAAGCAAACACTTCAAGTGGAAATGAAACTCAAATAGAAGGGTTGGCGAAGGACATCACAACAATGTTTGCAACTTGCAAGTTCGCAGCCTCCATTCTCAATAACGGGTCGTATCAATGTTCCAGATCACCTTCGCAATCGCCAAGTGGCTGAAGAAGTCTACACTCCTCAGGTTATTTCAGTTGGCCCTATTCACCACTCCACTGAGAAATTACGACCCATGGAAAAGTGTAAAGTATGGTATCTTGAGTGTTTCATTAATCGGGCTAAAACAAACTTGAAGAATTTAGTCAGTGCTATAACAAAGATGGAAAAAAACATTCGCCCTTGGTATGCAGAGACTATTGTGTCTAGCATGAGCAGTGATGATTTTGTGAAAATGATCCTGATGGATGCGATCTACATTCTTAAGCTTTTCTTTAGAGTTGCTTACCCCCGTAAGGAACAGGATGATCCTATAAGGGCAGAAGAGGACGATCCTATAATGGCAGAACCTGGGCTGCCTGTTTCTGTGAGGATTGACTTGATGTTACTTGAAAATCAGCTTCCATTCTTTCTTTTAAAGAAACTGTTTGACCTTTCCTTTCCAGATGACTCAAACTCCCTCTCTTTAATTGAACTTTCTTTTAAATTCTTTGTGTTATACAACTTTCACACGGATGGCCCCTGAGGATGTCGATGTCAATGTGGAGATACTACACCTAACAGATCTGATTAGGACCTTTCTTCTACGTTCACCCTTACCGGCAAGAAACAGTAAAGTGACTAAACTTTTATACTCGGCAACACAACTGCAAGAGGCAGGAGTAAAGTTTAACGTAAGTTCGAAGAATAGCGTGCTTGACATAAAATTCGATTCAAAAAACGGAGTTTTGGAAATGCAAGCTTAGGGATACACGAGGAGACAATAGTTCTTTTTAGAAACCTAATTACATTAGAGCAATCCCATCATATAGAAAATGCATACATTACAGATTACTTTGTCCTCTTGAATTTCCTTATCAATACTACCAAAGATAGGGATTTACTTTGCGAAAAGGGAATATTGGTTAATTACGTAAGCGACAACAACACAGCAACAACGGCTTTCAATTATCTGAACAACTATCTCATTTACATTTTGGGCTAATTTTCATTTTGATCTCTACTTTTTAGTTGCGCTTACCTGAATCCCTAAAAACGAAAAACCATGTTCATTTTGGTCCCTACCACTAACCCTTTAATTGAAAAATCAAAATGGCAAACGGAGTGCACTTTTTGCACAGTAAATACTGAATTGATCAATAAAAAAAAATCTATTTGTCATTTTTTAAAATGCAATATCTGCATTTAAATTATTTTAAAATAACATAGAAACTCATCAATAGAAATACCATAGAAAATAACATTATGAGCAAGCATAGCTTTATCCCATTCAGCCTTAGGTTTATGTCAATGGACGTCCAAACACTATCATCAAGTAATCTTAGGAACGCCATGTGAACCTTCCAAAAGGCCGACATATGCTTCTTTATTTTATTCTCCAATTCTTTCATGTCTAATCCACCTTCCTTTTTGGAACATGCCATTTCCCATAAAACTTTCAACCTAGGAGCTTTTGTCTCACATCCTCTCAATAAAAATCTGCTAATTATTTTTTGCTCAATGGTTTTAATAACTTGCTTGAGAAGGATGACCAAATTACACCATTAAATATCAATGCTAAAGAGGATTGATTTTAGTAGTGTAACCTGCCTGCAAGTGATAGGTGCTTGGAACATAAGAGGCAATTATGTGATCAATCTTGTCAAGGAGGCCAACGATCCTTGGCTGAAAGTTTGCTAGAAATTAAGTGTACTCCCATGTACTTTATAGGTAATTCCCTTAAATGTACCAATATAGAGATTTGTTCCTTAATTATGTGTCAGATTTTTACCAAGATCTCATAAAAATGTGCAAGCCTCTTTTTTAAAGATTAAAGCAAAATCCTATTCCTTGGACAGAGGTACATACTAAAATTGTCAAGAAAATTAAACAACATGTGAAGAACCTACAATATTTAGGATTACCTAATCCAAACTTACACAAGATTGTAGAAACTGATGCCTCAAATGTAGCATTTGGCGGTATTTTGAAACAAAATGTAAGAAACCAAGGAAAACTTGTTATAGATTTGGCTTCAAAAGAATCAAAACAAATATTTGCAAAAGATGTTCTACAAAAAGATGTTAAGAATTTTATTTTTTAAATTAGCAAAACTTTATATAATGTATCCATCCCGCACCCAGTTGGCGTTTTCCTCCTCCCAAAATCATGACTTCTTGTGGAAATTGTGGATCTGACAAGTGTCATGGATTACTTGCCCATAATTTTTCAAACTATAAAGTATATTATTGCAAAAAGCCAACTGATCTTTATAAATTTTCAATTGATGATTTTCAGGAAAGAATGTCCAATTAGAAAAACAATGTCAAGCAATTCCTATATGATGGCCAACTCCCCCCAAGGGAGTATAGTTTCTCGCATCAGGCCCCCCATTCCTCCAACTCCGAATCCTAGATCTTCCAATGCGCCTTCTTCAAATAGATTTCAAGCATTAGGAAATATTCCTAAAACCACGAATTTTGCTCTCAAGTAGCATCCAATGTGTCATCTTCTCAAGTGACTAGGCCTCCATCTAATGTGTCTTCTGTCCCACAACAGCAGTCATCCAGATTTGACCGACCTATTAGATCTCATTATCAAGTGAAACCTTGCCATCACCCATTTTTCATAATTAAATCAGAATTTAAGTCTGAATCCAATCCTCTGAAAATTGTCCAAAAGTATCTCCTAAACAATTTCCCATTTCTTCCCAAGTGATTTAAAAAAGAATAAAAAATTTATGAATTCATTTTAGTTTATACAAACTCTGCAATCATTAATCACAATCTAAAACCAACTGATCAATCACAAATATCGCACTCTAAGTGTACCATAAAAAAAAATTAAATAAATTAAATAAATAAAAAAGTACTCACTCCATCTTTTTGGAGTGGTACCAAAAAAGTGAAAAAGTTTTCAAGAACATTTGATCCTCAATATTATAGCTAATGGGATTACGTAGATGCAATGTTCAAAATGTTTTATATATAAAATCTAGAAATGAACCTTTCTTGGTTGTATCATTTTGATACAAAAATGCCTAAAATTCCTCTCCCTAATCAGTTCCTATAATGGTGTACTAGTTTAGGACCCATTCAAGAAATTTTACCCCATTATGTTATTGTGGCTTTTCAAAATTGGGCTTCTGGCTCATTCGATCCCTCATCAATTGACAAAAACCCTGATGTATTTCTCCAAATCCCATATGGGTTTTAGAAAATTGTATAAACTATTTTACAAACCCAGTTGTACAAAATTCAAAACCCATTTGTATTTCTCCAGAGCATGCTGCCAAAGTAGTTAGAAAAAAACCCAGTTGTATTTGTCTTTTGTGCAGACAAAAGAAACCCTTTTTCCCTCGTAAATCCACTTCTCTGGAATGTTATTATAATGAGATTGTATGCAACTCAACTTGAAGGAAGCCATTTTATCTCAGAATTGGAACTCCATCTACTGGAAATTTCTAGATTTGAGAGGATCCGTAAGAAATAAGAGAAATGCTATGTTTTTATAATACTTTTGTAATAAATCCTGACATCTTGACATGTTGTTATTGGTTGTTACATGTGAACAAAAAAATAATTTCAATAATGAATTTAAATTAAAACCAGAAACAACTTATTAAGAATGTTGTGAACATAGCAGTTCTCCCAAAATAATGCAAAATTAATGTCATATACAGAAGAGTACCATGGGCAGCTAATAACAGTAATGGTGTGTGACTGTTTTCAACTACCAAAATGAATTTGATCTGTTCAATTGACCATTGTTGATTAATTATCAGCAATTCAACAAAATGTGGCCTCTTCTTTGGAAGAATGTGAAGCAATTAAAAAACACCCAATAATGAGAGCATGTGATAGAAGACGAAAGGTTCTGTTTAAAGGAAGCCATTTTATCTCAGAACTAAAACTCTATTTATTGGAAATTTTTAGATTTGAGAGGAGAGACTAGATCCGCAAGAAATAAGAGAACTGCTATGTTTTTATAATATTTTCATAACAAATTTTAAGTGACAAGTTGTTATTGCCTATTACTGGTAGGAAAAAAAGTAATTTCAGTAGTGAGTTTAAATTAGAACCAGTAACAACATAACTTACCACCTAAAATTTATTGTGATTTATGAAGATAACACTTCTCCCAAAATAATGCCCATTTAATGTCATGTACAGAAGAGTACCGCAGGTAGCTAATCTGCAAATCTCAATCAGCCGAGATGTGCATCTCAATCTATTTTTTCCTATTTTCTGCACTTATTTTTTCCTATTTTCTTGAGTCTTCAATTGGGCAGAACTTTATTTGTCTTGTTTCTAAATATTTCTAGACTAAACACACTAGACAAAACTAAGTTCTAAAATTTAATAGTTGTCTATCTAAAAATATGGACTTTACACATTTAAAATTAAATTTCTCAGTAACCCAAGAGGAAAATTTCTTTTTCTCCATTTATCTCTCTCGTTTTTAATGTTATATAATTTTCTTGGTATTTGACTTTGATCATTGATCTAATCTCTGCGCAAAAATTCAGCTTAGGTTGAACAAGAAAACTATGACAATCTAGGCAAATTCTTTGGGATTGCTTTCATGGGATATACGCTAAAAATTGGGCTTCATGAATGTTGTAGTTTAGGATCTTATAAGACTTCGTGTGTGATGTCTCTCTTTGAAGATCTGATGGTCTTTGGAGACTTTGATCCAAATCAAGCGGTTGCTGACCGTATTTATTAGATGTTTCATGTTTTGCTAAAATTTACACACTCAGATTTTTAAGGTTCCATCAGAATTTTGGTGACTTGGTGCTGGGTTGTATTTTTAAATGAAGTGTCAAATTTTGATTCAGTCACTTAAGTTACATTGCAACGATTTTACTTTTAGATATTGCAATTGATATGACAGGGTTACCACATCATTAAAATTATTCTACTCATTCTTCTGTTAAACACGTAAGCAAAGAAACTAATGGAAGTTAGTGAAGTGAGCAATTGTGTTTACTTTTAAAACTCTAAGGACTAATAGCGCTCTATTGAAATTTTAAGAACTAAAACGCTCAGTAGGTAAACTTTAAGGACCAATAATTTAGTTTTGTCATTTATTGTGATTTATGAACCTAACACTTCTCCCAAAATAATGTCCAATTAATGTCACATACAAAAGAGTACCATGGGCCGCTATTAACAATAATGTTGTAGTTTAGGATCTTATAGGATCTTAATTCTTATCCCTTAGTCAAGAATCTTTTAGCTTAATTTCCTAATAAAATATTAATTTAATAAGATGCAACTTGACGGAAAAACAAAACAAAACAAAAAAACTGTGAGTTGTGTGGTATTTAAGTTTAGAAAATTTTGATGATAGACTTTTAGTTTTATTTAAATTAAACAGTTGTTAAATGTTATCCCTTAATTTGAGGAAATATATCATAATAAATACTATAAATTAATTTACTAATTAATTATTCTTAAAATGTTGATAATAGACTTTGGATTTGGCTTACCTCCAGTGCTTTTTTAACTGGATTTGTCTTTTTGTTTTTAATACACAATAGCAAGTGGTAGTGGATTTTAATCTCCACTTTTTATTTAGTTAGTGGGTGATGTGCTAGTTTCTCATTAAAATAAAAAGAGATTCCAATTAAAAAAGTACTGCAAGTAAGCTAAACCCATAGACTTTTAGTACCGAAGTAGACGTCAAAATTATGTTTTTTTTTTTTTTTTTTGAGAAAGAAAATATAGGTTGTTGTGTGGGATTTAGGTTTAGAATTTTTGATATTAGAATTTTAGTTTGATTAGAATTTAAATTTGTTGAAGTATAATGATAAGTTTTATCTAAATTAAACAATTGCTAAATATTATCCCTTAATTTGAGGAATTATATCATAAAAAATAATATAAATTAATTTATTAATTAGTTGTTCTTAAAATATTGATAATAGAGTTTTAGTTAGAGTAAAAGTCAAAACATGGGTTTTTTTTTTTTTAAAGATAGAAAACGTGGGTAGTTGTTTGAGACTCAATTTCATAATTTTATAATAGACTTTTAGTTTAAATAGAATTTAAATTTGTTGAAATTTAAATGATAAAATTTTACCTAAATTAATTAGTTTTTAAATATTATCCCTTAATTTGAGGAAATATATCTTAATAAATAATATAAAATTAATTTACTAATTAGTGAGAGTAGTCGTTTGACACAACCACGGTTTCTTAATCAACTTTTATTATTATATATATAATATATGATATGATATGATTTGTGAGTTATGTAGTATTTAAGTTTAAAAATTTTCATGATAGACTTTTAGTTTTATTTAAATTAAATATTTGTTAAATATTATCGCCTTAATTTGAGAAAATATATCATAACAAATAATATAAATTAATTTACTAATTAGTTGTTCTTAAGATGTTAATAATAGACTTTTAGTTAAAGCAGAGGTCAAAAGTTTGTTTATATATTTAGAAAGAAAACATGGGTTTTTGTCAGAAATTTAAGTTTAGAATTTTTTATAAGAATAATGCTAGAGATAAAAAATATTTTACAAAAAAAATTTACAAATTGCTAATGTGATGAGTGATTATTGGTAAATGAAAATGTGATATTAATGGTGGGCCTAAATGAAAACCAATAAAAGGTTGGTCACATCAACATTTTGTAAAAATGTTGTAAAATAGTTTGTGACTATAGTATTACTCTTTTGATAATAGACTTTTAGTTTGAATATAATTTAAAATTGTTGAAGTTTAAATGATATGTTTGATCTAAATTAAACAATTGCTAAATATTATCCCTTAATTTGAGGAATTATATCATAAAAATAATATGTTAATTATTTGTTCTTAAAATATTGATAATAAACCTTTAGTTGAGGTATAATTTAAAACACGGTTTTTTTAAGAAAGAAAACCTTGGTTGTTGTTTGGAATTAAAGTTTAGAAATTTTTATAATAGACTTTTAGTTTGAATAGAATTTAAATTTGTTAAAATTTAAATGATAAAGTTTTACCTAAATTAAACAATTGTTAAATATTATCCCTCAATTTGAGGAAATATATCCCAAAGAATAATATAAAATTAATTTATTAATTAGTGAGAGTAACCACTTGGCGCACTCACTCTATTACAAACAATATTTACTATCAAAAGTAGTATAGGTCCAAGCGTGTGTAATTTGTGTGTTTGTTTGATTGCTCAGTGATAAATTTTTGTGTTTCCGCATTCTTGCATAAAATAAATAATAATACACAATTGTTGTGTTTCCGCATTCTTGTTGACTATTAATGTATCTTCAACTTCAATTAATAAAATCCGTTGATTGATCCTTGAGCAAAATGCTTGGAGGTTCAGAAGGCAACCATACCTAGAAAAAAGTTATACTGTAAAAAAGTGCAGCCTAAAACTGCGTTACCAAACAAGCAGGGCCGGCTCTTCTACTAGGCCAATTAGGCAATGGCCTAGGCCCCCTAGTGGAAGGAGGCCCCAAAATTTTGGAAAAAAAAAATGGGTAGCATATACATAGCCTGAAAAAATTAAACTTTGCCCCAACATTTCAACAAATTATTTTTGGCCCTTGATGAATCTCAAAAAAAAAAAAAAAAAAAAAGTAAATAAAATATGCTCCATCATTTTCACCCAAGAACAAGAAGAAAATCCTCTAGTCTAAACAAAATCAATTGTCCCAAAAATAAAGTCATTTAACCTCTAGACAAACCAACATTAACTACAAGCTATGTCTAAAAAAATTACACATAAAACAATTACAAATCAAAAATCCCAAATCCCAAAATTTTTTACCCATACCGTTTCTCTCTCTGTTTTCTTTTAATTATAATATTGATGCCAAAAATGTATTCTTGCACAGTTCGCTTCATTTTCATGTCCTAATGTGTGTCACTCCATACTTGGGTGAGACTCTAATAAGCAAATTCAAATTGTTATTATATTTGGAATTCCCCCTCCCCTTTTCCATTAGCTTATTATAATGAAATAATATTACGCGTGAATGTACGTTTTGGGCCGATTCTCATTTTGGTCTCTACTTTTTAGTTGCGCTTACTTGAGTCCCTAAAAACGAAAAATCATGTCCATTTTGGTCCCTGCCACTAACCCATTAATAGAAAAATCATACGTGACAAACAAAGTGCACTATTTGCATAATAAATGCTGACATGGCTAATAAAATAATAATTAAAAAAATCTATTTGGCATTTTTTAAATGCAATGTCTACATTTAATTTTTTTTTTTTTTAAGTCATGTCAGAAAATTTAAACAAAAAGATTTTAAAAAAAAAAACCTTAAATCTAATTTAATAAAAAAAAATTTTGTTTCTTTTCATTATCTTTTTTTGTAAGAACTTAACAACTTGTTATTCATGTTCTTCTCAAATCCAAGAAACAAACCCAACAACCAAACCAATCTCCAACAAACCCCAAATCCAAATCCAGCAACCAAATCCAATCTCCATCAAATCCAAGAAAACAAGAAATAAATCCAAGAAACCAAACCAAACCATAAATGAACCCAAGAAATAAACCCATAAACACAATAACTAACCCAATCTCCAGCAAACCCATAAACCCAGAAATTTCACATTCATATTATCAAATTCCTATTCCTAAAAACACACTAATTGAGATTTGTGTTCATCTTGATCATGAACACACAAAAACAACAAACCTAGAATATTCAATCACAAGAACAAAAAAAAAATAGAAACCCAGAATATTCCAAAATTTGAACAAAAATTCTTGCACAAAAATCAATTATACATAGAATTTCTCAAACAAATTTTCTCATAACATAGATTTTTAACCAAATACACAGAATTTCAATCAAACAAATTCCTTCATCAATTTCCAGCAACCTGCAAAGCTTTAACATCAAATCCACAAAAATCCTAAGCTAAAAACTTCCAAATCAACCTTAGACCTAGATCATGGTTTCGTCAACCATAATCTAGGTAGCATTGGTGAAGGGCAATGGGTGGAGGTAAGGGTTTCAGTCATGACTGGGATTGGGCTTGAGAGAGGAAAAAAGAGGGTGAGGAGGCATTACCTAGCACATAGAGAAGCCGAAAAGGGTGAGGTGGCTTCCCCTCGATCTGCTCCAAACCACTGTCAGCCTCCTCTCTCTCTCTCTCTCTCTCTCTCTCTCTCTCTCTCTCTCTCTCTCTCTCTAAACCCAAATCATGAGTTCAATGGTCTAATGATAAAAAAAATGGTCTAAATTATAATTAAAAATTTAGATTTTTTTTATTTTTTTGTGATTTTTTATTTATTTAAGTGCTGACGTGACATTTAAAAATGCCAAATAGATTTTTTTTTTTTTTTTTTATTAGCCACATCAGTATTAACTATGCAAACAGTATACTCCGTTTGCCACATATGAATTTTTTGTTAGTGGGTTGACAACAAGAACCAAAATAGACATGATTTTTCATTTTTAAGGACTCAGTTAAGCATGACTAAAAAATAGGGACCAAAATAAAAATCAACCCAAATGTATTGACTAAAAGTGCATTTACACCATAATATTATTATGTTTCTCTAGGAAAATCCTTTCCAGTTTCCACGTGTGTAGATTCCTTTAACTTGAGTGTAGTCACCAATTTGTCTTAAATTTATTATTTCATATGAATTATATTACATAGTTTTATATGTTTTTCATCCTTGTGATGATAAAAGTTTATACTCAATGACATTGTGAAAAGAATATTATCTTTTTAACCAATCTTATTATACAAATTTGAATTTTTGTTTTGAAATAAATTTACTTATTTTCATTCGATATTAAGATTCTTAAAAACTAAAAGAAAAAGTCAATATACTTTCTATTCTCCAAAATAATAATGATAATAATTTCTGGCGGAATGAATATATATAATTGGGAGATGTTTACAGATGCCTGCATTAGTTTATGAAATATTTTTTAAAAATGTTTATAGAAAGAGAAAAAAAAGTTATTAATTTTTTTTACCGCTTTTATATTTCTCAAATTTGGTTTAATAGCACTTGCCCTAAGGGCACTGTTAGGTCCGTTAACTAACTTATTAAACTATCCCATGAAACCCACGTGTTTACTACTAGTCTAAGAAATAACTAGAGCTAACCGTTACAGTAAAACCATTCACGTGACGCTAATCATACACGAGACGGAGACGCTAACTTGTAATATGTTACAAGGATTCAGTGTCTGATTTTCTAACACTTCAACCAAGCAATCTTGGTTTAACTCCTCCCATCTCCTATTCCCCATCTTCTTCTTTGATGGGTAGTATCTCCCACTCCTATTCCTCTTCCTCTTCCCTATGATTGATTGGTTTTTCTCAAGGCAATTGTTGTTGAATTGTTGGTTATCCTCAAGTTTTACCCTACTTAAACATAGGCTATAAAGGTATTTTGGAATCAAAAAAATGTTCAATCCAAATAAGAGAAGCCCCTTAAATAGTAGCATAGATAAGAGACTATATATACAACGGCGTCGTTCCACTATAGGGCTGGTTTTAATTATTGTATGAGAACGACACCATTTGGCTCCCTGTGTTTGCATTTGAGACTGAAAGGTTGTAATATGTTATAAGAGACCGTATATACAACGGCACCGTTCCACTGTAGGGCTGGTTTTAATTATTGTACGAGAAGGACACCGTTTAGCTCCCTGTGTTTGTATTTGAGACTGAAAGATTGTCGTATCACTTTTTTCTTCTTTAACATTCCCGTTGAAGATAATAACAATCCATACTCTGTGCACTGTTGAACCAACTGAGTCATTTACAAAAGATTTGCTATCTTGTAATGAGGAATTAGAAGAATAAACATTCAATAGGCCCCATTTCTGTAATAACCTTGTGAAGGCTGGAACTCAAAGTGCTTTTGTGAAGATGTCTGCAATATGATGTGCACTTAATACATTTAGAGTTTTGATAGTCCCTTCATGAATTTTGTACCAAATTACATTCCATTTCGAAGTGATTGGTACGCTCATGGAAAACTGGATTAGCAACTATTAGTATGGCTGCTTGGTTCTCACAGAAGTGATGTTGGCTGCTAACAACTAAGTTCCATGCATGGACACCAACACGAGTGCGGGGTCCAATACGGGCATGGGTACAAAGCTATGACATTTCTTGAAAAATTAGGGTACGGCACATTTGGGATACAAAAATTAATTAATTAATTAATATTTATGTTTAGGTATATTTTAAATATTTTTAGACATAATTTATGTTTATTTTAGGTTTTAAAATTAAGTAACAACAAAAAATGCTTGAAAACATATCTAAAATTAATTATTTATGTGATTAATTAATTAATATTTATGCTTAGGTATATTTTAAATATTTTTAGAGATAATTGATGTTTATTTTAGGTTTTAAAATTAAATAACAAAAAAAAAATGCTTGAAAACATATCTAAAATGAACTATTTATATGATTTCAAGAAGGTTTGGGGTACTTTTGTAATTATTTATGTGCTCGTGGACTTTTTTTTTTTCTTAGTTAGGAAATTTTGATTTGGGTTTGGATATATTTATTTACTAGATTTATTTTTGGGCTAAAAGTGGATTGTATACACATAAGCCAACAACCCAACCTATTCACACTAAACCCATTCTTAAATTTAACCAAACTCAAGCCTAGCCCGCTACAAAAATATATCGACAAACCACTTTAAACCCAAAAATAAATCTAGAACTCTTGACGCTCTCTATCGCCGAAGACCATGCCAAAGAGGCAAAGAGTTCCGTGCACCACCCTCATCCATATTCACCAGGCTCTCTCTCTCTCTTCCACGACTCAAACCCCCAAAATCGACTCAAATATTAAAGCTTACTGGAGGAGTTTTGGCGACGGTGGAATGGCTTCGAAAATAGAAGGCAAACCAATGTAGCCTTTGAAATTAACTTATTCTTAACATACATTTTCAGATATATTCACTATTGCAATTTAATTTCTTCCATTTTATTAATCCAATTTGTTAAGTTTTAGACCCCTTAACACAATATGTTTAATCTAATATTAAGCCAAGTTTGTTAATTAAAACTAGGTTAAACAAATATGTGTAAAACAAATATAATGCGGAAAGTAAAGAACACAAAGATCTGATGATCCAGGAAAACCAAACCAGTAAAAAACCTGGGGAGGATTTAACCTAGCTATCCTCAAGGTAAAACAGATTCACTATAAAAGAATTGAAGTTTGTACAATAGAATTTAAACCACTAACATCCTATTGCTACCTCGAGTAGAAAACTTACTACCACGACCACGTGACAGCTCCGAATCCATGGACTACTTCTTTCTTTGATCCATTGCAACCATAAGTTCTTCTACTTGTGACTTTGAGACTCCACTAAAAGATTTCAGATCTTCTTTCAGTTCTTTATACAGCAACTGAAGCGATCACCAAGTTCTTGACATGAATCTTGATCTTGATAACCCTAAGTGTGTATAAAGGTAAACACCTCTAGATCTCACAAGAGATTCAACACACAGCACATCAAAGACTCCAAAACGTAGATAGGGTTTTTCTTTTTATATGTGAAGTAAAACATAAAACCCTACACGTCAAACGGGCTTGGGCTGAGTTGGAAATTCTACAGAAAATTAATTCTGCACGATTTTCGATTGATCGAATCTAATTTTCGATCAATCAAGCCTTGCAGAATTTGTCTACTAATTTCTGCAATCACTCGATTCCAACTTTACAATAAAACATACTTCGAGCAAATCTAAACCTAAATTCTATGTTTTTATCATGGTTTGCCAACACATTACATATTAAAGTTCTAATACATTAGTCCCTAAGGTCTTAGAACCTAACAATCTCCCCCTTTGGCAATTTGTGACAAAACACATCACAAAAATGAAATGCTCAAAGTTACAAACAGTCCATTTAAATTTAAAATGCCCTAAACACAATTCAACCTAACTACTATCTATCAGTTGCCAGTGTAGACAGTAACCACGACTGAATTAACCTGTACATTCCTGAAACACTCAACAAACACAAAAACGCATATGTGGAAAATACAAGTAAACCAAAATAAATTCTTGATTTCACAAAACATAAAATAAAAGACATATACCATAAATAACCTCACAATATAAATTAATAACCAATGTACCATATGCGAAACAAGAAACAATAAAAGAAACAAAGCATAAAGCATAGTGTCTCCCCCTAACATATACAACTCATAAAAAGAAATACATCATCACCAAAAAGAATACATCATGAGCCAAAATAAAATGAAATACATCAAGAAGCTCCTAGATACAATCTATGTACTCCAAAACAAAAACTCCTCCTATCTCCATGCACAATATGTACTCCCCCTTTTTGTGACGAATTGCCAAAGGGCAATCAGGACTCATCATCAAAAGGAGGTGGTGGAATAGATCGTCTAGCACCCACCAAATCAGCTCGTAAAGCCTGAAGCTCCGTGAGCACATCCAACAAAATCTGTCCATGCGCCGCCTAAACGATCATGGCAGTATCCAGCATACTCCAAATAGAGGAATCACTCGAAGAAGAAGGTGGAGGATCAACAACGGCGGTAGGATCGACATACTCCTCAGCAGTAGGATCGCCTGAAAAAGGAGGCCTAGATGCATCACCTGTGGAAGACTCTACTCTAGGGCGTTTAGAGCTAGCTTTCATCTGAGCTGCTCTTTGCCTAAGGAATGTGGCACCTAAAGGAGCAATAATATGAACAGGCTCGGATCCAAGAAAGTCCTCTAAACCTAAGTCTAACAAAATCCTATGAATAAAAACCGGAAAGAAAAGACCATGAGATTTTGCATTACTCCTATGAACCTCAACTAAAGAGCTAATAAAAAGAGAAGGAAAACTGATAGGAGCATCAGTGATGAGAGCGTACAAAAATGCACATCTCTCGAGAGGAATAGTGTGTAAATGAGAGATAGGCCAAATGGAATGACAAAAAATCCGAAAAAACAAATAATTGAGCTCAGTAAGCTCATGAGAGGTGATCCGAGGATCAGTACCCCATCTAATGGAAGTACCGGTGAGTAATGACATAATGTTATCAAGCGGAGGGGTCTCAGTGTAAGGGTACACAGGCTGCCGAACCAAAGGTACACCAAGAGCAGAGGCCACTACCTAAGGTGTAATGATACACTCTTCACCCCTTATCCAACTCCTCACAACCTGAGTGTTGGAATCATCAGAGTGGACAGAGAGGTTCGAATAGAACTCTCTAATCAAGGCAACTGGAGGAGGATGCTCTACATCTAAGAGTGGTAACTAGCCCTTACGCTCAAAGTTCCTACGAATCCCTAGATCTAACTCATCTAGAATGACCATACGCTCAGCCCAAACCGACCTAAAGATGTTAAGCTTCTCATAGGTTTCTTGATTTTTCTCGGTTCTAAACCTATCACTCTCAAACACAAGGGTAGAGGGGGTAGTGGTTTTCTTGTTGGCTCTAGTTTTCCTAACCATGATGCTAAGAGATTAGAATAAAAGGAAAACAAAAACAAAGAAAGAAACACAAGGGCAGACTGTATTAAAGATGATTAGAGCACAAAACACTCAATAAATAACAATCTATATGATGCATGTAATGAATGCACATATGATGCATGCTCTAATGCATTGAAATTTGTTCAATCTTACTTTAGAAACCACCAATTGACTTGAACATAGAGTTTTATTCCAAAAACCCCAAATTTTGAAAAACCCAATTTCAAAAATTAAACCAAATTGATCAATTAACCATTATACTAGTTAGTAAACATCATACAATGAATTAATTTATCAAAATCCCAAGTCAATTTCATCAAAATAACCTCAATTGAACAAAAACCCCAATTTCACAAAGTTCCAAGCCCTAGAATATCAAATTTTTCCCAAAAAACAAAATTGATCAAATTAATGCATGAGAATCACATGTATATGATCCAGGAACAAAAACCCAATGATTAAAATTGAATAAAAACAACCCAAACAACAAAAACCCCAAAAATCTTATGTTTGAAAATCCTAAGTAGAATGCATGAAAAATGTGATTTTAAAGAAAAAGGAAGGGTATTTAGGTCTTACCTACACTTGAGGACAAAAACCCTTGAAGATTTGAGGAAGAATACGACAAAAACTCTTAGATTGGATCGGTCGAGGAGAAATAGTGAAAAGAGTGTTTGAAAAGTTTAAATAAAATGAAGAACACGTGAGAAAGGTTCCTTTTTAAAACACTCACTGACCGATTTTCGATCAGTCGAAAATTAGATTCGATTGATCGAAAATTAAATTCAATCAATCAAGTCAGACAAATTCAAACCCAAAATTTTGTCGCAATTTCGATCAGTCGAAAAATAGTTTCAATCGATTGAAAATCTGGAAAATTCAAATTTTTTAAAAACAGAGCAATTTTATGCAAAAACTCCTCAAAGCACAATATTTCATGAATGAAATGCATGAGTATAAGATTAAAAGTTTTTCAAAAACACATGAATTCAACCCAAATCTTTCAAAAACAAGTTTTCAACCAATTTGTCCCCAAAACTCAAACATTAAACACATTTTGCATTAAAAACAAGGAACATATAATCTTGGATGGCCAAAACACATTCACACATAATATCATGTACTAAGTTTTAGCAAGGAATAACTTGTGTAGTGTGTGCAACTAGCAAAAGCATGAGATACATGTGAGGTGATAAGTAGATAGTAATCAATCACATTTTCTACAGAATTCATCGCATAAGATTGAAAGAGAATTCATCGCATAAGATTGAAAGAGACTATCACCTAAAGAATTACATCATATAACTCCTACATCTCCTAGAAAACAAGCTTGCAATCATGGAAGTTTCTTGTTTTGCCTCATAATGTACACACCAATTTTATTTTATTGATAAATTGATATTTAAGCTAGATAATGTACACACCAATTTTATTTCATTGTGAATTTCTTATAGCCTAACAATGTACACACCAATTTGAGTATTAATCTGAGGCTACACCTTATGTTATTTTTGTGCATGTGCTACACTTTCTCGAGCACAAAATCTTATGATATGCACTAAAGTGTTCATGATTGGCTAGTAAACAGTGGTGAGATGGTTATTTATGCCTTTCTCATTAAGTTCTAGTCATAGCAATTAAAAGCATGTAACTTCAAAATCAAGATTATGTGAACAAAAACTATAAACAATTCCTACACAACATGCACTACATAGCTAAAACTAGCAAAGTGCAGTAAAATTAAGCTCATCCAAGCTAAACAAGGTACACAAGCATATTATGTAAAAATACTATGACCAACCTTGATTACAAAATTCAAGATATATGATGAAAAACACATTTTTCCTTTTCCTTTTTTTTTTATATTTTTTGAAAAAAAAACAAAAAGCAATCTATCATGAAATGCATGAATGGCTAATAAACAGTGGTGAGATGGTTATTTATGCCTTTCTCATTAAGTTCTAGTCATTGTAATTAAAAGCATGTGACTTCAAAATCAAGATCATGTGATCAAAAACTATAAACAATTCCCACACAACATGCACTATATAGCTAAAACTAGCAAAGTGAAGTAAAATTAAGCTCATCCAAGCTAAACAAGGTACACAAGCATGTTATGTAAAAATACTATGGCCAACTTTGATTACAAAATCCAAGATATATGATGCAAAACACATTTTTTCTTTTCCCTTTTTTTTATATTTTTTGAAAAAACAAAAACAAAAAGCAACCTATCATGAAATGCATGAATGTAATGCAATGCAATTCTTAAAAGCAAAAAGGAAAAACAAAACAGCAAAAGAAGAATGGTCACAATGAGTATTGAGATGAATCACAAGGACCATGTCAGAAAAACTCAATTAGATTGAGCATTTTGCATCCAAAACTTTTAGATGCAACTCTAGCATTGGAGTTATTATTCACATTTATATGATGAGCAACTCCAGGATTGGTATAAAAGTTTAAAGCGTTTACCAATTCACCAATAAGTACCATACGATCTTGTGCTTGAGGCACAGGTACTTTTGGCTTATTTGCTCGCTTTGCAGCTTGCAACTTGAAACAATTTGGACGAATATGCCCAATCTTTCCACAAAAATGACAAACACACAAAAGTCTATCATGCAACTTATCCTTAGGGAGGTTAGGATTCTTAGGTTTAGTCTCTTTAAGATCAACTCTAATCTTCCTATGAGGTGGTGTAACTTCTATTGGTTTGACAGTCTCACTCTTGGAAGGCTTAGAAGAATGAACAAAATTTGTGGAATGAGTTTCAGACATCGAGATGCTTTCTACAAAACCTAGACCAGTTTTGTCTAAAGGAGACTTCTAAACACTCAACATGTGATCAAGTTTAGAACTAGCAGACCTATTAGTTTGTTCTCTAGTAACAGATAATTCTAGTTCCAAATTCTTAATCTTATCAAGCAACAACATGTTCTCATTCTTCACCTTATCAATTAAAGTACTAGCATCAAGCAATTTCAACAACAAATCTTTCTTATCAAGTTCAAGAGAAGCAATTTTCTTTAAACCTAAATCAACATTCATTGCATCCTTTGCAGAAACTTTGCATAGCTTATTGAAAGTTTCTTGCAAATCAGCACATTCAGAGAGTTCCCCATCAGAAGGATTCTCTTCAACCACAATACTTTCATCAACTACAGCTGTAGCTGTTAAAGCAATGAAGTTTCCATCTTCATTACTACCAGACTCGTGATCAAAAATTTCATCATCACTAAAGGTTACAGCCATAACTTTACCCTTTGATCTCAAGAATGTAGGACATTCTGATTTCACATGACCATACCCTTGACAACCAAAACATTGTTGACTTAGAGAGTTACTAAAGGTTTGACCAGCTTTCTCTTTTGATTTATCAGTATTATTTAGCTTAGTTGGTTCATTCCTCTTAAAGTTTCTAGGTTCAGCATTGTTTTTACCTCTTGTCCTTCTGTTGTTATTCCTAAGAAAATTTTTAAAGTTTTTGGCAAGATAAGCAATCTCTGTAGAAGAGAGTTCATCATCAAATCCATTCCTATCAACATCATCAACTGACTTAAGAGCCATTGATTTGGATTTGTTTGTCTTGAGTAGGTCTAGTCATAGGACTGGAGAGATCCTACAAGCTCATCAATAGGGATGGAGTCCACATCCTTGCTTTCAGTGATGGCAGTCACTTTGGGTCTAAAGTCCTCAATCAAGGATCTAAGTATCTTCCTAACAATCTTAGGTTGATCATAAATTTCACCCAAATTATAAGCAGAGTTAACAATATCATTTAGTTTAGCATAGAATTCATCAAAACATTCATCATCAGACATTCTAATACTTTAAAATCTAGTAGTTAACTTCTGCAATTTATTAATCTTAACTGCCTTTGTGCCTTCATGCACAATTTGGAGAATATTCCATGCAGTATGAGCAACCTCAACATTAGAGATTCTCTTGAATTCCTCCATAAAAACAACATTAAAAATAGCATTCATGGCTTTGCTATTAAAAGCGGCTGCTTCTTTTTGAGAAGTTGACCACTTGCTTACAGGAGTAGTCAATTTCTCCCATCCGTATTCAACGGAATTCCAAACTCTCTCATCAATAGATTTCAGGAATGCTTTCATCCTTACTTTCCAGTAGGCATAGTTGTTCCCATCAAAGTGAGGTGGGATCACAAGAGAGTGACCGTGTTCCATGACAACAGGGGTCAAGGATCAACTCTTAGATCAAAAGATCTAAACACTAGAGCTAACCCGCTCTGATACCACTTGTTAAGTTTTAGACCCCTTAACACAATATGTTTAACCTAATATTAAGGCAAGTTGATTAACAAGTTTGTTAATTAAAACTAGGTTAAACAAATATGTGTAAAACAAATATAATGCAGAAAGTAAAGAACACAAAGATCTGATGACCCAAGAAAACCAAACCAGTAAAAAACCTAGGGAGGATTTAACCTAGCTATCTTCAAGGTAAAACAAATCCACTATGAAAGAATTGAAGTTTGTACAATAGAACTTAGACCACTAACATCCTATTGCTACCTCGAGTAGAAAACTTACTACCACGACCATGTGACAGCTCCGAGTCCACGGACTACTTATTTCTTTGATCCACTGCAACCACAAGTTCTCCTATTTGTGACTTTGAGACTCCACCCAAAGATTTCAGATCTTCTTTAAGTTCTTTATGCAACAACTGAAGCGATCACTAAGTTCTTGATATGAATCTTAATCTTGATAACCCTAAGTGTGTATGAAGGTAAACACCTCTAGATCTCACAAGAGATTCAATATACAGCACATCAAAGACTCCAAAACGTAGCTAGGGTTTTTCTTTTTATATGTGAAGTAAAACATAAAACCCTACACATCAAATGGGCTTGGGCTGATTTGGAAATTCTGCAGAAAATTAATTCTGCACGATTTTCGATCGATCAAATCTAATTTTCGATCGATCGAGCCTTGCAAAATTTGTCCACTAATTTCTGCAATCACTCGATTTCAGCTTTACAATAAAACATACTTTGAGCAAGCTTAAACCTAGACTCTATGTTTTGATCATGGTTTGCCAACACATTATATATTGAAGTTTTAATACATTAGTCCCTAAAGTCTTAGAACCTAACACAATTATTGGGATGAATTTTCATGTCATAATTTGTAGTTGTAGTCACGTAACAAACAACCATGTCATTATACTGAAGTTGCAGGTTAAGCATGTTTTGAAAGCACACGTTTGATCTTTCTAGCACGTGCACTGTGCAATATTGTAAAGGCCTTTCATTTCTCTTGCTTTACACATTTTTAGAGGCATGTTCATGAAACCTGTATACACACAAGTAAAATTTAAACTCCACCTTCAAAATAACTGAAACCAAGTAATAATAATAATAATAATGATAATGACCATTAGAAGGAGCCTTGCTTCTATAAAATTTGCTTCTGGCAACATTGCACGGCAAGCATCTCAATCTTTTCTATATGGATTAATGTTGATCAAACCAGCATCTGTAAAGAGTTTTGCAATTTCCCCAGTATTAAATAAATAATGTTAAAAATTACAGTTTATCAACCACACATCATGCTACAATATGGTTGAGCAAGTTCTAGCCTTCCAATTGTAAAGAGGAAACTATTGTGGTAAATAATAAAAGGCAATAATCTCAACATTGTTCTCCAACCATACAAAGTTATATGTATATAACTACCCAATAAAATTTTAAACCTTTTCATGTGAATAGGTTTCGGATTAATTGCTCCATCTTGATTGACTGGTTTTCGTTTGAGTGATTGTTATTCGATCACTAACCTGAAATGTTTATGAGTAAGAATATTGGAAAGACTACTAATTCTTTAACATATATATCTTGATCAATAGTGATGAAATAACTTGGTATATGTTAATTTAAATTATTAGCAGGATGAGTGTTTGATATTCAGCAAAAAAATAATAATCTTTTTTGTTTTTGAGTCCGTGCCTGTGGGATCCGGGCATTTTCCATTGGAGCCATTTTCAAATGGCATTGACCCGGGAAATAAGGTCCTATTTAATGGGCAGACATCATACTTTTCTATGCAATATAGAATATACAACAAAACTGATTAGAGAGACTTTACAAGCACAAGATGTTAGGTTTTGTTTTAAAAAAAACCTAACAACTCGGAGGGGGCCATTGTCCCCCAAGTCAAAGCTTGCCTCCGTCCATGGTGCCTCTTAATTTTTGTCTTATGGGACTCTTACTAAAAGTTTTTAATTAAAAAAACTTAAAACAAGCAAGTCCAAGAGAAAGCACAAACAAATAACAAAAATACAACAAAAAGTCCATTTGGACATTTCCATAAACACTTCGTACGCATTAATATAAAAAGGAAACGATTGTAAAAGCTATAAAAAAAATAATAAAAATAAAAAAATCGATTTAAAAAAATTACAAGAGTTCTAATAGCTCCAAGTGTAGCTAAAACAAGTAATAGGGTTTTTTATTATTATTACTGACTGTAAAAAATAAAGATAAATAAAAAAAATTATTGCAGAATTTCAGCCCCATTAAACCACAAATAGACTCAAACGTTCAAAACTCCTTCATTTATCTATACTATCTATAAGAGGATTTCCCTCTTTGAACTAGACTTTTATGTGGTTCAAAAATACATTTATTAATAAATGGTAACTTCTCTTAGAAATAGGGTTATTAATGTCTAATAACAAATTTCATTTTAAATTCAAAAAGAGTACTCCTAAAATTTAGGATTTTTTTCCCTTCAAGTTCATCTTTTTATTCCCTAAAATTTAGCATATTTTATTGCTTTTTCATCCAAATAAAAGTAAAAACATCCCTAATTTAAAAAATAAAAAATAAAAAACTAAGAGAACTTCTAAAATTTAGCCGTATCTTATTTTTCCTACCAAACTTTGAAAAATTAAAAAATATATTTTCAAATTATAATAGATGCAAATTATTAACTTTTATTCAAAAAAATAAAAGAGCCTCTGAGCAAGCAGTTTTATATATAATAAAATAATTAGTGCATTAGTATTGGTGGATGCAAATTGCTAAAATGCTAAATTTACTAACCAAATATAACAAATGTGGGTTGCATCAACGAAGTGAAAGCCAAAAAATTTGGCTGTTGAGCTACAGTGCACAGCCAAAGATGGTTGTGCACTGTAGCTAAGATGGTAAAAAAAACAATATTTTATTAAAATTTATATTATTTTATTGTGTTGGTGGTGGTAGTTGTTGTTTATTATAGTAGATATATTATTTTATTGTATTATTTATATTATTTTATTATGTTAGATGCTAAAATAAAATTACTGATATTAGATATTTTGTAAAGTGGAGTGGTAAAATAGATAAAGTAGTTTTTTGTGGTGTCAAATTGCTAAATTTTTGGCACTACCAATACTGATGCTCTTATAGCTTCATTACACCACAAACAAATTCAAAAAATATATATATATATATATATATATCTCTCTCTCTCTCTCTCACACACACACACACAAAAAGACAACTTTTCAATCACAAGTGAGTTGAATGCTTAATATACAAAGACTTTAGGTATTATTATGAGACGTAATCTGCCGGTCCGGCCGTATAGAGTTTTAAATTTGTATTGTTTTGTTTTGGTTTTTTTAAAAGAATCATGAAGTTTAATACTAAAGGAGTAAAGATTACAGACCGGAGAATATGTGACGTAATGTCAGTGGAGAAGAGCTTATGTAACATTATATTATAAGATTTTTTTTTTTGTTTTTTTTGCTGAGAACGTGATATTATAAGATATGTTGTTGTAGCAGTAATCTAATTTATTATAAGTATTGTAGGGGTGTTAGGCCCAGCAACATATATCTATATATATATTAGGCCGGGGGTTCAATCCGAAGACATGAAGTAGTCCGAAGAGAGGTGAACATTATCATGGGAGTTCGTGTTAGTAAGTGAAGAGGTTAGTTTTGGTCATAAAGGTCCATGAATCCCTCCTCGGCTGAGTAAAGCCGAGATCCGAAGGGGTGGCCTGCCATCTAGGGCAACATTCCTGAAGATTCTATTGATACGGATAAGCATCACAGAGGCGCAGGATAGATAAAAGTCCTAAAATATCTATAAGAGAAAGCTGCTACCACCGCATTAAATGCTCTGTAGCTAACTCTCTAGCCGCATTAATGAGGAAGTGATACCTGAACAGTAATTTTCAGCCTTACAACTACTATCAGAGACTTCAGGAAGGTACTGATGGGACAATGATCAACACCAGCAATCTACTCTACACGTGGAGGGTAGAGATGAAAGGAGGAAGAAAGTATAAAACAGAAAGAAGACGCTGAGAGAAAGAGATCGAGAAATTGAGAGGAAACACTGTAGCAATCAATAATTGAACTTGTAATCAAACTTGAGAAGAAATATATAAGAATTGATCTCCTCAGATTGTGCCGAGAACGATTTTCTTTAGATTAAACCAGTCTATCTTCATTTTCTTGTCATCTGGATCCACTTTGCTTATTGTCTGACTGATTAAAGCCCAGTTTTCCAACTCACTCTCTACAAATTCATTGTATTGGGCTCTTTGGGCCTAAGTTCATCCATCCTTTGGGCTTGGGAGCCAAATTGTGTCCTTACAATTGGCGCCGTATATGGGAAATTCTGGTGCTGTAGTGATTTTAACGTCCAACTATGGTAGGTTCAGGTTCGAATCTGGAGGAATCTATGGGGTCCAAACGTCAAGATCATTTTGTTAATCTTGAGCGCAGAAGGGACCGAGAGGTTAGTGTGCATACCACCCATACTAGCAAGAGCCAGTCTCGAAGCGGGAGCCACCTTTCTCATGAAGAGAATACCAAAGTCATGCAACTGGAGAGATCATTTGAAGAGGAAGTTGCGCCACGAACGGCAAAGGCGAACTCCCTCCAATCCTGACTTCTCTTTTGACGATGAGAAGGATGGTAGTTATAGACCCAAATCAAGGACTCCTCCTAGTGAGTCTTTCTCGTATGATGAGGACTACCACCATGAGCGCAGAAACAGGAACTCATCTTCCAAAGGCTTGGGAAATGATGCAATGAGCAGAGTGCTCAACCAAATTTCCAGATCACCTTTCACGTGTAGAATTGAGGGAGGGAGACTTCCTCGGCGATTCACTCAACCCACGTTCACCATGTACAATGGTTGAACAGACCCTATGGAGCACGTAAGCCACTTCAACCAAAGGTGGTTTGATGGCCTAGGTGCAGGTTCCATTGATTCCTTTAAGGAGCTCACCCGGGCGTTTGGATCTCATTTTATTACGTGCAATAGGGTTCCTCGGCCCTTAGATTCCCTGTTGTCCATGTCCATGCGAGAAGGGGAGACCCTGAAAACGTACTCAGACAGATAGTGGGAGATGTTCAATGAGATCAATGGGGACTTTAATGACGTGGCTGTAAGGACTTTTAAGATCGGCCTGCCCGCCGAGCATGATTTGAGAAAGTCTTTGACCAAGAAGCCGGTAAGAAGTGTGCGTCAGCTTATAGACCATATTGACGAATACAAGCGGGTCGAGGAAGACCAACAGCAAGGGAAGGGAAAGGTTAAGGTTATCCCTCAGGACAGGAGGGATTTCAGGTTGGACAGATACAATAATAACAGGCCACAAAGGGATTTTGCTGGGCAATCTGGGTCTACGGCTCCTCAGGTGGTTAACACGGTGTTCCGAAAGCCAGTACATCAAGTCTTGGAGAAGATCAAGAATGGGCCATACTTCAAATGGCCAAAGAAGATGGGACGAAACCCCATGAGGCGCAACTAAAGTCTTCATTACCAGTACCACTAGGAACGAGGGCATACCACCGAGAACTGTAGAACTCTGTGGAATCATCTAGAGCAACTGGTCAAAGATGGAAGGTTACAACAGTTTTTGTATCAGCCCAGTGGGCAAGGAGACCAAGCAAGGTCAAAAGCTCAGGGGAACGCTTCTTCGAGGCCCCCTTTGGGCATAATTAATGTCATCTTTGCTGCTCTTGGGAGAACAGGTTCTCATCCCTCTAGGGTGATGTCTGTGGCTCAGCCACCCGCTAAGGACCCTAATTCTGAGCCGAAGAGGGCTAGAGTAGAGATCCGATTGGCGTTGAGTTTCTCGGTCGAGGACAAGATTGGAACCATACAGCCACACGATGATGCTTTAGTGGTCACGCTCCGGATAGGGGGGTACGATGTGAAGAGGGTGTTAGTAGACCAGGGCAGTAGTGCAGAGATTATGTACCCCGACTTGTACAAAGGGCTGAACTTGAAGCCCGAGGATTTGACAACCTATGATTCACCTTTGGTAAGTTTTGATGGAAAAGTTGTCATTCCAAGGGGTCAGATTAGACTGCCCATGCAAGCAGGTTCAGAAGTAGTAGAGGTGGACTTCATTGTGGTGGATGCTTATTCTCTCTACACGGCCATTGTGGCAAGACCTGGCTTCATGCCCTAGGGGCCGTTTCTTCAACTCTGCATTTGAAGGTGAAATATTTGTCGGGGGACCAGATTGAAGAGTTTGTTGGGAGTCAATCCATGGCTAGGCAGTGCCTGGTGGCTGCAATTATGCATCAACCTGATGCTGAGTCATCGGCCTCTACTGAAGGGGGCTCATAGCAATCAAGGATTTCGGTCCTATCTACGAATGCGGTGTCAGAAAAGGCAAAGTGTGAAAGGATGGAGGACATTGTTATAGATGATGATCCGGAGAAGTTTTTTCAAGTCGAAACTCAGCTGCCATCTCGGGAGAAGGAAGAACTATTAGCATTTCTAAGGAGGAATATTGATGTGTTTGTATGGAATGCTTATGAAACTCCTGGAGTGGATCCAGACTTCATTTGCCATCATCTGAATGTCAACCCAGTTGTCCTTCCTAGGTAGCAACCACCTCGACGCTCATCTAAAGAGCATTCTGATGCTATCAAGGAGGAGGTGAACAAGCTTAAGCAGTCTGGGGCTATTAAGGAAGTGTTCTACCCTGGGTGGTTGGCCAATACAGTGATGGTGAAGAAGAAGAATGGGAAATGGCGGGTATGTGTGGACTTCACAGATCTGAATAAAGCTTGCCCTGAAGACCCTTTTTCCATGCCTCGAATAGACCAGTTGGTGGATGCAACTGTAGGCCATCCACAGATGAGCTTCCTAGACGCCTTTCAAGGGTACCATCAGATACCTTTAGCTTTGGGTGATCAGGAGAAGACAGTTTTTGTCACCCCTACTGGGAATTACCACTACAAGGTGATGTCCTTGGGTCTAAAGAATGCACGGTCTACTTACCAGAGAATGATGACTAGGATGTTTAAGCCATAATTAGGAAAAAACATTGAGATTTATATAAATGACATGGTGGTTAAGAGTAAATTGGAATCAGAACATATTAACGATCTCGGGAATATCTTTGAGATCTTGAGGAGACACAAGTTGCAACTCAATGCTTTTAAGTGCTCTTTTGGTGTCGGATCAAGGAAGTTCTTGGGGTACATGGTTACACACCGCGGAATTAAAGTCAAACCTGATCAAATTAAAGCAATTAACAATTTGCAACCACCTCAGAATCCCAAAGAGGTCCAGAAGTTGACAGGGTGACTGCTGCTTTAAACCGATTCATTTCTCGGTCAGCAGACAGGTGTAGACCTTTCTTCCAGTTGTTGAACAAGTGGAAGAGATTTGAATGGACCAAGGAGTGTGTCATGGCCTTCTAGCAATTGAAGGAATACCTATCTCGGCCTCTCATTATGTCCAAGGCTGAGGCGGATGAGGTTTTGTTTGTTTACATCGCGGTGGCTTCTTATGCAATGAGCTTGGTGCTGGTACGGGTTGATGGTGGTGTGCAGAGGCCAGTTTACTATGTGAGCAAATCACTGCATGAGGCCGAAGTGCGTTACCTACCGCTAGAAAAGGCCATTCTGGCAGTGGTGCATGCTACACATAAGCTCCCACACTATTTCCAATCCCACACAATTGTTGTCCTAACCCAACTTCCGCTTAGATCTCTACTTCAGAGTGTTGATTACACAGGGAAGATTGCCAAGTAGGGTACGACCTTAAGGGCTTTTGATATCAAGTACATGCCTCGCACCTCTGTCAAGGGTCAGGTCCTTGCTGATCTGGTGGCTGAGTTTGCTGAAACCCCATTTGAAGAAAAAATAAGAAACAGAACATGGATGAAAAATCAATTGGCATGGTCTCCCTGCAAAAGCCTTTACCCTGGAGAGTACACGTTGATGGTGCAGCGAATCAAAGAGAATCTGAAATGGGGCTAGTTATAATTTCTCCTGAGAAGATCATTATTGAAAAATCCTTGAGGTTGGGCTTCTCGGCCATCAATAATGAGGCCGAGTATGAGACTCTATTGGCAGGGATGACTATGGTTCAAAGAATGGGAGGAAAGGCAGTGGAGATGTTTTCAGATTCGAGATTGGTTGTAGGCCAGGTAGGGGGAGAGTTGGAAGCCAGAGACCTCAAACTGCAGGAATATTTGAACCAGGTTAGACACTTACAGTCAGGATTTGAGTCTTTTAATTTATCACAAATCCCTAGAAGTAGAAATACACATGCTAACTCTCTTCCCACGCTCGCAACATCCTCAACACAAAGTTTACCTCAGGTGATCCTTGTAGAAAACTTGTGTAAACCTACTGAAATATGGAGAAACGTGGTTCATATTCATCATATTAGGGTGGGTCCTAGCTGGATGGACTCTATTTTGCTATTCCTTAAGGATGACATCTTACCCGAGAGTAAGTCTGAGGTCGACAAGGTACGGAGAAAGGCTCCTTGGTTTTGGCTATCCGAGGACCAAAAGTTGTACAAGCGCTCTTTTTCTGGACCATATTTGCTATGCATACACCCTGAAGCAATTGAACTACTCCTAGAAGAGTTACATGAAGGGATTTGTGGGAGCCACACAGGAGGCAGATCTTTGTCTCACAGGGCCCTCACTCAAGTATGTGAAGAAATGCGACCAATGCCAAAGATTTGCCCCAAATATTCACCAACCAGGAGGTGTCCTTAACCCTCTCTCCAGCCCTTGGCCTTTTGCTCAATAGGGCTTGGATATTGTAGGGCCCTTCCCTAAGGCAGTAGGGAATAAGAGATGGTTGCTGGTCGGCACAGATTACCTCACCAAATAAGTTGAAGCTGAACCACTAGCAAACATCAGGGATATGGATGCCAAGAGATTTATTTGGAAAAATATTATCACTCGGTTTGGAATCCCTCGTACACTCATCTCGGACAATGGTCTTTAGTTTGATAACAAAGCCTTCAGGAGGTATTGCTGCGACCTGGGCATAACAAATAGATCTTCCACCCCTGCATATCCTCAGGAGAATGGACAAGCGGAGGCTATCAATAAGGTCATAATGAGTGGGTTCAAAAAGAGGCTGGATGACGCAAAGGGAAAATGGGTGGAAGAGTTGCCACACGTCCTTTGGACATATCAGACTACACCTCGTAGGTCCACTGGGGAGACGCCATTTTCAATGACTTATGGGGCCGAGGCTGTGATTCCTCTGGAGACAAGATTTCCAACGCTGAGAACAAGCTCTTTTACTCCGAACAGCAATGATAGGCTATTGGAGAAGAGTTTAGATTTAATTGAAGAGCGAAGAGAAAATGCTATGGTTCAACTGGCATACTATCAACACAAGCTTAAGCAGGGGTATGACTCAAATGTAAGGTCAAGGCCACTAGCGCCTGGAGACTTGGTATTAAGAAAGGTTTTGGGTACTACTAAAAACCCAACCTGGGGAAAGTTAGGGCCTAACTGAAAAAGATCATATCGCATCACTTCAATGGCTGGGATAGGTGTATATTATTTTGAAGATCTAGATAAAAATGTTGTACCACACCCCTGGAATGTAAACAACCTGAGAATGTATTATTATTAATGAAAGCTTTCTTTACCATATTTTGGTTTATTACATTATGTGTCATGCGTTCTACTATTTGTTTGAATATCAAACAGAACCTTGGTCATGCTTGGCTTTTCGAACCACATGCTTTGGGTAAATTAATATTTCCTATTATCTTCCTAAGTATTAAACAGAACATTGGTCATGCCTAACTCCTCGAACCACATACCTTGGGTAAATTGATATTTTGAGCTATTTTTCTAAGTATTAAACAAAACCTTAGTTATGTTTGGATCATCGGACCACATGCTTTGGGTAAATTAATACTTCCGTTTGCATCTGCTAAGTATCTAACAGAACCTTAGTCATGCCTGGCTCCTCGGACCACATACCTTGGGTAAATTGATATCTTTTAATCATTTTTCTAAGTGTTAAATAGAACCTTAGTTATGTTTGGTTCCTCGGACCACCTACTTTGGGTAAATTAATACTTCATGACATTTTTCTAAATATCAAACAGAACCTTGGTCATGCCTGGCTCCTCAGACCACATACCTTGGGTAAATTAATATCTTTTAATCATTTTTCTAAGTGTTAAACAGAATCTTAGTAATGTCTAGTTCCTCGGACCACCTACTTTGGGTAAATTAATACTTCATGACATTTTTCTAAGTATCAAACAGAACATTGGTCATGCCTGGCTCCTTGGACCACATACCTTGGGTAAATTGATATCTTTTAATCATTTTTTCTAAGTGTTAAACAGAACCTTAGTTATGTCTTATTCCTCGAACCACCTACTTTGGGTAAATTAATACTTCATGACATTTTTCTAAGTACTAAACAGAGCCAGTCATGCTGAATGGCAAAGATATTTGTTGTAGTGACATGATCAAATGGACACTCATGAACATCACTTAAAGCATTTGAAAGTATATCTATGATCTGTTTAAGAATTGATTATCATCCCCAGCTCCTTAGACTTACTGATAAGTGAAGAACTAGGGGAGTCTAATATGGATATATGCTCTGCCATTATATATAAATATAAATATATATATATTTGAGGTTAAGGTTACACTTTATTGAGATCATGGATTTAGTAGGTTTAACTTGTTCAGTTGCTGATCATATGAGGTGTGATAACTATACTACCACTTTTGCAAATAAATAAATGGGGTTGTATCTCATTGTCACAGTCATTAAGTGTTAAATAAGATAGAAACTATATCAACACTTGTATGAGAATCACAAGAAGAAAGAAAATGTCCATAACTTTCATTAATTAACGCCTTAGAAAAAGGCAGATTGGATACAAAAGGGTAACTTAATTACAAACTTTGAATATAAAAACAGCAGGTAAAAACAAAAAAAAAACAAAAAAAACAAAAAAAAAAAAAAAAACTACTCTAAACTACTTCTTCTTTATTACAATCTTTTCCTTTGGTGGACCCTTGGTAAGTTGGGAGAGTGCTGCCTCTGAAAATCCTGAATCTTTACTTTTGGGGTCACCCTTGGCAGGCAATGGGAGAGTTGCTAGAATTATCTCCATTGTAGAGGGCACCTCTTTCTCTTTGGAGGGATTCTAAGGAGCAGCTAGGGGCTTGGTGGCATCAGGGGCCACTCCCTTGGTCATGTTTGACTCTTTTTCAACAACCCTGAGCTACTCGGCCTCTTTTGAAGAGCTGCCAAAGGGGAGAAGGACCTTTTCCGGGCTGTCCTTCTCAAGCTCTGCCACCTCGGAAGGGGTGTCTGCCTTAGAGCTAGCAGAGGCTGATGCACGGATGGCAGAGGGTAGTATACACTCTCTGGCCTCCTAAGAATAGAAAAGGCCTCAACCCCAGCTTAGTTAAGGGCCTTATTCCACACTTGAAGGCAATAGTTTCTACATACCCCCAAGACCTCAGCCTTGAGGGCCTCCTCAGTCTCTGCCACCCCCACATCATAGCCGTCTTGCTCGGCTCGGTCTCTTGCCTTCTTGGCCTCCTCCAATTTCTTCTTTAGGGCGATAATTTGTTCTTTGGAGGCGGCCAACTAATCCTCAGCCTGGCGAATGAGCACTCGTTAACCTTCAACCTGCCTCTCAATGTTGTCCAAGGCAGCTTCAACACTTTTTCTGTCCCTCTCGGCCTCTATCAGCTTACTCTTGAGCTCTTGATTACTTTCTTCGGCCACGTGGAAGGCCTCTACGGCCGCTATACGTCTCCCTTCTTCTTCCTTCATTTGCCGATAAGAGTAGTTTACCATCTCCTCGGCCCTGTATGTGGCTTGAACAGCCTGCCAAGGAGAGAAGCATGTAACAAAGGAAGAAAAAAAAGTAATAAAAAATAAAAATATAATAAGTAAAAAAGAGAGAGGGTTAAAGGACTTACCATGGCGAGGTCCCTTTTTAAGTCGAGGAACACCTCATGTTTCCTCATGGATCTGAGATCAGCTATATCCTTAGGCAGCAACAGAGCCTGCTCCACAGCGTTGGCTACATAGCCCGCCTTGCCCCCCTGGAAGTCTCTTATGGAAGCATCACTTGGCAGAGGAGCTCCATCCAGCACCAAGGATAGGGCCCAGGCTGGAATTACAGCTTACTGGTCAACCCTCCTCTCACCCTCACTGGATGATCTCGTCTGTATACCTCTGTCCTGTTTGGCTCCCCTCTGGGGCTCATCCTCCTAGGAGGGGTGGGTTCTTCCTATTTCCACCACCTCTTTACCTTTCTGCTCCCTCTTCCTCTAGTGGTCCGCGGGATCAGATTTGAGGGGTTGGGTGCGTGGAGGAGTGGGAAGCCTGGTCTGGGCTACCTTCCCTGGCGCATTCCCCCTAAGTTAGGACTCCAGCAACTCTTATAGGGTTAACCTTGGCTTGCGCTGTATCCCAATGGCGTCTGGTATGTCAGTAACTTCTTGGTTATGGCTGGCTTAGGCTAGGAAAGGATGGCCAAGGTCACCAGTTGGGATTTCTGGGGACAAAGGCTAGTTAAAGATTTCGAAGTCTTCTTCCGAGTCAGAAACTTCAACGACCTCTTCCTCTTCCTTGATCGGGGGCTGGGACGAGGTTGCCTCTTCCTCGGCAGCTCGTTGGAATGGCAGTGCTACCTTTGGTATGCCTTCTGGTATAGGATCAGTGGTGAGAATGCCTTCTGGGATAGGACCGGTGGTGAGAAAACCCGAAGCGGCAACACTTATCCGATGTAGGCGAGGATCCTTTGCTTTGATTACGCATTTCGGCGCCTAGAAGCTTTTGGATATGGGGGTGTAGCTGAGAATTAGATGTGTTGCTCTGAGCTAACCGTCACTATGGACGAACCCCTCGGCCTTCAGTATCTTGTCTAAACTTGACTGGTTGACAAGACCAATGTTGGGAACAGCAGCGTTCTTATCTGCAAAACCATTGGGAAAAACAAAAAAACATCGTCAGCAAAAAATAGCGCAAATCAAAGGAAAACTCATATACAAACACAAACCAAAGAAAAAGAAAAGGAGATGACTTTGAAATAATCAACCTAGACCTAGAGCCCCACTTGGTGTCCCCTTTCTCGTCGGGCAAGGGAGGCCATCATGCCACTCCCCTGATACGATCAAGAAGTCCTTGTTTAGGCCTTTGTTGGAATCAGGGAGGCATTGGATGAGCCTAACCTCGGGGTACCTAGATTTTAGGTAATACCCCTACCCCTTTAGGTGATAGAGGTTGTAAATCCAATTAACGTCATGATGGGTAAAACCTAAGCCCATTTTCTTGTTAAGGGCATCGACACTACCTAAAATTCTAAACATGTTTGGGGCACATTGGGTGGGAGCTAATCTGTGAACCAACCTGTGAGCCCTAAGGTAATCCCTAGTGACGATGCCCATAGGGATTCTCATCCCTCCCTCTATGAAGGCAATCATCGGGATTACTACTTCTCCCTCTTGCCTTTTCTCATGCCATTCCCCTTCCTTACAATACCTAATGGATACACTTGGCGGAATCCTATACTGAGCTCTAAAGCTTTCTATACCCTCCTCAGAGTCTACCAGATAAGCGAATCTAACCATACTTGAAGGAGGGTTAAAGGTGCTAAGATACTAAAGGAGAAACGAAGAAGGCCATGGAGGAATAAACACAGAGAAAAGAAAAATAGATGGAAAGGTTTGTAAAGACTTACGCAAAGAAAAGGAATCTCCTTGGACAGGCTCTCGGAATTTGTGTAGGCATGAGTAGATTGAATAAGTGCTCAAGATCAGTGTGTGAGTGCTAAAATGAGGTGAATGAAGTGTTTGGGTAGTATTTATATCAAAGAGAGGGCGAAGAGCGGGAAAATTCCCGCCCGAGTTCCAATAAAATTCTCAGCCATTGGATCCGCATCGTGCCGTAGAACGTGGGGAACATGGAGCCGCAAGAATTTAATGAAGCCGCGTCTCAGATACCGAAGCATCAAGAGCATGCGTTGGGCAGTTAAAAAGATACTTGCATAGACAGGGCTGATGTGTGGCAAGGCACAAGGTCACAATAGTGACATCGAAATCCTCCTTTCTTCCCGAGGAGCCAGAAAGGAGAATTTCGAGGGGCTATTGTAGGGGTGTTAGGCCCAGCAACATATATCTATGTATATATTGGGTCGGGGGCCCAATCCGAGGACATAAAGTAGTCCGAAGAGGGGTGAACATTATCATGGGAGTCCGTGTTAGTAAGTGAAGAGGTTAGTTTTGGTCATAAGGGTCCATGAGGGTGGTCTGAGGATGAATCCCTCCTCGGCTGAGTAAAGTCGAGGTCCGAAGGGGTGGCCTGCCATCCAGGGCAACGTTCCAGGAGATTCTATTGATACGGGTAAGCATCACAGAGGCGTAGGATAGAGGAAAGTCCTAAAATATCTAAAAGAGAAAGCTGCTACTACCGCAATGAATGCTCTGTAACTAACTCTCTAGCCGCATTAATGAGGAAGTGATACCTGAACAGTAATTTTCAGCCTTACAGCTACTACCAGAGACTTCAGGAAGGTGCTAATGGGACAAGAATCAACACCAGCAATCTACTCTACACGTGTAGGGTAGAGATGAAAGGAGGAAGAAAATATAAAACAGAAAGAAGACCCTGAGAGAAAGAGATCAAGAAATTGAGAGGAAACACTATAGCAATCAAGAATTGAACTTGTAATCAAACTTGAGAAGAAATATATAAGAACTAATCTCCTCAAATTGTGCCGAGGACGATTTTTTTTAGATTAAACCAGTCTATCTTTATTTTCTTGTCATCTGGATCCACTTTGCTTGTTGTCTGACTCATTAAATCCCAGTTTTCCAACCAACTCTCTACAAATTCATTGTATTAGGCTCTTTGGGCCTAAGCTCATCCATCATTTAGGCTTGGGAGCCAAATTGTGTCCTTACAGGTACCATGTCTACTATGTAAACTAAATAAATGTGTATAATGTGGTATAATTTTTGTAAATGTGTAAATCTTATTATATTAATTAGTACTACAATGTAAGTTAATAATTTTATTTTATATATATATATATATATATTTATATATATATATCCTCATGGCTTTATTTGATCCTGCAAGAATCATATATACAGCTATTTTAATTTTTCCATAAAACCATACATAGCTCGAGTTGTTGATACTTTGCACTTTACAAGTTACATTTCATTCTTTCAGCTGCTACACAATTAACTGAGGTAGATTTTCGTAACATTCCCTATTCAAGTTACATTGTCTATCTAGTTATAGAATCGTGTTTTACGGATTAATTTCATATCTTTGTATATCAATAACTTTTTGTTTTCTCATAATTTTTTTAAAAAAAAAGTTCTAATAAACCAATGCTCTTAGAACATTCGTTAACTTTTCTCATTTATAAATATTACGAATAAATAAACTTTGGCTAAAGGCAAAGTACACCCCTAAGGTTTGGGGTTTTTGGATTCTACATTATGAAATTTCAGAATTTGGATTTTACCATCTAAAGTTACATTATATTTGTATCAACAACCTCTCATTTCATATTTTTTGTTAAGCGTCACGTGTTTAATTTGCTCAATAAAATGATGGCGCATCATTTTTATCTTAGTTATTTTTTAAAAAAAAAATATGCTACAAAATGATGTGGTATCATTTTATTGGACGAGCTAAACACAAGTGACGAGCTTATGTGGCATTTAAAGGAAAATATGGATGAAGAGGTTATAGATGCAAATATAATATAAATTCAAAGGGTAAAATTTAATATTTGAAAATTCAGAATGTAAAATTCAAATGTTCCAAATTTTAGGGGTGTAAATTGCACTTTTGCCAGAGACTTTTTAAAAAATAATACCAAAATTCTTAACATAATAAACATGGCATTTTTAAAAAGATTTCCTAAACTGATGAACAAATGCATATTCAATTGTTGCATGTATGTGATTGTTAAACTCATGGACATGTTATTTTATTAAGCTCAAAGAAGTAACCTAATAATTTTGTGTTAAAACAAGTATAATAACTTCCTGGACACTTCTCAAAAAAAAAAAATAATAATAATTTATGGACTCAAATTAAAACACATTTTATCAAAAAAATCCATTTTAAACCCATACAGTTATGTATCATACGATATGCAAAAATTTTAATGTACGATTTACATCTAAGTATCTTACAATTCATGCGCACATCTGAATCAGAAGTTCTGATCCTATATACAATACAAATTTTTTTGTACACGATACAATATATATTGCGTATTATACAATATTGACAACTAATAACTCAACCCCTAGCTACCGCAAGATTCGAGTATCTTAGAACACTCCCATCGGTGTTTTAATTTTGATAGAATTTCTTGATGGTGTATGCCACCAAATCTATTATGGAGAATGATGTGCAATGTTAGGATTTGTCTAAATGTTAAGAAAATTTTGTTGGGCAATTGAATGACTAACGATGTAACATTTGGAACTTGTTTTATCGTTAAAGATATTTATGAATTACTGAGAGTTTTGTAGTTTAACTGGTTGACACTTCCTATTATTTTTAAGATATCTAAGGTTCAAATTTCTATTACCCTATTATAATTATGAAATTTAAAAAAAAAATTTATTTATGGATTGTAAGAGATTTATTTGGAGTTTTCTTATATTTTGGTATTTAGTATTTTTTTTTTTTTTTTTTGGTTAAACTAATAAGTTAATTATTACATACCCAAATTCGTATGATAAGAATTAGGGTTGTGACATTTTGTAGCCAATTAATGAGAACATCTGATGATCCTAGCTTTGATTGCCATTTACATACATAGCCACATAGGATTGTGTATGTTGACCAGTACCTAAATCCCACTCGTGTATTGTAGAAATTTGGTAGGGTTTAAAGAATTAAAAAGGTTATCCATAGTTGGTTGGCCCAACTACAATCCGATCAGAATGTGAATAGGTGTTTCGGGATGGTGACTTCTAGGGTAAAATTAATCTTGGGAAGGTAGAAAGTGAAAGAGCAACGTTTTGGCGGGAATACGATTGTTCTTTTCTATGCAAACAATGCAATTTGCTGTGTTTTTTTTATTTTTTACCAATCCCAGTAAAACTACATAAAAATAGGTATATTATATATAGTACTATGAAACCTTATATACTATTTACATCGTTTCAATTCATGTGAGACGACTTTCTTCATGAGACAAACAACTTTTAACAGCCTTACAATCACATGGTGCAAATCGACCTTTTTTTACATAGAAAAAGACCGAGTATAACCTGTCTTTGGTTATTTTAGGACCATTAATTTGTACCACAACTTACGTGATACTATTATTATGAGATGGGTTTATCTGTATAATTCCATCATATTTTAACATGGTGAGATTGCTTCTATTAGACTGTGTTGGTTTTGGAGTTGAGGACAATACTAAAACAAAGGGTTGCAACTTGAGATTGGAGCAAGAATTTTACTTAAAGGTTCATCGGCCAATTCAATTGACTCTCTTGGGTTGGAAACTTTGTAACGGTAATCGTTGGAGAAATTCGGTTTTTTTAGGTTTATATTTTTATGGCAAAAAAATAAAAATAACAATGTTCTATTTTTTTTTTTTTTAAATATAAAAAAGGGAAAGAATCATTAGGTTGGGTTGGGTAATACCCATACTAGATATGTCAACTTTGAGGAGCAAGTAAAAACCCCACCCTAAATACCCTAATGGGTTGGCCGGGTAAAATATGTACCGTCGGGTCAAGTTGAGTACCCGCTCTCTAACAAGTTGTAATTGTCATCCCTAAACTACTACTTATGATTTCATGATGACCTCTAGCTTTTCGGTGTATCTACTCATCAATAAGTTTTTTTTTTTTTTTTAATACAAGATAGAATTTCTACTCTAACTTAATCTAAGTGTATATGTATGTAAAACTCCTTCCTGGAGACTTGAATCTCGGCTCTTGCCCCCCACACCCCACAAGCACTTATACTTATGGAGTGACTATCGCACCAAGGGTGTGCAGTGATACTCATCAATAAGTTTAGTAATGTAACTTTTTTATAAAAATATATATATAATAATGCAACATTTTTTACTATTTTCAATAAAAATTATGGTTAGTGCATAATAAATTTTAAAAAAATATATAATAATAAAAGTATTATTAATAGTAGACTTATGTATAATGACATCAACAATTAATTAAAAAATTATGAAAAATATTGTATTGTTAACATTACTCATTCAATTCCTATTCTTCTTTCGATATCAAAACTCACAGACCTCTAGGCTTCGCTGCGAGCCCTTGCCCCCCTTTCCACAGAATGGCCAGATCAATCGTAAAAACTAATATATATATATATATATATATATTTATATATATATATAGCATATTTTAGTAGAAGCATCAACTTCATGACCAAAGACATCTCAAACGAAAGGACATCACGACCAAAGACTCTTGGAAGTCTATCCTTTTTCTTTTTCTTTTTGGAGAATCAAAGACTTGGAGGTCAATACTTTTTTAAGAGTCGATACTTGAAATTCAGTACTCCATATAATATAACCCATTTATGGCATTTATGGATGGATTTGACTGAGATTATATATAGTTGACAAAGTGCTATGTACGTAGTCTTTTACATAAACAATTTAGACACGTTTTCTGCATAAATCTTTCATCATCTTAGTCTTTTATTTTATATACACAACATTTTCATAATACTTTCACAACAAATTTTAAGTGACAAGTTGTTACTTTTTTAAAAAAAAATAGTAACAAGTTGTTACTGGTGATTACTGATGATGAACAAAAATGTAATTTTAGTAGTGTATTTAAATTAAAATCAATAATAATCTATCACCTAAAATTTGTTATTATAAAAATGTTGTGAATATAACATTTTTCTTTATTTAACCTCATTTTCCAGAAATAGGGGAGAAATTATCCATGAGACCTAAATAATTGCTCATTAAATTATCCGAGCGAAATTATAAAAGGTTTTTTTTTTTTTTTTTTTTTTTTGAGAAGAAAATCCCACTTGTGTATTGTAGAAATTTGGTAGGGTTTAAGGAATTAAAAAGGTTATCCAGAGTTGGTTGGCCCAACTACAATCCGATCAGAATGTGAATAGGTGTTTCAGGATGGTGACATCTAGGGTAGAGTTAATCTTGGGAGGGTAGAAAGCGAGAGAGCAACGTTATTGTTCTTTTCTATGCAAACAATGCAATTTGCTGTGTTTTTTTTTTTTTTTTAACTAATCCCCGTAAAACTACATAAAAATAGGGATATTATATATTACTATGAAACCTTAAGGGATGCCTTATTTATACTATGTACATCGTTTTGATTCATGCGAGACGACTTTCTTCATGAGACAAAAAGACAACTTTTAACAGCCTTACAATCACATGGTGCAAATCGAATTTTTTTACATAGAAAAAGACCGAGTATAAACTGTCTTTGGTTATTTTAGGCAGATTAATGGAATACTTTTTTGATGAATGAAAGGGGGGCGATTATTATGAGATGGGTTTATCTGTATAATTCCATCATATTTTAACCTGGTGAGATTGCTTCTATTAGACTCTGTTGGTTTTGGAATTGAGGACAATACTAAAACAAAGGGTTGTAACTTTAAGCAAATTTACTTAAAGGTTCATCGGCCAATTCAATTGACTCTCTTGGGTTGGCAACTTTGTAACGGTAATCGTTGGAGAAATTCGATTTTCTTTGGTTTATATTTTTATGACAAAACACAAAAAAAAAAATAACAATGTTCTTTTTTTTTTTTTTAATAAATATAAAAAAGAAGGAAAAGAATCATTAGGTTAGGTTAGATAATACCCATACTAGATATGTCAACTTCGAGAGCAAGTAAAAACCGGACCCTAAATACCCTAATGGGTTGGGTAAAATATGTGCCCATTAGGTCAAGTTGAGTACCCGCTCTCTAACAAGTTGTAATTGCCATCCCTAGACTACTACTTGTGATTTCATGATGATTTCTAGCTTTCTGGTGAATCTACTTATCAATAAGTTTAGTAATGTAATTTAAAATATATATATATATATATATATATATAATATGCAACACTTTTTACTATTTACAATAAAAATTATGATTAGTGCATTATAAAAGTTTTTTTTAGTATATAATACTAAAAGTATTATTAATAGTAGACTTATGTATAATGACATCAACAATTAGTAAAAAAATTATGAAAAATATTGTATGGTTAGCATTACTCATTCAATTCCTATTCTTCTTTTGGTGTCAAAACTCACAGACCTCTAGGCTTCGCTGCAAGCCCTTGCCCCCCTTTCCACGGAATGGCCAGATCAATCGTAAAAACAAAAAATATATATATAGCATATTGGGAGGAAAAATTAGTAGAAGCATCAACTTCATGACCAATTAGAAAACCCAAATATTTACAGTCGCCATTGAAGGACCCATAGACAGTCATGAATCTCTTTGGTTATTGTCGGTTCAAACTTCAAATCTTCACAAAACAATCAAATATATCCAAGTTGTTAAGGATAAGAGTTAATTTATATCAATCCAGTTGTTTTACAAATGTGATAGACTGAGATGTATTACAGATAACTTTAGATACGAAATACAAATTGTAACAAACTCTAGATTGTGATAAGATAGGATAGAGTTATTTATTTGTATTTCAAACACTTGTATCTGTAACAATTCAATATAAATGGAAGGCCCTAAACCGTATGAATTTAGGCTTGAAAATAACTCTATCATTGTGTTTTACATGGTATTAGAGCCATTTGTGAATCACGTCTTCTCCAATGGCTTCATCATCCTCTTCAGCCTCTACTACCAATACCTCTGTTACTCCCATCCCTCCCACCTCACTACCATTCATCATTTGATTACCCTCATATTGACTCGTGGTAATTATCTGTTATGGAAGGCACAGATCGTTCCTTATTTGAAAGGCCAACACCTCTATGGCCATCTTGATGAAACTACACCTCCTCCACCTCAAGCCATCACTGTTGCAGCAGCTGGAGCCTGGAGGCACTCAGACTCTCCAAAATCCAGAATTTCAACATTGGCATTTGTAGGATCAGATTATCCTTAGTGCAGTTATCTCTTCTCTGTCTAAGAAGATTCTCACTCATGTGGTTAAATGTATCGCTTCTCGTGAAATCTGGCAAGCATTAAAACGCATGATCACATCCCAATCCAGGGCTAGAACAATGCAAATCCACTATCAGCTCACCACTTTAAAGAAAGGCAATTCTTTTATTATTGATTATTTTCACCAGTTCACTACACTAGTTGACACACTTGCTACCATTGCTCAGCCCCTAAATGATTTTGAAATCATCTCTTTTCCTTTAGCTGGTCTTGGATCAGATTATGATTCATTTGTCACATCAGTGACTATTTGTATGTTTAAACCCCTTGAAATTCAGATTAGTTTAATCTAATGAATTAGCCAAGTAGTTACTTAGGTTAATTATTCAGATCTAGGTTAAACTAATGCAATCATATTATCTAGTGCGAAAAATTAAAGAAAACAGTAATATAATGACCCGAAAAAACTAATGAAACCAACTGTTTCAAAGTAAAAACCTGGAAAGCATTTAACCTAATTATTCTCAAGGTAAACAAATCCACTATGATAGAATGGAAGATTACAATAGATTTTCTCCCTAAAATCTAAAGCTACCTCTTGTAGAATTTACTAACACAACCACGTGCAGCTCTGAATCCACAGATTCTTCTATCTTAAATCTGTTGCACACAAGCACCCACGTTTGTGACTTTGAAATCCCAAAAGATTGTCAATAGTTAGTTGGCCCAACTACAACTCCTCGCAATGTGAGTATAGGACCAATAGGTGTTTCAGGATGATGACATCTAGGGTAGAGTTGATCCTGGGAAGGTAGAAGCGAGAGAGCACCGTTTTGGCAATGCAATTTGCTGGTTTTTTTTTTTTTTTTTTTTTTCTATGAAAACAATGCAATTTGCTGATTTTTTAGTACTCCCCGTAAAAGTACATAAGAATAGGGATGTTTAAGGTAAAACTATAAAACCTTGACGGATGATGCCTTATATTTATAATGCACATTCCCCTAAGAATGACCGATCTAGTATAAACTATTTACATTGTTTGGATTCATGCGAGATAACTTTTTTTTCTTGAGAAAAAAGGGTAAACTATTAACAACGTTTCAATCACATGGTGTGAGAAGACTTTTCTTACAAAGAAAATGACTAATTGTAACCAAGGTTTTCAGACCCGAATCGTTCATTGAACCGTAAAAAAGAGAGGTTCAAGGATTTTGAGGTCGAACCGAGATCGAACCGGGGTCGAACCGTGATGACGTCATAATTAATTTAATAATTAATTAAAGCCTAAATATAGATATTAAATTTATAAAACTAGCAAAATTGACAATATATCTATATATGTGAGGGAAATTTAATGATTTTCAAGCATATATTTAATAATTAAATAAGAAAGTTAATAAAATAAAATGATAACCATGAAAACATTAAAATTTATGATTAATTTTTGAAGTAAAGTTGAATATCTTTGAAAGATTTTAATTATAATTTTTTTTTTATTTCTTGTAAGAGATGGATAATTTAATTAAGTAGAATAAAATTGTGTTAAGTTATTTTTTTTTTTTTTTAAATTGCTAAGGGGTTGGACCACACGGTTCTCACCGGTTCGTACGGTCCAACCCTGGTTTTAGAGGTTCACGGAATTAACAAAAAATCCAGTTCTTTATACTTAAAAAACCGATTTTCATCCCGATTTTTGGTTTTCACGGTCCGACCTCCCGGTCCAGTTCTGAGAACTATGATTGTAACATAACTTGAATTATGTTACGACTACAACTTTTGTACCACAACTTACATAAATACTATTATGAGATACAGTCAACAATTTAAAAATGTACTAACTTTAGGAAACTTGCCATAAGAGGTTTATAATTTTCTTTCTTTTTTTATTAAATTATGTACTCAATAATTATGAGAAATGAGATTTGAACTATGAACTCTCCACTGAAAACATCATAAAAAATGTGCCTTGAGATTTAAAGCTCTTAGCTATGAAGCTTAGTATTACTTAATATACAAAGACCTGAGAAAATGTGACGTATAGTTAAAGGATAAGAGCTTACGTAATATTATGAGACTTAGTTGCAGTTGCAGTAGTAGACTTATTTATTATATATAGCCTCATCGCTTTATTTGATTTGATCGCTACAAGAACCGCACATGGCTTGAGTTGTTGATAGTTTGCACTTTACGAGGCTCCTCCTTTCAGCTGCCACACAATTAACTGAGGTAGGTTTTCGTAACACTTCCTATATATTCAAGTTACATTGTCTTTCTACTAGATTGAGAAGTTTGTGTAATTTAACCTCTTTTTTTCATGATTTATTTAACCACTCGTTTTTTATCCAGATTTATGTTGTGTGCGTGTGTTACCATTTGGACACCAACATTTGAGAAAGTCATTATTTAAAATTTTGATGCATTTTTTTGGTTGTCTCAGATAATTATAAGCATTTTAATTTGCCAAATGGAAGTTTCTTTGTCTATATTTTGTTAAACCGCGCGCATACTCAACTTTTAAGCAACAAATCTGAATACTTAGATTCGTAAATGGAGTGGCAGGGGTACAACAAATTTTAACATATAAACCTTATAAACAAACTATTATGTCTACTTTTAAACACAAACAAAAAAAGGGTAACTAAGAAATTGATTTATCATGTTTGAAGTCTTCTATATATCTTCTATAATAATATCGGTAGTACCTTTTCTACTTTCTTTAGATTTAATAGGAAAGTGAAAAAAAAATATATATATATGTATATATATTGGATAAACTAACAGAGAGGCAGGGCGAAAATAAATATCTATTTACTATTAACATATCTACCAGTATATTGATGGCTCTAGTGCTTGAAACTAATTGTCTATTTTTGTCCAGTTTATTAGGTTAGTTTTTAGTTTTTATGTACGAATTTTTAAAACTTCACTTCTTTAAAATTTCAATACATTTTCAGTAAAAAGTTAAATAAGTTGATGCTAGATGCACACTAAATAGCATACCAATTCATAAAGTCGTAAATATTTTGAGAATTTCCATTATACATATCCTATAAAATCTTTCATACGTGATATCTAGCCGATATATATATATATATATGGGGTCATATCAAGTTACATTTACTATTATTTTAAGCAATATTACACCACATAATCCTTTTTTATTCAATTAATAATTTGAAAATCTCTTTGTTAGATTACTTCTTCTCTATGTTCTTAGCATGGATGACAAATTTCATCTCAAAAAGATATTATTTTCTATTTACTCCATAAACTCATCTTTTATGCATAATTTATAAAAAAAATTGAAATTTAAACATTATATAAATTATCAAAGTGTTATTAATCTTAGATTATCTTGAAATCTATTATGCCTGAAGGGTATAAAAGGAAAGTGCAATTCAATAATGAATTTGTTAAAATTTGCATTCAATACAACTCAAAACTACATTAAATGTAACTTAAACTCAATATGTCTGTATTTAAACTTCTACAATTATACATATACTATCAATCGTGCCTATGCAATGTATGAGTTAATAAAAAAATCATACATAAATGAAAAGGAAACAGTAATATCATGATTATTAATACTTTTTTTCATTTCAAAAAAAAAAAGTTACAGTAAGTTATTTAAGTTAAACAATTACTTCTTTTAAGTTTCTTCAAACATGTATTAATAGACTGATAAATGACATCAGAGCCATGTTTAAGCTTCCATTGTCAACTGGGTGCCGCATCTACAACGTTCCATATCACCTTCGCAAATTGAACGAAGAAGCCTACACTCCTCATGTTATTTCAATTGGTCCCATTCACCACGACAAAACAAAATTTCAAACCATGGAAAAGCATAAAGCAAGATACTTCGAGAGCTTCGTGCAACGTGCTAAGATCAACTTGAAGAACTTAGAAAACTGTATAAGGGAGATGGAAGATAGCATTCAGCGTTGCTATGTAGAGACTATTCATCTTAAAAGTGATGATTTTCTGAAACTGATCAAGTTGGATGCAAGCTTCATTCTTGAGCTATTCTTTAGATTTTATGAGGAAAGATGGGAAAATGACGATCCTATGATTGTGGAAGCATGGCTATTAGATGTGGTGAGGCATGAGTTGTTATTACTAGAAAACCAGCTTCCATTCTTCGTTATTGAGAAACTATACCAACTTACCATTCCCAATGACTCAAATTTCCCATCTTTAATTCAGCTTGCTTTTTACTTCTTTAAGTCCTTGAACATTCATAATAAAGCCCCACATGTGGAAATACAACACTTCACCGATTTGCTTAGGTTCTTTCAACTACCTCCACCCAACAAGCTTCTACCTTATAGAGAAACTAAAATGGTTTTTCCTAAGTACTCTGCAACACAGCTGCGTGAAGCAGGAGTAACATTTAAAGTGGCTTCAAGCAAATGCGTTCTGGACTTAAATTTCAAAAAAGGGGTGTTGGAAATCCCACTCTTAAAATTCCTGGATTGTACAGAAGCTCTTATTCGAAACATTATGGCATTAGAGCAATGTGATTATAGAAGAGATGCGTGCATTACAGATTTCTATTTAATATTGGATCATCTTATTAATACTACAAAAGATGTGGATTTACTTAGTGATGAGGGAATCATTATGAATAGGCTAGGCGACAGTAATGCAGTGACATCTATGATTAACAATCTTAGCAAAGGAATCTTCAGGAGAAGTATGAACTCTGATTACTGCGAACTCTGTGAAGCTTTGAATGCATTTTATGAGGTAGAATGGCACAGATGGAACGCCATATTAAAAAATCAATATTTTAGCACTCCTTGGGTAACGGCTTCTACCGTTGCTGCTATTATTCTTTTGGTGCTCACTTTGATACAAACAATATGCTCCATCATCCAAGTAGTTTAGGTTCAACGCCTGTGTAATTCGGATGGTTGTTTGATTGTTGATGTAGTGCTATAATGGATATGTAATTTCCAAGTAAGCATTCAAGAGCAGCCATTGGAAGATTAAAGTCACTTGGAAATATGTGGTCTTAGTTATTCTTTTATCTTGAAAATAAACTTTGTAGGTATTAAGTCTTGTTATGTGTGTCTTGTAATTTTGTTTGTCTTTTGAGTTGTTTTTTCTGCTGTTGGAAGTTATGTCACGATGGGAGTAGTTGTTTCTTAAGATTATATATATGCTAGAAATGTGGGATTCCAAATCAAGCCTTTTGTATTATAAATGGTACGGTTGAGCGTAGCTCCCAGTTATCTATCTTTTTATCTTGTTATGCCTCTAGAATCTAAATTTCCTAATTCTCTCTTCCATCTGCTTCCAACCGCGTCAGTTGCTTAGTGATGAAACTTTTATTCCTTAGCTATTATTGTCAATGCAATTGATCTTGCATGTGTAAAATATACATCTATATTTATAGCTCAATACGACTAATCAAGTTGTAATTGGAACACCCATAATCTCTTAAATAGCTCAATTCGACCTAGTAAATACCTTATACATACAAAATTTAGCAAACACTCAGCACAATACAATAGTGAAGAAGTGTCCCAGAGTTATAAACTTCTCTATCTCTCTGTCACTAGTCAATATGGAACACCACCATGTTTCCGCACACATGCAGCCTCACAAGCATTAGCCACAGCTACCATTGGGGCACTGGAGCTGGAGGGGTAAACCTGCACCCCTGTCTATGAGCGTGACTACAGTCTACTTGTGACATGGTAGTGTGTGTGTGGACGGGGGGCATAAGGGCAGCATGCCGGCTTGGCAAGTATGTCCACAATATTTTATTTGTATTTGAAAAAATAAAAAATGAATGTATTGTTAATTTGTTATGCTACTTTTTTAAGGAATGAATATAATGAAATGAAAATGAAATAGAAGAATATTTCTATTCCTTCTCAAGGCAACTCTTCCCTTATCTAAGGCCTCTAAATAAAAAAGTGCCTCTTATATAATGAAATGATATAAATATATATATATATATATATGCAGTTTAGATTTATTTCCATAATTAAAAAAAAAATTAAAGTTTTACAAATAGAAGAAAATATTCAAAATAATGTATTAAAATATATTTTAAAAATAAAAAAAAAATTTTACAAATAGTATTTACAAAATTTAATTGACAATGCTTGTTATAGTTATTTTTGTGTATTTTTTTTAAATTAAATGAAATAGATATTAATTGGATTAGCTTGAGGAACAGGTTTTTAGCAAAACTTGGAAAAAAAAAGGTGAATTAATTAACAATTTGTATATCAAAACATAATAAATTTAAAAAAAATTACTCAAAAAAAAACATTAAAAATTTTAATTTTAAATAGACAGCTTATTTTATATATATATATATATATATATATATATATATATATAGACACACACACATTATTGAATATATATTTAAATATAAGAAAAGGCCTTACTAAAAGTTATTAATTTAAACCTCAATTTATATTAATTTACCATATTCCTTCCTACGAAACTCATATTTCTTCAAAATTCCATTCCATTTATTAATTTCCCCTCAAATAAATTGTCATGTCACTCCTATATGGATATCCATTCCATTTAAAACTATTACCCCAATTCTTTTATTTTTATGCTTAAATATTTTTTTTTTTTTTTTTAAAGTAAAATGCTTTGAGACCCTGTAATCTGTGGGGTAGTTGCACTTAGATAACCTGTACTTCCAAATTTAGCCAAATTAATACCTAAACTTTAACTATATGCCGAATAGCCCCTTCCCAGAGGAAGCCGCAATTTGCATAACAAATTGAGCCCGGAGAAATGGGCTGACAGGCATAACTCAGCCATGACTAAGCTAGGCCATGGTTGAGAGTAGAACCAGAGGCCCTGATTATGTTGTCTCAATTAAGTATAGCCCAAAATTTTCATTTATGTTCTCAGCCTGTTTAGTAGAGCATTTTAGCACCATGTTTTTAATTTTTAAATAACATTATACGCATTTCCACACATTTTTTCACCCACACGTATTTCAAAAAAATACAAACATTACTCAAACTACTCTACCAAACGAACCCCTCTTTTTTCATATTCTACAAAACTGTAGAAATTCATTCACTATTTAAAATGGGATCATTCAATTAATTTTTATAAAGAGCTTAATTACGACAGTTTGATACGTATATTAAATGTCTGTTTTGGTTGCAATTAGTTCCTAGTAATCCGATTTTTGCTAATTTATTTACTTAAATGGACAGGTTGAATAATATATAAATCCAATATACTGCTCGGTGAGAATGCTAAAAAAGCAGCACAAACTGCTTTCTCATTAAAAAAATAATGGTAGAGCAGTGCAAATTAAGAAATGAACCAAACTTGGAGAAGCTGATAGCAACAACATAAGAGAAGGGGTTATAAGTTCATTCATATAGCTACAAATGACAATAATCATATGTAAGTTGACACAATCAAGCTCAAGAGACAAAAATATCTATTGGATTGCATTTCCATATCTGTTCATCAATACAAGTAATTGTATACTCAACCGTACTCTGCCTCAAATGCAAACAAATATTCTGCATTTTCAACCCAAATCATGGGCTGGGGGAAGAGTAATGGTCATGCCATCATATAACCAAATGACAGATGCATAGCCTATACATGTCTTCCCTGTAAGAACATGGTGACATGATCCTTACCACTTCAACCTTTTTCTGACCAAAATAGCTTATCTTCTACGCATCATCAGAGCAATTTTCTATTCCAACATTCCTTGCAGGGAAACTCCGATATAACACTATGACAGCTAGGTCTTGATATGTCCATCACTCATTCTTAATGGAATAGTATTTATCCCATAGCGTAGGAGATTTTGATATTTCAGTCATAAGGTTCTTGAACTTAAGGCTGCAATCTCCTCCACTGCAGAATAAAATAATATAGTAGAAGCATTAGAAGAGATTCATTCATAAGACACTCACATATTCAGGGGCATAAACAAGAGAGAGAAGGTGTTAGCAAAAGAAGGAAGGCCCGCTCTGTTCATTGAGGTCAAATAACGAGAGTTAAATTAACTCCATCCACAAGTTTAAGGATGAGACAGGCTACTCAAAGTGGAGTCTCAATTCTCACTTCCCAACTTACTGTTGCATCAAAGGTTTTTTTATTTATTTGACTGATAAGTTTTACACGCACCAAGTGAGTCATGAATCCATAACCTCACCCTCCAATCAATTGTTATGGGAGAAGGCTCATTGGCCTTGCATCCAAGCAATGTAATAGCCAACTTAACCACAAATTTTATTACAAACCCAGCTACTTACACTAACGCAATATCTAGATTGTCAACTGACTCTCCCTAAGGCACTACAGCATGGTGCAAAGTCCAATTCACAAGTTGACAACCGACAGGTTGAAAAAAGTCACAACCCAGCTACTTACACTAACGCAATATATATTAAGCTTCTTGGATAAAGTGGCAAGAGAAAACAGCCCCCAAAAAATCTTCCCAAAAAAAGGATGAAATAAAGAAGAAAAGACAAATCGAAGCATTAGATAAATCAGTATTGCAAAACCCTGCCCCCCAAAAATCTTCTCCCCGCAAAAAATAATAATAATAAAGAAGAAAGACAAATCAAGTGTATGAGCCGGTCCAAGTTATCAATAAAAGACATTCTTGAGCTTTATTTCAAAAAAGCTTTTCTCTAAACTTGTCTATATAGTAGAAATCTTGATTCAAGCAGTGTGAAAATTACAAACAAATCAACCCTCTGTGAAAGGGATCAATTAAGGCAAATATACTGATTAAACAACCCTTTCCTCCTTAGGCTCAGAATTTTGGCCTACAGAGCTGAGTTTGAACAAGATTCTAGTTCACACGGCCTCTATGACCACCCCCAATCTTTAAAATAAAGGACAGTAGTACCTAATCATGATAAGGGGTTAAACTACCTGAAATATTAGAAATGGATAAGAAAACCACACAACAAATAGCAATAGGACCCCAAATAAAGTAACCCAATAAAGTAAAGAACTAAACCTTATGCGATTCAACGATGCAATTGCTCTAAGAGCACTGCGAATCATGTCTTCATTACGATCTACTTCTTGCTTGACAGCATCTTGCTTTGGCTTAAAATTGATGGTCTTCTGCAGAGGATCGACCAGTGAATCCAACACTGAAGAGTACAAAACTAACATTAGATAGAATGTCCAAAGCTCAGCTAAATCTTAGTTAAGAAAAATCAATGAAATCACTAACCAGCCAACACAGCAGATGGACACTTATCCGCAAGTTTTGAAAGGATAAGGTGGCAAGGCATTTTGACATCATAATGATCTGAAAGAGAATCCAAATTAGTTGTTGAAGCAATAAAAACCATGAACACCATTACATTACCAATCACAGCATTTAATTTGAAAGATAAAATCTAAAAGCATTAGAAAGTTGAATCTAACATCACTGTCCAACACAAGTCTAACTGAATATGAAAGGTACACTAAGTGAGAATAAAAAAGTATAGGCAGGAGAAAAAAACCAACTCACCATCCAGACCAGATTTCAGGTATGGAACAATAAAAGATGAAGGATTCACTTGGTCAAGACAACTATCAAGCAATGTGTCCACACATTCAAAAGCAGCCTTTCTCAACTCAAGTCCATCATCCACAATGTGCTTGAAAGGACCAAGATCAACTGTCCTTATTAATTCTTGCTGCACCAGAAATTTAAAAACAGAACATCATGTCAATACATCAATATATCACTGGTGAACAATAGATAAAGATACAAACAAGAGTAAGAAAGAAAGGGAGAGGAGCACAGACTAATTGGAAATAAAAACAAAAATAAAAAAGGAACGAAATGTCCAAGCCACATTAATACGTTCAGTCATAGGTCTACACATGAAAGCCAATAACATCATTTACCCCAAATCATATGCACAGGAATTATCAATAACATACTACTTCAGATTACGGAAAAGAATCGTTTAACATGAACAATGTCAAAATCTGAAGTTACCTTAACAATTGTCTGATCATAAAGAAGCGGCAATAATTCTGGAAGAAGCCCCTTGATTAGGTTTGGCTTATTGTGAGCGAACGTACTTAAAGCCAACACTGCTGCACGCCTAACATGCTGCACGCCATGAAAATCAGTAATTATATGGTTCAAAGCCCAAACCAACCCACTACTACCCAGAGAGAATGAAGGAAAGCTATAAGGTATTTTAAAGAGGAATGATGAGATGCCAAGGTCTGAGACTCACCCGGTCATGATCCTTTATAAGCATCAAGAATGATGAGATCTCAGGGTATATAATCTCATCTATCTTCTCAGGCCTCTCAACTATAGAATATTTTACAGCAATGACAACCGTAGCTCTAGTGAATGCAGTTGGACTGGTTGTTCGTACCTATAGGAAATTAAGAGTATAAAACAAACACACAGACCCCCATCAAATGTAAAAATAAAGAATTCATCAAAAGCTTGAGGAGAAGTCAACAAATTCATTTGATCAAATACCTTAAGTGCTGGAACAAGTTTTGAAGGTTCAATAAGTGCAATTTTCCCCAGACACTCAGCTACAACATTACGAACACCCTCTTCATCACTTTCACAGTGGTTGAATAGTAATTTAAGAATCTTCTCAACACTAGAATCCTGGAATTCTGCTTTATCTACAGATTGTCGTACAATTACCTGCAACATGAGATAAACAGAAATTAGAACAATGTATAGGAAGGCATCCAGCTCCAAGCTATACTGGTAATTTATGGCACACACCTCCTTCAAGGAATGAAGCAAAAGATATTGTTTCTTCTGCTGATTATCAATTTGGTCCAAGATAAAAGGCAGATACTTGGACAGATTACCAACAGCAATATTTCCAAGAGCATAGGAGGCTGCAGACTTTATCTCTTCAAAAGGAGATTGAAACGATTCAATAACAATATTCTCAATATGTGCATGCGAGCTTAGATCTTTCCTTCTCCCGATTTCACCAAGACATAGCAAGGCAAGGTGCTGCTTAGCCTAAAAAGGAATAACAACAGTGATTGTAATTGGCAGAATCCAAAAAAGATTAAAAAATCAGTCTAGTGTAGTAAAATCAGAATATGAAAGAAAGTGGGGGGAGGGCCAAGGGAGGAGGCAGGAGAAAATGAAAGATTTATTCAGAGTTTATTACTCGACTAGTCTTCATTGTATTACAAAGGGTTGCATGCACATGCACCAAACACAAGCCATCTGTCATTCCAACGCATTTTAAAAACTGAAATCTTGAAAATGTGATCAAATCTCATAGAACCAGGCAAACATGATGCACAAGTCTGGTACTAAAAATGAGATAAAAGAATCCAGCATTCCATTTGATTTCGATACACGTGTTTATGTACATGCATGTGCATATGCATAAATGCATGGAATGCAGATTTACAAAGATAAAACCAGCATACCCAATAAACCACATTGTATTTTACACATTAATTCTTTTAAAAAATTTCATTATCATTAATACGTCTTTACATTTCTATCTAATCAAACATCACATGAACTCCATAAACTTCAAGCAACCGCAACAGAAGACTGACTCAGTAAAAAATAAATCTTGAACAGAGAATCTATAATGGAATAATCATCAGTCAATATCTAACATCAAACAATGAAGTCATTTCAGGCATAGCATTGACATACAAATGATGCCAACACCTAGAAAAAAGAACTTACTGAATTGGAACTGCTGTCATCTTTCAGGATTTCAGTAAGCATTTCAACAGTCGATGAGCATTTCTGATCACCAGCAGCAAGGCAGAGAACAGCCACACATTGCGCAATTGAATACAAAGCCTGTTTTGCAACGCCTCCCGACTGTGGAGATGGTTTAGCGCTTGAAAGAAGAGATTCTAGTAAGACATCAAAACTAGTGTTTGCTGAATAAACTAATGCAGCAAAAAAGCTTTGCAAAGCCTGCAATTACAACAAAGAAGGTTTTTAACAAGCATATATTCTGGATCAAAATGCAAGTCCAAAAATGCAGATTGACATACCAAAAGGGCTTGCCCCTGCAGCAATGAGCTTTTGATTAATGTTAGTGCTTGTGGAAGAACTTTGTTTCTAACAGCCAAACCAACACTTGGGCTTGACCTCCTGTCAGCCATCAGGGTGCAACATAGTTCCAGGGCAAGAGCCGTCATATGCAAGTCTGAATCACTGGAATATAGATTATTGAGAATCAGCAGGATTAGAATGTAATCAACATGGGCACAAACCATACCTGACTTTGAAACAAACTTTTTCGTACACCAGGGGGGGGGGGGGGCTAAAAAGGTGAAGCAACAAGAGAAAACCTTATCAGAGATGAAAGTTCCACAATGATAATTTCATAAGCAGATGGACCAATTTTATCACCATAAGCAACTATCAGGGAATTCAGGGTTCCCAATGTAGCCTGCCTCAAAGCCCGATTAGCCTGTTTTCCAAAACAAACAAAAAAGTTCAGAAATTCATTCAGCAGATGTTGAGTGATTCTTAAAAATATTGCAAGAAATTGAGCGTCGTTAAAAATATCATTAAGAAGACAGCAAACAAAATAATCTTCATACCTTCCGTAGAAATGCCGTCAATTCTGCAATTACATGCTCCAAAACACATGACAAATCTATTTGAAGTGGAGAGGCAGCAATGACAGCAAATGCCTGGATACAAAACACATCAAGTCTTTAGATTACCATAATCCAGTGACGGGCACATGCACACACACAAACATGAACCACACATCCACATATACTATAAATGACTACCTAGTGTGATGCACATATCTGATAATCAACTTTATAGATAGAAATACTGTTCAGTTGAACATTTGAGTCTGATAAATAGATTGCTCAGACAGCTTCCCATATTCAGCCCCAATCCCACCGACACACATGCACACACACAAATGGTAGTCAGAACATAGGACATGGAATTTTTGCTCCTTTTCCAACTTGACTCCAATTCTAACATTATTTAGCACGACAACCGTTCAGAAGTTTAGGCATAACTTACATTTCTTTTTTCTTTTTTCATCAGTAGCATAACACTTACATTTCTAACATTTAAATAGTGCATCTAATAGATGCAAATGAAGTTGACCAACAAATACGAACTCATTACATGTTGTGGGCAGTTAGAAATGTCAAGGAAATGCATCCAACTATAGATTCTGAGCTCATTTGGGACAAAAAAGGCTTCATTATATATATATATATAGAGAGAGAGAGAGAGAGATACAAAGGTTGTGGATTGGTGTTATATGCGCAAGTGTAATAGTGAAACTGTTGACAATCTCTTCCTTCATTGTCCGGTTGCTATGAATCTGTGGACTATGAATCTAGGTTTATTTGGAGTATGTTGGGTTATGCCAAAGTCTGTTGTTGACCTTCTTGCTTCTTGGCAAGGCCAGTTTAGTCGCCATCATAATGGATATGTATGGATTGTTGTTCCTCATTGTTTGGTGTGGTGTATTTGGAAGGAAAGAAACGGTAGGTGCTTTGAAGATAGCGAGCATTCTCTGCCTAATCTCAAGTTATTCTTTTTTAGAACCTTAATGGACTGGTTGTCAGTGTGGAAAAACCAATCCTTTTCTTCAATTTTGGATTTACTTGATTTATGTAATTTTTGTATTTGATCCATATCCATGTACACTTGGGTGTCTCTTTTTTTATATCAATAAATCTTTGTTACTTATCAAAAAAAAAGGTTGTCTACCAACCACTTCAAATTGCCTAGACTCACAAAAGCAAGAGCCTGGTGCATTGGGTACAACCTTTTTAGACAATAAAGCTCAAACAAGTGACATTGACATACGCAAGCAACTGCATATGCACATGCACAAAATCCAGCTAAAAGACCTTAAATACGTACAACATATGCAACAAACCAACCTTCACAGCTGTAAGCCGGGTTATCTCATTTCCCATCCGATCAACAAGTACAGGAAGGCATGCAGGCAACTCTGTGCTGAGGTTATCACCAAATGTTGCCACAACAAGTCCCATGCAAGAGATAGCACACTCCTTAACCTCCTGGAAAAGAAGACACATGAGACACAATCGAAACATTCAAGGAGAACTTCTATTAGAAATTCCACTGACCTGATCTTGATCTTGGTTTGTCAAGCGTGACATTATAGCATTATAAATGGGATGAACATATGCTTTAAAATCAAAACCAAAACCCTACATAAAAAAACCATTCAAAGATTAGAAGATGACCAAACAAGATCTCAAAGTGTAAGAGTGAATAATAAAGTCACCTCAATATCTGGCCGCACAACACGGACAAGTTCCCCACATACTTTTAATGCCTCAGCTGTAACTTTATAATAACGTTCACCAACAGCAGATAAAACAGGACCAGAAAGAGCCTGCAATAACATAGTTTAAAATGTAAATGAACCAGACAGTACAATCACAGTGTTTTCTATTTTTGTGTACTCATCAAGACGATACACATAACAGTGGTCATACTGATTGCATGAAACATGTTAACAGAGAATTACTCAAGAAACATGTTACAGGAAAGTGTATTTTAACATAGCAAAAAACTCTAACACCACTACAAGTAAGAATATGACACATACGATAGAAAAGGTAATCAAGTGTGTCAAACTGATCAAGGACTGCATGACATAGCATAACCCTTTCACTTTCTTCAAAGCACTGACTTCCAAAGGAAACCAAATTGCATATATTCGTCATTGTGAATCTCCCCTATGTACAAAGAGGATTCCTAGAATGAAGATGGCCCTTCTTTTTTTTTACACAAGTGCAATGAAGGTTAAGATGTATGTCATAGTACATGAACATGGACTGAGATGGGGCCTCTTTTTTGAAATTAAAATTTGCAAAGCTTCACTTTGGTTTGCGAACAAAACCTCTTCTACAAATGATACACTAGCAAGTAAGAAGGTCTACGTAAGATGGAAAAGATAATCAAGTGGCTCAAACTGAGACGACTACTTAAAAAACAAACAAGGCAAATTGTAAACAAATGTAGGGATTATTTTTCCATAAGGTATTAAATTCTAAATGCAATCAAATTAAAGAGATTGATCACACGTTGATCATCCTGTGTGCAAGTAGGATACCAAGAATGAAGATGATGAAGGGGTTATTACAAAAATATGGATTGAGATCGGCCTCTCTTAGGAAAAAAATGGAACTTTGGGTTGAACATACAATTTGGACTTTGGCTAGCAAAATCTCTAATAAGGTCACCAGAAAATATGAACACCAATATTGTATCTGTACAATGGAGAGTAACTTATGGCAGGAAATCATCAAATCAAAAATAGATCACCGATTTGGAAAAATGTTGTGGAGGCAGTAAAAATCATAGTCTTATCACAAAAAATCCAAAATTCAATGATTGGACAAATAAGTAATATCGCTCTTAAGCCATATGATACTCAAACCCCACCAAACACACTTAAGCATCAACTACTGATTAAGCCTATTACAAGAACATGGACTGAAATCATTCTCTTTTTTAAAAAGATAAAATTTGATTTGAGGAATCAACACATACAATTTCGACTTCAGCTAGCAAAATCTCTAATAACATTACCAGAAAATAGGTTCACAAAAAATTGTAGCCGGACAATTGGTAGTAAGTAGTAACTTCTGGCAGAAAATCATCAAATCCAACATCAATCTCTGATTTTGATAGATGTCTAAAAAAGATAACTTTGATTTGAGGAATCAACACATACAGTTTAAACTTTGGCCATCAAATTCTCTAATAAGGTCACCAGAAAATATGTTCGCAAACATTGTAGCCAGAAATACGTTCAGAAAATCATCACATCATACATAGATCTCCAATTTTGACAGATGTTACAGTGGCAGTAAAAATCATATTATATTATCCAAAAAAATCAAATTTCAATGGTTGGCCAAATGAGGAATATTGCTCTGAAACCATAACATACTCAAAGCCCACCAAACAACACCCTTAAAGCATCAACTACTGATTAAACCCTTTTTTTTCCAGTGGGGGGTGGATTTTGGTTTCTGGATACTGTTTACATTTCAGACAATGTACCCAAAAATTGAATAGGCCCACATTATTAACTCTCAGCCTGAGAACATGCAAGTAAGTAGAGAGGGAGAGGCAAAAAAATAGGTCTTCATTGTGTAGCATTGACCTACCAAGTCTCAGTTGAGTCAGTCCATCCTAGCCCCTTAAAATAATACAGAATAGAGGCAAAAAAAATAGGCCTTCATTGTGTAGCATTGATCTACCAAGTCTCAGTCAAGTCAGTCCATCTTAGCCCCTTAAAATAATACAGAATAGAATCACCTCTATTCAACATCAGAATACAGGAAAAGACATGATCCTTTTCTCATGCTCACGTAAGAAAATTAAAACACACGGCAATTGCTAATACCTTAATGTGAGGGTGGAACACAGGAGGAGAATGTGAAGCTAAAACCAATCGAGTAAATATAAGAGCTTCAATCTTCAAATTCGAGGTAGAGGATTTATCCTGGAAATGAATAAAGAAGAAACATTAGGGAAATGGAAAATTTTAGTATCAAGGAAAAAAATAGACGAGTTTCAATACAATTCCAACAGCAGGCTATTTACTCTTTTTGGATAAATAACAGGCTATTTACTCACACTTAATGCTTTTTCAATTCCTGGAATTAGTGATCCAATGTGCTCAGCAAGGCAGTCTGGCAAGACAACCACAAGTTCCTTCAAAACAGAAAATGCCCCAACCTGCAAACAGACAAAATGAATGCTATCAAGACTAATGGGTCCATTACCTATGATCCATAATGATATCAGCAATTTCTACCTTTGTCTTGATGGATTTCTCACGTAACTGCCTATTTATAGATTTAACAATCTTTGGCACTTCTTGCTTCAATAACCATCTTGGACTGGACAAAATTTCAAAATTTACCATTAGTTTTTTATTGATAACATTTGCAGTAATGCTAGCAAGTAAAAGCATTACCACAAACAGCAATCAAACAAGTATTGAAGAAAAAAAAATGCCATGGCTTAAAAAAAACACAACCACTAAACGAACTAGGCCTTCAACATATAACTCTAAAATATTTAACTATTTTCTCTACATCAGAGAAGTTAAATAAATAAACAGAAGAAGAAGCCAGTGAGCAAAATGAAAAGGCTGGAAGTGGTTCTTTAACATTTGACACTAGAAGAACGTAAAAATTAACTTGCCTCAATTCATTCATGTCATTCTGCCCTTTTGTCACATTTCCAGTTTGACGCAACAGCTCAATGAATGTATTGAAGACATCCATCTGCAACATTACAATTTACAATATTAGATAACCAACAACATAATTAGTAATTAAATATCCAACAATAATCCATTGAAGCTATACCTTCACATTTTCTTCCCTCTCTTTAAATCTATCAATCAATTTTGGACAAGCCTGCACAAAAAAGAATCAAATGTATTATGAATTATATGACTAACAAGACTCAAAACTATATAAGAAATTAAGATCAAAATGATGAACGATTTCCTCCATTTCTGAACAAATTTAGAATTTTAAAGATACCTCCTCATATAGCTTTGAGAGCAGTTCAGGACGAGATACGATTAATGCTGCTAAGCATTTGGCTGCTGCTCGTCGGACTTTCCAGCTGACATCCTCATCATCTGTGTATTCATTTGCACTCTCGCTACAATAAATATAGTGACCACACATAATTAAACAAGTCTATCCACAAAATGTCATGTATTAACTCACATAAATCAGAGCAAAACATACTCATCTTCCTCCTCCTCATGACTCTCATCATCAGTATCCTCCTCCATGTTATCAGTGAAGTTTGGATCATAACTTAGATACTCCAGGGAAAGGCGAAGAATTTCATCACAATACGAAGAAATATCCCTAGGACACCTGAGCAAAAAACTTTCCAGTGCCTGCAATCAAAATTCAACATATATGAGAACAATCACAGGAGGAAAATATCAAAAACAAATATACCTTCCGTCCTGATTCAAATGCCTTGCTTTCTTTTGGGATGTCCAAAAAATAGTTGAACACTTTCTAAAAATAAAATTTCCTACTTCTTCAATTTCCTATAGTACCCTTACCTTCTCTTGAAAAGCAAACAATATTTTCATTTGAAGTCATGCCACCTCTAATTAGATATTTTAGAAAAACAGTATTTTACCTTCTATAAAAAATGGTGTTTTTTTTCTTTTTGGGTAAGTTTGTTTTAGCAAGGGAGTGGAGGAAGGGAGGAGAATAATATTGCAATTTCAAGACAAGGCATTTAAACAGGGAGGTACCAAACAAGATCATACACTCTACATACATATCAAAAAAAAAAAAAAAAAAAAAAACGATCATACACTCTACATGTATTGCAATAATCTAAACAAAATGAAAAATCTCAAAAGAGAATAAACAAAAAATATCAGACAGTACCTGCAAGCTATACTCACGAAGCTCCTCATCATTCTCCGATGCACTTGTGCAGTAGTTAATCAGCACTGGAACAGTGTCAACAAGATGAGGTCCAAAACGATATCCAACAGCACGACTGAGACACCATGGTTGATTAATAACACGTCAGAAAAAGATCATTTTTCATAAGTAATGTGAGAATAATAATAATAATAATAATGAGGTGGAAGGCTAAATAAAGAGTTACATTTTTATTTCAAAGGAGAGTGATGCATGGCACAAATGTAGGCTAATGCAGCCAAGGTTCGTGCTTTCATATATAATTATGATTTTAAGGAATTTCAAAAAAGAATATACTTCGTTACTCCATATAGGGAATTGTGGTCCATCCCAACATCATAAGTATCTTGTCAAGTTTTTTTTACCCCACAAAGTGCAGCTTTGCAGCAAAGAAACAAACAGTTGACATGCCATAAGTACTGAGCCTGAAACTGACTAAGGAAAACAGCAAAAAAAATGTCCTTTTTAATTTTTTGGAAAATAATTATGCAGAACACATTATAAAGCTCACCTCAAAGCACCGATCATCTGAATGTTTGTACGGGTCAGTTCTGATTTTGTGCCCTTATTTCTCAAGTTCCGAACAACTTCATCTGTAGCCTTAGCCAACAAATCCTCTGACAGACTAGAAGCAAGAGATGCTGAAGACAAAAAAATGCTGCATGAAATCTTTTGTACCCTTTGGGGAAAAAAATTGTAACAAATCCAAATAAATTAAGTTTTTCCAAAGGGAATGGACTGGACTGGCATCACATTAGTCATACACAATTCTAGGCTATTCCAACATAGTCAAACGAAATAGTTATTATATGCCCTGAGTATTATCTTTGTAAATAGGACAATAACGTATGTCAATACATTGTATTGTTTGCCTGCATACCTACAAATCTTTGCTTCTTTAGCTTTAAAAGGAATTGACAATAGGAATAATATGCTGTTCACAGTTCATTTAAAATACAAACACACACCCAAAAAAGAAAAGATATGAGACTGGATTTCAAACAAAGGCGTACCATTTCTACTTTCCACTTTCCATAATAGAGTGGAAAGAGAACTTTCCGCATTAAAGGTCACAAATTGCAACAGCCACAGTATCTCCAATTGAATATTCTAGTGGCACTCCATCAAGTCAAAAGCCATGTTCAATTGCATTTTCAGACTCCAGACACAATGGAAATCAAAACTAGAAAACCTATTTTCTAAAATTGACCAAAATGACCAGCTGAGTTATGACTGGTGAGAAAGGTTTAAGTCCAGTCACAGTCTTCAATATAAAGCAACAGAAAAACAAAAACATTAAACAAACACCACCTCAAATTAAAATTTAATACACACAATCAATGGAACTAATTAATAAAGCTTACCAATACAAGACACAGTCTTCTTTCTGACACTGGCTTGATTTGAATTCAACTGGGACAAAAGAGCACTTAAAAGCAGCCCGTGGTCAGCTGCCATTAGATTACCAAATTTATGGAGAACATCACATAAAATATCAAGACATTCACATTTGATCTCAGTGCTTTTTCCCTAAGAAGAAGATGGAAGCACAAAGTTAGCAGGAAGCCTACAATTTATCAATGAAAATGATACAGAAAGAAATAAATAAAATACCAAAATGATAGCATAGGAGATATAACATAAAATCAATCGTACATTGCCTTTGAGGAGCCATATTATATAACTAAACCAAACCAAAAAGATAGAAAATGGGGAAGCCAAGATGTTATCCCAATTCAATTTTCTCTTCATTTCAATGCTTTCAGCTACTTTCCTTTTTCTGAGTTTTTAATGTTGGCATACTCTGTTCTATTGAGTGATGCATTCTTATCTTCTTTTCAAGTTATACTGTTTGTTAATATGTACAAGATCTGCTGGCCAACTAAGCACATTAAAATTATTTAAGTCTTTTCAGATGCATTCCTTTTTTTAGGTAAATAAATTCGTTAAAAAAGAAGTGCAATCCCAATACACAGGATGTGTGCTGAAACAGCAAAAGGATGCATTCCTTTTTCTGAGTTTGTAGTGTTGTCATACTCTTCTATATTATTCCTGAGTGAAGTGTTCAAATCTTATTTTCTAGTTTCACTATTTTTTAACATGTACATGATCTGCTGGCTTACCTAAGCACATTATTCTTGGTATACATTATTTCATTTCCTAATTAAAATTACTTGATTCCCTTTGTGAAGGGTATTCACCTTTTTTTTTTATTGATAAGTAACACACGTATTCAGTGGGTTTTGAACCCACAACGGGAGAATGAGCCATTTGAACTAGAGCTATTGGCATAAAAGGTTATTCAGCAGATACGAACAAATTTTTCATTTCAAATCCAAAATCTCCCATGCGATATGGAAGTGACATTTAAATTTTAGATACTCACAGGACCAGTAATTCCTTTTATCAATTGTGGAGTGACTGCAATAAGAATAGACTGTGCAAGAGATTGTGTAGAAACTTCAGCAACTATTGTCTTCAAAGCTATGCTAGCAATGTCACGATGCTGATCCTTCCCATTTAGCAGTTTATCACAGAGTTTATTAGCTATCTCCACAACTTGTGCCTCACTGACCTTCTTGACCAATGGAGCAAGACTGCAACACCACACACCAACAAGAAATATATATCAAGTAAAGAAATGAGCAACAGAAGTACTGATGTTATTGCATCTCTTTACGCAACTCTTTTTCTTCATATTTTCCCACCACTTGCAAACAATTTTTTTTGCTAGGTAAATAGGGAAAGGGGGCCGGTGGGATTCAAACCCTAGTGCCCAGGCACCACAAGAGGTGCTGGAACCACTTGGTTATCCCTCAAAACCTTTCACTTGCATACACTTTACACATTATCAGTCGGACTTATAACATAATTCCTACTAAGGTTTTTATTATGCATGCCTTCCTTGAAAAAATAAAGAATTAATTTCATAACAAAATTGGAAACCCCACAATTGCACCCAATCACCAGAATACCACTGTAGAACTTCATAGAAAATGAATTGTGGCTATCTACAATTATAACTCAAAAGATTTTTCAATCAAAACTGTTGCATATGTAAAATACTGCAGTGAATACCATCATCTTCAACTGAGTACATGCATCAACACATGGCAACAATAAGAGTTCGGCAGGTTAAAGTTCATCAATTTTATCAAAACTAACAAAAACTGTTCATGCAAAGCAATATTAACGAACAGGGTACATAGTTCCCTTTCAGCACACTGTAATTCTAACACAAGAAGACAGAAACTGGGATGTTAAGAAACCTATCATCACCCTTGCACTTTAGTACAAAAAAGAAACACACCACCAATAGAAACACTGAATATGACGGTCGAAGAAGAGATGCTATAATTTTATTTTCTGCTAAGTGAAAAAATAATAATGATACTATCATTAAAATATAGAATTATTGGAACAAACATCATGTAGCCAAGCAAGAGAATCTCTGATCAAGTAAAAGGGGGATGCAGCAACAAGTCCAATACCATTTCACAGCCAATCCTGAAACATCGCCAGCCGCATCATCAAGCTGTTGAATGATTATATTTGACAATTTTATCTCCAGATCAGCATCCGCTTTAAAACTCGGTTTGTTTAACTCATTTAGCAAATCAGATGTCGCCATATATCTATAATCTTTATCCTTTCCCGTCATCTGCAAATGAACACAAAGCAGCCAACACATAGCAGGTAAAATACTTGGCCCACATATGTTTTCCCTTGCACAAGTAATTAACTCAAATGAGTCATCACACAAAGAACTACAAAAACAGAAGCTCAAAAACATCATACCTTTTCTAGTATACTGGTCATCACTAAATTCGTCGCCATCTCGGCGCGACAAAATTAAGGCCTTGTATGTACCTAGCTGACAAATACCAAATCTCTGAGAGGGAAACAGAAAATAGGAAACCAGCAATCACAAAATTAAATGTGCATATGCAAAATAAAGTTCATAAGTTGAAACGAAATATCTTCAAGAATTCCTGAACTCTAAGAAGGAAACCCATTAAAAAAAAAACAGCAATAAAAAATATCAAATTCAAAAATAACAAAAATCTATATATAACATACACTCATGGTTGAATCAGTAACACGCAAACAGAATATCATATAATGTACCCTCATGGTTGTATCAGCTACAAAACTTTTATTTTCTTCAAATCTTTAATTCACAAATACCAAGAAGAGAAACAAACATAAGTTAAATCATCAAACTAAAGCTAACCCAAACTATACATCATCTGATGCATACATAGTTACATATACACACACATACATATCATCAACTGCAAGGTAAAACTAGATAAACAATGTGAGAATCTACAATTCTACATTAGATTAAACCCTAAAAAACCTTCGCTTTTTTTAAATACTATCAGAAACCCCAAAATTCAAAACAAACCCCACACCAACCAATACATACACATATATATAACGTATCATCAACTACAACGTAAATTCAAAATTATTAAACCAAAAAAAGAAAAGAAATTAGACGATCCTAAACCCAACTCAAACAATGTGAGAATCTACATTAGATTAAACACCGAAAACCTAAATGAAAATCGTACATAGCTTTTCACAACAAAAACCCTAAGAAGCTTTCGTTGATTTTGCAATTACGATAAAGTTAAGAGTGAATTGCAGTATTATGAACCCTAAAAATAAAAAAAAATAAAAAATCAAAGAAAGGAACGAAACGCAGAGAAAAATGAAGCGAATCGAATCGGAAACTTCAAAGACATTGAAGAACAAGAAAAAAAAAAGTTCAGGAGAGAAATGGAGTTTGAAATCGAATGCGACGTACCTGAGATTGTAGCAGTCAGAGACTGTGAAAATCACACACAGAGAGATACAGACTCTCTCTCTCTCTCTGTTTCTCTCACTCTCGCTCTCTGTCTCTGGCTCTGTGTGTTTGGGTTTGAGTGGTAATAGTGATAAAAAAGAAAAGAGAAAAGGTGAAACGGAGTGAAGGAGAAGCTAAAACCCTATATTTATGTTAAGGTGTTTCGTGTAACATAGGAAACTTATCTAAATATCTATGTCTAATTGCCCATGTCACCCAAACCCGTTAGATTATATTTATATATATATATATATAATAAATAAATAAAAAAGGCTATCTTTATTAAAATAAATAAATAAATAATAATAATAAGTAATAAGGTTACCATATACTATTGAAGCTCATAAGTGGAGCCGTATTAGCTCGAATTTCTTATTATAAAAAAGTGAGTTGGGCAGGCTTAAGCTCGGGATTTAAATTTTTTTTTTTTTTTTTTGAGGGGAAGTCTAGTCCATGTGTTGAGATGCTCACACAACTGTACAGGAAACGCACCATTTTTTCCTTCAACAAATTTAAAAAAATAAAATAGTATGTGAGCAAGCACAGTTGGCTTATCATGGATTGCCTTCAATTCACTCTTCTTTGGAATAGGAGGTAGGGCATAGCATATTCCCATGTACTTTGCATGTGTATTTAATTTGGGCTTATATTTTTTATATTTTGTAAGGAAATATATCATTTAATTGAGAAATTTTATATTTTTTTTGTGAATTTAGATGTTCGTGAATATGGCCAGATAGATTTTTAAGCAAAAATAAACTAATGAAAATAACTTATCAATCCGTGTAAACATCTCTATTGTTAGGCATCTTGTCAATCACTTGAATACAATTCATTAATGGATCCACCTTTAAAATACATAGACAAAACAACATCTAATATCGAAAAGTGCACCCATATGATACCTTATTTTCATTTGTTTATTAAGTTTTAAAAATAAACTATACAAAAGTACAATTGTATCTATAAAAAAAAAAATAGACTTAAAAATTGTACATAAGCCAAATAAGTAGGAAAAAAAAAACTCCCCCAAATAAGGTAGAGAGAGGAGTAGGTAGATATTTTATATGATGGCTATCAATGAACCAAAACTGAAACACTAGAAAACTTTTTTCATCATGAAACTAAACATCTTTTAGTGGTAATTAATTCTTTTAGGGTTCTTTTGACACATCCATGTTGTCCAACTTTAAGGGAAAAATGGATATTTTTGAATAATTTTTACATAAAAGAAAGTGAGGCATGTATGCATTTTGAGGAAAAATAATTTTTTGTTAGACCATTTGAATAATGAAAAACGTTTTTGATGAGGTAAATGGATTTGTGGTTTTGGTTAGACAAAAACAGTATCAATTAAATCAAGAAGAATAGATTTTTTTTTTTTTTTTTTTTTGAGGAAAAGAAGAATAGAAGATGAATCATGAATATGGTGGGCAGCCGAATGTTGAGATCTAAGTCGTTTTATTATGGGCAAGAGTTTAGGGTCTATGGAGGAGGAGTATCCATGGGTCAAGAATGAGTAGTAATTTTCTAGATCCTTCGAAATTAATATGAATTGATGATTGAAAGTGACTGGGGATTTTTGGGGAGTCAAATCGTGTAATGAAAGACCATTAATAGGAAGTATTTAGTCGATGTGGGATTGTTTTAAGGTTAAATCCATAAAAGTTTTACATAGTAACCAGCTAACCATGCCATTTCCCTTGTTTGCAGATGGCCAAATCTCACATCACAATGAAACATATATAATTTTTCAACAAATTACCCAAATAGGATTACTGCAAACTGGGCAGTCGTTTTTTTGAATATTCGTTGAATTAATGAAAGAAAAGAACGTAAGGTATAACTTTGTTGAATTAAATTTAAGTTATGAAATAAAACTTTTTTTTTACTAATGAATTTTAATATTTAGCTAGTCCCTTTGGAAAAAAATTTTAGCTCCGCCACTGCCCATGCGCAAACCAAAATCCTGTGACCCTTGCACAGGATGCAATGTCCTATGAGTGGCCTTAACTTTTCATCTCAACCATTCCATCACAGAAGATAAAATACTTAACATTTCATCTCGGCCATGCAATACCAGGGGTGTGGCACGGGATATGATCCCACAGACACAATCGATAACAGCAACAACCAAGTGAGAAGAAGAGATTTGTCACATACAAACACCAAATTTAGAAAGCAGTCTTTTTCTTCTTTTTTGTGATAAGTACAGTTTGACCCCATGCTAAGCTTGAATTTCAAAATATAAATAAAAGAAGAAAAGCTTAACACCATGTGTTTAAAGACTCTTGACTGTTCGGTCATGAGCTAGGTCTTGCAGATACAGCAAAACTAGGAACTCTAACCTATTCATCAGCACCATCAGCAGTCGCTCCCTTGAGATGCAAGTGTTTTTCCCTTTTTTGGAACTCGGTCAAACCCTTTCCACTTCCTGTCACACCAACCTTGCCTTGTGGGTCTTCTGGAGACTTGAAGATGCTTTCCCGCTTGCGCCCCGAAAAGAAACCAATCTGACAATGCAAGGAGGGAATTGAAGGTTTGGGTAAAAAGAACAATATAAACACTAAAACAAAATATAAGATACATACTCAAACTTCCAAATTTGTAGGAAGGAATCAGTGTGTGAAATTGTACATAATAGTGGGAGTTGGGGGATCATTCAGAAGATAAACGAACATGCAGTTCGATAAATATAAAAGGTCCACTGGTGCATATTGCAACATACAACAACAAACAAAGCCCTTGGCCCCAAAATTTTGATATTGCAACGTATCAAATGCAAAATCTGTCCAAATGTACCTTCTTAGTCTTGCCTTTGGTTGTCTGGAACTGCTGCCAAGCATTCTGCCGCTTATTCTGTGTGACTTCAAGTTGCTCCATCCGCACCTTTGACTTAAAAGCATGTATCTTCTTACGCTTAGCGACTTTCTGTAAATATTATAATTAGCAATTAAATCATCACAGCATCAGAATGTGATTGGGGGATGAAAAAAAAAAACCTACACATATCTTAAGCATTCTACCATAACTATTGACAAGTTTGTTTAAGCTTATCTATAGCTAGAAAAACTACAAATTTCAGAATGAGCAAAAACAATTGGCAACTCCATTTATATTGGATATCCACTGTTCTTTAATAGCACGTTGCATACACAACTTACCACATCCTCTGGGTCATCAGGCTCTATTCGAAGCTTTGCGGGTAAACTCCGCGACTGGAAGTCCATGGAAGCAGCCAGTGCAATCTTACGTTTTATAGCTTGCTTGGTAGCTTCAGCCACTCTCTCAGCTTCTGCCAAAGTATTGACAACTCCTTCTTGAATTGGCCTTACATTGTCAGGATCCACCTAGAAATAGCGACTGTCAATGATAACCAATGCTGCTGATATCTAATTCTAACCCATTCAGAAAGAATATATGACTAACAAATTGCAGGCAAATGATTGAAGCAATAAGAATAGACTTGGTTTGCAATGGCAAAGTGAAGTCAAGATCTGTAAAAGGGATTTATAATCTCAGGCATTTAGATAATGTTAATAATGATTTTTTTTTAGTCTATCCTTTTTAAGTATTATAAGGAACAATAACCCAATGTTTTGTAAAATCAATTTTTAAGAGAATTAGCCCCTTTTTTTGAAGGGGGTGATTGTAAAAGGACGAGTTATTCAATGCATACATATCAAACAATCCAAATGGCTAGTGACATCCCACCCATGGAAATTTAACATCTAGAATCCTCCAATTTGCAAAGGGTTACATTAGCAAATGGCACATGTATCTTCTCAGTTCTCAGCAGTTGGCATATTTGTTTCTATCCAAATTTTATCACAGTTGAATGTTCATTTTTATTATTTGAGGAAGTTATGTTCTTAACGTTTGAAAAATCCTCTCCTCCATTACAACTATTCTTCATTTTGTTTCACATCTACTAAAATTGTACATTTAAAGCTATATAACAACCAGGCAGGGGGATATATATATATATATATATATAAAATGGATGGCCCACTGATGTCACTTGTGTAAGAGCATTATCAGCTATAATCCTCCATATGTTCTAAATTTATCAGCATAAAAAAGGTTTGTTGTACAACTAGTTGGCCAAGATAAAGAAGTTGTAATGCTGGTTGTGGAATGATACAGCTAAGTGATTATAATAGTTGATGACGATATGGCTAAAGTGAAGATGGAATTGCAATAAAAGGTAAAGGTAACGGTACACTGCTGTGGTTCACAAGGTAAAATTGCATTACTGAGTAACAAGAGAAAATTCCATGTACAGGGTAAATAGTAAAAAGAAAGCTAAAAAGAGGAAAAGAAGAGGTAATAGTTAAAGCAAGATGAGTAAAATAAAGTGCCAGTTAACTTAGCTGGTAAAAATTTCACCATGTCATTCAAAACACTTGGGATCCATTTTTCTCTTCCCTAGGGATGGAAGAATATAAGGAATGAGGACTGAGGAGGGCTGTCCTCAAACTGTGTAGCCCATGGGACCAAGTCATGTATTGAATGAACCAAAAAGGGGAAGAGGAAGAGGGAGGGGGGGTGGGGGGTGGGTGGGTATTAATGGCAGCAAGCAGCTAAACTCTGAATTCCCATGACGGTAGCCTCTAAAATTTGTATAACATTTGAAGGCACTTGCTGCATGTTTAATAGCAACTTTCAAATAAAGATTTAGGATATTAAGGATGACATTTGGACAATTAATATACTAGGATAAATGATCTAGGGCTAGCAAACAACTTTAATGTTTTGCAGTAAAATTATACATCTCCATCGTAAGTATGAAAATATGTGCAAAGTCAAAAAGGTAAGCTTTACTTCTCCTGATAAACAATTGAAACAACATATGTAAATGCTAACAATACCTGAACAATGTAAACTTTATAAACAAAATATATGCAGCAACCGATAAATGCAACTTGATGAGGATAGAAGAAGATGATGCATTAAGCAACAAGGAGTTAATGATTCAAAAATGTGGCTACAGAAATCATACCTCTTCTTTATTCCCCCATCCATCATAACTAACGAAATAGCCATTTGGAGAATACGCCTCAATTGTTGCATCATACCTGAACATTCAACTAATCAAATATAGAAAGACAAAGGTAAAACAAATGGAATATATATATATATATATATTTTTTTTTTTTTTTGAAATTCAGAATCTCTAGTTTTATTTTCATTTTTTCACATACCATTCCCCATCTTCACTCCAAACAGCTTGAACTTTTGTGCCAATGGGAAACTTTCCTTGATGATCCAACATGCTTTCTGAGTCCTACATGGGGAAAACACAAAAGAACCCATATGATCACCAGAGAAAGTGAGAAAGCTCCAACATTACCAGAAACACACAATTTGGTTACGAAAGTAAATAAGGGGTAGTACAGGTCAACACAAAGTGATAGATGAGAATATATATGACACTATCATCAGATGCAATGGCAAAATGATGCAAGGACAATATCCCCACTCTGTAGCCACACACCAGCCAAATTGCATAGTTTGTTACAATTACAACTACAAAATTGAAAAGTGATGACAGATAAAATGTCCCATCTAAGACGTGGCAAATGACATGACAAGTCTGACACAACATGCCATGCAAGACACCATGTTAAATCATCATGCATATAAGTAAAAATTGTGAAAACAGAAACCAACCACCCCCAAGAACCAAAATGCCAATCCAAGCAACAGACGAACCATAAAGCTTGCAGAAGAATTAAGACTAATAAACAAACAACCGTTCATATAGTTTCTGAATTCAATGGCGAGGCACTGATATTCTAATTTCTAAATAGTATAGATGTTGAAACTATTGTCGGATGCTATGTAATAGTCTTGGGCTGCCAACCACAAGTGTGCAGATTCAAATTCATGAGTAGGACCTTACTTACGACTTGGGTTGCTTGGATTGGCATGTTGGTTCTTGGGCTTGTTTAAAAGGATAAGGCCATATCTATGGCAACCCTTTTAGGACCTTTCTTACGACTTTTATTTATAGTTGTCAAACATGACTTCTGCCTTCAAGAGGATACAAAGCAGATTTGCAACCCAAGACAACCAAACACAGTTTTTTGTTTTTTTGCCAAGTAACCAAACACAAAAATAAATGAAAAGGATGTGGAATTACCATTTTGGAATTGGGCAAACTTGGAGATGCCCTACCGCTAGTCCCAATATCTGATCCTGAAATATCATTTTGCTTTGCAGTTGCAAGAAGTTCTTCCGTCAAAGCAATCACCTGCATCCACAACACTTTAGGCCTAACTCAAAATTTAAACAACAAAAAAATGCATATCCATATTATCAGTAACACCATAAGGACAAATCAACGTCATTCGAACTTAGAATCTCAGTGTGAACATCTGAAATGAGGTGATAGAGAGAGAGCAGACTGGCCATCACAACACATAGCACACCTGCACAAGAACCAAGATAGAAGTGATGTGCATCTTGATGAAGTTCTCAATTTTCACATATAGATCCAAATAACTTTCTGATTCTCCATAGAGTTCCCATTTCTGGAGTGTACGAACTTTATTTAACATAATAACCATCCTCACCTTTTCAGTCAAGAAACGAAAATAAACCTCCATAGGTGCCATTAGAAGTTAACTGATGTTGCTTGTTTGAGCAACATTTTGATTCCTTCAAAAGAGAGAAGGGAGAGATAAAAGAAAGAAAGTTGCATAGAAACTAGACATCCAATTAAAGTTATATGGAATTGGTTATGTGACCATAAGTAATTTACAAGGGGCTGACTCTGTTTCTCAAGACAATCATTCAAAAAGTGACATACCAAGGATAAGATTATAAGAATCATGTGTATTTCCAAGAAAAATTTATAAGGGATAGAAAATGAAAAAATTGAAAGAGAACAATCATAAGCAAAGAAACACCTCTTTAAGCTCCCTTTCCATGTCTACATATTCAGAGTTTCCAGGATCATCAACCAAAAGCTCTCTGACCTGTTCCACAGATGACAGAAAGTCATTACACAAAAATAACATATGGGCTATGGGCAACAATGTATAGAAAAATTCAGCCCTCAAACCACAGCATACATTTAGATTATATGAAAAAGAAGCTTACAAACTGGGTAAGTGGGCTTTAGGGAAGAGAGAAAAGAAGAATAGGAAACAACTTATTCTCGTATTAGATTTTGTTATTACACCTTTGAATATTTCTGTTAACATAAGTATCCTTTTTCCCTCTCCTGATAACCAATAATTAATTAAGGAAAGCCAAGGGAGGACCAATTTTTTTTTTTTTTTATGATAGGTAAGAAAGAAAATATTATTAAAAAAGGAATAAGGGAGGACCAATTCTACTCAATGTATACAGGTCCTCTCAAGCATAACGTACAAAATTCTGTAAATATTTGGCTCTTGACCTGCAATACCTGGACAACTAGCAAATTTACTCACATCATATGAGAAACAATATTATCCACTGTCTGTTGATGTAGACATCAACATGCAGGTGACATTGCCACTACAAAACCTCTTTGCCTTAGTTCCTAGTCCAACCAGGTATTTAAATTCAAGGATGTATGGGTATTTGAGTGCTCTCTCTTTGAAATTTAAATACAGTAAGAATGGAGTACAAGAAGATTTAAGATTTAACAAATTAATTCTAGGAACAGAAATATTGGAGGCTACGGACTTTAGTTGCCATTCCATTGGCATCTTGAAGAGAATTCAAATGCACTCACAACTCCATAACACTTCCCCTGTACAAATTTATTTAAACAAGTAGTGTTTTGGGAAGGAAATGTTAATAACAGAAAAGGAGTGAGGAGGGGGGAGGAGTCAATTTTCCCATCTGCTGCCTAACCCATCATGTTAACTGTAAAATTGTTACTCCAAAACACACACGCGCACAGAGAAACGCAGACAGGGAAGGGATGGAAATGATTTGAGTCATGAAACAATAACTGAAAAATAGAAAGAAGGTGGAATTGTATCCAATATAGAAACCAACAGTGGAAAGAATGCTGTTGGGCTACTATCATTAAGTTTCCCTTAACATCTACTTTCTATGAAGATGAGAGGAGAGACCAGAAGGTTCTGCCAATTACTGTGAAATTAGATGAGCTCATCTTAAAATTCATAAAATGTAAACCTTCACCATATAATGGTCTGTCTCTATATTAAAAACAAATGGAGAGAATATCCTAATACTCTCCTACAATTCCATCACTCTCTATAAGTCCCCAGATGATTGCTTATATTGGCCAACATCATTTTCTGCAACCATATATTGCTGCCTGGTAAATATCCATTTGTTTTGTTTTAAAATTATACAGGTTCTCCAACATTCATCTTTTTACTACTTAGTTTTTAATATGTAAACAATTTCATTAAGAAAATGCAAAAGGGGGTGCAACCCCCAAATAGCAACCCTAGTACACGGGACATATACAAAGGAAAAGCATTTATTGCATAATTTATATCACTATAATGCATCAAAAGATAAGTCTAGGATACAAGTGAACTCGTAAAAACTATTTGTCAATAAGCTCTAACTCAAATGCCACTTATTCCCTCCATAAAGAATAGGATGCAAGACAGGGTTCTAGGTTCAAGACCAACTGGGTATGCATGAAACTTACCAATAAAAAGAAGGACAGCTAGTTAAGATGTCACAACTCACTACACGCAAGCAAACTTTCCCCAAAAGCAACTTTGTCTTCCAAATCAAAGGCAGATGATTTTGCAGCAGTGACAAGGATAATTGTTCCATTTCAAACACGCGCACACACACACACACACATGAAACAGTTGAGTTATACACAGTCACATTAAACTTTGAATACCATAACTAACAAAACACAGTTAGAGTCCCTCCAACATCAAATTAACCATCAATCACTTCGTTAAACATTTCACTCTTTTTTTTTTGTCTTGCTATATAACAAATTACAAGCATGTATGTGTATGAATATATACATCCCTTAAATTGTATAAAAATTCAAAACTCATACAAATCCAACTGTCATAATTGTATTAAGTTTTCACTAGACTCAGTTTGTATTTTTATCAACCACAGTACATATAACATCAACTTTCAATTATTTTAGTTATTCTTCCAGTTTCTCAGCTACCAAACAAAGTATAAGAAAAACCCCAATTCAGAAACTAGGGTTTTTACTTCACCATCCCCAAAAAATTAATTGCAAAGTAATATGAAACAAAAACAAAAACAAAAAAAACCCTAATTCGACTAAAAATTGAAAAACCCTAAAGCATGAAACGAACTTAATAGTGAAAAAATAAATAAATTAATTAAAAATTACCTGATGAAGCTGATCTTTGTAAGTGGCAAGATTTGAGGCTAGCTCTTCTATGCTTACCTCTTCTCCTTGCATTTTTTCCTTTTCAAATTTTCAAATTTTTATTAATTTTATTTCAAAATTCAAAGAGTTTTTCGAACAGAGAGAGGGAGAGAAGATTTGTACAGAGAAACGCAGAGTTTAGAGAACAGAGAATTTCGAAGAAGAACGATATGTTCTGCTCTGTTTGGGTCTTTTGGAGTTTGGACTTTTAGAGTTTAGAAGCAACTGCTGGGCCGGTCTTGGGCCGAGCTTATGGATCATTTAAGGGTATCCATTAGCCTGGGAAACCCAACCCAACCCACCTGACTGACCCGAAGGCTTGCAAATGGGTTCGAACAAGTGGCCGGGTCGAAAAGCATGTCTTGAGAAAAATCGATTATTCGGGTGGGTGTCAGGCAACCCGACTAGCCCAGCCCATCCAAATGTTGTACTTTTTTTATATATATAATTCAATAGTTACAACAATAAGAAAGAAGAGATTTGAACCTTTATTCTTTTAATAAAGGACATCAAGTTATACCACCAAACTTGTATAAAACTATCGGCTATAATATATTAACATGTGTTTTTTTTTTTTTCCTATTGGGTGTCTTATAAACTTCTTTGCCCCATCAACGTCACAATCGCAACCTCTGGTTCTGAGAAATGTCAAATGAAGTGTGTTTCCTCTTGATTTTTATGTTTGTTTAAATTTTCTCTTTGGTGTTTTGAATATCATTTTGTTTTGTTATTGAGAAAATGGAAAGGAATAAGAGAATATATGTATATATATTATTTGAGTGTTGTGGAATTTGACACTGTACCTTTAAAAAATAACTATTACCAATAGAATTATGTATTATTCAAGTTAAGGGAAAACCATTACAGCCCTTTTCAAAAGAAATAATTATTCTTCATTTGAAAGATAGTTATTATGGTAATGAAAACACAACTAAACAAAAATTCCATTACATAATCTATTATACTGTACAAATTTTTTTTTTTTAAATTATTGTGCATTAGATTGTAACTATGAAAAACAACCTTGTAATTTCTTTTATTAGATTGTACTTCTATCAATCCTCTTCTTGGGTGATAAAACCCGTAACAACTTCCATTTTCCACGTATCCAATAAACTTACATTCCTAAGTCTTCCCTATAAATTTATCTCTAAATGTTTTTCCTGTATTCATTGATGAGCTTTACAACCCCAAACTCTCAAATTTAACAGATTGGGTTTGTGAATTCGAAAGATGTAAGCTTCTTTATGTTGGTTCTGAGTCTTCTGACTCTATCCCCATATTTATGTGGTTGTACTCGTGAACAAGGCTTCTCCCCAGAAAGTGAAGGGTAGATTTGTGTCATTACCAATGGAATCTAAGTGCGTCTTTTAGCAATATCATATATTGCTGAGGCTTCTAAGTTCTAAGGCATGGTTGGACTGCCATCCACACTTCCAATAGAAGTTGGACAAGTTTGGCATGGTTCTCCCTCCAACTTGATAAACTTTTCTTCATTGATTTGTGAGGCTTCATAAAGCTAATATAATTGACTATTGAGAACAATTTCATAAACATAAAATGTTGGATAAAGTGGTATTTTTATTACTCTATATATAATATTAATCTTTTTTTATATGTTATATTAAGAACTTAATTGAACTCTCCCATGTGTTATCATCCCAATAATATATAATCTTGAACAGTTGAACCTATCAACAAATAGCCATAAGAAATTTAAAGAGATAAATATTGAGAAGAAACATGTGATTTACAAATAAGTGGAAGATTTAGCTCAAGTTGAAGTGGCAGGGTTAGCCAACCTTATCATAAATTGCCAATGGTTCCAAAAACTTTAACTATTTTTTTAAAATGATTAATTTACTTATTTGAACCATAATTTTAATTCTCCTCTTTTTGTGTGGATCCGTAGTCCCCTTTAGTAAGTGAGGTCTAACACGTAAGATTTTTAACTTTTAATCATCAATCTATATATATAACATATTTTTTTGAGAATTTATCTATATAATATTTAAAAAACAGAAGTGTAGCACTTATTATTTCTATGCTCCTATTGAACCATATTAGCATGGCATTTCGGTCGATTTTGGTTGATTCGGTCTACTTTGGTGCATTTAGTCTATGTTTGTCAATTTCGGTCCAATTCAGTCTACTTTGGTCTATTTCTGTCCAGTTCGGTCCACTCTTTTAATGTGGTCCATTTCAGTCCACTGTAGTCTAGTTCGGTCCAGTTTGCTGCATTCAGTTCAATTTGGTCCATTCAGTCCATTTCAGTCCACTTTAGTCCAGTTTGGGCATTTGGTCTAGTTTAGTCTATTTAGTCCACTTCGGTAATTCTTTGGGAGGAAAGGTTTGTGTGAAAAGAGGAACTATTGTATTGGCCATTATGTCACATTCTTAGTATAATTTTAGTAGGCTATTGATAAAATTATATTTTTCTTATATGTTATTAAAGTCTTGTATTTTTTTTTTAAATATAAGTGATGGATTTACTTATATTTACTTCCTCTTTAGGTTATTCAAGTAGTATAGAGGATGTACCATTTTTAAGAAGCACTAGAAACAAATTCCAACCACACGTTATATTATTTACAAAATATATCGCCTTATATAATAATTAAATGTAATGAAAATGCATTATGTTTCCTCGGGGGAAAAAACATACAAAATTATAAAACTTCCAAATACCAAATACAGATAACTTAATTTAGAAATTTCAATATATAGTATTAATTATACTTTGTTAAAAAATAATCACATCATTTTAAAAAGAGTTTGAGATTAAAACATATAAATCTCATCTACAATTTTCATTTTCCACATAACAAAGAAACAAACTGTCAAATTTGTCCTTCTACAACTGGTTTTTCTAAAAACATAGACTGTTAAGAAATAATAAATCTAATCATTTAACCATTATTCTAACAACTTAATATATAGTTGGAAAAAGCTAGATATTCGAATGTGGAATATCGTGTTACTTAAATGGGGTACAATATAAAAAAAAAATATATATATATATATATATATGTATGTATGTATTAAATCTCATTCAAAGGAATCTAAAGCAAAAATTTGTCTCCACCAAAACAAAATGAGCAAGATGCGTATAATTTCTTTGGTATATGTGGAGCAACGTCCCTCTAGTCCCTCACAACCCCTATCCCTACTTTTTCCAAAATCTCTTTCTCACCCAAAGACATGAACATGTCACATTTTCTAGTCGCCTATAGTGGTGCAAGCTATGATAAAATCCATGACTAGATAATAAGGATGGAAATCCATGTCATGAGTAGTTGTTTTACTAGGAGGAAGGGAGGGAGGGGAACCATGCCAATCTTTAAGCCAACAATTTGATAAATGCCTTGCCAATGGTGTTAAAGAGGACAGCAATAACAAAGGATTTCAGGGGGGGAAGTGGGGGTCTAGCTTCAAGACATGTTTGAGACATGTCTTTGTACAAAGGTACATAATTGACCTAACAAACATGAAAATGGGGGAACAGCTTGTTTTGTATAGTTCCAATGGATCACATTGTCTTTCTCAAAGGCACTTTTTTCTTTCTGACTTTTAGAGGGCTTCATTATGTTCCATATACATGCATCAAATCGTGCATGGTTGAAAGCTAGAGTTCTCTAAAGAACCCCTTGTCTCAAGTAAAAAGCATTAGCCCCCCACTTACATATTCCTTTTTTGTCGTTCAAAAGAAAGTGATGAGGTCCACCCAAGAGATTGATGCATATGTAAAAGAGAATGATAAGGAGAATTCATTGTATCTTGTAAATGGCGTTAGGCATATATACTTTTCTCATAAATACTTGGGATTAACTCAAAGTCATTGGGTACACTAACTTGAAAAGTGTATAGTCTTTTCCCACTTAGGTTTGTACTTTAATTTTTGTAGTCTTTTTTTATTATTATATATAATAATTGATCAAAAGCAAGGGAGATGAGCTTTCCAATACATTTAAAGCATATGTATTAACAAAACAAGATTAAGACATTGGCCTTCATGAGAAAATATAGAGTAAGCTATGATTCATATAACTCATTGCTACCAAGCTTCCCTTAATGGCACTTTTTTATACTTACAGTCTTACAGAAACTGTTAGCCTTAAGAGAGCACGCAAAGGATTACATAATTCTTCATCTATATAAGTATTATACAAGATGCTAGGTAATATTTGATGATGTGTCTTTTAAGGTATATTGCCATCAGCTCCAATATTTTTTTCAGAGGTGAAACGATAATGGCTATAGTCCTCTACATTAGACTCTTGGTGTGGTCTGCTTGATGAGGATGAAGAATTAGAATACCATCTAGACCAAAATAGATAGTTGAGGAAGTTGAGAAAGCTAAGGGCTGCCAGCAACCAATAAAAAAGATCTAGCCTGTCTTTGTTTAGATCATTATCATGAAGCCAACCGCCATTTGAGGAACTTGATGTGATCTTATTCACCAAAGAGACCAATAAGGAGCTCAAATAAAATCCAAATGAGTATGAGCAATAGGTCATGGCTGTTAAAAATGCTTGCATCCCTTTCAAGGATTGTTTGTAAAAGAACTCAATAAGGCCTACAGCAGTAAACATTTCCGATAATCCAAAGATTATGAACTGTGGGGTGATCCAGAAAATGGATAATGTTTTGTCTAGATTTACAGCTGAATCCCTTCTTTTTTTCTCCATGATGGCTGCTGCAACCATTGAAAATGTTGCGAAAAAGAGGCCAAAGCCAATTCTATTTAAGGGGGAGATTCCGGACTCATGGCCAGTGATTTTTCTTGCAAAAGGGACAAAGAAAGTGTCATAGAGAGGGACTACAATGATGAGCAAGATGTATGGGATGGATTGAAGTGAAGCTGGTGGGATATGGAAGGATTTAGTGAATTGGGTGTCCATTGCACTTCCTTGTTGGACTGAGAATGTTTGTAGCTGAGCTAAAATGGTGTTGAAAACAATGGTGCAAGCAAAGATTGGAACAACTGACATCAAAATCTTCACTTGATTGACTTGAGTAACAGTGCACAATCTCCATGGGCTTTCCTTTGCATTAGCCCCATCTTGGATTTGGATGCAAGCCTTGTCCAAGAACCTGATTTTTTGCATACAGTCATTAAGTAGAGGAACCAATATATTGTAAGAAAAATGATAACTAATAGAGATATTAACATATAAACATCACCAAATTTTATTGTCCAAGATTTTCAAATATAGCAGAATTTGAGGCCATATAACTAGCTTAATTACAATTAGAAAGAGCTACTATTCAATCCTGTGAATTGAACAGATCAAGAAATAAGTTTAAAGAATGAAATGTCGTATATGTTTGGATAGTGCTGAAAAGCACTTGCGCCTGTGTTTCACGTTTTCCTTTTTCTTTTCTTTTTTCTTTTTTTGAGAAGAGCATTTCACGTTTTCAGATGTGGGACCCATGGCTACAATTCAGCAAAATTATGCTTTTTTAGTGGGTCTCATGTACTGTTTACGGGACCCGCAAGTACTTTATTAAAAAAAAAAACTTTAAAATTGAGTCCCACGGTACTATTCACACATTTAAAAGTTATTTTACTACAGTATTTTCAGTTTACAGCAATAAACAGTATCCAAATAGACCCGTCATCATAACTTTAAAAACATATAGGGGTCCTAAATACTATTTTTTTCATACTGTATTTCAATAATGATTTGAAAGTTTGTGTAGAATTTCTAGGATAAAACAAGAAGCACAGAAAAAGGAATAAATCATTTTACAAATTATTATACCTGAACTTTTCGGGGTGAAGGGGATTTCCACTCTCAGAAGACAAGGCAACGTTGTTAGATGGACAAACCTGCTTTCTTTTCAAAATTGCAGCCACAAAAACCTGGAAAAAAAAAAGTACAATTTAGAAAGACAACCAAATAAGTAAGAAAAGCAAAAAAAGGGGTAAATTGAATGAATTTGTATATAGTGCCATCCAATCAGTTACACAGGACCTAATGTAAATAAAGTGTTTCTATGACCATGAGCTAGAAGGCAGCACTACTTCTTGCTACAATCTTATTTTATTTAACAACCGCATGTTACTTTTTCTAATAAGTAATCAACATAAACAAACAAAATTGTATGCATAATCAGCTGAACCAAACAGTTCAACCATTACGCAAAAACTATATTAATTAAATCACTTAATTACAGTTCCTAATTGGAGCAAGAAAATACTAAAAAATGCACAAGTTGTGATCATACAATAAACTCATATGTCCTATAGCATATATAGTATGTATTTTACTATTCAGCTTATTTTTGCTATTATTTATGGGCCCCACTGCATTTTTTGGTACTATTCATGAGTTCCACTATACTATTTTAACTAACTTTTACTTTTATTTACAGTACTTTCAGTAAAAAAATTTCAGTTTTAGCCAAATAAGTAGATCCCAAACAAACTTATATTATAGTCAATGAAATTTAATTATTGACTAATGGTGTAATAATAGCCTCTTCACACATGCTATCACGTGTTTAGACTCTAAAGGTTCTTTCTTCTTTTTTTCTTTTTTCTTTTTTTTTTAAATAGCATTTTAGATTTGTAACCACAAGTAGTTATAGTGTAAACATAAAATGTAACCCAATTTTTTGGAATTTCTAATTAAATTTCAAAAATCTCAATATACTTTCATATCCTTGACTTATCTTTTTTTTTAATTATTTTTAATTAGATAACATACTTATTATTTTTGGAAAGTATAGAAAAGTTGACAATAAAAAATTCTATTCCAATTATGTATAGATATAGAAAGGCATGCATGAAAAAAAAAATGTACTCAATACTCTAACAATATAGATGCATCCACACAAATGAAAACAAAGATTATGCCTATGAAAAAGTGAAAAGAAAAAGAAAACCATAAATTAAAAGAGGTATAAAAGCTTTTGAGACTAATTACTTGAGCAATGGGAGTAAGGATGCTTCCTTGAGGGGGCTTGTTTCTGTAGTATAAAGTACCAGAAACCAAGCTAATTAGTCCAAATGCCATAGCAGCAGCTGAGACTCCAAAGCCAATATCCATCCCAGAATGAGTTTGGACCCATACAAGAACTGTTAGGGCAATAAGTTCACCCATAGAGAAGGCAAAATAGGCAGAATTGAAGTAAGTGGAGAGCTTTTTGGATTGCTTGGGATTATCTTGCTTGAACTGGTCAGCTCCATGAGCAATCATGTTGGGTTTGACACATCCACTCCCCAGTGCCACTAAGTAAAGTGCAACAAAGAATATCAAAGCCTTCAAGCCCTTTGCTTCTATACAGTTTTCTCCATTTGTGAGCATGTTGCACTGGGGTGGCTTTAATTGGGGAAGATGAGCTTGGACCGAGAGTAGTATAAAACCCTGCAAGTTCAACAAAAAACTGTGTGACTAACTCTGAGCTCACACACGCAAGCATGTACTCATACACGCAAATTTTGATCAATAGTACCTCCTATATACAATATTTTCTTTTATGAATAAGGAAAATCTTATACAAGATTTGTTATACAATCTCTTTAAATATTAAAAATAATACATTTAATTTGAATTTTGGATGGTCATGCACAAACCTTTAAAAAAAAAAAATTGGGTAAGACTATCTACAAATCACTTTTATTAATTAGACCTAGCTATGTAGAAATAAAAACTTTGTACACCAACTCTAAGTCCAACTTTAGTGCACAAACCAATTTTTTTTTTTTTTTAAATAAAAAAAATAAAGAAATGTGCTCAGTCATTATTAAGAACCAGACCATGAGTACTACTGCCCCATTATAGATGCCAATATCTTTGTGCAGTGACAGCATTGTCTATCGACTGGCTAATATTGAACTTATATCCACTTGTGTTTTTGGGTTGAAAATTTAGAGAGAGACAAAAGGTGGAGGAAAAAGAAAAGGCGATATGATATAAAGACTTACAGAAAGTTCAATAAAACCAAAGATTAACATGGTCCAGAAGCTCCCAAGATAAGAATCTGAAAGGTAGCCGCCAAGGAGTGCAAGGAGAAAGACAGTTCCAACAAAGTTTGTCACTATGTTTGCAGACTTTGATAATGAGAAGTGCATCTCATTAATCAAATATGTTATGAGGTTGTTCCCAACAGCAGCTATGGCCATTATCTCAAAGGCTTGAAGTCCTGAAAATAATTATACACGACACAAACTTAGCAAATATATGAATAAGCAATCCAATAGTAAGAGCATAGAAAACCAAATTTTATGAGAGAGAGAGAGACCAATAACATTTTTGGTCAAATAGCATGTACCCTTCAAAGTTTACCACCATTCACATCAGTTTGTACTCCAATAGCCACTTAGAAATATATATACATATATAAAACAAAATAAAAACATAAACTTGAAAATGAATATGATCTATTCCATCAAAAAAATATATATGAATATCTAAAATTTATATGCAGGTGACCTCATACTAGAAAGATATATAGTTTCAGATTGCCAAGGCTGCTATTAGACTTTACATTCAATAAGAGTTGAATTATCATAATGAAAGCTTTGAATACAACAACAACCAAGCTTCATATCCTCAACAAGTCAGTCAAGATCAGTCAAAAGGAATAACCCAAAAACCAACTTAAGTAGTGTCTTTCAAGCCTAACTTTTTTGTCATATTCTATATAACACACACTCATATACAGATAAAGAGAGAGAGAAAAGGATACCAAGAACAAAAGCTGCAGCTCTCATTCCACCATGTTTGTTAGGGTTGGAGGGTCTCCCTCTCCAATCAACAGTGGTCTCTTCACCCATTCCTGACATGTCAATGCTCTCCTCCTTGTTATTCTGCCTTCTCTCCATCTCCATCTCTCTTTCTGTGTCTCTCTTCAAAGCTTAGCAAATAAGAAAAAGAGAGAGATATAGGATGACTTGCTAGAAGGTGTGAAGTTCTTCTTATATATATACTGAATATATATGAGTCAAGCTGGATTAATTGTCCTAAATTTATATGCAAAATGAAACCTCCTATGAAATTCTAAACCCACACGCACTATACCCACGTGGATAGTACTTCCACCAAAAAAATGGTTTTAGTGATACTGTGCTTTTTGTGCTGTTGAAACCTATTTCCATCTCATGTATGAAGTATGGGTGTGGGGCTTATGGGGTTGCTTTAATTTCTGGGTAGGGTTGACATGTGGAGTTGCCCTATCATCCCTCTTTGGTGGTCCATTTACCCAGCTTAGCTATCTTCCTTCCCATATATAATTATTCTTTCTTCTCTTTTTGGCTGAATATCCCATGTGTAATTATATGTTCCCATATATAATTATTCAAATTACCCTACTCCTTTTGTTTTCTTTGGAATAATTGCAATAACAATACTTCTTTCTTTGTCCATTTCCACTAATTTTTAAGAGTAAGAGTTCTCTTACATTTATAATATTGTATGTTGCAAGTTAGCAATACTTCTCTCCCTTTTCAAGAAAATAGTCTGTAGCTCTACTACGGTTGGGTGTGGGTGTGGAGTTGGGAATTGCTTCATCACCTAAAACAAAGAAAGAAAGATTATTTGGTAGATGAAATATGCCATGATATTATAAATCAAGGCATTAAGTAATTCTTTAATTCAGCATATCAAATTAAATATCAGGGATTATAAAAACCTTCTTCAATTTTTTTATTAGAATTAAGGGTGTATTTGGATACCGCTTATTTTGTTGAAACTGAAAAATTATTGCTGAAAGTACTGTAGATAAAGATAAAAATTAGTTGAAATAGTAAAATGAGATCCATGAATAGTGCTAAAAAGTACAGTGAAACTTATAAATAATAGCGAAAATAAGCTGAATAGTAAAATAATTTTAATTTTTAATCTCTACCCAAACACACACTAAATTATTATTGAAGCTTAAGAAAGAGCTTTGTTTTTTAGTCTTGAGTTTGGTAGATAGCATGTATGTCATATATATATATATATATATATAATGGAATCTATTTGATGGTAGGACATGATCTTTTGTCGTTGCACTAAAAATGCAAGAAAATGTAACACATAAACTATTTTTAATAAACTACTTTTAATAAAATCGCTAATAAGTACAAGTGCCTTTTTTGGGGTCAAATGATCCTATCACTACCCCTATATTTAAATTGGTTCACATGCATGCAGCTCCTTGTGATTTGATTCCTTATTTTATAAATATTCTCATTTCATAATCGAGATTCTTTGCATTCTTGTGTGATGAGGTAATACATCCAAAAGTTATTTTGCTAATTCTTTACTAAATTAAGTACGATCATCATAGAGTAATCTATTTCTCATCATCAGAGTTATATCCACAAAAATTATATAATTACAAAGTAAAAGGTTAAAAACAAAAACAAAAAACAAAAATTTGAGCGATTGTAATTCAGTCAAATTGGTGATTATTGTGTTTCAATCTAATTTACATAGGAATTCAGGATATATATCAGAAGGATATTAGATAGTACCATGAATTTTTTATTTTTTAAAAAAATAAAAAGAAGAAGAAGAAGAATTAAGAATGCTAAAATCAATTATCTGTCATGAATAATATTCAATAATCACAGTCACGTGGAAATCAAAAATTGTATTCTTAGGAAAGAAAATTCATATAGCTATAGGAGAATCATGTTAATTAACTACATATGACATGAAAGTACATAACATATTGAGACTATGTACATGCAAGGAGAAAAAAAAGTAATTAATTATTATGTGCAAAGCTTAATTATTATAATGATGATATGCCGACCCTCTAAATAAGTTGAGCAGTAAGTGCGGTCTGAAATGCACTTGGTGAAAGAGGAATGATGAGTTTTGAATTAGTTTGCATAGTGCAACGTACTGTTAAGTGCTTATATATGCATAGTTTGGTGCGGGCAAAAACAAAGACAAGGAAACAAAGTCAAAAGTTTGTCGGCGTTTAACAACAATATGAGGTTCATATTTTCTTTTCATTGGCTAATGCATTGCTTTTTGGTTGGTCATATGGTCCATTACAATATACAATGAATGAGAATGTCAAAATTGACTTATGGTATTTACTTTGTTTACGTGTCTTCCAAAGGACCTTTGATTAGAGGATTGGACTTCTTTAATTCATCTGTATCAAAAATTAGCACAAAGTTTGAGAGAGAGAGATTTTATATTTTTATTGAAGGCTCAAATTAAGGATGTGCTTTCCTAATACATTTAAGCCATAGATTTTGATTTTCATGTGAGTATCATGAACTTGTGAATTCATGTTCTGAAAGATGTATGAATCTGCTTAACCCTTCGATTTGATGCATCTTAACCATTATAATGGTGATGGAACATTATCTTCTTTAAATGTTTGCATGGCATTCTTAAAAGTTAAAACTTAAAAGTGAAGCACCATCACCCATTAAATAAATCAATCAATCAATAATAATAATAATAAAGTTAAGCACCATCTCTTCAAATAACTATTGCCAAAATTTGCCAAGGTAGAGAATTACAACTTTTTAATTGTAGTATAACATATTGGCCAATGCAATAGAAATGTTGGATTTTTTATAACTTGGAATGATTTTTCAATACTTCTTTTCCAATGACTATTATCCAATATCCTTTTTAAGGGTTTATTTTTTATTTTTTATTTTTTTGTATAAACACTTAATTGAGGGAAAAGGACGGGGTAAAACACTTTTTCTATTTCTCTTTTGCCTTTTTAGTTCTTTTACCAATCAGAGGAATATTATTATGGTTAAAACTTATTACACACATGTGCATACGCATGTATTTTATAACTAAAAACATGGATTCAACCTAGAATTTGTGGTTAATAAGTCTAGATTCATTTATGTTTCGTGACACTTGGCAGTAATATATAGGTTTGTCGGCAAAGGAAGTCAATGTTGAATTGCATGCCAACTTAATCATATATGATCTTTGTAATGCTTTGATTTTATGGTACAAAGGAAAGGTGTTTGAGATCAAAGCGGGAGACAAGTGGAGACAGAGCATATGAATCCTAAGTGGATCCCATGAATATTATTATGTATTTAAAATTTTAAAATCCTATGCACATGTACAAAAAAGTTTTTGATAAATTTGGGGACTGACACCTATGAGTCAAAACTACATACCCATATCATATTAAAAAGCCAATTTTCAATCCACATTGTCCACAAACTTCTGACTTTAATTGTGAGAAAAATCAAGAATTATTAATCTTTATGTAGTATTTGATATTAAGGATCACAGCCTTGTCAAACTATTAATTACTTAGAAAATGCTAAAAGTAATTATTATTTTATTTTAAGAGATTTACAAACTGACAACAATAAAAATGATAATCGGTATTATATGAACAATATTATATATAAATTTTTTTTATTTTGTTTTAAAAATTGACACATCAATTCATAAAACTAATATATTCACACTTGCAAAATCCCTAACATCTCAAAATGACTTTAGCTTTCATTCTTTAAAATGACCCGCATTTGATATGACTCTTGGAAAGTTAAAGCTAATGTGGAAGTTGGCTATGAATGGCAACCCCATTGCTAGGTCTTTGCAACTTTGTGGATTGGAATAAAGGAGGAAGTTTTTACTTTTTCGGTTTTTCCCAATATTTTCTTGATATGGCCTGCATTAGTGCATTGTGTCAAATAGTCAAACAAAACTGTGATTTAGAATGGTATTATCCAAATCCAATCTTAAGATAGTGCCTCAATTCAATTTATTTCACAATGGATATGTGGTCCTTGTTTCAATTGGGAGTGCTTATTAAGCCTTTTCAAGCACTTGCCATCTTAACTCTTAAAATAAACAATTTAATCTAATTATATTTTTTTGATAAATTGACAGTTACAATAATAAGAGAGGGTTAATTTTAATCTTGGAAGTCTTTATTGGAAACTAAAAAAAAAAAAAAAAAAGCTAAGTGAGAAGTCCCTCAGAAACACCCAACCACGTTGAAACAAAAACTATTTGGAAAGTATCAATGCTATCTTAAAAATCACCAACACTTTTTTGGGGTGCTAAAGAAAGCTACATTGTAATATTTCATAGCTTACATAATGCTGAGAAAATGTAGTAGCTCAGTGGTGAGCAATGCTGTAAAATTGTATATTTATTTTTTAAAATGACATTAGAAGAAAAAATATATTACTTGATTAAAAAGATTAGTGTCAAGTGTCAACACGTCTTTTTTTTTTTAATCAACACTCATTTTATGTTGAAGTAAACTCTATTCCACTCATTGATTTTAGCAATATTCCTAAACTCAAAAGTTTCTACGCACATTGTATAATAAATCATTTGGCACGACATCTCAAGCTCTTTTGGCTAGTCAAGACAATTGAGTATAGAAATAGATTATTACTATTGCATTTTCTTCTGATTGAATTCCACATAAGTTGCAAATTCAACTCATCCAATATAATTCAAAGAATCTTATCCCAACTTTTTGAAAAAGGTTGGAAATTAAGATGAACTTTTTTGAGAAAGGACGAGAGATAACTGTTAAAAATATACTAAGGTACATGGGCACATATGAAAGGTTGGCAGTGGCAGCCTTGTCATCCAAAAGTATTCAATTTAAGTCAGATTGAGAAGGACGTTACTAAACACTATAAAGGGTTGCCGTTACACAATTATTGTAACAACAATTCAAATTTATATAAGTTTACATAGACTGATGTGAGAGTTTTTTGAAATTGAATGTAAAAATTTTACCCCTTATATTATTATACATTGACTGATGTGAGAGTTCTTAGTTCGGAAAATCCTCAAAATATCTTATAGATATCTCACTTCTTTTTTTTCCCTTACAATAAACATAAAAGGGGAATTCCAGTTTAGGTTAGGATTTGGGATTTAGAGTTTATGCAAATAAGCTTAGCCAAACTTAAAATTACTTTTTGTTTCAGCTTTAAACAAATAAGCATTTGTTTAGTAATTAAGGATAATAAATGAATAGTAGATGAAAGCTTTATAGGTGTAAGCGCCGAACTTATGCCAAAACATTTCCCCCCCGCCCCCTTCCCCTTTGACAAATTGATAGTTATTGGCAGTAGAATTTGAATACTAAATGTTTTTATTAAAAATATCAATGGAATTACAAAACTTTGGACATCCCAAAAGTTTTAAACAAATTAACATATAATAAAATCATTCATGATAGGATTTTCAGACCTTACAACTATCTTGGCAAGGACAATGACATTGAGTTAATTTGCGCTTGGAATCAGCTGCCAAACCAAGAACTTGGTCTTTCATACTTGAAAGATGTAAAGTCTAAGCGCATTGGCAAGACGTGAACAAAAGTGAAATGGCTGCGAAAGCATTGAGAATTCCCTAGTTTTGGACATTCACACACCGATCGACACACACAAAAGGCCAGTGAGAAACTTAACACATTATACCGCGCGTATTTGTTTAAAGTGTTATATGTGTATCTTTAGACCGCAAATTATTGTGTATTGTATGTGGCAAAGGATAACTACATCATTTTTTTTCTATATGTGGTTCACTTTGAAGATATTGGAGATTTTCATTATGACGTTGCCTTTTTTATATGTCGGCAAGGACGATCCTATCTCTGTATGTAACAGTCCTTCAAAAGGTCTTAAGTCGTATCACATTGTCTATTGATGAGTACAATTTTGCTGTAGAGCATGACCCATTTCTAGATTCTCAAGAAAGTGTGATATTCATATTCCACATCTTTACCTTATTTCTCATGTGATAATGGAGAGAGGATAAGAGCCTTGGCTATATATTCTGAATTTGAAGAATCTCTTTTCCTTTTTTATTTGAAAAAATGGGACTCGGGGGTGTGATCATTATTTTCACTTACTTAAACCCTATCATGCATGATATGAAGCTACTCACACAATAGTGAAGTTTGTCATTACTTGAATCCACAACTTCCAGACTTATAAGTGTGATAGATTGCAAGGGTTTCCTACTATTAAGAAACCACCCTCGTACTCGTAAGTGTGATGGTTCACAAAAGTGTCCCACTACTAAGCCACTTGTACACGATGAATTTGTAGAATCACTTTAATTTCTTTCTTGCGGTATATTTATTCAGTCAAACATATATAACTTGGACAATGGAGTATGGACACAATTCAACCTACTACTTTGTGAAAAGCAAAATAAGACCAAAGACAGTTTCATTCAAACTTTCAAAGTACCAAACCGTTTTCAAATACCCTCTAACAATTCACTTTCATAAAATTCAAAGAAAGTCGGTAGTTGGGCACTTCAAAGGGTTCTCTACGTTATTGATAATTGTCACTTTCTTTATGCGGAGCCTGTTTCCACTCACTTTCATTCCTCTTTCTCCTTTTGTTAACTTCAGGCCATTTTGGAACTTGAGCTTATGCTGCTATGAGCTATCTTTATCATTCTATAAAGACAAAACTCACCATAAAATAATTTAATAGACTTGATTTTCTCACTGTGTTTGGATACCGCTTATTTCCTAAAAATACTATAGTAAAATAATTTTTAAAAATATAAATAGTATTATGAGACCCAAAAATGCATAGGTATGCATTTTTGTGTTTTTGACTGGGTTATGAACAATACTGTGAGACCCAACCAAAAATGCAAACACCACAAACGCACTATTGTATATGGTTGCGTATTTTAAACGCTGGGTCTCAATCTTCAAATTTGCACGATTTGATTACATGGTTGCGTATTTTAATTTCAGTTTGGAAGCACTATTGTATATGCTTTTTTTTTTTTTTTTTTTTTTTTAAATTGAAGTCATGCTTCAAAACAAAGCTTTTATAGGTCAATGACATTCTTTTATCATTTTTTTTTTTTTTTGGCCTGGTGAGACAGTTCTACACGTTTGTGCTTTGTAGGTCTCTCTTATTGCTCCCACCACAAGACCATAATCACATTTTTTCTGTTTTTTTTATTATTAAAAAAATAGTATTTTCCAGTCATTAATTACTCATATTCCATTCCAAGGTTTTTCTCGTGGTTTTAATTAAATACATTAATAGCTGAAGATATAATCCACATCTTTCTCAGCATGATTCAGAAGGTTTGAGATTTGACACACCAAAAAAATAAGAAATAAACAAACCGAAATTTTATTAATAAGCATTATAAGACGAATGAGTATTAATAATAACTACATATTTTATAGGAAAAGGAACCCCTAACCTACTTAAAGAGACTCAGAGAAACTTCTAAAAATTCATGATATATAAATAAGTGGTCACAAGACTCCAAATTGTTAGAGGAGAAAAGGGAGCACGAAAAGTGATATTAGACTAAAAAATTACCTAAACAGATAAAATAGATGGTTTGATGACAGAAATGGATTCTCTTATTGTGAAAGTTGTTGCGTAGATTAATCATAGACTATAACCTAAGGTTTGACAAATACATAAGCATTCGCATTAGCTCGTATAAAAATTTGTCTATTTTAGTATAAGAACTTACTTTTTCTATTTTACATATTCCTTTTTCAAAACATCTCACATCAGATTATCTATTTTACACTACATTTTATTAAAATATTAACTTTTTTTTTTGAAATTTTTTCTCTTTCTTCACACACAGTAACCACCATCCACTTTTCAAAACACCCCACGTTAGATTATTTATTTTACACTACATTTCATTAAAATATCAACTTTTCTTGATTTTTGTAATTGTTTCTCAACCACCATCCACTCTCTCCCTTCATCCTCAAGATACGTAAAGAATGAATAGTGTTAGTGTTTGTACACAGGTTAATGTGAGTCATTTTTAGGCAAAACTGTGTCTCTACATTTTTCTTTTATAGAAGGACTTATGTGAATGCTCTTAGGATAACAAAAATCATCTATCCATTTGAAGTACTTTATTTTATACTCCAGTGATCACATGCCATTTGTAATGACCTAAGGGATAACTAAATACATCTGTGTTATATTGGTTAGTTAAGTTATAACTGGAGTTACTCGTAAGTACTTATGTACTTCAACTTGACCTAGTAAATACACGAGTGACTACATTTTTGGTTGAAATGAAGATTTTGATATACTACATGCTAATATGTACTAATGATTTTATGTAGTGGTGTCGGCATTTGATTTTTTTTTTTTTTTTTTCAAATTTAAACCAAGTTTTAGAAAGAAACGTCCTTATCACCCTAAAACTATGATTACACTAGGATCTTCAACTTTGAAGCCCAATTGGGATTTGCAATAATATATCCGCCTACTAACTTATGTCCAATGCCAGGCTTTTTATAAGTCAAAAGGTTTTACATTTCATCTACAAGCTAGAAGTCAAATATGCCTAGCTAGCTAGAAAATTATTTCACATTAGGCAGCTATTAAAAATGCAAAAAATAGGTAGGAATATGATTATCCTATTAAATGTCAATGTAGGATAAGGACTTAATATGGTGAGGGTGGATATCCTGTAGTTTGATTTCCTTTTAAGGCTAAGATCGGTTATTGTGCTATTTCCAACCCATGATAATTAGATACCTTGCCCACAAAAGTAGGTTTTTTTTTTTTTTTTTTTGTTGGGGGGAGAGAGATCCACATATTTCTTTTCTTCTTGAATGGGCTAGTGTCATAAGCAAGTGTATCAATTGTGATCTTTCTTGATGTGGACAATAGAGGAAGAGGGTTGGTTCAATAAGTTGGGAAGTACTAGTAAATTTTTATGGGTCCGATTAATGTGTACCCTAAGGGCACACATTAAGCCATCTATTTTTGAAAACATTTTCTCGGAAATTGAAAAAGTTGTCGATACTTTTTCAATTTCCGAGAAAAAATTTTCCAAAAATGAAAATTATTGTGTGCCCTTAAGGCACACATTAGCAAAATCCAATTTTTATCATGGCCAATGTCTGCCAAGTATAAGAAATCCAAGAGCCTGTGTATAAAGCTAGCTCCTTAAACACTCACCAAAGAAGGTGGCACTGATTAAAATGCTTCTCCAACTGCCTCACCACTAACTTGACTTTGTCATCTCTTCTCAATTCAACTGTCAAACTCATCTTTATAAGTCTCTCACTAGTAATTAGCATCTCTTGCAAGAACATGTCATTGCATTTTCTTGAATAAAGCATGGTGCAAAAAAAGAGAAGAAGCTATTACAAAAGTAATGAGAAATTCAAATGTTTTCTACAATATTTTTAGAAATACAATTAAACAATGAAAAAACAAGTAGGTTTTCTTTAAAATGTTTTTCAGTTGACATAGAATATTTTACTTCGAAACAAACGAACTTAAGTATTTGTATACCATTTGTATACCATTTAACGGTGTCCTATGATCTATGGTAAGATGTTGCACACATGGCCTCTTCAAATGGTTCATGACTTCCCAAGTGAGCCTTGTGAAAAAGATTCAATGCCTTCCCCTGCATTGCCTTCCAATTCATTTTTCGTTGTTTTAAATTTTTTTTTTTTTTTAATATATAGATCCATTGAATACATATCAGATTTATGAGCTAAACAATGAGAGGTAGTCCTCTTTTCCCTCAGACCCAACAACCCCTTGTCGGCTTAGAATTATTCTTTTCTTATCAAGGCCTGTTTACCTCAATCTGGGACTCCGATATGATGACGATATGGTGAGGCAAACCTTTCCAACAATGTAGTCTACCACTACAGTTCTATCATCTATGAATCCAGGAAACAAATTTGACTCATCAAATCATTAGTATTTCCCTATTTGTTGAAATTGTTTCAACTTTCATATTGGCTACATAATGATCTTTTGGCGTGTGTTTTCCTTAGTCGCAAGCAAAGGGGGTTTAAGGGAAAGAATAGCTGTATAACCTACTGGTCCAATGGACAAATCACTTTGTCAAATGATCAAAGCAAAAATCACATAAATATAAACAAGTATAATAAATCAAGTACTACAAAAAAATTTACGCAGTTTGCCTAAAATAATTTTAGTTATTAAAGTTTTATAAGCAAGTTTTGATTATCACACCCACTAGCTAGCTAGCTAGGTTGGTCCAAGTATCTTTCACACCCCTAGGTTGGTCCAATGTCAAGAAAATGAAGGGTGTCTGAAAAAGACAATCCATTATCCATGACAATATGAGCATTTTTTACCACTTTGCTTTCACGTTGAGCACTGAAAGTAAAGTCAGTGCATCCTTTTCAAGGACCAGTGAATGGTAATAACTTTGTGTGACCATTTGTGAAAGTGGAGAATTTTTTACTTCACTTAGTAAGAGAATAAAGATTTATATAGAAACTTTACTTAATTTAGAAAACTTTTTACTGGAATCCAATGGTAATAAACCTATACTTGCAAAGAATGATTAGCCTAAGAGTGTTCCAATTGGTACACTTGGGATTGTGAATTGGACTTTTATCAACACAGATGCAAAGAATGTGGGACTGGCACCCAAATGCATTTCCACCATCCTTGTTGCATTGATGCCCTTCCAATCTTTGCTCAAGCACCAACAAAACTAGCTCCATTAATCTCACTTATTCCGTACCACTGACTCTAACTACTTCACGTTTTGATGTCGCTAGATACCATAATGATAGCCTCAAAGACATTTCTGAAAAGAATCGTGATAATTGACTGTTTTGGATTTTTTTTTTTTTTTTTTTTTTTAAGAAGCTCAAGCCCACAAGTTGATTGAAGTACTATTGCAACTCTCTCTGTTAAAAGAACCACAATTCAACTTCTTACAACCGTTTTAAAAACAAGTTCACAGAACGTAATATTGAGTGTCATAAAAGACTTGAATGTGCCTTCCTTATCACCAATTTATTTAAAATAAGAAGTGGTATAGCTCACAATCCAACAAATGGTATTAAAGCCAAGGTCATGAATTCAAGCAACAAGAGCTTCATCATGAGGGAGGAATTGTTGGAGGTACCACAATCCGACAAATGGAATTACACAAACTAAACTTCAGCACACATGGTGCTTGACAACGTGTGCCACATAGAACCTTCTCTAATGACCTAATTTCCCTTGTCTGAGCAATCTTGGGAAAGGCCAAACTACATATAAAGATCCTTTCTATTTGCTTTGAATTAAAGACCATTTCATGATAAAATTTTGATCTTTCACCTATCTAAAGGTATTCATGACATCACGTCATTTATAATCTCATTCAATCTAATAAAGAATGAGTATACACATTTAGTCTCATTCAATCTAATAAAGATTGAGTATACACATTTAGTTTCACTAAAAAAACAAACAGTAACGTGAAATGACATTTCTTTGTTTCAAAATGAAATAGAGATGATCCTAATACAAACATCAATGGCCACGATTTAGCATATTTCTTTGCTATGCCATGCTTGCCCCGTCAATGCTTTTTAACATCACAAAACAGAATCGATAGCATAAGGTTAGATATTGTAGTTCACTTTAACATCTATGCCACTTTTGACTTTGGAGTAACTTTCGCTGCAAAATGTAAAACAGTAGGATTACATGAATCCAAAAAGCACAAGGTCCAGAAGTGGTCCACACTCCACAATCCCCCTCTTTTCCGACCAACTCCACCGTGTACAGCACCATTAATAAGGAACCATTATACACCTAACTATTGATTTGACACAAAAGAGCACTCACTTTAATGATAACAATTGGAAAGTTACATGTCCACTTGTGAATTATTTACATTTCATCAGCTGCTAGGTAAATTCTCACCAAACTTTATACCAGGAAGTCAATAGACATCCAATACTCATAAAAATCCTAGCAGATGAAGCAAAACCATGATCAATTGTTCCATCACAAGACCCTCGAGGCCTCGACTAACAAATACATGTTGAATTTGCAACGTATACAGATTCATTCATCTGCAAGAGAAGTGCAGATTCCAGATATATTTTGGGCTGTATAAGTTCATTAATTTTAAGATAAGGTTCGCCTGTTGAAAGACTCTACTGTCAAGTTGGCGGTGAAAGCTGGAATCGAATTCATCTTCCGAATAAATATCTCAACCTGCAGAAAGGCCGGCTCTAAATGAGTTGCACTCAAGAAACGTTTGGACAGCCACATGAAAAAATAAGACAAACGAAAAATTTTGATAAAAAATAATCAATTTGAATAATTTGGAAGACTAAAGAAAACTCAATTAATAATACACAACATTACCCAACATAATGGTTCCTAAAACTTATTCTCTGATTGGGATTTGAGAGAACCCAAAGTAGGGATATTGCAATACCAACATTTCTTAATCCCCTTGATGAAAAAGAAAAAGGAAAAAAGAAGACCCTAGGAAACGAAAACAGAATTTAGGGTCTAAAGCAATATTTTTGGTAAAACCAATTGAAGAGGCATCATATATTGTTTTTTTCCCAATTATCACAATTGAATTGATTGCCCACCATGACAAATGAAGGCTCAAGTATTCCCAACCAGTGTGGAAGCATATTAATAAATAAGAATTGTAGGAAAATAATGCTCAGTACCTGACGGGATATCTCAGGTTGAGAGGTGTAATCATTTGCCTGTTAAACCAAAAAATAAAATTAGCTTCAAGTTTCTTTAGATATTATCAATACGAAACTTTTAGATCCCCACACCCCCCCCCATTTTTATAGTTGCTCTCCTTCCAAAACTTTAGGTTCCTCTAACTAGAAACTATCAAACTCAAAAAATTAACAAAAATAATAAAAACATTCACAATAGTGATTTTATTTTAGCAAAAAAACTATTTTACCACCAAAAAACTAAAAAACTATATGTTATTAGAGAAGTTAAAACTAATTTTTTTTGCAACTACAGTAAATTGGTATAAATACCAGTTGACTGTAACAAGTTTTTAAAAATAAAATACAATATTTTATTAAGATTATCTTTCTACCTTCAATTAATTAAAAACTCAAATTCTCTCTTTTTCTTTATTGTTTTAATTAGTTGTTTATATTATTTTAAATGAAATGGTAAAAGAATAGAACATTTGATGTTGGGTGTATTGTAAAGTAAGGTAGTAAAATAAATAAAGTAGCTTTTTTGATGTGCTAAAAGCCAAATTTTTTAGCATTACTACTGTGAATGCTCAAACTTAAAAAGAAAAAAAAAAAAAAAAATCTTAGCCAGCCTAATATTTAAAAAAAAAAATATTGTTTTTTTTTCGTCTTTGTTGGTTGATAATTGCATCTTAATGTATTAAGAAATGACGATTTTGTGTATTTATAATTTGTTAATCCTATATGAATGCCTATTTGGATTTTTTTTCCTACTCCGGCTCCCTCTAGCTTGAAATTCTGAGTTTGTCCTTGTTCTTCTTGCATATTAATTGTTAATGTTTAGAAGGATAATATATATCAACTCTGCTTTCAGATTGGGTTTCTTGATTGACTTTCTTTCTCACGCTGCAATCGTTGGGTTCATGGGTGGAGCTGCTATTACCATTGCCCTTCAACAGCTCAAAGGTTTGCTTGGTATATCTAACTTCACAAGGAAGACTGATATTGTCTCTGTTATGCGCTCAGTATGGGGTACAATACATCATGGGGTAATTAATTTCACATTTTTATTCTGATTCTCCATTACATTATTGACATCAAGCTAAGTTGCTATATATATTGTAGAACAATTTACTATCTTATACTATATACTCTCCTACGTTGCTTTACAGTGGAACTGGCAAACAATGGCAATAGGCATCTCGTTCTTGGCTTTCCTTCTACTTGCCAAGCACATTGTAAGAAATCTTTCCTTCCTTTTCTTACTATATCTTGAAGGTCTTCCAGTTGATTCCTCTATAATATATATTTGAGCAGGGAAAAAAGAACAAAAAACTTTTCTGGGTTCCTGCAATTGCTCCTATGGTTTGTGTCATCCTGTCCACCTTTCTTGTGTATATAACCCATGCTGATAAGCATGGTGTTCAAATTGTAAGTGCTCTTATTATTTTCAGGATTATTTTTTCATTCTAGCTTTATGAGTAAGGAAATAACGCCAAATTCTTAGTAATAATTATATTATTTCAGGTTCGGCATATAAAAAAGGGCATAAATCCACCATCCTTTAAGGAAATTTATTTTACTGGAAAATATTTTGGAAAAGGATTTCGGATTGGTGTTTTATCGGGTATGATAGGACTAACGGTAAGAATATATGAGACTGACCATCTTACTTGAGTTAGTAATATAATTTTTCAGCAGATTTTACCAATCAATGTTGTGAAAGCCATTATTTTTTTGGTTTCTAGGAAGCTATAGCAATTGGAAGAACATTTGCGGCTGTAAAGGACTATCATCTTGATGGAAACAAAGAAATGGTGGCACTGGGGACAATGAATGTTGTTGGTTCCATGGGGGGGGGCGGGGGGGGAGAATAAGTTTTCATTGTTAGACCACGGACAACAAGATATGAGAACTAATTTCTCCAACTTGGTGGCTTTCTGTTCTCATCCATACCTAAATTCAATAAAAATCCACAAATGTCGATGTTTTACACCATTAGACTAATCATACAAATATAATTTCCAATGTCAGAAATATTAACCAAAAATTGAAATGAGACAACAATAACAAACAAAAAACACTAAACACAAAAGTTACCTTGCAAAGAAAATTTATAGCAACAAGGGCCTAAAAAGGGAAGAAAGTACAAACATATGTGGCAAACCAATAGTTTATCATTCAAGGAACAATGCCTTTATACCTGACTGACTCTTCAATTCTTCAACAGCTTGTAACTTCTCCTTTGTCTTCTGTAACTCAGTCCGCAATGCCTCTATAGTTTGTTTTGCATCATCATCAACCGCAAGGGTATTCACCATTCGCAGAACTTTTGTATTTGCAGCAGAATAATCACCATGGCCCAACTGTGGATTGAAAAGCAATTAAAAAAAAAAAAAAAGATGACTACTGAGCTGGAATCCAGAGTCATCTTATGAAAGATAAGCAGGAAAAAATATTTTCCAGCTCCTAAAGGTGTATATGCAAACTACTCCATTAAGCAAAAATTAAAAACAGACTAGCAGTGGAGCCCCTACTTGATGTTGCCATCATTAGGGAGGCAACTAATAAGCTGAACAGCTTAAAGGTAAGAAGCTGAGGCAAAACCTTCAATCACGTACAAGGCCAGGCATGACCAATCTCTGTTGAATTGCAATACTTTTTAACATATTTTTAGTAAAAATCTCCCTTGAATTGCCCAAAAAAAAAAAAAAAAAACACAATGTTTACTCCGCAACTCACTTGTTATTTACCAACCATGCATTGCATGAACAAAGAATTGATAGGAAAGCTTATATCGTAGGTCTTTTAAGGAATAATTTCTTTTTGGATAGGTAATAGATATTTTTATTGAATAAAAGTACATCATGTTCACGATGGTGAACAAATTGTACTTGAAACAATTACAAACAAATCAAAGAGAAGAAATAAAAGATTGTAGATAATCAAAAATGGAAATACATTGCGTGAAACCCCAAATACGAGATCACTCAAACAAAGTCCCAACTAGCAAGGTCTTTTAAGGAATGATTCAATCCTTAAATCTAGTTCTTCACTGCAGATGTATCAAGAACAGAGAAACTGATGAATAACTACAATGTCAGCAATACTCAGAATATCCTTGGCACCTACCTTTGACTCCAATAGAGCAATCTCTGAACGAAGCCGATCACCCTCCCTCTCCAATGACTTTATTTTCCTTGCCTCATTATTCAACTTCTCGTTGAGCAACTTTATCTCCTCATATTGACGAGTATTGACTTCCTTTTGTACATGTAAACTACTCTCCATTTCTTTAATACAGAATTCTTTCTTAGCAAGAGATGATTCAAGCTCCTGAAAACACAGGTCACAGACAAAAATCATTATGAGAGATCGTGTGAATAAAAAAAAAAAAAAAGAGAAAAGAGATACATGAGTAAAAACATTAAAACCTGAACAAGAGTCCCACTGGCTACTTCATCCCCTGCTTCATCATTCTTCATCTTCTTGAATTCATTAAGAAGATTTCTTAATTTATCTCTTTCTTCGGTAACCATAGAAAGCTAAAACACACAATCAATATTTTAGTATTCAGATTATTGAAATAAATGAATAGATGAGACATTATGGCTACCGCAACTCAAGATTACATATAGATACATCCATTCACAGCAATGCTCATAGAGCAGAATTCACAGTTAACATGAGTGCAATACCCAGTCAATATTCATCTCAAAGAAATAAGCATGTCACGTACAGTACCATACAGGAACAGGAAAATCACAGCTGTAATTATCCTGGTAGAATAACCAGTATTTCCAAGAACAATATTAGGCAACAGAATAGAAGAGGTATCTTTTTTTTTTTTTTTGATAAGTAAGAATGATATATATACAAAAGGCTACTCTATACAAGAAGAAAAAAACAGAGAAAATACATAAAAGAAAACCAAGCAACAAATTAATTACAAAAGAGAAAGAGAGCTAAGAAAAGAAGAGAGAGAATCACTAGTCGTGAGTCTCCAAGCCTGAGACCAATCAAAAAGAGTTCTGCTAAAAGAAGCAAGCATCTAACTATCCAAATCCTCAAAAGTCCACCGATACCATTCCTTCCAAAGACACCATAGTATGCACAACAGAACTAAATTCCAGATTTGAGACAAATGCTTCCCCAACCAATTCCACCAGCCAAAAAGCAAATCTAGAATCGATCTAGGTATGACCCACGACACTCCAAAAAGTTATAAAAACAAAACTCCACAACCGATAAGCCATCTCGCAATGAAGAAGTGGTCCACCGTCTCCCCACAGTGTCGATACATAATGCAGCAGTCCACAAAATCCAAGCCCCTCAATCTCAGGTTATCATCCGTTAGGATCTTATTCCAAGCTACATACCAAACGAAGAAAGAAACACGCCTAGGGACCTTAACTCTCCATATACCTTTCCAAGGAAAGACAATTGAGGGAGAATCCCACAACTTGTTATAATACGACCGAATGTCATTAGGCTTCAACTTCCATCTCATCCGGTCTCCAACATCCATTGAAGGAGTATTGGCTCCCAAGATACGAAGAAAATGCAGCCCTTCATCCATCTCCCAATCATTAAATTCCCAAATAAAACAAACATTCCAAATTCTTCTATCCTCCACCCCCTGCCTTGACAAAGAAGCTTCTACAGAGGCCTCCTTGTCAATAGTAATACCATACAACCTCTAGAAAGCCAATTGGTAAGGTTGATCCCCATACCACCCATCCTGCCAAAATCTCACTCTATTCCCCAACCCAACAACAAACTGAGCATTTTTGCTAAAATCCTCCCAGCCCATACGAATACCTCTCCACAAACCACACCCATGAACTCCCCCTACCTAGCTTAGAAGTCCATCCCCCCCCCCCAACTCTTCCCCAAACTTTGAAGCTACCATTAGATTGATATTTTCATATGCCTAATTACCTTTGGGGCGCAGCACAAGTTCACACGAGGTTTACAATGGCCATCATAGAAAAAAGAAAGACAAAGTCAAAATTTTTAAGCAAAGACAAAAATAATGTCTACAACAAATAGAACCAGCCATTCCCATATATAAATAGCACACAAAAGCAGCTGCAAGGTTGATAGGATACTCTGTTCCTTCAACTGCTGGATGTTCAAAAAAAAACCCGAAGGTGCAGCCCTCCAAACTTGCTGAGTAGTCTTACTGTGAATCTACAACGCCAGGTAGAAGCAACAATAGAACTGACCATGGCAAAACCCATGTCACTCCAAACAGGGATTACACGAAGCACCCAATGTCCCAAGGTATCGACCAAGGCAGCAACAAAAAAGTTACCCACTCACCATCTTATTCTCACATGCAACACCAATTAACCAAAACACGCTTTCTAGCCAATAGTTCAATGAAGAATGGCTGTCCATGTGTAAAAGGTTACTTCTGGAGCTGGCCAGGTTGCCAGCTTTAAAAGCAGTTAAAGGGTTAAGATGATGCCACTATGTGTCTGCACATGCATGTCAGTGGGTTTTGTGTGTTTGCGAGTGTAGCAAGTAGAAGCAGTCAACTTCAGGCTGAGTGTATTGTAAGGTCAACCATAACTATGAAGGTTGAAAACTAAACCGTAAATTTTATAATGAAGAAATATGTATTGCCAATCTCTTTGGCCAAAAAACAGTTCAGAAGTTCAAAAGCCTTGGACATTCTCCCTTTATTATCACCATCTCCTTATCTGCAACTTTAACCAGTTTGTATACACTTGTTATATTATTTTTTATTACTCTAAAATTTACCATCCTTTTTCTTGTTTATAGTTGACTCTCGAGTCTTGAATGAATACACATGCATTCTAGCACCTGAATGCAACTCAAATGAGTACTGTAAGAATCAGGCAGGAGGATCGGTACAAAACACCATTTCCCCTAGTTTTTAACCTTGCATCCTCTTTGTTACAGTTAGAGTGAAACATCAGTCACTTGTTAACTATGGTCCTATGATATAAGCATAAAATTACCTAATCAAACACTTACCATCAATTCAATCCGCTTAACCTCTGATTTTGATACTGCTGCCTTCTCTTTGACCAATGCAGCCTCAGTTTCAGCATTTTGTTTTTCACTTAGAGCAGCATCAAGAGCTACCTCCAATTGTTTCAAGCGGGCATTTGCATCTCCTACCTTCATAGTGCTATCAATCACCTCTCTGCATCAAATTGAATATCTCAACAACAAAAAACAAGAATACATGCTTTCTCAAAATTAGTAGAGATCAAAAATATGTACTAGCTTCATTAAGGGAAAAAAAACCAGCAATGTGCTCCCACACACACATATGTGAGGAGTGAGGACACTAAAAGGACAAATTTGCATACTCTGTCTTCAATCATCTACATGAATGTATTTACTGTACCAGAAAGTATAATAACAAAAATCAGTCAGCATTACTGCCATAGGGTTAGGGTGTATAGGCAACTCGGAAAATTAAAATAAAAAATTTTGAAGGAGAAGACAACAAAGGAACCATTTTATTCAAAATAAAAACTTTAATAAATTCTAAGAGCTAGATTGGATACCTGTATGGACAGGAGCTAAATTAGACATCAGTAAAATGAAAATCCTTGGTAATAAATTAAGCATAACTTAAGCACAACTAGAACCAAAAGCAAAAGCAACAGAAGAGAAAAGCACCCAAGGCCCCAAACCCAAAAAATAGTTAACCATAAAATAAGGGCCCAAATCCAGTTTCTAATCCTGATTTTCAGTTTGTAAAATAATCACATGCCAGTGGTGATCTACTTGCAAGCCATGTATAATGCACATGTGCATACAAAAATTAGTTTTACAAATATTTAAAGAAAAAAATTTCAATTTAAAACATTAAAAAAATAATTTTTGATAGGTTTCTTTATTATATAAGTGGCTTTTTTTTTTTTGATAATTCGAAAAAAAAAAAAAAAAAAAGGGTGCAGCTGCTAAGGCTTGAAACTTGATAGGTTTACAACATGAATGCAAAACATTCAATGTCTTTGTCTCAATTGATTCAAATCCTAGCTGAAGAGTAATTACACAGTGGACTATGCAAAGAGCCAATGAACTTAGATATTGTAGCAAATGTTCATTTTCAATTGCCAAAAGTTGTTTTAATAGCACAAAGGCTATAGGAGTTAACCCCATCCCAATACCCCAAACTTAGAAAATAAAATAATGTTTGTGTTTTTGCTTCTATTTCCTCTGACCCTGAAGAAGTGATCTAGTAGTTATAAAGCCAAAGGTAGTGATATAAATGTACTCACTCACTTTTGTAAAGCTGCAAATTTAACAGGTATATCCTCAGAACATGACACACCAGGAATTTCACTAATCATCAACTTCCAAGATGACAATTCATCCTCCAGCTTCTTCATACTCATCTCGAATTCTTGCAATTTAGGTAACTCTGCCTCTGCCCTCTCTTTGCGACCCTTTTCCTCCAATAATTTTTCCTTCAATAACTCAATGTTTTCATGAGATGACCTCAACTTTCTCGCTTCTCTCACTTCAGCCTCCTAATAAAAAGTCAACACAAATAAACCAATACCTATAAGAAAAAAGAGCTGATAAAATAGTAAAAGGAGTTTTTAATATAAGTAAAAAATAATGCATGTAATAGCCCATGAGGAAAAGCGCAATCTCAAGTTTAGCTAGCTAAGTAACAATAAGAAGGGCATTGAACATAACTCATCACATGTGTGTATGTAAATATGAATTAAGTGAGCTACGTTAAAAGCATGTATTTATTTCAATATCAAAGCAAATGAACCCCTATATTACGTATGGCTAACAGACCATCAATATTTAATATTACAAGCAATATACTAGTGTAACAACAAGTGGAGCTATAACTAGTGTGAGAACATATGGGAACATCATAAGTGAATTTCCTTTCACTATAGGTTTGCATCAAGGATCAACAGTAAGTCCATATCTCTTTGCACTAGTAAAGGTTGAACTCACAAAATCAATGAGTGATTCAAGAGTAAGTCTCTTGGTGTATGCTTTTTGCAAATAATATAGTTTTATGGATGAGACTAGTCGTCAAGTTAGAAATTTGGCAAGATGCTTTAGAATCAATAGGCTTTCAGTTAAGTAGGACTAAAACAAAGTCCATGGAATGTAAGTTGAGTGCAAGTAGAAACAAAGATGAAGGGGATATAAGACTTGATGGTCAAGAGATACCAAGAGAGAATAAAGAGGACGTGAATCGTAACATAAAAGCATGATTGCTAAAATGGGGAAGTGCATAAGAAGTATTGTGTGCACATAGAATACTTATTAAGTTAAAGGAAAATTTTATAAGATTGCTATACGATCTGTTATGCTCTATTCTATTGAATATTCAGTTGGAATGAAGCAACATATTTATAAAACAAGTGTAGCTAAAATGAGAATGTTAAAGATGGGGGGTGCCCCCTATTTATGAAAAGATGAGCAAGGGTCAATTAAAATGTTTTGGTCATGTTTACATGAGAGTGATTAATGCACCCATGAGGAACAGTAAGCTGATTCATGTTGAGGGAACGAAAAAAGGTAGAGGAATACTAAAAATAACATTAATAAAAGTGGTGAAAAATGATATGTTGATTAAGGAAGTAACAAAGAAAATGACTTCAAATATAATAGAACGGAAAAAGAGAATACATGTAAATATGTTGATTAAGGAAGTAATAGAGAGTACGACTTCAAATATAATAGAACGGAAGAAAAGAATTTTTTTTTTTTTTTTTTATAAATAACGTAAGAATATTATTAATAATAGAAAAATTGCCAAACCAAGTACATTAGGGATGTACTATGGGGGCACAAATCAAGAAACAAAAGAACAACGGTCAAGAAAAATAGAAAATGAAGAACAAGAAAAATGAGAAAAGACCACACTCCATTCAAAGAGTGTGTAAGAAAAAAGACTGTATCTCTAGCAAAGAGCGTTCACAACCCTCAAAGCTTCTAGCATTCCTTTCGCACCAAATGCACCAAATCAAGCAATGAGGCACTAATTTCCACACATCAATGTGACGATGGCGCCGAAACTTTCCTTGTCAAGCCTCAAACAACTCAAGAACAATATGAAGCATAACCCAATGAATACCAAACAAGCAGAAAACCAAAGACCACAACTCCCAAGCTATGGAGCAATGAAGTAAGAGATGATCCACCGACTCCCCACACCTCTTACACATATAGCACCAGTCAAGCACTATCACTCGTCTTTTACGAAGGTTGTCTGTTGTTAAGACCTTACCTAAGGAAGCAGACCAAAAAAAGAAAGCCACCCTCAGAGGAACCCTCGAATTCCATATCATTCTCCATGGAAAGGAAACGAGAGTAGGAGGGTAGAAGGAGTTATAATACCCTCTAACCTGAAAACCTCTATTCCTTGCAGGCTTCCAACAAACCTTATCTGGGACAAACCCCCGCACTGTCGAAGCATAGACCAACCCCATAAACCGGTCAAAGGCTTCTTCTTCCCAATCTTGTGGTGGACGACGAAATTGCACATTCCAGTGAAACCTCCCAGCAGACCAACCCATAACTTCAGCCACCGAAGAATCCTTTGACCTACTAAGACAATAAAGCTCCGAAAAGGCCTCTTGGAGAGTACACTCCCCACACCACACATGCTTCCAAAATTTCACTCTAATACCATCCCCCACATCATAAACAAGGAGTTTAGAGAAGTTCAACCAGCCACTTCTAATGTATCTCCACAAGCTGACCCCATAAGGACTTGTCACCTTTTTCGTACACCAACTACCCCAAATGTTCCCATATTTGGCCTCTATAACCCTCCTCCATAAAACATCAGTCTCCATGCCATACCTCCACAACCATTTTCCTAGTAAGGCAAAATTAAAGTTCCCCAACCGTCTTATACCCAACCCCCCAACCTGCAAAGGCCTACATACCTTGGCCCAATTAATTAAATGTATTTTAGGTTCACCACCAATCCCATTCCACAGAAAATCTCTCTGTAATTTCTCCATACGCTTTGCCACCTTACCCGGTAAAAGAAGAAGGGAAAGAAAGTATGTAGGTAAAGAGGAGAGTGAGCTTTTAATGAGTGTCACCTTACCCCCTTTAGATAAATACATTCTCTTCCAACCTGCTAATCTCCTCTCCATCTCTCTAGGATAGGATTCCAAATAGATAAATCCTTAAATTTTGCACCTAATGGAAGGCCCAAATATTTCAAGGGCAAAGAAGACTAATCTATTTAGGATACATAGCCAACCCCAAAATTTTAGGACTAAGAATTGGTTGTATAGAAGAATACTATGACAATTGGATTCATGACTTGAAATACTATGCAGAACTTCAAACATGGTTTTTATTTCTTGGTTATCACTTGATACCAAGAATGTTTGCAACGTCACCTTGTGATGTATTTAAGATGTGTATACTCCAAGCAACATTATAACTTTATATGGATGATTAGGCCTTCTTGTATGTTTTCCAATAGCAAGAAAGTTTATAATCGTTATCGACAACAATTTTGACACTGACACCAAGATATTGTAAGCACAACGCTTAAAACACTAGTAACAAGAGACCAACTCAACAGTCAACTGCTGGCCAAATGCACGAAAAGTACCCTTCACAAGCTACATTACAAATAATGCCCTTCTTACATCAATGAAATCATGTCAAATTTAAATGGTAGATAACAACAAGAGACTTTTTTTTATATGACTGTATATATAAGTACTTGAATGAGGCAGATCATCACAAGGACCAATTTTTTTATGGCTGGTGACCCTACATGGAATATTCATTATAAAATGAAGGACCAAGAGGGCTAAATATAAACAGCAAGCATGAGCAACCAAACTTACATAGTTTCTTAGCTCTTCTTGAAGATGTTTAACCAAAATATTACTATCCGTAGAAGAGTCTTCTTGAAATGTGAAACTTGATAATTTCTGCTCCACTTCATTCTTCTGGTGCAAGCACTGGAAAAATAAATGTGATAAGGCAGTTAAAAATTATTGATCTAGTCATGGTATCAATAATCAATAAGTCTAGAGAGTATTTTTTAATAAGATGAATATTTTTTTAAAGAAAGGATTGCTTGCATTCTTAAAGAATCTACTACAAACACTCATGTGATCCAAAAAAATCAACAAATGGAGTTACATGACACCCCACCCCCAATCAAAGTACAAAATTCAAACAAAAAATCTCAAAAACTATTCTTAATCTCTTGCATAGAATGCTCTACATTCTCAAAAGTCAGAAAATTCCTCTCTCTCCATTTAGAAATAACAAGTCTAAACACTTGTAATGCAGATGTCTTTAAATTAATTGTGAGTCCGATACAAGCAACCATTCAATATAAGCACCAAGCAGAACAGTTATGTGACTTCAACTAGAAGGCATCGAAAGGCAATCCACAACACAAAGGTAATCAGAACGAGAGACTAAAGAGTTTTGAGTTTTGACATCATTAGGGGATATGACGTAGTCAGCACAAGAAGTATATAGTTGGACATACAATTTGTATGTAAAATCCAAGAACAAACAAATGAATAAGAGCTAAAAACCTCAGTAAGTTGCTTCTTAAGATTGTCCAGCTGCTCTTTCAGTAGGTCAGATTCTTTCTCAGCATTTTTAGCTCTGCATTCCATTCTTTCCAGCTTCAAACAAGAGAATTAGGCAAGTTAAACAATGATAGATGTTCATACACAGTCCCAGAAAATTGGATGAAAAATTATTTCTGCTCACATCCACACTTATTCTAGATACAGAAAGCTTTGATTCTCTTTTCAGCTGTTCAATCTCATTATGGAGACGCTTTTTCTCCCTCTCGATGCTTTCAGAAATATGGTTTAGTTTTCGCTCTAAAACACTTGCTTTCTCTTCAGCTGAAGCTACTGAAGACTCGGCTTTCATGCGAAGATTCATTTCATTGTGGAGCTTTACCTAAGATCCAAAATTGGGGGAAGACCTTATCATTTCATATACCAGATAGCAATAAATCACTTCATCAAATATTTCAACAACTAAAGATCACTAAATCAAAAAAATTCACAGAGATGCAACAATGATAAAAATCAACCATCAATTACTAAAGAGGGAGAGGGGGGAGGGCAATGAGAGAGATCTTAAGTTAACACTTGTTCAATAAATAAAAAATTTCCTTCAATCCATGAAGGGTTTGTTACACTGGAAATAAATAAATTCTCTTGCTGGATGCCCCATAAAGGGTTTTTCTTAGGGCTAGTTTGGTATGACTACTTAACCTGTGAAAACGGGGATTCTGGGAGAGCAATACAAGCACCATGCTGCTAGGCGAAGCAATGGGTGCTGCACAGCACAACTTCTCAGAATATGAGTTCTTTTTTATATATAATATTACAGCTTTTGGAAGCAACAATTGAGTTGCTTCTGCCTTAAAATTCCCCGGCTGCTTTACAAAAGCAGAGAAAAGCCCATTATTACATGGGTTGCAAGGTTTCTGCTTAAAAAGCTGCAAAAATCCCTAACAACTGGGGCCTTTCTTGGTTTTGCCTCCGGTTTAAGAAGGGGCTCTAAGCCTCTAACAACCAAATCATTGATAAACTATAAAATCAGTTCAACAAACAAAAGGCTCTTTTCTGGGACATTGTATTCAAAAAACTAAAAGTTAGTGCATCACCAATAAGGGAACATTGTCATAACTTCAATTTGGCCCTGAACTTATCAACACAATCTTGCTTTTTTCAATATAGAAAAGAGTTCATTTACACACGACAAACAGGAGAGAAGCCTTGTATGATTAAATGACAGGTAGTACTCATATTATGGCATCACAAAAGCATAATGAAATTGGATATCTTCCCCACATTATTCCTTCAAGTATAATGAATCTTCCCCACAATATTGTTGGTTTTCATGCTAAGGAGTTTCCTCATGAAGACATTAAAGAACTCATGAGAGAATGGAGTCATTCAAAGGAATATTTGGGGCATGGAATTAATGAAACAAACAATTGTCGTGGTTAAATTTTCATTGGGTGGACCAGAACTTTCATTCTCTAGGCTAAGAACAGAAAATGGTATGGAACCAAATAGATTTATCAATCCATCCCACAGAAATTACATTAATAAAAGTGATAAGCATACCTCAAGATCGCTTTGTGATTGTATTTGTTTTCTAAATCGTTCCTGATAATCATTCACCTCTTTCAAAAGCTGCTCTTGCAGTGCCTGTTCACGCCCTTTTGCAGCAGCAAGTTCTTGTTCTGCATATAAGAATTGATCTAGAAATTTCTTCCTCTCAGCTTCTGTAAAGATCAAAAACTGAATTAGGGGATATAAACTTCCAACAATTCTTTCTTCTTCTTTTTCTTTTCTAAAGTGTACACCACTTCACAGATTTTCAAAATTGGATATCTTTAAAATAAAAATCTTTCTAGAAAAACATAAGGCCATAACATTCACTTATATATATATATATATAATGTTTGATGAAGTTTGTCAAGTTTACCAACATACTTTTTATCATTGTTTACCATCGACACATACATGGTGAACAAATTAGTTAGAGAAGTTGCAGCAAGATATCCCATGGGGTGGAATGGGAGATGAAATCAAGTGCTCATCTCATGGATTGGAATACAGTGTGTTCTCCAATCAAGAATGGCAATTGGGAGTGAGAAAGCTAGGTACTCTTAATCGGGATTTATTAGGTAAATGGCTGTGGAGGCTTAGGAATGAAAGAAACCATGTTAGGGGGACAGTTATTGGCATAATGTACGGGGAGGTTTGGGGACTGGACAACAAATGCTGCAAGAAATGCCTATGGTTGCAGCTTATAGTGCACAAGTATTTAGAGTTGACAAATGGTGAAGACTCAAGGGCATTGGAATCCTATATTTCTAAGGGTTGCTAAGGACTGGAAAATTGAGTCTTTTACAATTTTCTTCAAAGTTTTCTATTCCCACAGATTAATATGGAAATGGAGGACAAGGTGTTTTGGAGGTTAAGGCTAAGCAGAAACAAACAGGTGTTTCAGTGTCACCTTGTTTTATGAGGCATTAAGAGGGAGTGTTGGTTTCACCATTTCATGGCAGGCAATATAGTGGATAAATGCTTCAGGTTTGTTTTCTTTTGCTGCTTGGCATGACTTGCTTGATCAATGTACTTTTAGTGTTTAATTTTGTGTACGTGTTGTACACATCCTATGTACTTGGGTGGCGCCTTCTAAGCTTCTTTAATGAAATTTTACTTATTAAAAAAGGGCTCCTTTTAAGGTGGCTCACTTCGTGTGGAAGGCTTCTCTAGGGTACTTTTTGTATTTTGTTAAAGCCATTTTTAAACTCAAAAACTGAAATCCAAGTCTTTCTTTTCAAATACTTCCACCCAAATAAACGCAAAGGAGTTTTGTACAAAACCGCCATCAATGATCTCCTCTGATTCTTTTTTTGTTCTCTCATGGGTGCTTTTTAAAATCACTTGTCTCTTGAGCATTACAAGATTACTAACTATAATTTAAATAAATAAATAAGGAGTTTCATTCACAGGAAGTCTACAAAACTACATAAATAAATATCAAAAGCATAATCATGTATTTAATTTGGAATGCAAGTTATGCAACCCTATTTGCTTAATCCGGAGTATATGGAGGGAGAGGAATAATCCCATCATCGACAAGTGGAGCTTTCGGGAGAAAAAGATCCCCCATTTAAATCCTAAAATTTCCTCTAATTTTAATTTAGATGTACAACGTGTGGCATTTAAAAAATTCAACAGTCTTAAAAAACCCATGCAAACCGCACAAAATTGAATAAATGCCAATTGAAGGGAATTGAAGGATTTAAATGGAAGGAGATCTTATCCCAAGCTATCATTTATACAGTTTTGAAATTCGAGAGCATTCGATATCGTTGTTTCAGTGGTCCCTAACCCTAGGCACAAACAGTTGTATATTTTATTGATTCCCTTTCCTTTTGTATGTAAATTTGTGTGTATGAGCTATCTCCTCCATTCTAACAAAAATTCATCACAGTTCCAATAATCTTGACTTGTGAAAGCTAAACAGCAAAATCTTAATCCATTGAAATGCAAATTCCAAAATCAATAATGTAAAAGGCAAACACAAGTAGAAACCATTTTCTTCTTAACTCACCAACTTTGCTGAAATTCTCATTCATTGTCTCAAATCTGGATTGGTAATCACAAACTTGCTTCTCTGCACTGCTTAAAGCATCTAGAAACTCCGATTTAACCTAAAAACAACCGTAGCAAAAAACAGCTTCAAAAAATTTGGTCCAAATTTCAGCGAAGAAAAAGCAAAATGTGGAACCGTACCATTTGGCGGCATTGGTAGGTGCAGAGGAGATGATCGGAGTGCTGTTGCGGCGACTCGTGGAGCGGCGCCGCCAAAGGAGAGTCCTCGTAGATGACCATACGGCGGTCCAACCCGGCAGCCGATGGGCTCTCCGGGTGCATCGTTTCGGATCGCGGCCTCTTCGGTGGCGGAGTCCGAACTATCATCGTCGTCTTCGTTCTCTCTCTCTCTCTCTCTCTCTCTCTCTCTCTCTCAATCGCAGATTCCAAGGGATTTTAGGCTCTGTGTGTGTGTGTGTTTTAAAAAGAGGGGTTTTGAAATGAAAGTGAAGAGCGCCACTTTTCAAAAGGGTGCCTGTGAAGCAACAATGGCCGACAGTGCCACCTCTAGTGTGTAAAGTGTGCTAGTGCACTGCTCGCTTCAAAAATAAATAAATAAATAATTTTTTTTTTTTTTAAGAAACAGACAAATTGTTAAAATTTAAAAATAATTTTAGTATTATTGAAATGTGTTTTATTAGTATTATAGAAATTTTAGAACAATAAAAAACAAATAGTTAAATTCTTTTTTTTTTATTCAAAGACTTGAACCCCGACTCTTGTCTCCCACACCCCATAAGCACTTATACTTGTGGAGTGATCATCGTACCAAAGATATGTAGTGATCAAATAGTTAAATTCTGATTCAAATGCAACTTTAAAAACTTTTTATAACATTAATAATGCAGTTTTAACCATAACAAATTATACATTATATGACAAAAAATTTGGCTATTCGATGCAAAATCCTTGTATTAAGTTAGTTTTGACTTTTTTTTTTCTCATGCCTTAAGGTAGTACTAATTTTTAAAAAAAACTTTTATATACAGTTTTTTAAAATTTCTATTTTTTTTCTCACTTTCTCAAAGTATAAATGTATTTTAGTATATGTAAGGACCGGATTTGGGTCCCTAGAACAAAAGACGGATGGACTTGGGCCCAAAAAACCCAAAACAATGAATTTGTAGAGAGTGAATTGGAAAACTGTGCTAAAATAAGTTAGACAACAAATAATATGGATTCAAATGACAAGAACAGGAAAATATATTGATTTACACTAAAATAGATCGTCCTCGGCACAGTCCGAGGAAATCAGTTCTTATATATTTCTCACAAGTTTTATTATAAATTTGATTCCTAATTGCTACAGTGTTCCTCTCTTGATTTCTCGATCCTTTTTTCCTCAGGGGTCACATACATTATATAGCTCCCTTTTATTCATCTTGGCCCTCCATTTGTTGATCATCCAGGCTACTACTCGAGTGCTTGTCTCATTGGACGCCCCCTCTGGCCTTCTGTGAGTTGGGATAGCCAAGGCAGCACTGTTCAGGGGTCTTCTCCACATAAATACGGCTAGAAAGTTAGCTACAGAGCATTCAATGCGGTGGCAGCAGCTTTTCCTTAGATATTTCTTAGCTCCCATTCTTCTAGTATGTTCGTAGTGCATGTCTTTATCAATAGAACCTCCTGGAACGTTACCCTGGATGACAAGAGGCACATCTTTATCTTCGTTGCGTTTAGCCGAGGGGATATTTCTTCTCGGACAACCTCTCCCATCCATTACGGTCATAGTTTACTCATGAAGCTCGAAGTATTACGTCTCTCTTGCTATTGATTTATTCTCGAACCATTATGCCTCTTCGGACAAGGCCCAAGGCCCAATAAATACTTGAGCTTGCATCCCCACAGTATACTTTCAGAAGAAAAAAAAAAATATATATATATATATATATATATATATATCTTGATCTTCTAGGCAGTGTCTTGATATTTTGTTGCTTCTTTCTTAAATTTGGGGGTAACAACCCAATTTTGCTCTATCAATTAAGATTCTTGGTCTTTTGTAACTGTTTGGATGGCCAACATCTAGCTACCATGTAATATGCACATGTTTAATGTGCATCAAGTTGGCTAAACACACATACTTCCTCTCGGCATTCACACACGTTTAGTTTGTGTAACAACCAATTGTGTGGTGTAGTAGCAAATTTTAATGTGAGACTTATGGCAGGAATGTAACACATTGTCTTTTAAAATACAAACTATTATATTGCTTGCATGCTAAAAACAATTCAGTGACTATAACTTTTACTTGCTTTCCTTAAGAACTCAAAACCTCCCATAATTCCTTTATGCAACCATTGATTTCATCCATATTTTCCAATGGCTTGTGTAAAAAAAGGTTGCAGATCACTCTACCAAGTCATCTCTTGAAGATATAGACTAATTCAAATCAAACTCTTTTGTTACTTAAACACTTCACATTGGCCTTACTTTTGATGAGAACTAAAAAAATCCCAGTATCCTTTATGTAGTCCACATTGATTTCTTAATGCCGTGAAATCCAAATTGGATGACATTACATTGGAATATTTGAATTACAATTTCTTGTTACTCATAAACCTTAGTTTGTAGTCAATGATGAAATTGTGCAGTCATTATATAAGACTATAACATATTAATCACGATGATTTATTTTAATTATAGAAGTGGAGATTCTAATTAATATATTGGTGTATTTGGAATAAATTAAATTGGATTGCTATGATTTGTTGTTCTACTAATAACAATCTCGCGACTATTATATGCTTCAATTTTCAATAATGAGAGGACAGTTAACTCAAAAGTAAAGTGTAGATTTCTTTGATGCATGCCGAAGTGAGATATTATTTGGTCAGTACCTCAATACATTGAGTAATCACTTGTAATGTTGTGAGAAGCCGAGAACAATAGAACACTATTTCTCATTATGGAATCCATAATATTGATAAGAGAAAATAAACGTCCCATTAAGATATAAACGATAATTGAATATTCAGTGTGTTAGGTCTGGCTTTTAGTAAGTAGTTATAAAAATTTTATTCTATGGAATTAGACTCCTATAATATAATGTTAATCGAGATATAAAATTGAGTACTTAATGACTTAAGAGTAATATTAATAGAGTGACAGATTGATAGTAACCTTATGAATTATGATTTTACCTATGATTTTATTTCACTATTGATAATTTCATGAAGGAGTTAAATGATATTTTAAGCTAGGGATTTGCCTACTTGCTTGCTTACTTAGCCATCCTAGCAAACTCATCTGGCTATGTCAATAACAAATAGAAAAGTAGAGCCTTGAGGAACTTGTTTAATTAAATAAAAATCCAGAGTATCATTATTATTATTATTAGATGATGTCCCGCGCGATGCGCGGATAATTTATAATTTTATTTTGAAATAATTTCTAACTAATTTTTATGATCCATAAAAAAACAAATAAAATAATAATCTTATGGTATAATATTTACATAATTAGCATCAATTATATTATATATTAAAAAAGCGTTGCGTGAGTGAATTCACAATAATTTAAATATTTCGGTTAAGTTTCCTGCACAATTATTATTTTCACATCCTTTGAAAGAGAGTGAGCATATAATTGGTTTGGTATGTGAGAATTAACCTAACTCCTATCTAGCAATGAATGGTTTGAGAAATAGATGTCAAAACTATATATTTCATCAACATGGGGAAAAAATTCCCTTAAATTGCCAAGTCATTATGAAGTACATTCCTCCAAGTAATTCTTGAATCTTTTCAGCTAATTACAACAAAGACACACCAAATTATGCCCAACATATAATTTCCCAATCATTGTATCACCATGGAATAGAGTCAAGAAGGAAGATAATTTTCTTTTAACCACAACCATCTTTATAAAGAAAATGAAAGGGGTGATATCTCACCATTGTTCAACTTATTAATAGAAGTGTAAGGATTCATTTATAATTAGTTTTCAGCACCCTTGAAGCTTCTAATATACATTATCTATGGCCAAATGCACTAAGAAATACATCATTTGGCACCAAGAAATACATCCTTTGGCACCAAGACCAAGTCTTCTACTTGGAACTCTCATTATGTATTTCTCAAGAATTTACTGAATACATACCAAGACCTAATACCCTGAAAATGTCCTACACATAAGGGACATTTTTGCCACCATGAATTTCCAATCCAAGTGTTGCAAATATGTCATTAGTTAATGAAAAATTGCTTTTGTAGTAATCAAACACCGTAGTTAAGGCCTAAAAGAAAATTTTAAAAAGGAGACTCTGTGAATTTCATCCATAGATCAACTTTATTAAAAATCATGATCCAAGTTGGAGAACTAATAAATTCAAAAAGAATTTCATATAGTCAAGAGAAGTAGCGTTAGTGACAAAATTTGGTAGTAATTTTTTCAAACATATTCAAAGAACGTCATATGCTAAGTTGCAATTTCTAATTTGAACTAATTCAAAGTCTAGAACTAAAATAATTATTAAAAAAAAAAATTAAAGAATCAATAGTTGCACTAATTTTTTAGGCTGCTTGACTAAACTTAAGAGGATAAAAAACACGAACGTAGTAACCTTCAGTGGATAGGCATGCCAACCCTCCCATCTTAAGCATCAGTTGATGCATAACTGAGATAGGTGCAACTACAAACAATACAATTATTGAAAATTTGTTAAGTCTTTGGGGACCATGATCCAACCAAAAATTTTATATAAAAAAAAAGGTTCAAAGATTGGAAGGATAAGAACTAATATTAACAATTTTCAAGTTTATAGAATCTTTATAGAGCGTAAGTATTAATAACCAAATTGATAATATGCATCTGGCAAGCTATAATATACTTAGAACATATCCATCAAATATATATATATATATATACCTAGAACAGAAAATTACTAAAATTTCTAAGGCAACCATAAAACACATGAAAATTTTGAGTAGGGAAGACATGGAGTGGAGTATATACATCATGAATAACAAAGTAAATTTTGGACTTTGCAAATGTTAAGTCCTGGATGGGAATGTTACTTGTATCTAGTATCTACACACAAAATCTTGTGGCTTCTTCAACATCCAGAAAAAGTTGTGAACACATATACCTCTGCACATGTTGTATTGCACACACTATCTTAATGGCATGTTTAGAAGTTAAAAAAAGGAGGGGGAGTAGAGTAAAGGGAGGAAGAGTAATTCAATTACCTTGTTTGAAAGTTTTTTAAGGAATGAGGGAGAGGGGTTTGGAGGGGTTTGGAGGAGTTTCAACCACCTCTAACCCCTCATTTTTAATTCTCCCAAATTGGAGAGATTTGGAGGGAGAGTAGAGTAGATAAATTTCTTAATTTACCATTTCTAAATTAATAATAGACCAATGTTGCAAGTCTATTTTCAAATAGGGGTAAATTTGTCTATTTTGATCATTTCCTCTCCTCTTCATCCTAATTTTTAAAACATCCAAACAATGAGAAGGGCTAATTACTCCATTCCCCCTTACTAATTTTAAAAATATCCAAACAAGGTGGAGGGGAACCATTCCCCTCGACTCTCCTCCCCACTACTCTCCTTCCCTCTACTCCCCTCTACTCTCCTCCCTCTCTAAACTTCCAAACAGGCCATAAGAGTCTTAAATTTCTAGTTATGTCCCTACACTTATTTTACGTGACTAATGTTACTTGGACCCAAGATCACTGCCAATTACTTGGAGGCTTGGAGCCTTGGACAACTACCTCCACCAAAAGAAACTCAACTCAAGCCTTTACATTCTTCTTGATACTTTCAAGTATTTGTTCCTCAGTTTTTATATTTCATGAGCAGATTATGTTTTTGGCTTCAATCCTAAATCTATGGGATCCATTTCTATTTACATAAATTTGGATATTGATGGATATGGATTAACAAATTAACAGAATTTTTTTTAAAGAATTTAACTACACCATGCAAAAAGAAAAATTATAAAATAAAAAACTCAAAAGTAGGTTATTTTTTTACCTTGACAGTTCGACTATTTGGCTTGAGGTTGATCTTTTGGGTCGGTCCTCAATTGCTGGAATCATCATTCAGAATGTTAAAAGACCACATAGAAACTCAAAGTTCAAATTCCATTTAGTCTTGGCAAAAAAAATTTCTGAAAAAATCTTTTAAGTGCTACTTTCTATGGAAACAAAAGGGACATTTTATTTTTAAGAGAAACAGAGTTAGAGAGATTTACAGACCTGGCGAAATTGATGCCAAGCATAGAGAACATCTCGGTCATGTATTTGAGGCACTTTGAAGTCATTGCTTTAAAATTGAGATTGATACGGAAAAGTGAAAGGCCGAACTCAGAATAGGTAGAGGTAGAAAGTGATGAGTCGGTGTAATTAAGGAGAACGTTTGGATTTTGTAAGGGGCATGAAGAGGAGAGGGTTGTGGTAACACCCCGACCCAATTTTATAATTAAACTATGTGTTTGAGTGGTTAATTATTATTTTTAAGCCACTTGCTTTCTAAAATTAATATAAGAGTATTTAATAAGCATATTATTTTATAATGCCATTAAATAAGAATTGTAAAGATTATAAATAATTGAATGGCTATTTGTATTATGTATATATACTAAGTATGTACAAAATTATATTAAACGGTTTAAGTTATTAGATATATAGTTGTTGGTGTTTAATTAAGTGTATTAAGGTAAGGATATATATATATGTATATATATATGCAAAGTGATATTATTCTTTGTAGAAAAGTGTAAGTGTGAATGCAAAGAAAAAGAGAGGTTGAACAAGTGGGTGGTGAGATTTTTCCTTAGCATCACACGTATTCCACCCAAGTCCACTCTCCTTATCTGATTTTGCTGCCCCAAAAGTCTTCTCCCTTATCCTATTTTCTTGGCTGCATCAGATCAGAAAGTCCAGCACTCTTTCCCTACTCTTTTCCTTGTTATTTGTTTCTTTTTCTCCCCTTCTTACACGGCAGCCCTCCCTCTCTCACCAAAACAATATATCCCTCTCTAAAGAAGGAATTAAAGGGTTAACACTAAAATTTCAGCTTCAAAGCTTGGGGTAAGTAATCAAAAACTTCATTTGTTTATTTCTATTTCTTTATCCACTATCCTGATTTTAGAGGCTGAACTATGATTCTGTTTTAGTGATTTAAAAGTTTGATGATATTGTGATCAATTGAATGCTTATTAACATATTTTAGTATGTTTATTATAGGTATAAAAATACCCAAATGAAATTAAGGCCTATTGCTATTTGTTGATGATTTTGTAAGAATATGTACTGAAGCTGTCTCTGTGACAGATTTGATGTTTACAACAAGAAAATTATGTATTGAATCATATTCTGTGAATTAAGAGGCTAGGAGTAGTTTTTATGAATTCTAAGACACACATGGTTGTTATGGAATTGGTCTCACAGCATTTGGATGAGTAGAAAAATAATGGTTTAATTTCTAAGTTACATGAATTTCTGTCAGGACAGATTTGAGCATGCTGCCTTGTATGATTTTTAATAAATCATGGGTTTATTCTTTGACTCCGAAATTTTTATGGTATATACTGGACATACAGGGGAGTAGTTCTGTAAAATTTCGTGACAATTTGATGTGTGTGGACAGCCCATTTGTATTTTACAAATGGGGCATATGCTGCTGGAATAGAACAGTGAACAGTAAGAGACATGCCTAACTTTAAGGATTTAATTCTAAAGTTAGGATGAATGATTTTAGCTATAATTTATTATGCTCATCTTTTGGTATGTCTCGATCATAGATTAATTTTGTGTAACTTGTTTTGAGGTTTAATACTCAAAGGAGGGGTTCTAAACCATGCGACAGTTGTATTTATGAAGCTGTTTTGTTCAACATGTTGTATGTTACCATATGAACGTATATAGTTACATGACCATGCTTAAAAGAGTTTATGTTTATACATGCATTATTGCCTTAATCCCAAGTACCTTTTGAAATGAAGTTGACCCTTCTAGAGATATGAGATTAAGGTGAGAATGTTGGTTTCTCTATGATTTAGTACATCATGATGTTTGATGAGTGTATTTTGTGTTTGGGGAACCTCGTTGAGGTGGGAATAGAATTTCCTTGATTATAAGAAATAGGTTTTGAGATGAATGTGTAAGTTTATGATAAGGAGTAATGGATAGTAATAAGCTTTGATTTTGGTTTAGGTGTTACCAGTTCCCAAGTCTAAGCTCCTCCGACTGTAGGCTTTCGGTTCCTCTGCTTCAGGTAAGGGATAAGTTATATGAGCATTTGGTAAGCCATGAGGTTATTTTAAAGTATATTATGCATTAAAAGGTTTTTGATTAGAGATATGACATATAATCATTATTCTGACAAAGATATGTTCGTGAGCTTTCGAAACCTTATGTATATGATTTAAGTATATTGATGCCATTATTAATTTCCACGAACATGACGTTTAAAGAAAAGAATGGAAATGCTATTATTATGAAATATTATGCAAAATAAAAAATTTCAGTATGATATATAAGTATGAAATGTTTTCGGGTTATGTCCTCTGGTGATCTGAACTCTGTCAGTAGGGGTTAATTACTGGCTTTCCATGGAAAATGTTATATGATTGGCCATTAAGTGGGACTGGCTCTGCTGTACCCGCCCCTTGTTGGTTACGGCCAACTTGTGGGGGAAGCCAACCTACCCCCATGGTTGGAAGATATGTATTATGATGTGATCCCGGGAATACCTGGCATTGTGAGGAATGCTGGATGCCTAGCACCGTGGTGCTAGAAGCCTCCTAAATAAGTACAGACTTATCAGATATGGACTAACCGATAAGTTATTTATGAACAGCTATATTATGTTATTATTCATGAGAGAATGATTTTGTTTAAATGCATTATGAAAAGTTAAAAGCTCTCATGAAAAGAAGTTTATGATGAAAAGAAAAGCTGTTCTTTAAAGATAAAAGTTTTTGAAGTTCTATTGTACTTTAAAGATAAAGAATCTGATGAAAAGGTTTTAGTCTTCGGTAAAGATAAAGTTTATGATGAAAGTACAAGTTTATGTTAAAAAGTTACCAGTTATCTGATTTAAGTTAAAATGATTATTTGTAATGAGAACATATATATATATATATCGATTTTAAACAATCAATATTATATTTGGTGACTTTGTAAGAAATGAAAGAAGTTCAATCCGAAAGGTTTTGGTAATATTATTCTGATAAGAAAATGGAGAACAATTATTTTCCTATGAAAAGCGTATAAGTATTATTATGAATAGTATAAAATACTATGCATTAAAAGTTGTTCTCCTATTCGAATATTCATAGAATGAAATGATCTGATTTACATGCATCCTTATTAAATTCTCATAGATCTTACCTTTACTGGGCTTTGCAGCTCACCCTTTTATATTTCAGTCAGCAGGTTTTATTTTGGAGCAGAAGGAGTCTTAGTCGAGTTTTGGAAGGAGCTGGTTTTAGTTTTATATGTATAGATCCTAAATTAGCAATATGATGTTTAGATTTGTAGTATGGTTAATTTTAGGATTTAATGAAAGTTGTGTATCCTAAAGTATTAAGAGATGAATTATGTGAAATTCAGAATTTGAGTAATTGGTGAATTATGTTTTTCTTTGGAGTACAATGTAGATGCTCTGAATGTCTAGTGAAAGATTATATCATTTAAGCAAAGAAACAAGAATGAAAAGAAAGAGGAAAGCTTTTGTAAAAGATTTGTAAAAGTTAAGTTGGTTCTTGTTAATATCAGGTTTAGGCTTGATATTAGCATGCCGGTCATGGTCACAAATCCGGGTATCGGGTTTGGGGCGTGACAGTTGTGCTATAAGAGAGAACTTCAAAGCCACTATGTTAATTGTACCTGGCGTTAATTTTAGTTATTATTACTTATTAGAGTTTGGCTGGGGTTGAAAATGGGCTTGGGCTTGATATGAACTCTGATTTTGGACAAAACCTTTTGTTAATTTTAAATGCCAGCCCAGGTTGTTGTAAAACTATTCTATTATATATATTGATATTGATTATTATAGTGTAAAATATAATTAATAGTAACTTTGGGTTGATTATGAGATAACCAAAACCTAAAGCTCATTGGAAATGGACTTTTATATTTCATTTTGCTCACACCTCAAACTATATATAAAGCTGTTGGGTCTGTTTGGATCCATTTAATACTGAAAACTGAAAATATTATAATAAAATAAATTTTAAATGTGTAAATAATGCTGCGGGACCCAGTTTTAAAATTAGATTTACATTTTTCCGTACTTACAAGTCCTATGAACAGTGCTCATGGACCCACTAAAAAAATGAACCCGTAGAGAAGCGTGCAAAATGCGCTTCCCAAACTCACTTAGAGGTTTCTCAAAAAAAAAACTCACACTTAGAGGGTTTAGCCACACGTGTGTTACACACACAATAGGGTGTTCTAATTGCCAGGACACGCCTAGTTGAGAGAAATCTCAATAGGCAGCTACACTAGTGAAAAGAGAAAAATATTCATTCATCCTCTTTAGAGCATACATGGATTCAAGAGGTTTTCTACAAAATAAGATCCCACACTCTTGGCCAACTATATAGTCATTGAGATGAAGATCAACATGGTTCAATGGTAGATCAAGTACTATTTTTTAATTTTTATTCAAGTGTTCCAAGTTTTAACCATAAAGCTATGTGTTTTCTTATTGAAATTTGTAGATTCAAAATAACACGAAGTTTATGCAAAATATGAAATATATCATAATTTTATTCCACTGAGTACAACATATACGATGATGTATGTAGTTTTCTAACATTGTTGAGAATCAGAGATAATATTTCAATATGTGGAAAATAACCAAATGATAGGTTTAAATTCATTTTAACCCTATTAATATTGTGAGAGAAGTAATATAATCTTCAAGATTCGAGGTTCTACCTAAATGCTACTATATTGGTTTTGCCCTTATTATTAAAGTACTTGCGGATATGTATTCATTTTCATGTTACTATAGGATTCATACCTATTATATCAAGAGATTGTGCTATGATTTAAAAAAAAAAAAGCATTTTTCCATATTATATGACAAAAATGAAAAGGTTTTGCTGACCATGTTATAAGAGAAAAAGAGAAGAATGATGGCATTCAAAATGGTACTTAATATTATGGGTGCAAATCCAAATTTTAATTGTTAGGATTAAAAAAAAAACTAAATTTATAATATTGTTAGTCTAATTATATTTTTCAATATATTACTAACATTTGGTTTATAGAGGGGACTATATTTATACTAGTTTTTTTATGAGAATATATTGATATTTAAACTATTAATGGTTGTATTAAATCTCCCAATCATCATATTTAATAGTAAATACCAAACCTTTGGTGTTCCTAAGATACACGGACTTAATAGTAAATTCATGGTGTTATTTGCTAACAAGTTTTAAAAAAAAACCTTAATTTATTTTGATGGGTGAATATTCCTTTTGATCCAAAAAGCATCAACAGAGAAAACCTAGTTTATAATTGTTAAATTTGATGTGTACTAGTCATAACAAGGACACAAAAGTCTTCAACCAATAAAAGAAGAGAGATCAGTAACTCAAAGCTTAAGCCAAATAATTGCTATCTGATTAAATAATAATTGACAATAGTTGTAATTAAATATTGAAAAGAAGAGAATAATTAATACTATTTGCAATTAACTATGGGGGAAAGAAAGAAGAAAGAAGAAAGAAGAATTTTCCTTTTGCGCGTGGACAATGGGACAATGGATGTAACTTGTAAGCTTGTATGGGTACCGGGGTACGCATTGAATCGCATCTATGTTCTCACGTTCCATCTAAAGAGAGACAAGTGTCCACATTGAGCACTCTTTGCAATTTTTTGTTTAATAAAGCTATGATATACTCTAAAAGTCAAAATATACCTACAAATATAACCACTTTAAGTTTGCCCATTCAACCAAGAAATTTGAATAGAATATCAAAATCATTGTGTGCCTACATTTGTGAATTAATGACAAATGTATTTATTCATTAAAAATAATAGTAATATTTTTATTTACAAAAATTAGTTACAGTTTTCTAGATAATGTACATCAAAAGTTAAATTTTATACAAGTAATTGTATTACATTTTTTTTTTTAATAACTAAAGTCAAATTGTACTTGTACACCAACGTAAAAAAGATACACACAATCACGTTGAACTTAATTAGGGATTGACTTGATTGCTAGTGGTACCGACACATTTGTAGTACTTATTGTACTTGCATGGGGATCGAACCACAAGTTTCTCATTCCCCCTATTTACCTAGTAAAAAAAAGTGTTTATTTCATCTAATAATTAAGTGTTTATTGTTATTTTAAGATGTGGCCTTAGGCGCTCAATCTGTATTGTAGGTCTTAATTGAATATGATTTTTGTTAAGATTTTCCGTAGTAACACATATTAGGGTACATTTAATGGTCCATTCAATAATATTTATACTATTTTCAATGAATAAAAAGTCAAATTTTACACAAATATCAAAAGAAACGCATATAATCATTTCGAATTTAGAGAGAAGTGAATTATTGATGAGTATATATATATATATATATTTAATTATTATAATACATTGTATGTCATACTTGAACATTTAATATCCAGTAATATGTGCTCTTACATTTTTATCAAATTAATGAATTTGAATAGAATGAATCATTAAGAAGATATTCTATTTTCATCTATTCCTCATCTAGGAATTTGGTGAATATTAATTTTACCCATTTTTATCTTGTTGAGTAATTTTATTGCTTTTTTTGGGGGATTAATTTTATCCATATTTTAATAAAATATAAATTATATAATAGTAAAATTATATATATATAAATAAATTCCAATAGGGGAATAAATATATATTCTTCTTCTTTTTTTAAATAAAAAAATGGGTGGAAGGGGGTGACCAAAGGTGACATACCTACTTGGGTGTGACTACAATAACATCTTACTCATTAGAATCGGGTCTACGAAGTATTAGAACGGGTAGAGTCATAATCTGACCAATACCCATTAAATGCATCGATTGACATCCACCAAACCTACATATTCCAAGTCTAATGCCACCAAACATCCAAACCACCACCCCTTTGGTAGTAAATACGTTATATTCCTTTTGCTTTAGTTCATATTCTTTATAAACACCAAGCAAGATGTATGAGAGAAAATAATACCATATTACTTTTGATTTCATACTATTCATTTATAAACTCCCAAATATATGGGAGAAAAGTACTTTGATCTTGTTCAATTTATTTGTAAATTTCCCCTATAAACTCACAAGGGTGCCTTTGTTTCAATGAGTTGAAACCTCATTAGCATTTTTTTTTAAAGATAAAATGTAAATTGCATCATATGAATTTGGTTGAAATTCATTTTAGTTTTTTAATTTCACTTTCATTAAATTGAGACTTTTAAGTTTCAAATTTATTAAATTCAAACATTATGTTCAATTTTGTTAAAAAATTGCCCTTAAAAAAATTATTTTTATATGAAAAAAATCTATAAAATTAATCTATAAAAAAATGTATAAAATGAATGAAAATATTTTATAGATATTTTATGTAATTATTTAATTACATACTTAATGAGAAATTTTTAATAAAATTTGACAACAGACTTAAATTAAATAATTTTGAATTTAGAGAACTTAATTAAACGAAAGTAAAGTTAAAGATTGAAATAAATATCAATTAAATTTAGAAAATGTAATCTATATTTTAGCCTAAATTTAATTATCACTTTAAGAGAAAAAACGAAAAATATTCCGACTTTTAAGGGGAAAGAAAGTGTAGTGCCAATATACTCCACTAGTTATGAGTATCATGAATTTCCTTTTATGAAGTCCTAGTTGAATGGGAAGAAAAGGTAACAAAATTAGTTTTGATTTTCGTTGAATTTTCCAACTTTGTATAGGTGGACAGTACACGCGGTTTACAGTTGAAAAACTCTTTTTAAGGAAAGACAGCGCACGATAGTAAACATGTTGGGGCACAGGGGCACGCATTGAATTCCTGCTTTCTTCTCTCTCTCTCTTTCCCAAAAGAAAGAGAGAGAAAGAGAGAGAGTCAGACAAGTGTGCGCATTGCGCACCCTCTCTCTCTATCTCTCCGCTTTTCTCTCGTATATAAAAGCTAGTCCAAGTCAGCTAGAAGAGAGAGAAAAAATAGAAACAGTAAACAGTGTGTGTAAGAAAAAGAAAAGAAAAAAGAAATAGAAAGAGCTGAAAAAGAGGCAAAAGCAGAGAGGTCTTGTCGGCTTCAACCAAACACGACCTTATCGATCCCCATTCCATTTCCACTCGTTTTTCTCCATCTCTGTCTCTCTGTCTCTCTCTCTGTGAGTCCGAAACTGAAACCCTAAAACTCCGATTCTCTCTGCGCTCGCTGTTGGAATTGTACGGACCGGACGATAATCATACAATCTCTCTCAGGTAACTTATACTCTATCTGTCGCTCTCTACGGTTCGTGTTTTTTTGGTTGTTGTTGTAAGAGTAAGATTTCTCTGCGGTTCGGATTGTGTAATTTTGTTCAGTGTGCGGGAATCTATCGTACAGTTAGGGTTTTCTTCACTGTGAATTGGAATCTGAGAGATCGGGATTTAGTAAGTTGTTTGGTTGGTGAGAAAATGAAGGAAAGTGAGGGAGAAATGGAAATTGTTTCTAAATTTGGAGGTTTTGATTTTTCTAAAAATAGAAACTAAATAATCGATTACTAAAAACGGTTTTGTTATAGTCTGACAGTTTTTTTTTTTAATCTTTGAGTTTTAATCGGGATCGGAAATTGTTGAATAATTTGGGGACACGTAACAAAATTGCTGAATCTTTAATTTTATTTAATTTTTTCTGTTATTTTTCCTTGTTTTCTCACAACGAAACACAGCATTAAATTACTCACTTCACGGTGAAATGTGTGAAGCATGATCCTTTCTAGGGAGCAAAAGTTACGGATCTTTTTACGGTAACGGAATTTGTTTGTTGATTTTGCTTTTAAAACAAATTTACCGGTTTTCAGGGCTAAAAAAAAAGTGTGTGAAAGTTTGTGTACTTTTTGGGTATAGTAATTGGCGTTAAAGTTAGAACCCCCAACTTTTTGAGCTTTCATTAAAGTTCGTGCTTTTATTTCATATACAAAGCACAGCTAGAGAGAGAGAGAGAGAGTAATGAAGAGTTTGACATTTTTGGCTCTGAAGCTTTTAATTATGGGTGATGATGATAATAAATGTGTGATAAATAATGGGTTTGGTTTAGTTGGTTAGAGAATTAATGTGATTTTAGATAATTGCCAGTATTGTCTTTTAAAACAACATTATTGAAGTGCAGGGTTTTATAGATACAGTACTGCTGCTCGGCTGAAGAATTCTGGTTTGTAATGGCATTTTCGGCGTCGAATCATTCCTCCAATGCTTCCCGTGCAGGTTTGTGTTGCTCGTTTTATGTTGTGGTTATTGCCTATGATTTGGTGTAGCGTTATAATTAGGTGGGATTGTTGGTTAATCTCAAAGGGTATCTCTAGACGTATTTTATGCTGTTAATTGATCTGCATTTTGGAAATGATGCTTTATTGTAAAGTAAAATGAATCTGATTTTAATTGCTTTTTTTTTTTTGGGGGGGGGGGGGGGGTTTGGGTTTTGAAGATTTAATATTAACATTAACCTATCAAAGAATCATCTTTAATATATTCATAGGTGGAGCTTAATGAACTTTCTATTTCTCTTATGTGATCTGCATGTGGGATATGGGGAAATTGTGGTTTGTATTTAGGTTAATCGGATAAACTCAAACCTTTTGTTATCGTCTTTTATCTTCATTTGAGGGAAACTGTCTTAAACGAGTATAATTGACAGGAACATGCAGTGGTGCTTTTAATTTTGTATCCTTCAGATTGTTCTTGTGTTTTCATGCCTCTGTCTCTAATTTACAAGCCTTTTCTAACATTTGACAATTCAAAGCATGTGTATTTTGTGTATTTTTTATCCATGTTTTGTAATTTATGATATTGTGTTTATAGGGGTTCCCAATGATGCTTTATACAAGGAATTATGGCATGCCTGTGCTGGTCCCCTTGTCAATCTTCCTCGTGAAGGGGAGCGAGTTTATTACTTTCCACAAGGTCATATGGAACAGGTATTTTGAACTTTTGCACATGTTCATGTTGATTTCTATGATGTGCAAAGCAATTCTTTTGCAATGTTGGTGTTCAATGGTTTATAACCAGGAAACCAGTGTTTGACCTGTTAGAAAGTAATTGTTTTGCATGTGATTGATATAGGTTGGGCTCATGGTAATCTGGTTTTACATATCCAAGATTTCAATTATGTTATTGTAAAAATTTTATTCAAATATATTTTCCATATAATTTCCACCTAGTTTGAATATCATTGGAGTATCTCCTTATTGTCAGTCTTCAGGCCTTTGATATGCACATAATTATTTAATTTTGTTGTCCCTCTCAGTTATTGATTTATGAAATTATTTTGAAGATATGTGGCTCTTTAAGTTATCACACATGCCACTGTTCACTGTGGGTTTTGGTTTGTATCTGGAAAATATTCTCTGTGCTACCTATCTCTGTTAACCAATATCTGTGTCTTTTACAGCTAGAAGCATCTATGCATCAGGGGTCAGAGCAGCAAATGCCTTCATTTAACCTGCCATCCAAAATTCTTTGTAAAGTTGTTAATGTCCATCTTCGGGTGAGTATGCCATTATCATCATTATTATCACTTATATGGATCTTCCTTTTTCTTGTTTGTTATGTATTTTGGAAGTTGGAGGTATTTTCTATGATTTTCATTCATTAGAACTTTACCTTGGACTGTAGGCTGAAGCTGAGACAGATGAAGTCTATGCCCAAATCACTTTGTTACCAGATTCGGATGTAAGCTCTCTCTGATTTTCTCTTCTTATTGAGTTCATGGCATGTTCGTCCCTTTCTTTGTTGGTTATGTGTTCCTTATCTATACTTTCCCTCTGGAACAGCAAAGTGAGGTTACAAGCCCAGATCCTCCAATTTCTGATCCTCCAAGGTGCACAGTCCACTCATTTTGCAAGACGCTTACTGCTTCTGACACGAGCACCCATGGTGGATTCTCTGTTCTTCGTAGGCATGCTGATGATTGTCTGCCACCGCTAGTGAGCTTCAAATTTTTTTTTTTAGCATTTGCTTCTTTAGGAGATACTGGATAGCCCTGACCCATTTTTCCCTGTTTTGTTTCCTGGGCCTAATAATTTCAATATTTTTTGTTCAGGATATGTCCCAGCAGCCACCATGGCAGGAATTGGTCGCAACTGATTTGCATGGAAATGAATGGCATTTTCGGCACATTTTCCGAGGTTGACTGTTTGCATATTGGTTTTTCTTACACTGAATTGACTTGTAGCTGCTATTTTTCCAACAGCTTAGGTTGGAATGTTGTTGTTGCTTCATGCTGTGTGCTACAAAGCTTATATGTCTAATTATGTGACCGTTAAGTTCTCTCAGTAGCTTTAACTACTTATCAAAGTATACAAAAAGTTGTAGTAGTATTGGTGCACTTGTAATGTTTCTGGAGGCTGAAGGAGTGTGAATCTCATTGGCAATCAAATTTTGAATGGAACATGGAGATACCTTTAATTTCTTGCTATTTCTGAAGCTTTCTAAGATTTTATGTCTGAATTAATTTCTGAATCGGTCCTTTGTTGCATGGTTTATCTGGATGTAATGGTAGAAAGTTGGTGTTTATTGTTATTTGCTTTCATTGGTTTGGCATATATGTCTTCTGCTACATTTATTTCTACATGCTTGTCATATTGTTAGATATAATTCTGTTACCATTTGTTGCCTTGATTTTGTGAATATCACATTTGGAGTCTTGATTACTATGAAATGCCTGTATTACTAGTATATTGATCGAAATCATTCAATTCAGGGCAACCAAGGCGCCACTTGCTGACAACTGGATGGAGTGTCTTTGTTAGTTCCAAAAAATTAGTGGCTGGTGATGCATTTATATTTCTGAGGCAAGTTATTTTGTCGTGGAGTTTTCACTTTTGTTACTTTGTTGCCACCAATCATTGTGTCATTTGTTTTATCCAATTATTGTTTCCAGAGGTGAAAATGGGGAGCTGCGTGTTGGAGTAAGGAGACTCATGAGACAACTAAGCAACATGCCATCTTCTGTTATATCTAGTCACAGCATGCATCTTGGGGTTCTAGCCACTGCATCTCATGCCATTGCAACTAAAACACTCTTCTCCGTGTTCTACAAGCCAAGGTTTATGTCTTTTCATTAATTTCAAGTGACATTTTAATTGGTTCCTATTGTTAATATTGTCATGTTTTCTAGTGTAATTTTAAAGTATATAGCAAAAAATTATTTGTGCAAGTATAAAACTAAGTCAATATAGGTGATATTCTGTAACGGGATGCCATCCTATCTTGATTTATAGGGCCTCATCCATTTTCACATAAAATTATTGGTTTTTGCTCACCCTTTATGGTGCTTTTACACATACCAAATGCCTTTTCAAACATGATGTTAATGATTGGGAATTGGAGGCAGTTGATTCTTTGTTTGATGTTTTGAGTTTCTGAACTAGTGTTTTTATGTCAGAACAAGTCGATCAGAGTTTATTGTAAGTGTGAACAAGTACCTTGAAGCTCGGAGCCATAAGCTATCTGTTGGGATGAGGTTTAGGATGAGATTTGAGGGTGAGGAAGTTCCTGAAAGAAGGTATGTTGTTTCCCTTGCATAATATTGTGTTCTTGGACTTGGAGGAAGTTACGATGCATCACCTGTCTCTATCATTACAGGTTCAGTGGCACAATTGTTGGTGTTGAAGACAATAAATCATCTGGATGGACTGATTCTGAGTGGCGATCACTAAAGGTTAATTTATTTCTTTTGTCATACTTATTATTTTTTCGGGATTGGTCCAAGAATGTATTGAGGATGTCTGTCTTGCTGTACATCTTATGGAAGTAATTGATTGTATATCTTGACTCCTTTCTTCCCTGTTTCTAATGATATTGTGGATTCTTTAAGGATTGATTTTTTTTCCTGGTTGGGTTAAGAATTTGTTATCTTGTACTTGCAAAGTCAGAATTGGTAGCTAGCTTGAGACTAAGATCTATGTAGTTTAAAATTATTGGATGCTTTGATTTCTGTCTGTCAATGTAGATTGTAGAATTTTTTTTTTTTGAGGATATTGAAGATAGGTAAATGCTAGAGGCAATCATTCAGTACCATTAATATTCAAATAGAAAAGCTTTTCAATATGGGATATTCTGTGGTGGCTTGGCTGGTTTTATAGCTTTCTGTGCCACTATGTTGCATTATAATTTACAGAGATCCAAAATTTACTGTTTGAAGCAAATGTCCAGGCTGCTCTATTAAGCTTGAGACTAAGATCTGTGTAGTTTAAAATTATCGGATGCTTTGATTTCTGTCTGTCATTGTAGATGGTAGAATTTTATTTTTGATTTCTGTCTGTCATTGTAGATGATATTCCCAAATAGCATGTAGCAAATGGAAAAGCTTTTCAATATGGGTTATTTTGTGGTGGCTTGGCTGGTTTTATAGCTTTCACATATAAATGCTTGTTGACATTGATGGTCCTCTTCCTTCATTGTGGGAGTCTCATATTCCATTGCCTTGTGGAGCAGCGTTGCTGCCTTTAGCTCTTGGGACTGGCCATGAGACATACATCTCTATTACTATGATTTTGTTTTACTTATAAAAAAAAAAATGTTGCACTATAATTTACAGAGATCCAAAATTTACTGTTTGAAGCAAATATTCAAGCTGCTCTATTAAGCTTTTCAACCAAGAGTTATCTTAGCAGTAACACTTATAATCTCAGTATCTCTTGTTCTTGTGAGTTGCAACTTAAAAGCTGTGCATTTTAAATTTCTGGATTATTTTATTTCTGGACTTCCTCTTGCCCTTGACTTTGCCTTTTTCAAGGGTTTAATTTTGTTGTTTAAAATTATAAGTGATAAATTATAATCTACCAACTTTTCTTGGTTTGGGTTTTAGGCGGACCCTTAAACTATCTGGTTGCAATGGTCTAAATTCAACTTTCTAGGTTCATGTTTCCGACAAATGATGGTATTGAGTCTTGATTGCTCAGGTCCTACATATAGTTGGAGTTTAATTTCTCTTAAGGTGAACTTTGTGATGCAGCTCTGATGAATTTGCCCATTGCTACTTTTAATGTGGCATTTTTTCTTCATTAAGTCTTTTATGTGCACGCACCTGGAAACCATTGACTGGTTTATTTGTTTTCTATTGTAGTGACCCCACTTATGCTTGCTTTTAGCAGAGGGGAAAAAAATCCTCTCCCACTTAAGTCCTCAAATCCTCTCTAATTTTAAGTTAGATGTGAGACGCGGTATTTAAAAAATTCAATGGTCTTGGAAAACCCATGTAAACCACTAAATGACCATTGGATTTTTAAATGCCATGTGTATCACATCAAGCTAAAAATTGGAGAGAATTGGAGGATCTAAATGGGAGGGGAGTTCCTCCCCAGTGGGATATTGACTTGTTTTGATTTTTGACTTGTGATTTTTTTTTGGGGTGTGTTTTAGGTTGGGTTTAATTGAGTGGTTCTTCTTATCTTCATATTTGATATAATTTATCTCACTGTGAATGGTATTGTATTTCAGGTTCAGTGGGATGAGCATTCATCAATTGTGCGTCCAGATAGAGTTTCACCATGGGAATTGGAGCCACTTGTGGCAAACTCTCCACCAAGCTCGCAACCCACACCACGGAGCAAGCGGGCACGGCCTGCTGTTTTACCTTCACAAACACCAGATTTTCCTGTACTTGGTACGAAAGTTTTCTAGTGGGAAATTATTTATGCCGATTATGCTTGTTGGTTTGTGATTAAAACTTTCTTGCTTTTGTGTATCAGGTGTGTGGAAATCCCCAGTTGAGCCCTCTGCTTTCTCATATTGTGAGCCACAACGTGGGCGAGACTTCTATCCATCGCCTAAGTTCAGCTCTGCTGCAAAAGGAAACTCTTTCAGCTTTAGTGGTAACAACTCTTTGCCTGCTGTTTCCAGCAATTCGGCATATTGGTCTAATAGAGGGGAAGCTGGAACAGAGTCTTTTTCACCTGTGGTTAACAAAGAATCAGGTGAAAAGAGACAGGGAACTGGGAATGGCTGCAGGCTCTTTGGGATTCAGCTACTGGACAATTCCAATGTAGAGGAAACTTCTCAGGTGGTTATGTCCAGAGCAGTCGGGGATGAACAGCCAGTTCCATATTTAGATGCGGATTCTGACCAGCATTCTGAACCAAATCGATCTGATGTTCCTTCTGTTAGTTGTGATGCTGAGAAATCGTGTTTGAGATCTCCTCAGGAGTCACAAAGCAGGCAAATTCGGAGTTGCACAAAGGTATTTGGCTCCTATGCTTTTTCTACTTCTCCTCTAGTTAAAGAGGTTTTGTCAGTTCTTTGATCAATATCTGGTGCAGTTATGGTTTTATAGATTAATGGGCTGATGATCTGTCTCAAAAATTTGGTTCTAGATCTCTTTCATGCCTTTTGCTGCCTGAATCAAGCCCAAGGCAGGCTGATATTAGATTTTTAAATGCTCACGCTGTGAATGGAATATTTAAAACAATTTTTATGGAAGGCTTTGTGGTTTGGGTACTTTCTCCAGGAAATTAGAGCTTTTACATTAATTTCTGCTTGGGGTTTCATGTCTTGTTTGAAGATAATGTAAATTTTTAAGTTCAGATCAACTCTTCTCTTTATCTCTGTCAAATTACCGATTGTTCCAAAAGCTTAAGCTATTAGGAAATGGTGACTTTAATCATTTATCCATAATTCTAACACCCCCTCTCACTTGTGGGCCTAAACTTCCCCTTAATAAGTGGGGGCCCAACATTTGGGAAATAACATTTTAAATGGGAGGTAGAGTGAGGACATGGATCAAACTCAGGATCTCTTGCTTTGATACTATGTTAAATTACCGATTGTCCCGAATGCTTAAGTTATTAGGAAATGGTGAGTTTAATCACTTAACCATAATTCTAACAATCTCTATGCATGTGTGTACACTATACAGTCTTCTTGACAATAATAATAGATCATGTCATGAATAGGAATACTCAGTTTTGTGTTCTTCAGCTGGGTCTGCTACATGCTATTTGGGAATATCTGAATAGTATTTGTCATTTTCCAGGTCCACATGCAAGGGATTGCTGTTGGGAGGGCTGTTGATTTGACGCGGTTTGACCAGTATGAGGATCTGCTCAGGAAACTGGAGGAGATGTTTGACATTGAAGGTGAGCTTTGTGGATCTACAAAGAAGTGGCAGGTTGTATACACTGATGATGAAGATGATGTGATGTTGGTTGGGGATGACCCATGGCAGTAAGTTCATTTGAGTTTCTATTTGATTTTTCCACTCTCGGTCTCTCTTACTTTTTCTAAGTCCCCAGCACATATTTACCCATATCTGTCATTTGTCTTTCAACTTGAAGAATGAATTGAGTTTCAGTTGAACTTGTGGCTCATGTTCAATGGTGTAGCACTCACCAATAATTGGATTTCATTTGATTGTGACTCTAATATACTGGACCATGAAATGTGGAAATATTCACAACTACTCAAATCATATTCCTGCACCCCAAAGTAATTATGTAGAAGTAGATAGTCTAAGCTCATCATATCAAGATATTCTCTCTAGATTGTATGTTGGAGTTCCATTATTGTTCTGTCATTATCTTTTTGTTGCAAGGTCACCTTAATTTCCAGTAAATGTAAATTGTGTTAAACACATCATCCTTGCTCTATTGGGCAAAAATAAAAAATAAAAAAATAATAGTAAGAAAATTCAGGTAGATCTTCATGTTCAACCCTATGGGGTATGAACTTGGTATGTTCCAATGTTATCTTCGGTTGATTTCTGCTTTAATATATGGGTTTGCTGAGCTAGACTTGTATAGACAAAATGCTATTGGGATTATAGGTAGAGACGTAGAGTTACCTGCCACCATGACTTCTAACTTTATTCTTTGATAGTGAAGTTGATTTTATTTTCCTATATCTATTGCAGTGAGTTCTGCAGCATAGTAAGGAAGATTTTCATCTACACAACAGAGGAAGTCAGGAGGTTGTCGCCAAAGATAAAACTTCCAGTCCCTTCTGAGGCCAAATCAGGTATGCCAGATTCTGAAGTGGCTGTAATTATTGAAGACCATTCATCAGTTGTTGGATCTGGGTGCTGAAGTACCCATGTCTGGTTTCGCCTGAAACCTAGTTTAGCTAAACCATGAACGCTGAAAAGAAACCAGAAAAGCAAGTTACGAGGTAAAGAGATGCTTTGACTGGTAAGGTTTTGTGTATAGTTTTACACGGCTGTTGCTCTACAACAAAAACATATTTCGAGTGGAATGGCCAGTACAGTTTCTTGACATGCTGCATCAAGGACAAATGGAATAATACGTGGAGGGCAGTTCTTGAATGCACATGCCATCTGGACAGTGTGACTAGCTTTAGGGTTTGGGTGTTTTGGTTATTATTTAAATTTAAGGTTTAGTTTTGCCAAAAGAATTGCTTGTTCAGACTTCGGATAGGCGGCAAGTTTGTCAGCCTCAGAATGGAAAGGATTTGCTTCTTAAAATATATATATTTTACCTTTCTTTCCCCTTTCCCTTCTCCCCAAAGTTTCTTTTTGCTATTTATACGATACATCTATCTTGTATGTAAATAGTTAAATACATATATCTTCTCTTATCTCTTGCAATTTTTATTGTCCTTTTTGGTTTTAATTTCCGGCAATACAAGGTTTTGCTTTGGATAGAGTTTACCTTGAATGGTTTCCTTAGAGATGAAGCATAGTAGTGGCAGTCTCTGCTTATTTTTTGTGCGTTGATGGTGGATCCAAGTGCTTGGAACCTTGTGCTTTTGTCAAACTGGCTGTCTATATCGTGTTATATACTGTAGTAGATTGGAGTTGGACTTGGATATATGGAATCGTCAAATGGCCCTGGGTTGGAGAGCAATGACCCAATTATGTAATCTTGTGAGTTAACGTGGAGTAAATCTTACATCTGGGTTGGGCGAGTGGTCTGGACAACGTATATTCTGGCCAAAATAGTGTATACTCAAGATGCAAAGTTTGGTGATTTTTTCTCTCTCTCAAAAAAAAAAAAGGTGAAGAAAAAGTTTTGTAGTTCTTTTGCAAGGAACTTCGAGAATGGAATATTTATGGAGCAATTGTCTCGTGAATCCGCAGGTTTTTTAAGGCCTTCTTTCAGTTAAGTAGGACAGACCAGTATTGGGATCCAATATTTTAGGCCTTCTTAAAGGTCGAAATTCATGTTTTGGTCCAACCTCCAAGAGGTACTAGGCCTAACTAATACGGAAGCGTGTTGATTATCGACCACTTTCTCTCTCTTTCGACCAATCCAAGCTAGTCAATTGATAAACAGTAAACCAAAATGGTCTGCAAACATTGAACCGGAGATGCACCTTTTGTCATTTAGCTGAATATCCCGACAGGACCAGGACAAAGCGTATTTGGTGGGGCCGTGGGGACTAGTGGGCTTGCAACGGTCACAAGATTTGAAAATTGTAAAAAAACACATAAAAGTAAACGTTTATATTTTTAGTAGTCTGAACAGACAGACACAATCCGCCGCTCCTCCTCTTTTTCAAAGATTCCATATCAAAGCTGTTGAAGAGTGCATATATGCATCTATGAACTCATCAACACTTTCATCTTCAGCTCTCACCCAGTTTCCAAACCTAAAGAGAGTGTTTTGCAACTTCGCCAGCCACATGAAAATGCTGAAAGCAGTGAAGAAGCTCAAGTTCTGGTCAAGAAAGAAAAGAAAAAAGAAGACCCAAGAGCAAGAACCCTACTACCCTCACCCTCCCCGACCATGTCATTGTTGTCAGTACTCATCATGCTACTCAACAACTCAGCCCTCAGCTCCACCCTTACCACCATGGCTTGAACCTGAACAGACCACCCATCACCATCATGCCATTCCAGCAGCACCTTTGGTCCACCAGCCAAGTCAATTCCAATTCCAATTCCAATTACCCCCACAAGAAGAGATTGTCTTGGAAACAACGACTACTCCATTGTATCATCCAACAGGGCCAGTGCCAGTGCCAGCTGCTACTGAGAGCAACTACTCATCTTATCAGCAATACATGGTGCCAAATCCTGTCTATGGCATGCCTGTTGTGCAAACACCAAGGAGAGAGAGAACAGCAGGCTTTTTTGGATGTCTTGTAAACTTTGGCACTCATCTAATCCGATGCTTCTGCCCTTGTTTTCACATCCGAGAAGTTCACTGACATAGCATTAAGCAAGCCAATTATCATGACTTATTAGTTGGGTAGAATTCTATGCTACACACCCTTCTTTTTTTTTTTTTTTTTTTTTTTTTAATGTACTATATCTACATATTATAATAATAAATGAATGGGTTAAGATTAGATAAGTATGGTATATATATATATATATATATATATATATATATATATATATATATATATAAAAGAAAAAAGAAAAAAAAAAGTGTGTATTCTGGTTAATTAGGCAAAAGCCAACTATGTGTATTTAGCAATTGGCATATGAAATCTATCAATAACAGTTTTATTTGCGAGCAGCTGAAAGAATTAATAACGTAGGCGCTGACTCGTAAAATTTATGGTCTTTTTTCCCCCATAGAATTTTATATTAAAAATTCTCAGTTTACTTTACCTTTTATTATTACTAGTTTACTACAGTTCAAGTCAGCTAGAAGAGAGAGAGAGAGAGAGAGAGGGAGAAAAGAAAAAGAGGCAAAAGAAAAGAGTGTCTTGTCGGCTTTCAACCAAACACGACCTTATCGATCCCCATTCCATTTCCACTCGTTTTTCTCGATCCGATTCTCTCGGCGCTCGATATTTTAATTGTACGAACCATACGAGAATCATTCAATCTTTCTCTCTCTCTCTCTCTCTCAGGTAACTTACTCTATATCTCTCGCTCTCTACGGTTCGTTTTTTTTTGCTATTGTTGTTTGCGTAGAATTTCTCTGCGGTTCGGATTATGTAAATTTTGTTCAGTGTTTGATAATCTTTCATACAGTTAGGGTTTCTGTCACTGTGAATTGAAATCTGTGAGATCGGGATTTTTTAGTGCATTGTTTGGTTGGTGAGAATTATGAAGGAAAGTGAGGCAAAAATGGAAATAATTTTTAATTTACAAAATGTTTTTTTAATATTTAAATAATCAGTTCTTGCCCATCACCTGTTCGATGCTTTGCTCTTCTTTTTTTTTTTTTTTTTTTTTTTTTTTAAATTTATTTTAATATGACATAGGAGAACTTCGCTTGTATTAGTTGCACGTGACTGAGCATACTGCACAACAATTAATCAAACTCCTAGGGGCAACTGACCTCACCTGTCAGAACTAGTTACGGGTAATCCACTATATCATATAGTTGTAACCATGACATTTAATTTCTTGAGGAGAAGTCTAGCCTTCTCATCAGTTGTGAATTCTAATTTTCCTTTGAGGGTGTGTCGTTTTTGCTCCACAAAAATTCTTGATAAAGAGACAGACATAACAACACCTTCAGTACCTTCTTTTAGTTATTCTAGTAGTCTTCATCTCTCTCCATTGTTTACTGATGATAAAGCTCATTCGGGTAGTTATGATATCGAGCTTGTGGATCATGATACATGGAAAGTTTCATCGGGTTTAGCAAAAGCTTGGCGAGGAGTAGATGGTAGTTCTTCAGTGGGAACAAATTCTCTTATGGTTGATGAACCAGTTGATTCTTGTTCTGAAGTTGTTGAGTGTGATCAGGACTTCGATGACATTGATAATATGAGAATTCGTGGCAATCTGTTTTATAAACTTGACCGGGATTCCAAGGAATTTGAGGAGTACAATCTTGATTTCCACCGGAGGAAATCTTCAAATCGAGAGAACGGTCGAAAGGAATGCAAAAAGGCAGAGAAAAAGGAAATTCCAAGTGGTAACATGGCTCCAAGAGTTGAAAAACTTCCTAAGGTAGTAAGCAACAAATTTGTTAAGTCTCCACTTGATGAAATGGATAATGCTTGTGTTGGTAAGAAGAAGCTAAGGACTCCAACTTATAATCAACTTACAGGTCCTTACCACGAACCTTTTTGCTTGGACATTTACATATCCAAGGCTTCTGTTCGTGCCTGTGTTGTTCACAGGGTGACAAGTATGGTTGTTGCTGTGGCACATTCCATTTCTAAAGACATGAAGTTTGACCTGGCTTCAACTAGGAATGTGACTGCTTGTGGTGCTGTAGGGACGGTTCTGGCTCAGAGAGCATTGGCTGATGATATTCATGATGTGGTTTACACTCCAAGGAATGGGGACAGATTGGAAGGGAAGCTTCAGATTGTGCTTCAATCTATCATTGATAATGGTATTAATGTGAAGGTGAAGCTTAAGCAAAAGAGACCCATAAGAGGTGGTCTGTCATCTACACCTTAGAAGCATGGTTCAATTTGTTCTTTATAGCTAGTCCAGTCAGTTGTCACCTGAGTCTTTACTCTTAATTTTACTTCTTTAATTGAAACTGGCTCTGATTGCTTTCTGATGTGAACTGTTATCGTTTGATCTGACCATTATGAGTTCACAGCAGGAGAAAATTTTAGTGAAGGCCCTTTGAAGAGAAGACAAGGACCTACAACTACAACAATACAATTCCAACCCCAAAGGCTGTAAGATTCTGAGTGTAGTTTTGTTCACCTCTCTCTGCTCTACAACTAAACACAGGACTAGAGGAATTTAGTCGACCGTGGTCACATGATTCTGTAGCAGGCTCAGTTATTTATTAGGGTGCTCAATATTGTCTTGCATCATCTCTTGTACAATCATTTGGAGTTCTTGGATTTGTTCTTTGTAATGTATGAATAACAATCAAATCTTAGTTGCTGCACACCCTTCTTCTTCTTTTTTTTTTTTTTTTTTTTTTTTTTTCTTTAATGTACTATATTTACGTATTATAATAATAAATGAACGGTTAAGATTAGGTAAATATGGTATGCATATATAAAAAAGAAAAAAAAAAGTGTATTGTAGAATGACCTGTTAATTAGGCTAAAGCCAACTATGTGTATTTAGCAATTGGCATATGAAATCTATCAATAACAAAATTTTATTTGTTAAAAGGTTTGTAATTAGTTTTTATTTATTTATTCTAATGAGCAGCTGAAAGAATCCATAATGTAGGTGACAATTTATGGTTTTTTTCCCCATAGAAATTTATATGTAAAGAATTCCTAGTTTACTTTAAATGTTATTGTTACTACTGTTTGGAAAACGAATCCTGATTTGTACATTTTCAAGCACAAAGAGTAAAGATGCATGTATGGTGCTAATTGTCGAACTGTTGTAGTGATAAATGATCACTTATTCCAAAAATTATACCAAAAGAAAACGATGAATTTATCATTTAATGTACTTTTTCAATAAATAAAGGCTAAATGCAATTTTCTCACTAATTATCTTATACAAAACCTACTATCACTCTTCATATACGAATCCAAATCTTCATATACCAAGATGTTTTCCTAAACATTCCGCTCAGTCTCTTCAATAACACCATGATAGTGCTTACGCTTGCAAATTTCAGTAAGAATACCTATGCTTATCAAATCAAAGGCAATCCCTATACATTTTATAAGATGATATAAATAGTTGTGTTAATTTGAGTAAGTATGCATGTCTTTTGCATAAAAAGTGCTTCATGTCATCCTTCACCACCAAGAGAAGTGTGGCTGAAAGACTATCAATGCTACTGGAATTGTAAGAGGGCTATTAAAGAAAATGAAGGACCACACTATTATGATTTGAGTAAATCTAGCACTACATAAACTTTTGCCACAACTATTCTATGTGACAGACTCTGATTAACTATATGTCACTTTCACTTAGACCCAACACTTTTTCTTTACCACTCATAGTCTACCATATGGACAGTTGTGGCAAAAATTGTAGATTATTGTGTGGTCTTAGAATTTTTGTTATAATTTTTGCTCTTCCAAAATTCTTCAGCGGTGTCCCAAACAAGAGATAGAAATAGATACCCAAACAGAAGATGATTTTCATTTTAGATGGAGACAGTCGACTTCGGAGTTCTTAAAATAAGCACCATAATCAGTCTCTGAATATTTGAAGATTTAAGAAATAGAGACTACAATCTCACATGAAAATTATATGCAACATTAAAACCTAAGACTATCAACCTAATGCTGAATCTAGATCCTAATTGTCAACAGTAGAGGCAGGAAAGATTATATGCAAAATCAAGAACTAAAGCTAAATGTGATTTATCTGGACATCATGTTTATCATCATTCATCCCTTCTATCATATTGATCCAGTGTGCCAAACTAGTAACTCTCAGCAATTATGATCTATCTTACAAGTTTCTGGTAATTCTAACTTAATCAGGTTCCCAACGGTCCTGCTTGTCGATATATTTATCAGAGTTGTAGCTTGACTCAAGGTCATGTGATTTGTGTCTCTGGACATACTGATCTGAACTGTTGGACTCACGACTCCCATCTGATTCCAAATTCTCATTTATGCTATCCCATCTTGAGTGACTATGCATGGAGCCTCTTTCCAGACCAGATTTTTCTATGCTGGATTCCCTACTGTGAAATTTATCTTTCAATTTTTTTGCTGGTTCCCCTTCATGATCTGAGTAATCCGACGCTTCATTCCTGTGTCTCGTATGTTTCCTAGTTTGACTCTTGTGTTTTTCTCCATCACTGTCCAACCAATCAGAGCTAAGATTAGTATCATCAGCCCTGTTTTTGCTACCCCCACGATTGTGGTCCCGTCTTGAGCTTTTCCTCTTTTTATGATGGTGTCTATCTCGATTGGTGTCCCTATCTGACCACTCTCCTTCAGGATCATGACTTCTGTTCTTGCTGTCCTTATGATCATCTGAATGTCCCACTTTCCTCAGGTGTCTTGAGCTTTCACTCCTTTTTCTACGGTGCCTGTCTCTGTCTCTCTCCCCATCTGACCACTCTCCATCAGTATCATGAGTTCTGTTCTTGCTTTCCATATGATCATCTGGATGTCCCACTTTTCTCCTGTGTCTTGAACTTTTGGTCGTGTAAGCATCATGTGTTTCCTGGTCTCCATCTCTATCTGACCAATTGCCACCAAATTTTTCTTGGCCTTCACAATCATCCACAAATTTAGCATTTCTGCTGTGTCTTGAGCTTTTCCTAGCATGACCGTCGTGAGTTTCTCTATCTTCTCTCCTATCTGAATAGCCCCCCTCAGATTCAACTTCATGTGTTCTATGATTGACATCTCTGTTCTGGCGTCTTGAGCTTTTCCTTGCACTACCATAGTACCTATCTTTGTACCTGTCAGACCATTCAACCTCAGAATCAGTATCATGACTTCTACTCTTCCAATAATAACTGCCTTTAAAGTTCGTATTCTCTCCACGCATATCCTCATCAAGAACTTCCATTTGCTTTCTGTCGTTACTTGTGCGCCCCCTCCGTTGTGTGCTCTTTTGAATATCATTTTTGTTGTCATTTCTTCTTCTAGAACCACCACCATTCAAGTAGTCAATCTCTTTGGATTTAGATCTTGAGTAATACCTGCCATGGAAATTTGAGGAACTATAGAAAAACATTCAATCATATAGAAGAAACAGAAAGGGGTAGACCAATTTAAAATGCATAAAATATATGAGTTGGATGAAACAGAACATGAAATTAGTACAAGTTTGTACAATTAACTAGGTGCCATTAAAAAAAAAAGCCAACAAACTTGGATTCTGCCTTAAATAACGCCAAAAAAGATTTTGCATGCAATGGCCAAATTAAGAAACTGCTACTCCAGTCAACAGGAAAATTTAGCACATTGAATTGAATATTAGCAAGAGTTTTTTATAGAGCAACATTACTATTGACTACTATTTTTTACCAGCCAATTTTATTTCCTTCTTGCATATTGATACATTGTTGTGCACATTGTCTGGCCATATTTTGAACATTACATGATTTACAAATGCCTTCAAAATTTATAAAATCGTTTGACAGCTTGTTGGGATATCTTGGAATGAGAATGTTGAAAAAATAAATCAACACTCCTAATAATTGAAAGGTTTTGATGAAAATAGATTAAAAAACACTTACTCTGGTCTGTTTATATTGAAAAAGTTTAGGATTACTAAAACATTGAATTGCAAAACATAGTTCAATATACCAGATTTCACAAACACTAGATACTGCATGCTGCATCTACTGCTAAAAGTATGTGCACACCTGTCTACATCAGTTAACCTCTTTCTAGAGTGCCTCAGCTGCCCTAAATTTTCTTGCTCTACCTCTTTCTGGTACCCCACTTCATCAGAATAACCAAATAAAGAAGCCATCTTTCTCACCCAATATCTTGGGGGTGGTTTATCAAAATCAGCCCATTCATAGTCTCCACCAGGATTGCGGAAACAGTGGATAAAATTGCATGCAGTACCATGAGAACATGTCTGTAAAGATGCAACAAGAAAGGCCATTAACAAGAACAAAGGACAGAACTCAAAATTAACATAGAAAAGTGACTCAAGATTGATGTTCTTATATTATTCAAAACAAAATTTTGGAAAATTTCTGGACAAAATTAAAAGCATAACGGAAACCGGCAAAAGCCAACAAAGAAAATGCAACTGCCTCAAATAAAAATAAAGGTGATGGGCTGGTTGTACCTTGAACCTTGACTTCATATACTCCCCACAAATGGCAACTTTCCATCTGGTGACATTGACAAATTCACAACTTATCTGCCCAAAAAAATACCAATATCAATAAACCACCCTCAAGAAACTAATGTTGAATTTATTATTTATTTTTGGTAAGAAGATTTTGGCACTAAGGGAAGGGAAGGCAAGATTCAAAATTTTAAACTAGTGACCTCCGATTCATGAGGTGTGGGTTCAAGGTCAAAAAATGAAAGAATTAAAGTCGGGCAATTAAAAGACCACTATGGATATGGCAAAGGAGCAACAAATTATTGATATTCTCATCTGGAACCGGGATAAAAATCTTATCTCAATTACACATGGAACTGGGACTACTCCAAAAACTAGATTAAAATGATGTTTTAATTTCGTAGGACACTCATCTGTCAAAGGAAAATGGTATTTGTAGTCAAAGGTACAGAGAGAGAGAGAGAGAGAAGAAAAGAGCATACAGATTGTGGAGTATAAAAACCATAATTATCATTACTAAATCCATAAAAACAAGTAGTTATATAACAAAGACACAGCACATTTCAATTAAATGATAAACCATATCAAACACCAAATTTCTACAATAAAAAAGTATACAATATGAAATATGGTAGAGGGTAATACGCTGGGGGATAGAGCCAAGTGCTTGTGCAAGAAATACACTGCCTACTAGCTAAAATAATCTTAGACACAGTGACTTATATTGAAGAGACTTCACATTTGAAGCAGATGCAATACCTGTTTGCCAGCAAAGTACCGACCATTAATAGAATTATAAACAAGAACAGCTGAATCCAGTGACTTATATTGTACATAGACATTTCCCCGCAAGTGGAATGCACCATTTCTGCACACCTGAAGACATGACATTTGTTACTCTAAGATTGGAAACAGATACAAGATTTAAGAAAGTCAAGTTCCAGGCCACATATTGTTGCTCCACAACAATATGCTTTGGGTGTTCTCCCTTTCAATATCCTTAAAGGCAAAATAAGGGAAGCCAAAGAAAATTGCTTAGACATATTCAAATAATCTTAAGAAGCAAAGGATTTTTGAAGAGTTTCCTTTTCATTGTACTTTCTTTTTTTTTGATAGGTAATAAGACTTTTATTGAAAAAAATTGAACATCATGTTCACGATGGTGAACACTTTGAACAATGAAACAAATACAAGAAGATCAAGAGCTAAAGGAAATAGAAACTAAAAAATCAGCTACAGCAATACAGTTCGTACACCCCCAAATACGAGCCCAAAGAAACAGAGTACGAAAAAGTAAACATTTTAAATGATCCAGAGTTCTCGCCTTGTCTTCAAAAATGCGAGCATTACGTTCCTGCCAGACTAACCACATTAAACATGCCGGAACCTTTTCATTGTACTTTCTAGGAACCGACAATGAGCTCTAGTTAATAGCACCTCCTCCCCTTATAAGAGTGGGGTGGAGGATGGGGTTGTGGGTTCAATGGGGTCAGTGTGTATCTTACCAATTAAAAATAAAATAAAATAAAAAATTTCCCAGGAACCAGAAAGGTTTAATACATCTCTCAATAGAGTGTAGCATACATGAGTTTAGTAAAAAAAAAAACTGAAATTTTCATGGACAAAAAATGTTTACATGAGAAAAGAGAAGGGGGGCGGGAGTTTTCTAACATCTAGAATAGGCATTAAGTTTAACCATCCTAAATGAGTAAAACAGATGCTTATTTTCTTGTCAGGATATTTTCTAATCTCAGAGAAAGATATATATAACTCTACCAAAATGAAACAAAAATCCAAACTCTGTGCAGTTTTAGCACCAGATAAACAATTCATATTTAATAAATATAAATAATCAACAAATCCTCAACCAACAAGTTGTTCGATGGACACATATTTGTAATAATCCTCAACCATCCAAAAACACAACATCCCACAATCAGGTGAGAACATGTTACTAACATATTTGGCTTTAAAAAAAAAAATGCATGGACAGCAGTCAACAACCTTAAAATTTACAATTTCCCCAAACTTCAAAAACTCTGTATGCACATCCTCATAAAATTCTTCATAACAACCTTCAACCTCTTCATCTGTGTGCTGAGAAGGAAAAAAAGAAGAAGAAGAAACAAATCAAACCATCATAATTTATCAGATATAAAGACATTAGGCACTTATAAGATGATAAGCAACATGATGGATACTGGTATCTCAATTACTCAAGATCCATGTGAAAAAGCCTGCCAGCCTCCACAAAATCATGCTCATGGTTTTAACTTTGGCTAATATCCATGACTTTTTGATAATATAAAATCGGGCAGCTATGGAGACTACCCAATTTGAGTTGGTGTAAAATTAGGCTGTGATCAGGAAGTTTGGTCACCTTTTGATAAGACAATAATGAATTAAAAGTTTGGGAAAAAAAAATTACGTGGTAAGATAAATAATCTAAAATTCAAACCAAAATTTCTCAGAAGTAAACCATTTTAAATAAAAGATGTATGTACATTTACAGTAGTCAAAAAAAGTTTGTACTCTACACATTCAAGAATTAGGACCTATTTAAAATTTGTGCTGCAAACTAGTTCACCCGTCAATTAGCAAACTAAAAAACACAAGAAGATCAATGACATAAACACAAGCAAGCGCGTCCATGCGCCCAGACACCATCTCTCTCTCTCTCTCACTGACTGTCTAAGCACACATGTAAAATAAAAATGGCAAACCAGCATTGGCTCAATTATAATGATAAGAAAAAAGTCCATATAAAAGCTAACTTATCATATTGGACTTAAAATTGACACAAGATACTTCCCCTAAACTGGGGCATGTATATGCAACAATGCAAAAAATGTAGACAAGAGGAGGTAGCATATAGCTAATTTTTTCACATTAGCAACAAGACTTAGTAGTTGGAAGGTTATGCTTCAACCCAAGGAGGCAGATGACTCTCGACTAGTTAGGAGTTAGGACCTTCAGGCAACAGGGACAGAAAGGGATATCTTATGACGCTCAAAAGAGCCACTAAAATTAGGAGGTATGAGAAATTGTAAATCCTGGGAATATATTAAATAACTCAAAAAACTTTGGCATAATAACCCTAGATAGTCCTAATGCCTAATGCAAATGCATAGCATGACAGATTTTGCAGAGGTCATGAGAACATTATACTCTGTATCAAACTTGTGATGCATAAAAACCAAAATAACTAAAGTTAATTAGTCATTTAGTTGCTAATTGGATTAATCATGGTATACAATGTAAGCTTCCATGAACTATTTACATTTCTCATTATTTAATACACACACACACACACACAAAATAAACATGAATTTTTTTGTTTCATGATAGAAGTGACGCATACGCTCTTCCTTCTTTTCATCTTTAACACAAGAAAATGCCAAATGTATCCACATACAAGTATTGTTGCCTGCATTCTCAAACCTCACAAGGTAATGACCATTACCAGCAGAGAGCTCCAATACTCCCAGCCAAAAAATCCACTAGTCGTCAAGGAAAATACTCATGAAGTAAGATAACTATAATAAATTTACTAACAAAAAAATCTCAAATATGAAACCAAACTCGGTTTTATGGAATATAAATAAATGAAACATAATTAGAAAAGAAAAAAAAAAAAAAACCCTTCCCTTAATAACTATTTTTTGATAAGGAAATTTTTTTTTTGAAGTTCACAAATGATGGAATAATGGTTTCATTTATATAAGATCAAAGGAAAAAATAAAGAAGAAAGAAATAAAGAAATGAAAGGGTAAAAGGAAGCTAAAAATAAAAGGAAAAAAAAAAAACGTAATAATCTAGGAGATGAACAATTACTAGTTTAAAAAAAAAAGGAAGACATTGTAAGATAACCACCCTTGAGAGCAGCAAGTAGGATACAAAATTGCTAATTTCTTTTACTCCAACCAACCAATTCCAAAACCATGAACCTTCATTGAAGTGAATCTTGAGATGAATTTCTGATTTAAGGTCAAAGAACAGCAACAATAATTCCAAACATGAAAAGGACTGAATTAAGATCTACGTATAATATAAAATCAACCACAGAAAGACTAACACAAATATAAAAGTTTCAAATCATAACATGACCTATGACTAAAATAGCATCTGCATTTAGGATTTACAGGGGAAAAAGATGCAAATATTATGCACATATTACATGAGAAAGTACAGGAAGCAGTATGTAGTTCTGCATTGAGCTTACTGTCACATCATGATTTAGCAGCAACAGTAGCTGAAAATCAGTTTGATATGTTTAGCAAGATGTCAACCACATGCTGATGTTGATAAAACACTAATTCACAAAAGGATACACAAGACATAAATCACCAATTAAGATGTGCCAAGTATTGACAAACGCCATCCCTGACATTATTCTGTGCTGCTTATATGAGACACTTATAGTAGCAACAAAAGAACCCAGCAAAAGAAAAAATATATATAGTAGAAACAAAAGAAAGATCTGCATAACCATGATGCATCAACCCAACTTATTTAAAAATTGTTAGAATTATGTGGTTAAATTATTAAATTTACCATATTCCAATAGCTTGAGTTTTTGGGACAATCGGTAATTTAACATGATATCAAAGCCAGGTTAAGCTTAAGCTATTGGGATATAGTAAATTTAATAATTTAACCACATAATTCTAACAAAAATAAATAAATAAAGTTTTATTTTTGATGATCCCATCTTTAGTTACCCCACACTGTTCAATGACAGTGTAGAAGCTTTAGAGTTATTATCAGGATACAAGAATCACATGAAGGCAGCGTTTACAGACCTCAAGCCCCTCGTCTTGCTCCCAAGCAAGGCCAGGACCATTGTACATGTTCCTGATAAGCAGTGTGCATGATTTATCAGGGTAAAAATGAACTCTGCTGCAACGCTGACCAAAACGACAAGCTCCAGTTTTTAAATGGAAAGGACAATGAGCTTTATCCTGCGAAATATACAAGTACACAGCTTAAAGATTAAAGACTATGCACACGTACAAGACAGACATATTTAAAGTAATCATGAGAGAGAGAGAGAGGACGTATCTGACTAACCTGTTCAGTTCCAAAATTTGGAACTTGTTGAGTAACATTTTCAATGATCTGTTCTGCTGATAATTTGGGTGCATTCTTATAATCAGCAAATGCTTCAGACTGTGGAGGAAGAGGGTTTGACGTAGGCCTATCAGCATTCTGCAGAGTAAATGATAACCTCTATGAATCTTCACATCCAAAACATAATACACACCACAAAGACAATTAATCTAAATTTAGTTGATGATTGACATAGTGTACGTCTATTCTTTGTTGGTTGGCGTCCTTCTTTGGAACCTTGACCCTTTTCTTCTTGACAATGATCTCGTTTCCTTCCCAGATAATCTCAGCAGGCCCTTCTACATATTCCCAATCGTCATCCTCATTGAGCTCATTTTCATTTTCAGCCTGCCATATTATGCAGAGCAATTTAGAAAAATCATTTCGGATATACAAAAAGAATCTCCTCCTAAATTACAAGAAAACCACTATGAGTTGCTGCCATAATAGCATTCTTAAACATCAATTCTCGCTTTTGAAAAAAACGTATTCATAAAAATGATGGCTATTCTTTGTCCCCTGATGAAACCCTTCATTTTAAAAATTAATCAAATCCACTTATCCTTAAGATAACCACGTATAAAGACTACAAGTTTACGATATACTTGACTCACGAAAACCAAAAAACAATTAGCATCAACCAAAAATATACTAAGCATCATCTACGCATCTCTAAGTCAAATTCCCAAGTTTGCATTTAGATTTGAGGGTTTCAAATTCCCTTGATTTGAGCTCTGAGGAATTTTGCTCTAACAAAATCATCTACACCTAATCGTTTCAAATCTACCTATTAATAAGGCTCAAATCCATACATAAATTTCATCAAATAGAAAGAAAAAAATCTGTATCGATTTTCTATTCAAGTCATTTAAACTAAAAATTGAAATACAAATCCTTTTCTTCAAATTCTTCCATTCAAACGAACCATAAATGAGATCAAAGCAACCATAAACTCTTTTCTTTCACATCCCACACTTCTTCCCTAAGCTACAAGATAGCAATTGAAGTGGTTTCAAAACTAGCTTCTTTTATTCCACATACTTTTCTCATCATTCAAACAGAATCACAAACTTGAAAATAGAACAAAACAACAAAAAAGAACAGCCAAATTTTCATAAGCCTATTTTCTTTCTTTTTCCCACACTTTCTCAGCAGCCAAACGAAACCGCAAACATACTCAACATATATATATCTACATGCTTTCTCATCATTCAAACAGAACCGCAAACTTAAAAACACAGAATAATACAACAAAAATAAACGCATTTTCTTTTCTTTTCCCACACTTTCTCAGCATCCAAACTGAAACAATGATCAAATAGAAAAACAAACCTGTTGTTGTCTTCTCGAATCTTCTTCAAGAGCCATCTTTCTTCGCTCCTCCTCTTCTTCCTCTTCCTCCTTCTTCTTCTTCCTCTCCATGGCTTCGATCCACGCCTTCTCTCGCTCCTCGAACTCCTTCCTATCCCTTTCCATCCTCTCCTTCTCCTCCTCCTCCATCATCCTCAGCTTCCTCTGCTCCTCCGGATCGTTCAGCCTCGCTTCCTCTTCCTCTCGCTCCTTCTCCGCCATTTCCTTCCTCATCTGCTTCCTCTTCATCTTCTTCTTCGCCTTCCTCTTCTCCTTCCTCCTCATTCTCTCCGCCATACCCTCCGTCTCTTCTTCGACTTCCTCCATCATTTCACGCTCTTCTTCTTCGTCTTCTTTGCCTGCTATTGGCTCTGCCATTAGGTTCTTATTACTATGACAGAAGAAAATCGCGCTTGTGAGAAATTTTCCCGGAAAGTTTTGGTCGAGAAAATTCGATGCACACAAATTTTCCCTCAAACAAACAGAGCCCTCTCACTCAATCATTCTCATTCACCACCACAGTTCACAATTTACAAAGAAGTGAACTCACCAATTATGAAATTTTTATGATGGTAATGAAACGCACCGTTTAAATTCCCTCTTAAACGCGCCGTTTTCTCGTTAGTGGTAAATAGCGCTTTTATTTAAAATGGGCCGAGGAAGGCAGCGGCGGCTTCGGCAGAGATGGGCTGGGCCTCGAAGTGATGAATCGGGTCGGCGGTGAGGAGTTTGATGAATCGGTGAGAGTTTGTGGATGAGGATGAGGATGATGGGAATCGGTTTGAGCGCTGTGAGAGCTGAGAGCTTGAGAAGGAGTTGTGTCTTTGTGCGATAAACCGAAGAAAGAAAAGAAATAGAAAAAGAATTAAATAAAGAAAGAGAAGAAATATTATTTTAATGCTAGTAGTAGAGGGAATAAAATAGTAGTAACATTTTTAAGCCCATTTAGAGCTCTCTCTCTATATATATATTTTAATTTTTTTTTTTAAATTTCCTTTTACACATTACACATACACATATTCCTGAACCTTGACCCTAAATCCTAATTGAACTCGCTCTCACTCTCTCTCTCTCTCTCTCTCTGAGCCAAAATCCCCAGTTGCCAGTTGGGACGCACGCTGTATCTCTCGCCCAAAGCGAGCCTTTAACCATCTTTCTTGCTTAGGTACTCCTCTCTCTCTCTCTCTCTCTCGATTGTCTTTTTTAAAAAAAAAAAAATATATGCTATAAATTATTGTTGCATTTGAATCTTTATCAGTAACTTTCCAATGCTGTGTTCTGTTTGATGAGAAATTTTAGTACAAGAATTTTTTAACTTTTTTGGTCTCAAACAATATTTACGAAACCATGTATGAATTCGTGACTTGAATAGAATAGAATAGAATACCTAAATTTTTTTTTTGATAAGTGGAATAGAATACCCAATTTGGGTGCGTTATGTGTAAACTTACCAACAACAAAAAAAGTAGCTTGGATAAAATGAGAACATGGGTTCTCTTGATTTTGCGTTTTTATTAAGTTTCTTGGCTTCCAAATGGAGCAACACATAGAATTGCGGCTTTAGGTGATGAATGTTATCTTTCTGCAGGCTGAAAATATTTTCATGCCCCTTTTCAGTCCTTATTAAAACAGTGTTTTGCTGGGACAAAGTTTTGCCCCCAAACACTCAAATTTGAGCAAAATGTTTTACAACAAAACAAAGGCACTTTAGTATTTGGCTTGTATAGGATGAATTAGACAGATTCACTTTATAATTATCAATATCAATAGGCCTCTAATCCTACCCGTTTTCAAATCCAAAGCCCAATTTCTTGTTGGCAAGCACTGTATGTTTGGGAATCACAGAATGTGAATCTCAGAATCTAACGATCTGTGCTTGTGGACTTGTGGTGTTTGTGTTTTTACTGATGAGTGATGAACTGATGTTGGTGAATGGTGATTGTGTTTTTGGCTTTGTGACTCTGTGTGACTCTATTAGAGTTTGTAGAGATTATAGAATATATTAGTGTAGTGTTTGACTGTTTGTTGGTAGATGATTGTATCTTAATATATTAAGAAACAATGATTTTTGTGTATTTGTCTTGGTTGATAGTTTGTTAATACTATATGGAAGCGTATTTGAAATTTTTTTTTTTTTCGCTTATCTCTGGCCTCCAGCTTGAAATCCTGGGTCCGTCCCTGCTTACCCTTATCTCAATACTTTCTTTAATTCCCTAGAATTTAAGTGTAGGGCAAAAAAAACATGTTCAGGTTTTTACATGCTTTGTTTAATTGCATCAAAATGATTTAGTCGTTGTTTGGTTAGCACCAAAATGTTGCTTTTTAATTGCATTATCTCCTTAGGGAAAAAAATAAAAAATAAAGGCAAAATTCTGCTTTGGGAAGCAAAAATGTATTGCACTGTTTTAGATATCTTAGTGTTTGTATATAGTACTATAAGGCTGCCATTTTTTTTTGTGCCTTTTGAAAGTTGAGTTTAGTATTAGGTAATTAGAGAGAGAAGAGAGAATGGGATTGCCAGATGCACCAGGAGATTTGTCGTCAGAAGTGGATGTTGATGCTTTCAGACGCCTCTTCCCTCTTCGTTTTTACGAGCGTCATCTCATTGAATCTATAAGGCCGGATGGTAGGCCACTTGGAAGAGCTAGAGATACAACTATAGCCCTTGGTTAGCTATCGCTTATGTCATCTATTCACAATCTTATTCTTCCACCTCTCATATGGATTTTACTGTATCATTGTTTGTACTCAAACTGAATTGCTCAATCCTTTTTTCTTTCCAAAAACAAAATCAAGGAGCTGTTGCATCTGCTGAGGGTTCAGCATTGGCAAAGATTGGTTCAACTGTTAGTGCCTTTCTCTCACTTTCTCTCTACATTTTGTTTTGGGCTCTATAAGCCTAGTTGTTTAATTTATTTTGTGATCTAATAACTCAAAAATTCTTGTTCCTTGGATAGACAATGTTGGCTGCTATTAAAATGGAAGTAATGACTCCTTCCATGGACTCACCGGACGAAGGCTGCATAGGTTGACTAGTAACTGCATATTTTCATATATTTTTTTTTTGTCTTCTCTTGCCTTTATATGTTTTATATATGGGATGTCAATATGTAAATCTTTGTCATTTCAGCTATCGATTTCCACATGCCTCCAATTTGTTCTCCAATTGTTAGGCCTGGCAGGCCAGCTGAGATTGCACCAGTCGTGTCAAAACAATTGTCTGACACTATTTCAAGGCATGTAATTATATTCTCTGTGTACTTCTTTCTGGTTGAATTTTCTTTTCTGAAATCCTTTTAAGTTGGAACAATGAGCACCAAACCATTGACAAAATTTCAACGGAAATTTTATTGATCAAGAAAACTGTAACTAGGGTTCCTTTATATAGAGTTCCAAACTTATTATCCTTGTAGGAATAGAAAATAGCTCCACAAACCTAGGAAGAAAAGGAATTAAATTCCTGAAACAAGTAGGAAAAGAAAATAAGGTTTAATTAATTAAAAAATAAAATAAATCCTAGACATTAATTGTTTAGGCCTTAGGCCCAACTAATAGCAGGCTTCATTCATAATGCCACCGGTGAGGCAATCTTCTTCTTGCGTCTACATCCATAAGTATGCTATTTGGAGGTCTTTATTGTGTCTGTACTCTGTGCCAGGGCATTATATGTTCACATATGCCAGTTAGTCTAGTCATTTAGAATAGGATCATGATGCCCAATGAATTTATTGTTTCAGATGAATTCAAAAAAAGAAAAAAAAAGAAAAAGAACTTCAGAATTTGTTATCAAATTACACATGTAGGCTCATCTCCATAACTTTCTCTTTGGTACTTACTTGTTCCTTATCTTGCACTTGTTGTGCCTTGAAGTCTGAAGCATCACCTTTTTTTATACGATTATTTGTAGGGTTGATCAAGACTTCTATTTGGTGGTCAATTATCTTATCTAATGTTTCTTTCTTAGCTTATTCAACCTAAGTGTAACTTTACTGTAGTGACTAGTTATATGTGCTGTTGCAGTTCTGGCATGATCAACTTGAAAGATTTATCCTTGGTCAGTGGAAAAGCTGCTTGGATGGCATACTTGGTAATGGTTTTTTATTGTCTGCATCATTATCATCTTTATCTGTTTGAATTTAGAAGTCTTCCTTTTGATGCTTTCAGCATTTTCTTTTGGACAAATTGTTAATTATAATGGTCCTTTTTCTCTATTAAATGATAAAGAAAGACTCAAAGTCATATCTTGCAGGACATATACTGTTTGGATGCTGATGGTGCTCTCTTCGATGCTGCTTTACTATCAGCTGTTGCTGCATTTTCTCATTGTAAGATTTACATTCTTTCTGTCATTTGGTATTGTCTGTGACCTATTTAGATGCTAGCAACAGGCCTAACAGAAGCCTAGAAAATTTATCATACTTGCACACAACTCAACACGCCCCAAAAATTTGAATCTCGATTATACTGTTTCCTTACCTTTCCTGATGTATTGATGGTGAAAGAGAGGCATGACTCTGGTTCTTACCCTATGTATGTAGCTTGATCATACTTGGTTATGTATATGAAATTGCGCCTTCTTTTCCCTATCCAAATATATGTTGCAAGTTTTATGATGTTTCTGTTGGTTGTGTTTTACCTTTTGGTTTACTTGGAGAAACTGGGTAAATGCACATCAGTTCTTTTATTTATCTTATCGTACAAGCACTGTAGAAAGCTTCTTGATTGTATGGCGCAAGTCCAACCATGTATTGGACCTCCACCAATTTAGTGGTTGAAATTTTTGGATAGTGTTAGACAATTTTAATTTTAGAATTTTCTGTCACATGATCTCCCAAAAATATTTTCATTGTCCAAGCCAATGAGCTCCAGCTTAAATTGTATCTACTATCATTATAAGAACAAATTTTGACCTGTCAAAACCTAGTGGTTGGAAGCTTGGGATGAGCTGTAAATCCAAACATCTGGGGCTTGATTCTCACTAGGAGTTCCACTGAATTACTTCTCAGGTTGGGTGGCCCTGCCTTGGTGAGGTTCCACGTCGTTAAAAAAAAAAAAATCATTATAAGAACAACATGGAGGGTAAGGTTGTGGGTTCAAATTCAAAACCCATTGGGTATGCATGTAACTTACTAATCAAAAGGAAAAAAAAGGGTGAGGTTGTGGGTTCAAAACTCACTAGATTTATGAATAACTTACCCAAAAAAAAAATCATAGTCTAATTGCTTTGCTAGAATTAGATGGTCTAAAATTGATTTGTTTTATTGATATCATAAACTATGGGCGGGATCAGATTTATTTATTAATATTTTTTGTAATCCAAGTTAGTGATAGATTGAGTGTTTGTTAAAGATTTGTTCTACATAAAATTTTTCATTTCATATGTTTGCATACATATGAATGCAGATTTAACTCAAAATCTTTAACTATACCTGCAGTACCTTATTTGTTATAAAATTGTCCATGCCTTGCAGTACAAATACCTGCAGTTTCCCTAAATGATGATGGTAAAATAGTTGTTGTGTCTGAGGAAAATGGAGGAAAGCTGGAAAAGGATGCTGTTAATAAAGAGAGGATGAAACTGACACTGAAAAGCATTCCTTTCTCACTAACATGCGTACTTCACAAGAATTATATCTTGGCAGACCCCACTGCAGAGGAAGAGTCCATCATGGAAACTGTTGTTACTGTGGTTTTGGATTCTTCAAATCAACTTGTTTCTCTTTACAAGCCAGGTGGACCAGTTCTCGCCTATACATCTGCTATCCAGGTTAGATTTCACCCTTCAAAACACATTTAAAGGATCCATCAAAAGTGCCAATTTGTTGATCAATTTTAGTATGTTCCAAACTTTGGTTCTACAATATACTCAGTTAAACCATAACAATTATAGCAGAATGCTTTTTGATTGTGGGGAATATGATCATAATATATCTGAAACTAAGATTGTAAAAACTGGTTGACATTGATTCCATCCTTTTGTGGAATCAAATTGGAACCCAGGACTCGATATGTTGTTGGATGTTTTGAATTATTAGACCTTTGTGTAGAAAAAGGAATTAAAATTTTGAAATGGCTGGGAAAAAAGTTATGATGGCATTATACTTGATCAAATTCTGAACTAATCACCCCCCACCCCCCAACCAAAAAAAGAAGAGAAAAGACTCAGTGGAGACCATTTTTAAACTGGTTTATCCAATTTATGCACAATTGTTCCAAGGAGCATATATCAGTAGATATTAGCCAATGCCCTTTCAACAATGACCTGTGCAAATACAAAGAAAGTTATTAGCTGAATGCTGATGATGAAGAGTTGCTGTTGTTTCAGGATTGTGTTGCATTGACAAGGCAAAGAATGAAGGAACTACAAGAGATTTTAGATGAAGCCAATTCTGGTATGGAGGTTGATTAGTGCAGTTAATGAGTTTGGCTGTTCTCTTTCGCAGCTATATCTATTTATTCTTTGTTTTCTGTAGTGACATTGTTAAATTTATAAAATTAAAAAAAAAAAAAAAATTGAAAGGTGTCTTCATTTTTTTTTTGTCTTGGTTGCACAAGTGGAAGAGTTTGTTCATTGCATTTTGAGAGAAATCGTGTAACATTTTTTTATTCTCAAGGGTAAATCAAATGTGACTTTCATAAAGAAGTCCACCTATCACTTGTAATATCTCTTCCATTCTACTCAGTTAATTGCCATTGACTTCCATGTTAGAGTTAACGACTTCATTAAGGGCCTCTTCTTTCTCTCTCTCTCTCTTTGATAAATAATTGCATAATTGAAGGGTTTTTTTTTTGATAGTTCAATTTACGCAAGTGGGAGAAGAGGGATTTAAACCTTTCTTCTCATAAAAGAGAACAAGTAAAGCCATTGAGCTTCAAGGCTCTTGGAAATCCATAAAGGAATCCATAGATACCTTATTTTTTTGGGTTGTAAAATTTAGCGTTCCTTCCCTTTTATTATTATATTAATAAAGACAATAAGTAGTTTGAATCTCTTCTTCCTCCAGCCTTGAGGTCAAAACTTAAATAAATTAAATTAAATTAAAAAAAATAGAAAGGAAATAAACAATAAGGTTAAAGATTACTTACTGTTGGATCTTGATGGAAATGTTTGCAGTCTAGACATGGTTTAAAACTTCTTGATGTCCGATGCAATTATGAACTAATTGATAAGGTAGCATATAAGAACTAATTGATAAGTTAATGTATAAGACATGGTTTAAAAAATGTAGAGTGTAAGAAATTAAATATCCAAGGGATTAAACTTCTTGTTTGCCTTTTTTCTCAAAAAAAAAAATTCTTGTTTTCTTGTCTTTTTTCTTTAAGCTTCCGTTTGGGAGGAGGGAATTGAACGAAATGAAAATAATAGTTTTAGAGTATTGTTTTCTTCCCTTGTTTGGGAGTTTAATAGAGGAAATGGAAAATTCATTTTCTTGTTTGGGAGTTTAAGTGAGAGAGAATGAAATTGGTAGGAGGGAATATTCATTCCTTTATATTCCCTTAAAACCTTAAATTTTCATTTCCCCAAAATTGAGAGGAACTAGTGGATATCTCACGCAATGCACGGTGCATTTTGATAAATTTAGTAAAAAATTATTTATGATCTATTGATTTTATGAATACTATTATTGTTTGTCATAATTAAACTATGAAGTTTTCTAGTAAAACAAAAGTGAAACTAAGTGAGCATTTGGTTTGCGTGTCTCTCCCCTTGTGTCTGCATTTTTTTTTTTTTTTTTTTTAACCAGCGCTTATTGCATTATTCATGGGACATAAACAGTGCATTTAGGCTAATGAATAATAACCGTAGTATGAACAGTAACTTTTTCATTGTTTTCAGTTTTCAGCAAAATAAGCAGTATCTAAACGGACCCTAAATAAATTGGAGGAAAAATTCTTGTAATTCATTCAACCAACAAATGTCACCATATTACGTTCACATTGTCACCTACAAACCTGGTGGTTCTTAGGTGTCTTTCGTGTATGATTTATTCTTTATATATAGATTTTATAGTGTTAATTTCTATATTTCTTATACCACTAAAGTTTCTATCTCCACTATATCAACATCTATAATTTGTATGTCAGTGAAAGTAGTTTTTCTTTAATTTCAAAATTGATATGAGATAAAATTAAGGCCCATTAATATTTTAATTAAATAAAAGTTTGATTTTCTAAGATCTTAATTATAATAGGGTGAAAATTGAAAGAATGATATCTTAATCAATTAGCTATAAAATTTGCTAAAGCACAACAACAGAAACAATAATGTCATAATGACGCAATAATATCAATTAGCTATAAAACATTTTTAATTTTTACTCTCCTTGTAACACAAAACTACGCCGTTTTATAAAATATTTATGTAGAATTACAATAGTCTATGTACCAAATTATGCGCATGCATCTATTTTGTTTCATATGCCATTTACCCTTGTTTTCTCCTTGCAAGAGCACTGCCCACATGCTCCAAAATTTGATTTTCACAAATACATGGTGGGGACACTTGAAATTGATTTCAAAAAAGTTGTGGGCATAAGGTAAAACTCAAAGAGAGGTTTAAATTTAATTATTGGATTATTTTCCAAGATTCAATTTACCTTTTTGGATAAACGTTGTCGACTGTAACTGGTACCTATGACTGTTTGTTGTGGTTTTCTTGCTACTGAATGTGGCAGGTTGTTTCCAAATCTTGATTGATTCACCTCATTTCATAATTGGAATTAGCAATGGTAGAATGAGACCTTAAAACTCATTTTACGAAAGCGCCAGACCTGATTTCCTTCTTAGCAAAAGCCTAAACTAGAAATTGTCTAATAGTATCAAGACTTTGTTTAAGGTGTAAAAACTAAAAAGTTAAAAAAAAAAGAAAAAAGAAGGAGAAGATCCTCATCATATAATATAATTAGATGGTTTTTCCTGTGTTGGATATTTCTTTGTGTCTTTGATTTCTTTTTTAACCAATCAATTTTCTATTTACGTAAAACTAAATAAATAAAGAAAAAACAATAACACAATTAATTAGTTTTTAATTTTTTTTTGAATTTTTGGATAATCAAAATTAAAAGCAATACACAGTATTCTTTTTTGTTTTGGTCAAACGAAACGACACAATAAAAAAACAACACAACCCAAGCTAGAACTAAAATCATTATAAAGAACTTTTCAGCTTTTGAAAATTGAAATTCAATCAAGAGAGACTCTCATCACTGGCCCAACAGCTCTTTAGTCACACACACTGAGTTTATATTTGCTTCAAAATAGGCTTCTTCTTATACAACTTGGGCCTGGGCTTGATTTTTAAGCCCATTTAGCTCTCTCTACGTATATATTTTTAATTTTTTTTTTAATTTCCTTTTACACAATACACGTACATATATTCCTGAACCCTGACCCTAATTCCTAATCGAACTCGCTCTCTCTCTCTCTCTCTGAGCCAAAATCCCCAGTTGCCAGTTGGGACGCACGCTGTATCTCTCGCCCACAGCGAGCCTTTAACCATCTTTCTTGCTTAGGTACTCCTCCGCTCTCTCTCTCTCTCTCGATTGTCTTTTTTTTTTTTAATATATGCTATAAATTATTGTTGCATTTGAATCTTTATCAGTAACTTTCCAATGCTGTGTTCTGTTTGTTGAGAAATTTTAGTACAAGAAATTTTAAATTTTTTGGTCTCAAACAATATTTGCGAAGCCATGTGTGAATTCGTGACTTGAATAGAATAGAATAGAATACCCAATTTGGGTGCGTTATGTGTAAACTTACCAACAACAAAAAAAGTAGCTTGGATAAAATGAGAACATGGGTTCTCTTGATTTTGCGTTTTTATCAAGTTTCTTGGCTTCCAAATGGAGCAACACATAGAATTGCGGCTTTAGGTGATTGGTGATGGGTGGCAATTGGTGATGTGGGGATGGGGGGATCGGTGATTTGGGCGGAGACAAGTTGTTGGGCGGGAAGGGATGAATGTTATCTTTCTGCAGGCTGAAAATATTTTCATGCCCCTTTTCAGTCCTTATTAAAACAGTGTTTTGCTGGGACAAAGTTTTGCCCCCAAACACTCAAATTTGAGCAAAATGTTTTACAACAAAACAAAGGCACTTTAGTATTTGGTTTTTATAGGATGAATTAGATAGATTCACTTTATAATTATCAATATCAATAGGCCTCTAATCCTACCAGTGTTCAAATCCAAAGCCCAATTTCTTGTTGGCAAGCACAGTATGAGAGGTTTTATGCTCAAAATTATAACCCACAATTCTCAGTTTACTTTGCCATGCAATTTGTTAATACAGAGTTTTGGCTGTTTTTGAAGGTGTTTTTTTTTTACTATCAAAATTTATAATGATATGTTTGAGTTATTTATGTCTAACTGTAATCATTAATCCCTTTGAAGCTATTGCTGTTTTAATGGAGGGAGGAGACAGCTTGTTAGATGCCATCTATGAAGAGGATAACTTAGAAGGCATTGATGATGTTGAGATGCTTGATGTTGAAGAAGGAGAGTTGGTGGAGCCCAATTTACATAATGAAAAGGGAAAAAGCAGCGGTGGAGACGTCAATTTAGAAATTCAAGGATCTCAAAGTAAAAATCGTGGGCTTCGGGCTAGAAAGAAGAAGAATAGGAGAAAGAAGGGTGGCTCAAGGCCAGTTACAGACATAAACAGGTAATGTTCTGCTAAAGTTGGAAGAAATGGTTTTGCTTTGTTTATATTAATGAAACTTCTGTCTTTATTTAGTTACTTCTTGTACATGGCTCCTTGATTCACATATATGTTTATAATATAAAATTTCATAATTCTAGTAAGCTTTTATGTCATTGCATATTGATTAAAGTATTATAGAGTTGTTTCAATTTAATCACATCACTTGTTCAGTGTTGTTCCCTTTGGCATGTGATGCATGATGACCAAATAGTCTTGGCTACTTTTGTCTAATTTGTTTAGTGTTTTCAAGACTCAACTGCAAAACAATTCATTTATAATCCAATAGATATGCAATTTTTCTTCTTTGCTCCTGTTTTCATATGATGGAAGAATGTATTATTCACTCTCTCACTTATGTTATCTGACATAAGGTTTCCTTAGGGAATCTCCAATAGATAAGGCAAAGCCTACTTTTATTTTTATTTTTCTCCCAAATTTGGAGAGCTAGCCAAATATGTTGCTCCAACAGACTTGCTAGTTGCTATCCACTAGGAAAATTTTGTAATTGCTAGAGTCTCTCCAAATGTGGAGGGCCAATGTAGCTCTCTATGCTCATTTTCATCCATTATTTTAAGGTAAATTGCACTAAGAGTCTAAGACCCCCTTAAATTTTATGATGTTGAAATTAGAACCCCCTTAATTTATTTTTTTCACCAATATGGTATGGTAACTTTGATACTGTTCCAAATAAACCCCTTCTGTCAACGCCTTTTCAATGTCCTAACAAAAAGATGATGTGGCAGCACAGGATTTAGAAAACAAAAAGCTTCAAGCTTTATTATTTTCTTCCTCTTATCCTACATTTTCTCAGCAACCAAACACAATTCAAACACAAACTTGATTAAAAAAAAAAAAATCCACCTTCAGAATAGAAAATTTTCCAAGCAAGCTGAATGCCTGAGAAAATGCTATTCAAGAAAAAAAAAATACTATTAAAAAGAAGCAACAATGTACTTTAGAAACCCACCTCCAAAACAACTAATCAAGCTAAAAGTTCCTGAGAAAATCAATCCCAGAAAAAGTAACAATAGAAAATTGAGCTAGGAACCCCACCACAACCACCTCTGGCAACACCACCACTACAACAGTCGCCACACACAAACATGTCATGAAATGAATCATAAAAAATCAAAGCGCAGTTTGCAATTTCCAATTTCTACTAAACTCTCAAATCTACAATCTCAAAGATCAATGTGATTCAATCTAAAAAACAAAAAACAAGAAAAACCCTACCAATGGAAAGGTTGCTAGCTAAAATAGATAAGTTAATTTTTAGCTAAAATTTGGCTCACTCGCTGGAGAATCAGAGATGCTGTTATATGCAATAAACTTTGCAAATGGTGTACAAATTTATCAAGATTTTTTTAATTATTTTGTGCATTCAGTTTAGAAGGATTTTTAGTAGCTCATGCTTTGGTCCTGAAATTTCTTAACTTTCCCTTGCAGGTTTGTGTTAGATACGTGTAGGCGTTTGAAAGAGAGAAAATCATACATGGTATATACGGCTGTAGGTTGTTTGGGAGTTTCTGCATTAAATGATCTCGTCAAAGAGGTAATATACCTTTCATGCAATCTAGTGCTTCATTCTCAGGAAAAGCATAATAGATCAATTATAATAAGCAGCAAAATGGTTTGTCTGAGTAAATGAAATTATTTGTCTTCAAGGTTAATTACATAATAGAAACTACATTCTATAACTTAACCCTGATATTATTGTTTGTTATTATTTGCCTTGGTATAGGCAATGTGGAATTATTTTTGGCTGCTTTCATTGTCTTCTTCAAATATTGAGTATGGTCCCCATTTGATTATTTGCCTTTGCTAGGTTCTCGTTCCTTTCAACCTTCTTCCCTCAGCTGTATAATTTTTATATCCATCCTTCCCTTGGTTATATGCCTTCGATGGGTTTCTCGTTCCTGGCAACCTTCTTCACTTGTCTATATAATTTTTATATCCATTCTCTTCTGACTCCTTGAATACCGCTGGACCTCGTAATTGTTATTGGGTAAATGGTCTCTGCACTTGAGCTGCTTTGTGGATACCCTAAACTTCATTTTACTTCTTGAGCCATCTGCCTCTTCTTCTGGTGCTTCTTTAGATTGTAATATTAAGGGGAAAATAAATCCTTTGGTTTGGAGTCGACGAATATGATATGCTTGCTTCTTGTGAGGAAAGGTGAGAATTTTGGTTGTGCTTGAATTTGGACCAACCTAGGGCTGAAAATGCTTGCTAACCAATCTATTTAAGACCATAAAGCCTTTCGTAGTTTCTGATGCTCAATATTGTTTCCCTACCCTTGCAGATTTCTCTTGCAGAAGCCATTTTGCTCATTTCAATCATGTGCTCTGAGCTGTGATGTCCTCTGGCTGAAACACTTCGTGATTTGCTGTTTGTGTAGGTTGATGTCTCTTTTTTGCCCTTGTTTTACCAGTCAGTATGCATGTAAAAATTAATTTCTCACGATAGGATTAAATGTATTTGATATTTGTTTTTTAAACGTGTCAACTGATTTTGCAAATCAGAAATTTCTCAAGTGAACCCAAACTTTTTTTTTTAATAAATACTCTAGACTGAATTACTAATAATAAATAAATATTTTAGACTGTTAATTTGGAAGATCACCATTTTTTGATTGAAAGCACATGTCAATCATGTTTTCTAGTCAGAAATTCATAAATTTCTCAAGTGAAACCACAGATTTGTTTCATAAATATATTATAGACTGTTCATTTGGAAGATTTTTTTTTTTAGCTGATCATGTGGGCTTACTATTACGTATTGTGTTATTATCCTTTAGGCCGGTAATTTATTTGTGTGTTAATTGTTTTCTTCTTTTTCCTTTTTCCCTTCTCATTTGTTCATTATGTACATTCCATTGAATCTTCTACAATGTGATTGTAGCAACTGTTTAGAAGAAGTGAGGACTAGATAGACCATTGACTTAGAGAAAAAGATCCTTATAAATCAATGGATTTAGGGTTTTCCCGAAGTTGCTGTGTGTGTGTGTTTTTCAAGGCTAGTAGTGTGTATAAGTTGGAATAGGAGTATGAATTTACATTATGCACGTTACATGTTATGCTGTGCTTAGGCAATGGCCTATATCGAAACATTGCCTAGCCTTGCTCAATAGCTTTTGGGCAATCATGATTGAGTGCTATGCAGGGACAGCTGACTGAAATTTTCTATCATTAACATATTTTACTTATTTTACAATGTAGAAAGAGGGCATATCTTTATTGAAGTAATTAAATCTTATAACTAGTTTCTATGTATTTGCGATCTTGATTGCTTGTAGGTATTTGATACTTGAGGAAAGGGTCTACTGACTCTTAATATTGTTACAGTCATTCTCTTTTACTTTCCCCCAGTACATGCCCCTGTGCAGTTCAGTTATCTTTTACTGATTGTGAGATTTTCAGGTGGATGCAATTCAGGCTTGTGGAGGTCAGATGACTGCTGATGGCAGCCGCTGTCGAAATGGTGGTGGCATATTATGGAATATCATTAAAGCACGAGAATCAAAAGCCTACAAAGAGATAATGAAAAAAGTGCAGGAGTTTGAGGCAAATAACCTTCTTTCATTGGCTGCATTTTATTATTCCCGAATATAAAATTACAATATCACAACAGCTTTCATGATGATTTTTGAAGTGAATATAAAGTGCTGACTTTTTTTTAATCATTACGCAGAAGCAATTCAAGCCACCAAATAATAGACGAGGAGGGGAGCCAAAGAAGGAAGGTAATTCACCAGGAACCACCCATTCATTTGCGGAAGGTACTCCTGCCACTTTTTCGGATAATTCCCAGCCAATATCTCAGATGCAAAATGAGCAGACAAATACTGGTGGTATTGAACGAGTGTCTGTTCGTGATAGACTAAGGATCCCAGTGTCTTATGATGATGACCTTCTTGGAGAGGATACGAAGGGTGATGCAGCTTGATTTTTGGATCATAAGAACTTTATATGGCTTGGTATTGTAGGTTTCATTCCCAGATGAGGTGCCAGATTATTGTGGTGTTTATGCCATAGATGAAACAAAATGTTCCAACCCATTTCCATTTGGGTGGGGATGGGGGATACTCCTTGTTTTGTACAAGAGAGGCTGCTGCAGTATTGATGATATTGGATTTTGTTTTAAAAGAAAATTTCCAATAGAATCTCAATTGAAGAATGATCCTAATCACCATTTTTTGTGATGTATTCATTGTTTTATACCCACTAAGCCTTTTTTTGATGGTGGATTGTTCGTGATTTATTCAATTGATTCTCTTGCTACTCTTTGTTATTTTGGATGAATATATATTCTTGTTACTCAACAAGTACTGAAAGCACTTGTTGTGTATTCCTTTTCCACTCAACTAGTTTTGTTATCCTCAGTTGTAGCCCTGATTGTACAGTTTCAGATAACTCAAGATTGTGCCAAGGACAAACCATACCAGGAATGGCCATAATTAGAGGAAGAAAGGCTGTTAGTTCAGGGCAGGGGCAAAACTTAGCAATGTAGTTGTTATTCCTTTTCAATTCTTATTGGTAAAGATAATACTATTGGTGTTGCATTTATTAATGTGGTTGTGTTTGAATTTAATTGTCGAATTTCACCCAAGTTTTAGAACGCAGTGAAGGTTAAGACTTAAGACCTGGCTGTAAGTGGGTGATCAACTGGATGTCAGAAATTCCATTTTTGGTGATAGGCCCCTTCCTATAATTTCATTCTTAAGCAATCTAGTCAAATAAACACAAACGTGATTCCCCCGAAACTAAACTAAAAACACAAACACAATTAGTCTGTTTTTTGGATCATCATAATTTAATCCAATACAACGATTCCTTTTTGTTTACCTCCTAACCCAAAAACCTATAATAACTATAAATAACTTTTGTCATCAGCTCTTGAAATCCTATCCAACAGTTAGTTCTACACTCTCACTCTCATGGTTCTCTTTAATCTGCTTATCCTTCTTCTTTTGCAAGTTAGGCCAAGGCTTGATGGGCTTGTTCAAGAAACGATCCAAGAGAGAAGTCTAGAGGGGTTGTTTATTGGCCTATTGCGTGATTTGTTTGCTACGTGTCACAAGGGTGTGCGCATATTTAGTGTTTGTTTGACAACAACTTATCTAGTTTTTTGATAAAAAATTTTTGTTGAAAATACTTGTACTTTGAAAAAGTGAAAAAAAAGCATAAAAAAGTAAGGTTTTAAAAAATTGTATGTAAAAGCTAAAAGCTGATGCTGAGGTGAAACAGACTCCTAATATTAAAAAAAAAAAAAGAAAAAAAAAAAGAAGGAACCCAACATTCTTTGATAAATAAGTTGAGATCTTACAAGAACGATCAGCCTCTCTTGGCTAAGGCATCGGTATTTGCAATTTCAAAGAAATAGATAAATTTAAGAGTATACACAATTACCAAAAAATTTATTTAAAAAAAAAAAAAAACTTCTCATGCATTGGTTACTTCTGGTGATTACAGCAGAGGAAATTTTTCAAGAGAGTCATTGCCATGATAAATACTGCTGCAGCAACTGTAACATAGGGGTACTTGTACAGCAACGCCATGGCTGATTCCAAAGTCAATGTTGCGGCAACTTCAAAGATTGTGTTGTATTTGGCAGGCCTAAGCAAGATGATTATAGAGAGGGCATTGACTGTAAGAAGTGCAGAGGCTAGTAACCCTGCAATTTCAGAAAAGGCTTGTGATCTATATGGGGCCACAGCCACAGCCACAGCCACAGCCACTGCTGGGTTTGGTACTGTTCCATCAGAAGAAAGGCCTAAATATTGAAGCTCTGTTCCAGAACTGAGAAAACAGATTGTAAACATAACTAAATAGCCCCCACACGATTTGAGAATGAAACACCCTTTATAATTTTCAAGAAAAGCAGTGCACCAGCCAGGGTGTATGAGCAAAACTTGTATGGCTGCGGAGAGGGTCACCCCAACAAAATAGTAGATGATGTAAGCATAAGTGCCATGAATTCCAATTGTGTAAGCATAGAATTGGCTATCGGTAAATATGCTTAAAGCACACAGAAAGCTTACCAAACCAATAAACAACCAGAACCTCCGACCCAGCTCACCTGGGTTAGGGTATTACTATTAACAGAACGTGCGTTGGGACTAGCCATAGTGATATTCAGCACTGGATTCTTGAAAATCAGCTTCCATTCTTTCTTTTAAAGAAACTGTTTGACCTTTCCTTTCCAGATGACTCAAACTCCCTCTCTTTAATTGAACTTTCTTTTAAATTCTTTGTGTTATACAACTTTCACACGGATGGCCCCTGAGGATGTCGATGTCAATGTGGAGATACTACACCTCACAGATCTGATTAGGACCTTTCTTCTACGTTCACCCTTACCGGCAAGAAACAGTAAAGTGACTAAACTTTTATACTCGGCAACACAACTGCAAGAGGCAGGAGTAAAGTTTAACGTAAGTTCGAAGAATAGCGTGCTTGACATAAAATTCGATTCAAAAAACGGAGTTTTGGAAATGCAAGCTTAGGGATACACGAGGAGACAATAGTTCTTTTTAGAAACCTAATTACATTAGAGCAATCCCATCATATAGAAAATGCATACATTACAGATTACTTTGTCCTCTTGAATTTCCTTATCAATACTACCAAAGATAGGGATTTACTTTGCGAAAAGGGAATGGTGGTGCTGGTTTTAATGGTGGATTTTGGTGGGTTTTAGTGGTCTTATTTGGTGTTTGTATCGGTGTTTTTATCAGATTTTGGTGTTTGTATCGGTGGTGCCGGTTTTAATGGTTTGATTTGGTGGGTTTTTGTGTGGTGGGTTATTGATAACGGTGGTTGTCGTTGTCGTTGTGGCGGTGGTTTTGTTTTGGGTTTTTGGTTTTGCGGTGGGTTGTGGCTGTCATAGTAGTAGTGGTGGTAGTGGTGAAAGGGCTGTGGTGGCTGGTTGCTGTGAATTTTTGTGGGGGAAGTTTTATTATATTTCAATAAGATGTTTATATTATTTTAATGAGATGAATGTTAAAATAGAGTCTTTGATGTTGGGTGTTTTGTAAAGTAAGTTGTTAAAATAGATAAAGTTGCTTTTTAAGTTGCTAAAAGCTTTATTTTATAACTTTCTTACTGTGAATGCTCGTATGCAGCCAAAAGTAGCTGCGTATTGTAACTCTGAAAGTAAAATATTTAGATATACCTTCACTATTGTAGCGCACTTTTTGTATTTTGGTGAACCTAAAATAGAAATATAGCTATTTAGTTTCACTAATGCTAGTGCTCTTACAATTTACAAATGTGCAGGCCAAAACGGCCAAATACAATCTTTGGCCAAAATATTGTTACGGTGGCACTTGCTAACTTAGATAATTTTAACTAAAAAATGCCACGTGAAACTCGAGTTTGTAAAACTCGAGTTTCTTGTAATGTGTTACTTGAATTTATAAAACTCGAGTACCATAAAATTGAGATCCATATCTCTAAAACTAAGATCCTCGTCTTTAATGGCATGTTGAACTAAACATAACCATATGTTTACGTTTATGTTTAACCACTACCGAATCATCTAACTCCAAAATAATTTTTCCTCAACTCTAACGCTTAAAATTTGTTTTATATAATACAAAACAAATTTATTCAAAACTGTAAAATTCTAATCCAGAATCTAATTCATTAATTACTGCTGCAATTTAATTCTTTAATTTTGGAGCACTTAAGTGTATTTTCACTTGTTTTTATATTTACTAAGTTTATTGGCACAATATTTGGTGTTCTTGCGATACTAAGACTTGGGAAGAAAAGGTTGTTGCTATTTTCATTTGTCTCCATTATGAGTGCAATGGTACTTTATGGATTCCTTTTTGTGCCCAAAAATCTAAGCCCAAAATAGATCCAAAATCCATACTAGTACGTAGATATGGCACTACAGGTAAGAATTTTCTGACCCAACCCGAAAAATACTTGACCCGAACTTGATTTTTTTGACTGGAAGCAAAAACGGGTTGACCTGTGACCCAACCCGATTTTTTTGCAGGTCAACCTGACCCGACCCGTTAAAAAAAAATTCGCTAAAAAAATATTTAAATTACGTCTTGATACTAAGTGCATAAAGCACAAAGTACCAAAACTAATAATCAATATATTACAGAGAATGACTATTTGATTCATCAAAACCAATAAGAGCTAGCTAGCCTAGCTTCAGTGCTTGCCAATTGCCATGAGATTGACAACACGTTACACAAGGGCCAAGGCTGTCAAGAGTCAAGACAACCATTAAAAAAAAAAAAAAAATCTCATTTAGCTGAGCTGTAGTCCATTGTCCAAAGCCAAAGGCACAAACAAATGAACAATGCACAAATGGCAAACCTGAAAGTTGAGTCAAACCAAACCACAAACCAAACCACAAACCTTCCTTTCCCAGTTCCTCTACTCTTTCTCTTGTGCCTCCGGCTTCTGCCCTTCTTCACACTTTTTTAGTTTCACTCAAAGCAGTCAAAGCTTGCGCCTCTATCCTTCTCCACTGCTTAGCAGCCTTTGCTTTCTCACTTCTCTCAGTTCTCTGTCTCTCGCCACCCACAGGCCACACAGCCTCTCTCGCCACCTGTTGACCCATTTAAGAGGAGCACAACCACAAATCATCAACTATGGTGAAGGTAAGTTAAATCCTTTTCATCATTCTCTTAAATCCCTAAATGTTTTTAGTTTTTGGATTGATTTTTAAATATTATGAATTTATGATTTAGCAATAATAATATAGTATATTGCTCTGCCTCTGCTAACATTAAATTTAATTGTTTGTGTGTTTGATTGTTGGAAAAATGGAAAATGTCATCGAGTCATTGTCATTTGGATGAATGTTTTATGTTCACAGTTTCTTTAAATGTTTTAAATAGACTGGAATTTTAATTTTAATTATATATTTTGCTTTGATAATTAGAGTATAGTGGCTTCTCTGGCTGTAAATTTGGAAAGTGGTGATGATGCTGTAATTATGGATACTTCTACTAATCCTTCACCATCTTTAAGAGTTAATTCAAAATCAAAGTTTAAGAAACCAAAAAGAGTTTCAGGGAAAAATAAAAAGGAAAAACATCACACTTCTACAGTTTGGACTGAATTTGTGAAATTGCCTATTGATGAAAAAGGGTTAAGTAAGGCTACTTGTCAATGGTGTGGGAAAAGTTTTTTGGCAGATAGTCATCATGGAACATCAAACTTGCATCGCCATCTTCTCAAATGCTTAAAACGAAATGAAGTAAAACAAGATGGTGAAGAAGAGAGTAGGGTGTTACAGAACAAGATAACTAAAGAAGAGTTTCGTGAGATGTTAGCGGAGGCTATTATTAAACATAATTTACCATTTAGCTTTGTTGAGTATGAGGGCATTAGAAAATTTTTTAGCTATCCAAATTCAGTTGTCAAACATATTTCTAGGAATACTTCAAAAGTTGATATTCTAAAACTTTACAAGAAAGAGAAGGATGATGTTAAAAATAAGTTGAAATCAATTCCTAGTAGAATATGTTTGACTTCGGATTTATGGACCTCTGTTATAAGTGAGGGATATATTTGTCTTACGGCACATTATGTGGATGAGAATTGGGAATTGAAAAATATCATTTTGAATTTTTGTCATATGCCGCCTCCACACACGGGAACTCTTTTATCGGAGAAAATTTTAAGTTTCTTGGAAGAATGAGGTATTGAGAAAAAAATATTTTCCATTACTTTAGATAATGCATCTGATAATGATAATTGCCAAGATTTCATAAAGAAAAAGCTTAATGAGGGGTGTTTATTGTTATGTGATGGTATCTTTTTCCATGTGCGTTGTGATGCTCATATATTGAATCTTATTGTTCAAGATGGATTGAAAGTAATAGATGACTCGGTGATTAAGATCCGAGAAACTATGAAATATCTTAAAGGATCAGAGAGTAGAATGTGCAGATTTGATGAATGTGCCAAGATAGTTGGTATGAAGAGAACAAATGGTTTACGTTTAGATGTGTGTACAAGATGGAATGCAACATATGACATGATTGATAGTGCTATGAGATATTGTTCTGTGTTGAACCGTTTAGCAAAGGAAGATGCTAATTTCAAGCATTGTCCATCAAAGGATGAATGGAATAGAGTTGAAAGGATAACTCGGTTTTTGAAACCTTTCAATGACATTACAACTCTATTTTCTGGAACTGATTACCCTATAGCAAATCTATATTTTCAGGGAGTGTCTCAAATTGAATTGCTCTTACTTGAAGAATTGGAGAGCCAAAATTCATTTATCAATAATATGGCAGAACAGATGAAAGTTAAATTTGACAAATATTGAGATTGTTAGAGTGTGGTGCTAGCTTGCGCAATTGTTCTTGATCCAAGGTATAAGTTGGATTATGTGGACTTTATTTTCAAGAAAATAGAGCCAATTGAGCACATTGCTGAAATGAAGGTAGAGAGCATTGAGACTACATTGTATAAGTTTTTTTCAAAATATGAATGCCCCAAGCCTATGGCCACTACAAATGTTTCATCTTGTGTTGGGAGTTCTAGTCATATTAGCGATGCTGTGGATGATCCTGATGATGATGAAGATAAGGAAGATGATGTAAGTGAATTGCATTTTGTTTGGTATATATTGTGCTATGTTTTTTTAATAATAAAGATTGTAATGTTGTGTGGTATTATTTTTCATTGCAATTTTTTTTAATGAAGATCATTATGAAAGTGGTCGTGGTGCCAAAACAAAAAATTCTTAGTTGGACTTGTATTTAGAAGAGTCTAGACTTAACAAAAAGCAAAATTCAAAGTTGGAAGTTCTCTCTTGGTGGAAAGAGCATTACAATCGGTTTCCAGGGCTCTCTTTAATGGCACGGGATCTCATGAGCATTCCGATAACCACTGTTACTTCTAAATCAAGTTTTAGCACTGGGAAACTTTTTTTTTACTCCGTATCGATCACGTCTTTTACCTGAGAATGTGGAAGCTACATTGTGTACTAAAACTATATGGATTTGAAGGTAATTTAATTTTTTTATAGTCATAATTATACAATTTTAATTCTTTATTGATTTGCTTTCATAATACATTAAGGTATATTAAAATATTGTATTGTAGATGAAGATGCTAACGAAATTGACCAACTTGAGCTACAATTTGCAAGTATGAATATTTGCAGTGCTGGATCTGCTACCAACATTGAGTAGATTGAGATTGAGGTGTAATTCTTATAAAATATTTACTTATTCTTCTTTACTTAATATGTTATGTTTATTTTTAAATCTTTTTTTTGTTTAGTTTATCTTTCTAAGTAATCTAACTTTACTATTATTTTAAATGCAACAGGAACATGTGCACTTAAGAAGACCGATAACTTGCTACTTTGCTGGCTTACTTGTTTTGTTTGTTTTAAGATATATCTCTTTTTGAAGATGTAAACTTGTAATTATATGCATTTTGACAGTGAACTATTAACATTGAAGACTTTTTCCATCTTGAATTTATGATTATAAATAATTTTTGTCATGCTCAAAATTATCAGAATTGGAAGGATATTAACAAGTGGCATTAAGTGCAATTCATTTGCTTAATTGATTTTATTCATTCTCTCTAAACAGGTTGTCATTGATTTGTTTTTGTAATTGAAAAAAAAAAAAATTTGTTTGAAAAATACAGGTAAACCCGACTCGACCAAATTGACCCGCAACCCGATTGACCCGTTTAAAAATGACCCGTTTTGACCCGCAAACCCGATTGACCCGACCCAACCCAACCCGCCCGTTTTGCCACGTCTACAAGTACGTACTAGTATTTCATTTACCTAGTACATATCAGCAACTAGTCCAATCTCTTGCTCAACTTACATGAACAAGGGTTATGGATTATGCCATTTTAAAATACATTATGTAAGTTTCATTTTTGTCTACTTTATTATTTTGTTCTTCTATGCTAAATATATTTATTTGTTAACCCCTTCTTTATTATTGTTTGTCAGTATCGTACTTCGGGCTTCTGCATATCCAATTCTAAAAATGCAAGTCACTTCTATTAGAAAGGAGGTCATGTGTATTACGATACGGGTTGTCCAAAAAAATATGGGACAGTTCCCTGGATTTTGAGCATAGAGTACTGCACAACAAGATATAGAGCTGTGAGTGGAGGAGTAACAACATGCATCAATTTAGGATCAGCCTTCTTGATTCTTGTGATGACAAACATAACCATATGTTTATGTTTAAACATAACCATATATTTACGTTTAAGTTTAAACAGTACCGTATTATCTAACTCCAAAATATTTTTTCTCAACTCTAAAGTTTGAAATTTTAAAACACAATTATTCAAAACTATAAATTTTAATCCAGAATCTAATTCATTAATTATTGTTGCAATTTAATTCTTTAATTTTAGAGCACTTAGTGCATTTTCACTTGTTTTTATATTTGCTAAGTTTATTGGCACAATATTTACTGAACAAAGAACTTTTATTGAAACTGGACTCTTTGAATTACAACACTTTACAAGCACCACTATTACACCGATGCACACATGACATAGCTTCTTACAATTCACACGCTAGCTTTTTATTTATTACACTCACTCACCAAATACACTTGCACACACCTGACACCTTACTTTTGGACACCTACACACTATAACTTTTATAGTTTGTTTGGTTGTAATTAGGGGAAAGGAAGAGAAAGGAAAAGAGAGGGGGAAGGGAAAGAAAAAGAAAGGGAAGGGAAGTTTCCTTAGATGTGTTTGGATACAGGAAAGAAAGGAAAGAATTTCTCATATAAAATTTGTTTGATTTATAAAGGAAAGGGAAAGGATGTATGTGTATTTACACATTTATGCCCTTATTTGAATTTCCTATATAAAGTAGTGTTTGAATTTTGAAATTTGTTTCTAAAAAGGTTAAGGATATTTCAGTAAATTCATTTGCTTTATTTTAAAATCAATCCACGATCATTTCAGCTATCCCTCTTCATCCAACCTTTTTGGTAGGACACAGAAATGTGGGCTCCTAAGAAAATCAATCACTCAATTTACATTGATCATTTCCATCCTAATCCCTTCTTTTCTCTCCTCTTCCCTTGTTTCCAAACAAAGTGTTAGACTTGGTGCTTTTAACACACTGCACTTCACTTCACAAGTCACACGGCATGGGCATCATCCTATCTATATATACCAGATGTGTGTCAGTTAAGAAACCAACTTGAAGCTTCCAGCTTCATCTTTTATTGGCAGTAAAATAATGTCTTTTACTTACCTTTTAGACATCTTGTAAATTTGTGGCTGAGATTAAATTATGTAGGGCAGCTCTAGAGAATTCTGGAGAGAGAGATTAAGAGAAAAACACTAGAAATTTCTAGAGAGAGACAGTGCTTGATTTTTAACATGGCAACGTCGTAAATTTATCATAAAACTTCTCCTTACCAAAGTGTTCGAATAGTTTCATTTTCTTTAGTCTATTTCTTTTCTTCTTTTCCTTCAACTTTTCTTCTTCACTTCAACGTGTCTCACGCGCATAAGGCCACATCTCTGTCATGAAGTAAAGCTTGTGAGACAAGCTCTTTAAATGAGTCTTTGACTTGTCTACTCTAATGACCACACTTGCTCCTGAGGGATGGTGTGGTTTGATTGATTTCAACTGAGACTCGGGTAAAGACAATGAAATGGGAAAAGAAAAGGAGAGGTACAGAGGCATAGGAATCTGAGCTTATTTCCCACTTGTTCAAATTTTTAAAGGAACTCGAGCTTCAAGGGCTCGAGTTTCATATTACAGGGAATTCGAACTTTTAAAACTCGAGTTTTACGTGGACTTTGAATTTATAAAATGCCTTATCAACTTTTGCCACTGTGGTATATTGCTAAATATTTTGCAAATAGTGGTATATTGCTAAATATTTCAACCAAAGATGGTATTTGGTCATTTTGGCATAAAGAGGCATGCATAGACTTTCTCTTTAATTTTATTTAAATCTATAATATGAAAAATTACAATATTGATTTTTTTTATAGTGAAAAAAGTGCTTTTTTTTAAAAAAAATTCGATAATTGGAAGAATGATGATTTAATTATTTGCACCCCAGTTCTCTTAATAAATTGATTTTTTTAGGTTGGAAATTGGATTTACAATAAAGATATTGTATACTTTTAAACTTGAGGTTAATCATTCAAGTTTTGATTATAATTATATTACTTTTTTTTAATGCATTTGACTTTTATCTTGGTGTGTATAGACAAAGTCTCACACACACACCAGGTAATTACATGAATGAATCATTTAGGTAAGATGTTGGTTGGAGATTTTAAACAAGATTATTAGTTAAACTTTCATATATTTGAGCTTAGGTTGATAGATTCTTAATAGATATCGAATTTAATTGTAACGACCCATATTCTCATGTCATGATATTGTCTACTTTGGCCCAACAAGCTGCATGGTTTTGTTCATCCTCATGTCATATGACAGTAAAACACAACCTCATGAGAAAAGGCCTCATAACTAGACCATAACTTTCACTCAATTATCTCAAGTATTAAACTATTTGTTTTATTTATTTTCTTTGTAATGACCATAAGATAAAATAATGTAACTTTTGAAACAAGTTAAATAATCCATCGTTCTAACTCTAGAAATTAATAAAATTAAGGCTAGGTAATGCGGGTATTACATTAGCTCTTGACTAGATTATTTATCCAACAGGACTACTAATCAAACAAACTAAACCGCTTTCACGTTTATCGTCCTACTGATAAATTTAAGAGAATGATATTGCTCTTGTGAAGTTTTAAAACCGAAGTGTTCTTTTGACTTTAGGCCACTAGTTTTCTATTTGTCTCATCCAAGAAAAGGTGAAATAGCGATTGAACGTAGACAAAGGTAAACTTTGAACTTAATATACACTCTTTTAAGTTTTAACCAAAGTTATTTTTTGGGAGGTAAACTTTGAACTTAATATACACTCCTTTAAGTTTTAACCAAGTTTTTTGGGAGGTGGGGGTGTTAACGAAGGTGTCTAAATCTCTTTGAGTATCTGACTATTCCCTTGAGTACATAGTTGTCCCATCTCATAAACTCTAGGTAAGGGGTGACCCCAAGATGTTGCTGTTTTGAATTAGGACATCATGGATCTAAACAGATTTTAGGAATCACTAGGCCAACCCCACCCCTGCATTCACTCTTTTAACCCAGCCTGGAACATAGAAAATGATGCTGCAAGATATGGATTGTTTGCAAAGTTCCTAACTAAACCAAGTGAAAATGTGTCCTGCCGCCCTAAACCTCCCTTCTTCAAAATATAGAATTATATTTCATCAGTAAGGCTTCACTATAAAAGTCACCAAAACTGAATTCCATTTTCTTTTGAGGAGATCCTGGAGGGCCACAGGTTCCCTAACTATTGTCTTCTGCATATGTTGCAGAAGTGCTTCTGATGCATACTCATTGCTTCACAAACAAAACCCGTTGTGATACTTCCGTATTCACAACCTAAAAATATGAGTCTATATAAATATATATATATATATATATATATCACATAATTTCCTTCTCTCACAAAAGCTAAAAATTGACACTCCAATGAAGACAAAGATGAGCAAGAAGTCATGGAGTATACAAGGAAGATGGACATGGAATTTAAATGGACATGACGAAAGGAGTTAAACGTGGATGAAATTTAAAATAAACATGACTAAAGGAGTTATATGTACATTACTACTCAGTAATTATGCTACACTAATAATATATTCCAAAATGTACCAATACCCCTCCCTCCATAAACATAAAATTAGACGTGCTTGGACTTCTTTTGTGGTCTGTTCAAATCTCTAGACTCCTCAGTAAGTTCTGCCAACTTCTCCATAGGGCCATCTTGTGGTTGAGTTGTGGCTGTATCCACCCATTTCTCATACTCTAATAGGTGCATTGGTTCTGAGGATGGTGGTGCTACTGTTTCTACCTCTTTCTCACCCTCTAGAAGGTATGTTGGTTCTGATGGTGGTGGTGATGCTGTTTCTACCTCTTTCTCACACTCTAGCAGGTGTATTGCTTCTGATAGTACTGCTGCTGCTTTCTCTACCACTTTCTCGCCCTCCAACACATAAATTGACTTTTCTGGTGGTGCTGCCTCCTTTTGATTCAGGTATGATGGTCCTTCCGAATCATCATCATGTGATGAAACAGCTTCTGGTGCTGCTACTGGTGGTAAAAATGACTCTGACAAAGCTGCTGCAACTGCAGCTGTGTTTGTGTGTGGTCTGCCTCGTCCTCTACCTTTACTTTTGCCTCTGCTTCGTCCTCTTGCTGATGGAGCCTTAGTTGTGGTTTGTGTTGTTGCTGGTAGAGGTGACACCTCCTCATGGGTGAGGCGTAATGAGCCCTCCATATTATTTGTATATGGAAGACAAGATGCTGGTCTTGCTTCAAGGTGCCGGGTCTCTCCAATCATCTGTAAGACACGGATGCACATGGTTTGGATATCTTTCATTGCTCGCATTGCACAGTCACTAGTGAAAGCACTAAGTATTGTAGTGCATTGGTTATGGATTGCAGTCAAGCTCTGGACCTGTCATTCCAAATAGAGATACCTTAACAATTTTGACTCAGGTATTTTCAGTGCACATCAAAATAAAAACTAATCACATAATAGTTTTGACAAATTCTTACTAGCAGATGTGTTGTCCCACTTGAAGGCTGAAATCGCATATGTGGTCTTTGAGTGAGAGGAGTAATCAAACGACGTGTGATTTTACGATACCACTCCATGTATGGATCATGATAATACATTGGGTGCTCCTCTGACTCACCCACTGCAATACTCTCTTCACAAGCCTCCCATAACTGTATATATCGTCCATGATATGATCGCCAATCATAGTGATGTCTCCCTCGTCTGTCGATTGAATGGAGTTTCACCTCTGTATCACAAGGTTTAGGAATTCCTTGATGAAGACCAAATTGTCGCAGAACTCGATCAGGACGATGCCACTCGACAACATCAAAGCAGATTAGTGGAGCAATTGTTTGCCACACATGCTGGTCTTTTACACATACATCTGGTAGTAAAGCAAGTCGCTCAGTAGTGTATGGCTGCCATATCATCTAAGATTGAAAATAAGCTAAATCAATGTTTCAGACACAAGCAGGCACACATAAACTTGCACCCATCGCATGATAAAGTGTGTATTATATCATAAATTAAAAACTTAATAAAACTAACCTGATCATCTGTCTGTTGATCAAGTTGGTCCCTGTAAAATATTAATGCTCTAAGAGGATTGTCTCTACGAATTACAGGAGCCCTCCACCTAAGGTAAGAGGAATAAATTTAAGCCCAATCAAAGGTATAGTAACAAACATATACATTAATTCAATAGCTTAACACATACCTGCATCCTAATGGATCCGTAGGCACTTGCTCTTCATGTATTGCTGCATCCCCTACAACTAGTGCAATGTTCCCTACATCCTCACTATCTGGTACAACTGGATCCCGCACTCGGCCACCAAGTCTCTCAGGACGACCAATATGTAATCGCTCCCATGCCCATAACTGTAGTGAAGTAATTTGTAGAGGTAAGAGCATATAAAATTACAAACACACAACTATAAAAGGAAGCATACAAAGGAATATATACTAGTATGAATACCTGCAATAATATAAGAGGGCCAGCAATCTCATTAGCCCCTGCTTTACTAGCTCGACAAAGCTCACGATATAAGTATGCCAGTACAGCACTGCCCCAACTCAATTTTTCAATATATGAAAAATCCCTCAACAGGGGCAAGAATATCAACTGGACATCTGCTCCAGATTTATCTGTGAAGAGAAAACCACCTATCAAACCTAAGATATATGCCCTAGCATAACGCTGCAACGTTAGATCATCAGCATCTGGTGGAGGCTTATGGAAACGAGATCGTAACCAACTAAGCTTAAGTGCTGAACCATGAAGAACACTACGATCTGGTCTGACCCCTAAGAGCTCCTCGCAGAGATCATCCCATTGGAGATCACCATTACCAGTCACCACATGACCATTTATTTGAAGACCTAGAAGCAATGCTACATCCTGCAGAGTGACAGTACTCTCACCCACAGTAAAATGGAAAGTGTGAGTTTCCTGTCGCCATCTCTCAACCAATGCAGTGATTAGGGGCCAATCAATCTGTATAAATCCAATCCTGTATGCCCCATAAAAGCCAGACTGGATGACAAACCGACGAATACGTGAATCCAATTGCCATTCCCGCATCATTGTAGCCAACCTCTGTCTACATGTCAGGACACCAGGATCCTGCAGGGAAGTACATCAGTTACAGCTTTTTATATTGTGACACAAAATGCAGTTTTTCTTCACAAGCAATAAACAGACTAATAAGTAAAACTAACCTCTCCTTCCCATATGGCTGCAGATCTATGTTGGTTTTGCAGCACAAGCACTGTATTGTCAACTGGTCCTGGATCCAGAAAGCTGTCAACTTGGGCATCACGAGTGGCTTTTTCTACTGGTGTCTACAAAACAGAAAATATAAACTCTATAGACAAATTCAGATGACAAGCAAGACAATAGACCACCAAGGGAGAGCCAAGCATAGTGTATGAACTTAAAACAAAAGAATATTCTTGAAACTTACTTGCTTATTGGTGTGGGCCGGCACAGTGACATTTACTTGATTTTCAATGGGCACTGGTACTCTTTCCAAATACAACTCCATGCAGTTCGTTCCAGGTTGTCGTGCCACATCAAACATGATATCAATAGACTCGTCATCATCTATTGGCACAGGAATGTATTCCCTACATGCTGGATACCTGCAAGTGATCTTCAGTTTAACCTGGTGTTTGTCAAAGCCGCTAACCCCATAAACTGTATCCAGCAACTCATTATATGTAATCCCATAGCTGACTCTAATCGGTTTTGGTGTAGCACCTTCATAAGAAATTCCATGTGGTCCACTTGTAATCCTCCCATTCCAATAACACATTAGTGTAACACCCTGTCTGGCCATCTACCTACAAGTCACTAATTTAGTGACGGAAAATAACAATTATCATCTGGATTTTTATAATGTGAATCAAGAACTATTCATCCAAAATGAGAATAGGAAATTTTTGAAAATACTAAACCACCACATATTATGATTTCTTGAACACCTTAGCTGAATCCAATGTAATAACTCTTAAAATAGTTGTCTAGTTTCTTAGAACAGTTGATGGTTCAACATAATTAATTACATCCTCCAAAATATCCCTCTAATCAATAATGTTATTTTAGAAGCTTAATTCACCTAAAACTTAGTAATCTAGCTGATCCTTCAGTAGTGTGACACCTATTTGAATCATTCTCTGTGTATCAGTTCTGATATATCTAGCAATTATCCAGCTTCTTAGCAATCAGGTACTTAAGAAAAGACTGCAAAATAAAAAATAAAAAAAGCATGAAAGGTTTTGCAGAGTTCATGAGACCATTATACTCTGTATCAAACTTGTGACACATAAAAACCAAAATAACTGAAGTTAATTAGTCATTTATTTGCTAATTGGATTAAATATGGTATACAACTCAAGCTTCCATGAACTATTTACATTTCTCATTATTTAACACACACACACACACACACACACACACACACAACAAACATGATTTTTAGTGCTTCATGATAGAAGTGACGCATACACTCTTCCTTCTTTTAATCTTTAAAACAAGAAAATGCCAAATGTATCCACATACAAGTATTGTTGCCTGCATTCTCAAACCTTGCAAGGTAACGGCCATTACCAGTAGAGAACTCCAATACTCCCAGCAAAAAAATCCACTAGTTGTTAAGGAACAATACTCATGGAGTAAGATAACTATAATAAATTTACTAACAAAACAAATCTCAAATATGTATGACAGACAAATAAATGAAGCATCATTAGAAAAGAAAAGAAATAAAACCTTCCCTTGTTAACTATGACTACATAAAGTTCACAAATCATGGCATAATGGTTACATTTATATAAGATCAAAGGAAAAACCAAAGAAGAAAGAAATAAAGAAATGAAAGGGTAAAAGGAAGCTAAAATAAAGGAAAAAAGAAATGTAATAATCTAGGAGATGAACAATTACAAGTTTTAAAAATATATCAAAAAAGGAAGACATGGTGAATCTTGAGATGAATTTCTGATTTAAGGTCAAAGACCAGCAGCAATAATTCCAAACATGAAAAGGACTGAATTAAGATCTGCGTATAATATAAAATCAACCACAGAAAGACTAACGCAAATATAAAAGTTTCAAATCATAACATGACCTATGACTAAAATAGTATCTGCATTAGGATTTACAGGGGAAAAAAGATGCAAATATTAGGCACAAATTACATAAGAAAGCGCAGGAAGTAGTATGTATTTCTGCATTGAGCTTACTGTCACATCATGATTTAGCAGCAACGGTAGCTGAAAATCAGTATGATATGTTTAGCAAGATGTCAACCACATGCTGATGTTGATAAAACACTAATTCAAAAAAGGATAAAAAAGACATAAATCACCAATTAAGATGTGCCAAGTATTGACAAATGCCATCCCTGACATTATTCTGTGCTGCTTATATGTGTCACTTATAGTAGCAACAAAAGAACCCAGCAAAAGAATATGTGTATATATATATATATATATAGTAGAAATGAAAGAAAGATCTGCATACCCATGATGCACCAACCCAACTTATTTATAAAAAAAATAAAGTTTTATTTTTTGATGATCCCACAAAATCCAAGTCTTTAGTTACCTCACACTGTTCAATGAAAGTGTATAAGCTTTAAAGTAATTATCAGGATACAACATGTTATGATTTCTTGAACACCTTAGCTGAATCCAATGTAATAAACTCTTAAAATAGTTTTGTCTGGTTTCTTAGACCAGTTAATGCTTGAACATAATGAATTGCATCCTCTAAAGTGTCCCTGTAAGCAACACTGCTATTTTAGAAGCTTAAAGTACTTATAAGGCAATATCTAATTCACCTAAAAACTTAGTAATCAGGTACTTACATAAAAAATAAAAAAGACCCATTTGAATTTATTTAAAGCTTTTTAAAGTAGAGCCCATTTGAATTCAATCAACAAGCTTCAACAAAAGGGAAAGTGCAAAAAAAACATAGATTTTTACATATTCAGACAAACTAACAGTAACATAAACAAATTCAAGAATTGAGAGACATATGTAGATCTGGTTTTGTAGAACATTACCGTATGAGAATCTTTATGGAGCTGTGGTGTTTGATGATGATGTTTGTAATTTCTATTTCTTCAGATTGCTATGGAAAAAACTGAGAGAGAGAGAGAGAGAGAGAGAAAGGGGTTACATGATTTATCGAGAGAAACGCGGCGTGTTTTCACGTGTATCCGTTGGCCAATTTAAGAGAGGTCATCATAGCGGTTTCACGTTTTTTGTTTCTCAGCAACACGCCACACGGACTTGTGAACTTAAAAGGGTTTCACAGCACTTTTAGCGGTTTTAGATATATCTCAGCTTTTGAGGCCGCTGATTAAAGTGGCAGTTTCTTTCCTCAAGGACAAAATACAATTAAAAAGACAAAAGTGGTAGTTTCCAGTTGCAAATTAATTATAATATTTAGAAAACAGTTTTCTAAAAACAAAATTCAGATGGCCAAAATATATTTGCAAAACAATTTCCACCGAGCTAGTATGAAATGAAATCTTTTTCCTAAAATATTGGGAAATAATTAAAAGGACAAGTGGTGACATACCAAAAATATCTAAATTATTTATTAATATATTTAAAGTGAGATAATAAGGTGGTAGTGTCATATTCAAAATGTCACATGATGAGATAAAGCAAGTTTTTTCAAACTATTTTGAAAGAAAACTTTATTGGAGGATTATTTTCATAAAACAAAAAACAAATAGTCACACATATGAATACTTTTGGTGGTTTTTTTTTTTTAAATGAAAACAAAAATATCAATTCTCTGAAAATAAGCTATCTTAAGAAATAATTGCATGTAACCAAGTTTGGAAATATGTTTAGTATAAAGTTTTTCAATATTTTCTATTTTCTATTTTGTGGATTTTTTTTTTTTTTTTAAATGGGGAGCAAAACTTGAGTGATTTCTTCTTATCAACCAACCAATAGAGATTAGAGAATAGACTTTGTCATTAATCTTTGTTTTTTTAGAAGAACTACATCATTAATCTAATTGTATATAAAGTAGGAAGTACTTGCGCGCGCACACATACATATATATTCAAACGGCTGGAAAAATCTTGGATGGGATAGATAGGGTCAACCGAAACTTCCTTTGGGGGTCATCAGAGGAAAAAAAGAAAATGCATTGGATTGGTTGGCAAAAGGTTATCAAACCAAAGGAGGAAGGGGGTCTTAGGCTGCAATCTGCCAAAGGAAGAAATCTTGCTCTCCTTGCGAAGCTTAATTGGAGATTTCATACTGAAGGAGAAGCTTTGTGGGCTCAAGTTTTAAGAAGAAAATACTGTGCTGGTAGAAGAATGCGTGCTGCTAATCCTAATAAACTTCCTTGTTCTCCTATTTGGGCAGCAATGAAAAAGGGGTTGGACACTTTCAATAAGGGTAGTAGATGGATGGTTGGCAGAGATAGTAATTTGAATGCGTGGCATAGTAATTGGTTGAGTAAGGGTACTCTTCGAAGTTCTATCCAGGGCCCACTGACTCGGGAAGTAAATACGTTGGAAGTCAAAGATTTTTTACGAGATACGGGTTGGGACTGGAATAGGCTATCCTTTGAGCTACCATCGGATGTTAAGATGTTGATCCAAGCCACTCCTATTGCGATGACAAGCAGGGGAAGGGATAAACTCGCGTGGGCTGATTCTCCTCAAGGTTCTTTTAGCTTGAAAAGTGCCTATAAAATTGCGATGGGGCATGAGGAGAATGTGGATTTCAGTGCTGGTTGGATTTGGAAAGCAAATACCCTCCCTAGAATTAAGACATTTCTCTGGATGTGCGCCCATAACAGTATTGGGGTTAGGAGTTGTCTCATGAAGAGAGGTGTCTGTGAAGAAGATTTGTGCCCCATTTGTCAAGAGGAACCGGAATCAGTTCTTCACGCTCTTCGTGACTGTGCTTGGGTTAAGCTGGTATGGTCTAAGATGGGGATTACAGAAGCAAATCAGGTTTTTTGGGATAGTGGGCTGCTGGACTGGCTTCATTGGAACGGAAATCATACGGGCATAGGGACCGACACAAGTGTATCCATGAGGTTGCCGTGGAAAATTAAGTTCTCCTTTGCTGTTTGGAACATCTGGAAAAGCAGAAATAATTTTGTTTTTCAAAGGAAGAGGCTGAACCCGCATTTAGACTTACTTATTTCAAACCAAGTCGCTGAATTCATGCATTGTATTGCCTCTCCTAGAGTACCCGTCCACAGAACTATGCAGAGAATTCGATGGGAAAAGCCTCCGGTTGGGTGGATGAAGTTGAATACGGACGGCTCGGCGTGTGGTAAGCTGAGTGTGGCTGGATGTGGGGGAGTGATAAGGAATGATCGTGGGCATTGGATTGCGGGGTTCACCAAACGCATAGGAGCCACAAACAGCTTTATAGCTGAACTGTGGGGTCTAAGGGAGGGTCTTATGTTGTGCTGCAATCTTAATATAGCCTTTGTCATTGTTGAACTTGATGCAAGGGCTATTGTGGATGCTATTAGTAATGATCAATATGTAAACAATGTCATATCCCCTGTTTTGGATGACTGCAGATGGCTGATCTCCTGTTTTCACCAGATTCTTTTCAAGCATTGCTATCGGGAAGCAAACCGCTGTGCTGACAGCCTAGCTAGGATGAGCATTAACCAAGAAACTGATTTTGTTTCCTATGAGAGCCCGCCTGTGGACGCTCTGCAGGCTTATGAGGATGATTGTAATGGGTTCTACGTGTCCAGGCTGTGTCCTGCTCCTTTTGTTCTTTCTTAGTTGTTAATGAAATCGTCTTTTACCAAAAAAAAAAAAAAGAACTGAATAGAACTAAATTGGACCGAACAAGACCTAAGTGGACAGAATGGACTGAAGTATACCGAAAAAGACCAAATAGGACCAAAGTGGACATAATGGACCGAATAAGACCGAATAGGACCGATGTAGACTAAATATAATCAATGTGGACCGAATAAGACCAAAGTGAACCGAATAGAACCTAATAGGATGTAAGTGGACTGAATAGAACTGACGTAGACCAAAGTGGACAAAATGAACCGAATAAGAGTGAATAGACCAAACTGGGACCGAATAGGAACAAAGTGGACTGAAGTACACAACATAAATGTAAGAGAAACATGTTTGTAGTGGTAAATTTTGGTTTAAAAATCAAATAAATAAAATAACAATGTTGTGAAACCTTCAAAGTAAGGTAGCAAATATAGATATAGAGTATATATGATATTAAGTTTTATTTATTAGTTTTTATTTAAACATGCAATTCATGCATCATAAAATAAATGTAGGACATTCAATGTTTGGCACCTTATTGTCAATTTGGGTTTTGATGTATTTGGCATCATAAAAAAGAGTGCACACAATTATTATTGTAACTGAATTTTTGTTTGATTGCATGGGCTCTACGCATATTTGGCATGTGAAGATTGGATGATCCTCCGGTACTTGGTCATGATGTGTTTCTTCTTCTATATGTTTCGCTAATGTTTTCCAAGGTGGGTTTCTCATGGCTTGAAAGTTGAAACTACAACTAAAATGTTGTTTAATTTTTTTTATGAGAGTTCTTGCTTCTTATATCGATGTATGGGTCAAGCTTAGCCTAATTTTTTTAATTGTATATGATATTTAGGAAAGTAAGTCGACAACACATCATTTACTGTGTCCTTTACTATGAAGGAATTTGTGTTGCATACAACCATGTTTTGGAAGCAAGTCAAAAAACTTGAACGTCACTCTAAGAAAAACAATTCCTAATAGAGTCTAAATGCAAGCTACATATTGGGTGTTAAACGAAATGGTTGACATTTGATTAGTTTTTGTCAAATAAATAAGGAATTATAAAAATAAAAATTATGAGTCAAATAAATATAGAATTAAAAAAAATTATGTGAAAAATTATGAGTCTACCAAAACTTATATGACATAATATAGAAGAGTCCAAAAACTAATATATGATTCGAAGCCAAGACATAAAACTTATATATGATTAACAAATAATTGAAATTTTATTTTATATTATAGAAAGTGTAAAAATCCAACTTATAATGGCATTTTATTTGCACTTTAAAATTAATTTCAAGTGATCATAAAATTTCATAGCTCCTCACATTAGCCTGTTTGAAAAAGGCTGCTAATATCAATTTCTTAATATTAATCTATGATTAAAGACATTTTTTCAATTATTTAAGGTCCGTTTGGTAAAAGATTTCTAGTAATGTTGTTTAAATTTTGTGAAAATCTGTGTGAGTAAAAAAGTGTGGAAATACGTATTATGGTGTTTAAATAATAATTTTTGTTATTTAAATCCTATTGCCAAATGGGGTCTCAAGGGCCTATTTAGTTTGAAATTTTTAATATCATTATTCAGTTTTTAGTATTATGAAAATACGTGTTTGAATATTATAAAAATGTAACAAAAGTGTTATTGAAAACCCTGAAAATTGTTATTTTAAACACCGGTTACTTGTATTCTTTTTAAAACAAACACAGATATAGAAAGAGAGGGAATGCGGTTTAGAGAGAGAGAGAGAGAGAGAGAGAGAGGCTGTGTGTTTTACTGTGTATGACTAGTAGTCTAGTAGTACTACGACGCCGTGTAAGGGAATGAACGCGGTGAACGGAGCGAGCTCTCGAACCGTACTGATAACCGGAGTGGGCAAAGGGCTCGGAATTGCTCTGGCCTTAGAGCTCGCCGAGAGAGGCCACACCGTAATCGGGTGCGTCCGCACCCAGGATAGGCTCAATTCCCTCCAATCAAATCAGACCTCCCTGACTCCTCCCACAACCACTTGCTGACGTGGTCAGTCCCTCTCTCATTGGCACATGAATCATTTGATTATTATTATTATTTTTGATAAATGTGTTATCAACTTATCATTTGAATCTTACTAGTTAAAATGTGCTAACTCTGTAGAGGCAAAGGATTTCCAGTTTCTCTTCCCATTCTTCGCTCATTTTTGCTTTGCAATCTGTAGGGTTTTTTTTTTTTATGATTCCAACAAAAAGATAGAGGGTTTTATTACATTTTGAACGAATATAATGCTAGGTGGTAATTTGTTGGGTAGTGCAGCATTTTGGATCATTGCAGTCATCATATCTTGATGCTGAGGTTTTACTATGCTTCTGGTTTTGGTTGTTGCCTGTCATTTATTCTGAATTTTTCGTATATGCGGCGGACTAATATAAAGGTAGTTCCACTAAAAAATGCAGGTACCATCAATAAAAACAACAAGATATGTCAATATGTAAAAGGAATAGCAAGTATGTTGCGTCACTTCATCCCTCTGATGCTTACGAGGAATCGAGGAATTATTGTCAATATGTCTTCCGGGTGGGGAAGATCTGGCGCGGCAATGGTATATTGCTTTTTATCTTGATTAGACGGATGTAAACCTTTTATTTTTGTTAAATTACTAATTGTTCCAAAAGCTTAAGCTAATAAGAAATGGTAAATTTAATCATTTAACTATAGTTCTAACACTTTTGATTAAATATTATAATGTGATTTTTAAATCCGCTACTAGACATAGACATTTCTTCCGAAAGCAGTAGCATGAGTTTTAGTTAATCTTCTCAATAAAATGTGAGGATGCTTTAAAGAGAGAAAGATCATTATTTTAATGGTGCCAAAACTCTTGGGCCAGTTGGCTCTGCCTTTGTAGTCTTTCAGAATGTGTCTTTCATTACCCTTGTTCCAAAGATTTCTGTGGCTTGGAACATATGAGATTCTAAACCAATTCGTTTGGTTAGAAGTCTGTATAAATTGTACAATCTCTCTGTTGAAGGCAGTCAGGTTTTAGATTCTGCCCCCGGGTCGATTGAATGTCTGAGTCTAGAATCAAAAGTCAAATTCCCGGAGTTATCTGCTGCAAGCTTGATACTGAAATGGTTTGTGATCATGTAAATTGGATTGTTTGCTGGAAGATTGACTTTGGTGAAAAATGTAGGAACTAGGTTTATTTTTTGCATGTCCACTGTGAAGTGCTCAATTTTGGTTAATGGTTGCCCATCCAGCTTTGATAGTAATTCTAGAGGATAGAGGCAAGGAGATTCAATTGCATCATTATCCTCTTCAATGTAACTCTCAACAAAATGCCGAAGAGGGTGATTGGAGGAAGCTTCTTATTTGGTTTTAGAGCTCAGTGGAGTTGTGAATTTTGAGTATTTCTCGTCTTCTTTTTTTAAACAACACAATCATTTCCTATGATGTTAATACTGATCATATTTTAGCTATCAAGTCAGTTCTTTTATATTTTAAATTAGATATGGGGTTAAGGGTTAATCTTAGTGAAAGTGAAATAGTTCTTGTAGGGATGGTGGAAGGAGTCAATGGGCCGGTTGCTAGTATGCGTTGTAAGGTTTATTCTTCACTTAAAGAATTATTTGGGCATGCTGTTAGGCTCATCATACAAGGAAGTGGCAGTTTGAAATTCAATCTTGGGAAGACGGTTGGTAGGATGGAAAAGTTATATATGTCAAGGGAGGGAGGTGTACTCTGTTCAGTATACCTTCCCATGTTGCTAATAAATTGGAACTATTACAGTGGGATTTTTTATAGGGAGGTTTGGGTGGGATTTTTTACATCATTGTGCTTCTGGCTATCGCCAGGGAGCTGTGCTCATTTGCTCTCTCCTTGTTTGGAGTTCATTGGGTGATGCAGTTGAAGGTTATCGATGTGTTTTTTCTTTGGAAAAGTTTGTTTGGAAGGCATGGAAATGGGTTGATTTGGAAAGCTACACCTCTTTGCTTGCTTTTCATGGATCAACTAGTTATATTATAAAAAAAAAAGATTTTGTTTCCCAATTAAAATTTTCATTTGTTTTTTATGTAATCTTTGTATACATATCGTATACTTTAGGTTTTCCTTCAAATAAAAGTTATTCGTTACTTATCAAAAAGGTTCCAACTAATCCTTTTTCTAATAAAGTTATTTATCTCTTATTAAAAAGTTCCAAGTAAACTATCTTTAAAAGCTGAGATTTTAAGGATGTGTACAAGACCAGAAATACTTAAATTTTTAGTAATATGTAGATTTGTAAATTATTATAATGATATTACTTTATGCAATTCTATCTGAGAGTTTTGCAATAGCCTTATCTTGGCCTGTGTATGTCTCTCATGATAATATTGGCATTTTGGACTCCTTTACCAATATCATGTGTCTTCTTACTGAAACCTGATCATATTTTAACAGGTTGAGCCTTATTGTGCATCAAAATGCGCTGTAGAGGGTCTGACCAGATCTGTAGCAAAGGAGTTGCCTGATGGAATGGAAGTTATTGCACTTAATTCAGGTGTAATAAAAACTGACATGCTCGAGTCATGCTCTAAGCTCCTCTCACAATGCACTGCTTCCAAATCTATGACTACAGGCATGGAAGTCCATGCTCACATGATCAGATTTGGATTATCTGAGGACCCCAATCTTCGGAATCATTTGATTAATTTGTACTCAAAGTGTCAGTGTTTTGTGTATGCACGGAAACTGGTTGAGGAAAGTACTGAACCAGATTTGGTTTCTTGGTCTTCTTTGATATCTGGGTATGCACAAAATGGGCTTGGTGAGGAAGCCCTTTTGGCCTTTCATGAGATGCATTTGTTGGGAGTTAAGTGCAATCAATTTACGTTTCCAAGTGTTCTTAAGGCGTGCTCGATGACAAAGGAGTTAGAGCTGGGGAGGCAGGTTCATGGCATTGCAGTGGCAACAGGGTTTGAGTCCGATGTGTTTGTTGCGAATACGTTGGTTGTTATGTATGCAAAATGTGGGGAGTTTGGGAGTTCGAGGAGACTGTTTGATACAATTCCGGAGCGGAATGTTGTTTCATGGAATGCTTTGTTTTCTTGTTATGTGCAGGGTGATTTCTGTGGAGAAGCAGTGGATTTGTTTCAGGAAATGATTTTGAACGGAATAAGACCCAATGAGTTTAGTTTGTCCAGTATTCTGAATGCGTGCTCAGGTTTGGGGGATGATAGTCAAGGAAAGAAAACTCATGGGTATTTGATAAAGCTTGGGTATGATTCTGATCCATTCTCAGCAAATGCACTTGTTGATATGTATGCAAAAGTAGGAGACATTGAAGATGCAATTGATGTTTTTGAGGAAATAGCAAGACCTGATATTGTTTCCTGGAATGCTGTTATTGCTGGCTGTGTTCTTCATGAGTACCATGGTTGGGCTTTAAACATTTTTGCACAAATGAAAAGGTCAGAAATATGTCCAAATATGTTTACCTTATCTAGTGCTCTTAAAGCTTGTGCTGGCTTGGGGCTCAAGGCATTGGGTAGACAGTTGCACTCTAGATTGATAACGATGGATATAGAATCAGATTTGTTCGTGGGTGTAGGACTGATAGATATGTACTCAAAGTGTGATATGATGGATGAAGCGAGGATGGTTTTTTATTTGATGCCAAAAAAGGACTTGATTGCATGGAATGCTGTTATCTCTGGGCATTCACACAATGGGGAAGACATGGAGGCTGTATCCCTTTTCACTGAGATGTTCAAGGAGGGAATTGGATTCAACCAGATTACTTTATCCACAGTCCTAAAATCTACAGCTAGTTTGCAGTATATCAATGTTTGTAAACAAGTTCACGCACTTTCTGTAAAATCAGGTTTTCATTCTGACATTTATGTTGTAAACAGCATTCTTGATACATATGGAAAATGTAGTCATGTTGAAAATGCTGCAAGAATTTTTGAAGAATGCCCAATTGGAGATCTGGTGTCTTTCACATCCATGATCACTGCTTATGCTCAATATGGTCAAGGAGAGGAAGCAATAAAGCTCTATTTGCAAATGCAAGATTGGGGAATCAAGCCGGATCCATTTGTTTGCAGTTCCCTTCTGAATGCCTGTGCAAATTTATCAGCATATGAGCAAGGAAAGCAGATACATGTCCATGTTCTGAAGTTTGGATTCATGTCTGATGTCTTTGCTGGGAATTCCCTAGTCAACATGTATGCAAAATGTGGAAGCATAGATGATGCAGACCATGCTTTCTCTGAGATACCTGAGAGAGGAATAGTATCATGGTCTGCAATGATCGGGGGGCTTGCACAACATGGGCATGGGAAACAGGCCCTCCAACTGTTTAATCAAATGCTTCGTGATGGTGTCCCCCCCAATCACATAACTTTAGTTAGTGTCCTTTGTGCATGCAATCATGCAGGTCTGGTAACTGAAGCCAGACAATATTTCAATTCAATGGAAGAGTTGTTTGGTATTGAACCAATGCAAGAGCATTATGCTTGTATGATTGATCTCCTTGCGCGTGCTGGAAAATTAAGTGAAGCAATGGAACTCGTGAACATGATGCCATTTCCAGCTAATGGTTCAGTTTGGGGTGCACTTCTTGGAGCAGCAAGAATCCATAAAAATGTTCATCTTGGCCAACATGCTGCTGAGATGCTTCTAACTCTTGAACCAGAGAAATCTGGTACCCATATTCTTCTTGCAAACATTTATGCATCAGCTGGCATGTGGGAAAATGTTGCAAAGGTAAGGAGGCTTATGAAAGATAGCAATGTGAAAAAGGAACCTGGAATGAGTTGGATTGAGGTCAAAGACAAGGTATACACCTTCATTGTGGGAGATAGAAGCCATTCTAGAAGCAAGGAAATATATGCCAAGCTTGATGAGCTGGCTGACCTTATGAATAAAGCTGGCTATGTTCCCATGGTAGAGATTGACCTACATGATCTAGAACATAGTGAAAAGGAGCAGCTTTTATTCCACCATAGTGAAAGGCTTGCAGTTGCTTTTGGTTTGATTGCTACTCCACCAGGAACTCCCGTTAGGGTGAAGAAGAATCTTCGAATCTGTGTGGATTGCCATGCCGCATTCAAGTTCATCTGTAAAATTGTCTCAAGGGAGATTATCGTGAGAGATGTCAATAGATTCCACCATTTTAAAGATGGTTTGTGTTCTTGTGGAGACTTTTGGTGATTTCTGTGGGGGAGAAGTGCTACCTTTCTTTCCAACCAAGTATACCCCCTATGTATACAATTCCCCTTTCTTTATCTGACAGAGGCATATTGGATGCCTATCATGAACCTATGGCCTTTTCTTACTGTGATGTTTTTTGATGTCTAGGTGACTCATCTTTTGGCGGTTCAAAAACAAATGCAAATGATGCCAATGAGCTCTAGCTCAAAATTCAAATGGTGCATCCTACTTCCTTAGGCTTCGTTTGGTTGGGGGATGGAAAACTGGAGAGATAGAAAATGGTGGGAGATGAAATGGTGGGAGATGAAAAAGTGGAGGGATAGAAGAGATTTTATTTTTCACTCAAGTGTGTTTGGTTGGGACCCTCTAAAATCTCTCCCCATTTCCCTCTTCACCAATCACTCAAAAATACCATTTTCTCTTCCCTATTTTCCATCCCCCAATAATCACCCCAACCAAATGCACCCTAAATGATGGGATAGAGGGTAAGATTGCAGTTCAAGACACATATGGTGTGTTTGTAACTTAAACAGAAAAATGCAAATGTCAAAACTGGGATTTAAGATAACGTGATATGTGTAATTGCTGTTTTGATTCATAGAAAGCATTATATACACCATTCGCTTATGTGATTTATTTTTTTGTTAATATTTCTTTGTCAGGTCCCCAAGATTTTTCCTATGTATATTGCTTGTTCTATGTGACTTTTGTTCCTTTTCGGTGGATATACTATCAGTTCAAGAAATGGCATTACTATCTTTTGGTAAGCTCTACAATATTGAGAATTTGTTATATTCCATAATTGCATGAGTTCATTTATTTATTGATTTATAAAGCTTAATTGGTTTTTTAGGCAGTGGGGTATTGACTATTGAGTTCTGGTAGTTTTTGGTTATGTTGTTACTAATCATAGGTCCATGTGTCATTTCTGATAGATATTTGTGTGAATTTGGAGGGTTGGAACCATGTCAGAAGATAGAAAGTGGATAGGAAAATGAATGGTAATTTGTGAGGGCTGTGTGATGTGGCAAAAATTTCCTATTTCTATTTATATATATATTTCATTAATGCATCCCATTGAAATCTTGAGGGATTTTTACATTAGTTTTTAATTTTAACTTTGCCCCCATTGATCCAGAGTTTCTGGAGACCATGACACGTGATCATTTTACATTGTTATATGTATATTTCATTGTTGGAGTAACCTAAGATGAAAAATGAGGGAGTGACGTAACTGTTCTTGTGTCTCAGGATGTTTGCTACTATGCATATATAATCTTCTTGGTCAAACTTCTTTTGTATCCAAGGAATGAAAAGCCTTTTATGGTTTGGTTCTCATTTGCTGAGCTGAGCAAGTACTCCTAGGGTACTCTGCAGTCTGCACCTCTATTGGGAAATGATTCACGTCCTATATTTTGGCTCTATGTTACTGCAGGGAAACATTAGCATGGGCATTAATTGCTTGGCGCTGTAGCTTGGTTTTCAGTTCTGTTGTCAAAATTGTTAGTGTTCTTATACTTCTTTTACCTGGTGAGTTGGACCTTCTTTGTTTAGGACCTTAGGTGGCCTGCTTTATAATGTACCTTTAAACAATGGTCTAATGCTTTCCTGGGGAAGGAAAAAGAAGTATGGTTTAAAAGTGAATAATTAAAAATTGTAAAAAACGAGTCAATTTCTTCATGGATTTTATGTACTCTGTTAAAATATTTATAAATTTATAAAATACAATATAATAAATTTTAAGTTGCCAGTGAGCTTTAACTCAAATGGTACCTCTCTCTTTATAAAAGCAAGATGGAGGGTGAGGTAGTGGGTTCAAGACCAACCTGTGCATGTGTGACTTACCAATCCACACATTTGGCTTTGAATGCTTCTTATAATTGTTAATCTGATTCTTTTAGGGTTCTAGAATCTTTTCATATTTCAGATTGCAGTTGTTACATATACATTTTCTGGTTAGATAGAACTGAACTTTTTTACACATGCAAGAATTTCATGCTAGCTTGACCCCAGGGTGGGAATCTTGTGGTCAAGCACCTTGTCTTAGTGCTTGGATTCGAGTCACGCGGGACACGTTAGTACCGGGGTTGGTGGGGCCATCTAACACGGGTTTAACTTGTTACGGTGGAAAATGACTTACTCCCAAGATTTCGCTTTTTTCTGTTCAGCAAAAAAAAAAAAAAAAAAAAATTCATGTTTGCTTAGGCCATCTTAAGTTTTGACTGGCTTTAACAAAATGTAGAATTGTATGGGTTTCTTTGAGTAGGTTTGGTCATTGATACCCTACTTAGTTTATTGGTCTAAAACCTAGAAAGCACGGATGCGGTTGGGAGGGTGCCGCACCCGAGTCCGACGCGGCTTGACGCGGGACGTGGCGTCCAACGCGGTTGCCCGCGCGTCGGTGCCGCGTCTGAGTTTTTTTTTTTTTTTTTTTTTTCTTCTCGGATTCGCGCTGACTCGGCTCGATTCGCGCCGACGCGGCTAGATTCGCGCCGAATCGGCTTCGATTCGCGCCGAACTGGGCTGATTCGGCTAGAATTGGGCCGTATCGGCCATATCGGGTCGTATCGGCCGACGACCGAAATGGCCGAAACATGCCGGAAACGGCCGAAACAGGCCGAAATCGGCCTTGAAACTAGCCGGAAAAGCCGAAATTCTCACCTTAGAGGCATAGTAATGTGTTTCTTGCCTTCTTCTTTCTTTGTTTTGTGAATCAAGGCATAGTAATGTGTTTTTTAAAAATATTTTAATAGTAAAAATATATAGAAAATATAAATAAAAATATTTTTAATAATTTTTTAATCGCCGAGTCCCGCCGCACCCGCACCCTACTTTTTCAAAAATTGCCGAGTCCCGCACCCGTACCCGCACCCGCACCCGAGTCTCGAAACGCACCCGTGCTTCATAGTCTAAAACCCATGTCAACTATCAAGATGCCTAGAGTTATTGATTGCTGAAATTCGACTTTGTTGAATTACTAGATTTAGGTTTCAAAAAATTTGCATTGGTGATTGGCTCACTGTTGCCTTTAAAGTCTCAGACAATATAATTGGTAACATTTAGAACTGTGATTCCTTACAAATTACTTTGGAGGGTGAAAAAGTAGTGCACTTGTTGGCCTGAAGATTGTTCTAGGTTTCATTTTGCAGTATTAATCTGTATATTTAATCGTGTTAGTATTTATGCCTGTGCAGATAGTTAGAGAGATCTTCCATAATGATAGTTACAGAGTTCAAAGGATTTTGTATGTATATCCCTGTCTGATAATAGGCTTTAAAACCTTAACCCTTGACCAACCAACCCAAGCATCATAGGTTACTCATAGTCCAACCTTAGTGCTAACAATATTTTGGCAGGGAACTCTCAAAAAAGGCACAGAAAGCTAACAATATTTGGTGGTGCTTAAGTGGTTTGCTCGGGGATCAAAACTGCTTATTCATGTACATTGTGTGCCAAGCCTTGTTTACTGTAGCAACCATGGCACTTACAGTCCCCATCTTGTCATATGAATTGCGTGTGATTTTCCAAATACTGTGTATCTGCATCTGTATGGAATGGTGGAAGCTTTCTGCTAGATGTAATGCCTAGGCAGGTGATTCTCCAGGAGAAGAAGAAATCAGAAGACAAACTCAGCAAGATCAATCCTCAGGTGTGATGGAAGATACCACGATGACGAAACTCTACTGAGACAGACAGGTAGAACTTTTTTTAGTCATACTCTGTAGAATTTTTTTAACAGTATCAAGTGTTTCTTTAGCACATCAATGCTAATGATTTATTTGTTAAGTTGGATCTTAGGTTATAAATCTCATTTGCTATATGCACCTTTACAGATTGAAATTTTGTAGAATTCAGACTGGAATCTGATCATGGCAGTGTTTCAACTTTCAACTTTCAAGACAACAATGTCCCGCTGTGTATTGTGATAAAGTGCACCCCCCTGTATTACTATTTTTTTAGCTAGGTGAAGTTACTGCATTTTGAGCAGCAAACTTTGTTGGCTATAAATTCTTCCATTTTGCAAGCTAACGATAATTTCATAACGGTAATTATGTCAACTACATTACATTGATTACAGAGATAAGTACTAAGCAATAACTAAATTGATGGAGATGATATCTTGATCAAGCTACAATGTGCTTAAGAAAACGTAACCACTTCAGTGATTTGGTAATAAAACTACAACTTATACTACTTATTTACATTAACACGATAACAAGACTTTATAAAACCCTAAACTAGTGAATTAGAATTTAGAAGTCAAACAACAAGAGAAGTCAATATGGAATTTATCTTTAATTGGGATGCGAGCCTTTATTTATATTTTAGGTCTCGATGGTGATCAACGGTTACTTGTTACATATAGAGATTTATCCTCAAATTTCTAGGACACTTGCCCAATGCGTTATTGAACAAGGTTAACTTCTCCTTTTAAATTCCAAGAACTAATCAGCACGCCTAACTCTTTATGTTTTAAATAAGGCACTACCACCTTATCATCACACTTTAAATATATTTATAAAATTTTAATATTTTTTTACATGTGTTTAGAATAGTTCCTCCCTTTAAATGACTTTGCCCTTAAAATTAGTGCCTAATACATTAGGAAAAAGAATTCAATTCATACTGGTTTGGTGGAAATTGTTTTGCAAATATAATAGACCTTGTTTGGTCATCTAATTTTTGTTTTCCAAAATAATAAAACTTTTTTTTCTAAATATTATATATAAATTTTTAGAAACAAAGACACACAAAAAGATAGGAATCAATGAGGTTTTAAATATGTATTTGAAACCAGTTTTTAAAACATAATTTTGACATAATTTGTGTCTTTCTCCTATTTTTGAAAACACAAAATAAAATAAAGGCTAAAATCCAAATTACATTATCTATATTTGACTGAAATTCATTTCAGTTTTCTAACTCTACTTTTGTTTAATTGAATTATAGAAGTTTCAAATTTATTAAATTCATTTATTTCATCCAATTTCGTTAAAAAATTTTCATTAAATTTTTTTTCATTAGTTAATTACATTCACAATTTGCATTTTAGCCCCAAAACAAATGTGGTTCAAAATTTTATCTCCCGGGGTGAGTGTGGATCCGGGTTGTTCCGGAATTGTCCTGATTCCTAATAAATCCACCCCACACCAGTCCACACCACACCCCGGATTTCCAGGACACGTATATATATTGGCCTCCACTCAAAACTTTACAGTTTCCAAAAATACTCTGCGTTGTGTGCATTTTGTCTTACATAGAGAGAGATAGAGAAACAGAGAGAGAGAGAGGCTGTGTGTGTGTGTATGAATAGGAGGAGTAGTACGACGTCGTATAAGGGAATGAACGCGGTGAACGGAGCGAGCTCTCGAACCGTACTGATAACCGGAGTGGGCAGAGGGCTCGGGAGAGCCCTGGCCTTAGAGCTCGCCAAGCGAGGCCACACCGTAATCGGCTGCGCCCGCACCCAGGATAGGCTCAATTCTCTCCAATCAGACTTCCCTGACCCCTCCGACAAGCACTTGCTCCTCAATGCTGACGTGGTCAGTCCCTCTCTCTCTCTCTCTTCTGTTTCGGTTTGAGATTTTTTTGTCATGTTGTTAAATGATTGCTTTAGATTTTGTCATGTTGTTACATCACCAAAATATATAAATGTGCAAAGTTAGTTTTTAGTTTTGTTAGAATTGTTGTTGTGATTGTTGTGAGTGAAAAAAAGAGGAGAGAGAGGGAGAAATAAAAAGAGTGGAAGCAAGAATTAATGTGGTTTGGCATGATCATGGGTTTTATGTCCGTCCACATGGACGGCTACATCTTACAATGAACCCAATGTGCGGTTTATATAATATCTCTAAGAAGTTCAAATACTAACATTTTTTACATAAATTTTTGCACTATTTGAAATTATGAACTGTTACAATAAGTGGGGGAGGGTGGATTTGAACCCTGGCCCTTCGTGCACCGATGACAACAAGATACAACAATAATTGTGAAAAAAAAGTTGTGCAGGTTTTTTTTCTGTCACTAAACCTATTGTTTTTGCTTTTTGTTTGATAGGTAATATAAGAACTATTATTGATGAAAAAAATGAAAAAGAAACAATCAAGAGACTAAACTAAGAGAAGAAATAAACTGAATAATAGAAGAACAATCTGTAAAACCCCAGCACCGAGACCAATTTGTAAAACCTATTGTTTTTGCACTCAGTGGGTTTTGTCATTTGTGATAGGAGGAAGTGCTATTTTACTTGGCAGTGTAGATAGGAATGATTTCTTAAATTCTAAATCATTCATTTAACATTGAATGGATAGGACTTTCAGAAAATTATGTATGTAACTATGTATGTATGTATTGGTAACTAGTTTACATTTTATTTGTAGGTAATAAGGTAATTAAATTACATTTAATTTTGGCATTTTGGAAATGTGAATATGATTTGGAAATTGTGGTATTTGGTGAATATCTATAACTGCCTCTTTCATTTTTCATGATGTTGATGACCCATTCGAGATGATGATGATGATGATTCTTGGCATGGCCAAACAGGACTCTAAATTGATTTTACACCTTGCGCGATGATCTTGAAACAATTTCATGGGATGGACATTCCCAATGTTATGTAATAGCTTAATAGCCAAAATGACTTATACTAATCTAACAAAATTTTGTGTTTATACTTTGTAGAGATCTAATAGTAGCATTGAAGAGCTGGCGCGCATTGTGATGGAGAAAAAGGGTGTTCCAGACATCATAGGTATATTTTTACTTCTCCTAATGCTGGTTGTATTCTTTCTTGACTGTGCTTTAACTTCAACCCATGGGTAGATTTCCAGTTAATGTTCCTCGGAAAATAGTTATACATATTTTTGCCATTCCAACCTGTCACTAGCAAAAAGATTTATTCTTGTATTATTTTTTGGATAAATAATGAATTTTTTTTTTTTTGATAAGTAACGAAAATTTTATTAAAAAACAAAAAACAGCCAACCCGAGTACATTGGGAATGTACTATGGGGGCATAAATCAATAACCAAGATTACAACGATCAAGTAAAATTGGAAGGGAAGAACAAGAAAAATGACAAAAGACCACACTCCAATCCAGGAGTGTGTAAAAAAAAAGACTTAATCTCTAACATAGAGTGTTCACATCCCTCAAAGCTTATAGCATTCCTTTCGCGCCAAATACACCATAACAAGCAATGAGGCACAATTCTCCACAACTCTATATTTCTATGCCGTCCAAACTTACCCTGCCAAGACTCAAACAACTCAATAACCTTCTGAGGCATAACCCAATGAATTCCAAACAAACAAAACACCAACGACCACAACTCACAAGCAATGGGGCAATGAAGAAGAAGATGATCAATTGACTCCCCACACTTCTTACACATATAGCACCAATCAAGAACTAGCACACGTCGTTTGCGAAGGTTATCTGTTGTTAAAATCTTACCTAAGGAAGCAGACCATGAAAAGAAAGCTACCATTGGAGGAACCTTCGATTTCCAAATCATTTTCCAAGGAAAGGATAAGATGGTAGGAGGGTAGAAAGAAAGATAGAATCCTCTAACCTCAAAACCTCTACTCCTTGCTGGCTTCCAACAAACCCAATCCAGACCCAATCCCCGTACCGTCGTAGAGTAGACCATATCCATAAACAGATCAAAGGATTCTTGTTCCCAATCCTGTGAAGGACGACGAAATTTAGCATCCCAATGAATCCTCCCACCAAACTAACACATAACCTCCGCTACTGAAGAATCCTTTGTCCTACTAATACAATAAAGTTCCGGAAAAGCCTCTTGGAGAGTACGATCACCACATCACACATGCTTCCAAAACTTCACTCTAGTACCATCTCCCATATCATACAGAAGGTGTTTAGAAAAACTCATCCAACCACTCCTAATATGTCTCCACAAACTAACCATTACGCACTGGTCACCTTTTTCGTGCACCAACCACCCCAATCATTCCCATATTTCACCTCAATAACCCTCCTTTATAGAGCTTCGGTCTCCATGTCATACCTCCATAACCATTTTCCTAACAAGGCAGAATTAAAACTCCTCAATCTTCTAATACCCAACCCTCTAACCTGCAGTGGCTTACAAACCTGAGCCCAACTGACTAAGTGTAATTTAGGTTCACCATTAATACCACTCCACAGAAAATCTCGTTGTAACTTCTCCATACGATTAGCCACCTTCCCAGGTAAAGGCAGAAGGGAAAGGAAGTATGTAGGTAAGGAGGAAAGAGTACTTTTAATAAGAGTTACCTTATCCCCCTTAGATAGATACAACCTCTTCCACCTTGCTAATCTCCTTTCCATCTTCTCCAAAATAGGATTCCAAACTGACAACTCCTTAAATTTAGCTCCTAACGGTAGCCCCAAATATCTCAATGGAAGAGAGGATTGCCGACAACCCAACATTCCCACCAAAACATCCATATTGTGCACCACCCCTATAGGAACCAACTCAGATTTCCCCAAATTAATCCTTAAACCTGAGACCTCCTCAAATCTAGCTAGAATTGCTCTCAAACTAGCTATTTGCGTAGGATCAGCATCACAAAAAATAAGAGTGTCATCAGCAAATAAAAGATGAGACACCATCACCGAGTTACCAGCCGTATTACCTACAGAGAAGCCTGAGAATTGACTAGTAGTAGCAGCCACATCCAACATACGACTCAAACCCTCCATAACAATATCAAATAGCAACGGAGACAGGGGGTCCCCTTGCCGAATCCCCCTAGAACTACCAAAGAAATCAGAAGGACTACTATTGATCAGAATGGAGAATTTAACAGTAGAGATGCAACACATTATCCATTTTCTCCATTTCTCTGAAAACCCACATCGCTGAAGCATATACATTAAAAAACCCCAATTCACATGGTCATATGCCTTCTCCACATCCAACTTACACAACACTCCTAGAACACCTAAAATAATGAATTTTATTGAGACTAGAAGAAAATAAGAGAGTCACACAAGTATACAAGTATGTAGGATGTATACAACTAGGGACAATACAATCAAGCACGAAAATTACCATGATATATCAAACCACAAACTGAACATGTAAAGATACTCCCCACAACAGACATCCAATCTAACAAGGTTTTAAAGAAAAATATTTTAGATTTGATAAAGACGGCTCAGAATCCTAAAAGCATTGGTTATTTTTCTCCCTTCAAAGACACCACATCAAACAATGGGGAGCAGCCATCGAAATGACACCATTTCGATGCTGACCAAACCTACCTTGCCAACAGGCTTGTAAGTCAACATCCTCGGCATTGCCCAAAGAACTCCAAACGATCCGAACACCATAGCAATAGGATAATGAAGCAGCAGATGATCCACTATTTCCCCATTACATTTGCATGTATAACAATAATCCAATATCCAAATATTCCTTTTATGCAAGTCGCCAATTGTCAAGATTTTTTCCAAGGCTGCAGTCCAAACAAAGAAAGCAACTATAGAATGGGTCGTTGGCTTCCATTTGCTTTTTCAAGGAAACAATTGATCCCTAGTGCGAATCAAGACCCTGTAATAGCCTCGAACCTCAAAACCCCTCCTCTTATATGGTTTCCAACACATCTTATCATCCCCACCCCCACACAAAGATATACCATAAATAATATCCATAGAGTTTGACAATGATTCCAATTCCCAATCCTGTACAGCATGTGAAAGTCAAATCCCATTGAAGAACCCCATTGGAGAACTTAATAAGATCTGCCACAGAAGCCTCCGTATCACAATTAATCCTGAATAAATCTGGGAGACACACCTGTAGAGAGCTCTCCCCACATCGCAAATCCTACCAAAATTTCACTCTAGACCCATCATCTAAATGACTTCAAGTGTTGGAACAACCACATTCTAAGAGTGTGGTGTGTTACTTCAACTACCTTTCACAATTTTATATCATATTTTACCCATAGTTTTCATAATTCATGTGCTGTATTGTTTGTCTTTGGAGATATGAAGGTATTTTAATTGATTTAATACTTGCGCAAGTGATGGAACTTGAGGCTTCAACTTTGTAAAATGTGGTTTTGGAGATGTCCATCATTGCAGCATCACCTTTCATGTCAACTTTCAATATATGTATCATGCACATTTTGCATACATTGAATTTGGAGGATTTTATGTCCATGGTCAAGATATTATGTTATGCTCTTTAGTTAGCCCTGCTCAATGAATAAGTTAAAAAAAAAAAAAAAAAATCTCGTTGGTACATGAATTGTTTGATTATTATTTTAATTTTTTATAAATGCGTTATCATTTGAATCTTGCTAGTTAAATTTGCTAATTTTGTAGAGGCAAAGAATTTCAAGTTTCTCTTCCCATTCTTAACTCATTTTTCTTCTTTAATGTGATTTGTGCTTTGCACAATGTAGGGTTTTATGATTCCAATAAAAGAAAGAGGGTTTTATTACATTTTGAACGAATATAATGCTAGGTGGAAATTTGTTGGCTAGTGCAGCATTTTTTGATAAATAATAAATTTTATTGATGGCTAGTGCAGCATTTTGGTTCATTGCAGTCATCATAGATTGATGTGTGGTTTTACTATGCTCTTGGTTTTGGTTATTGCCTGTCATTTATTCTGAATTGTCGTATATGCAGGACTAATATAAAGGTAGTTCCAGTAAACAATGCAGGTACCATCAATAAAAACAACAAGATATGGGAGGTTCCTGAAGAAGATTTTGATACTGTTATTGATACAAATGTAAAAGGAGTAGCAAATATGTTGCGTCACTTCATCCCTCTGATGCTTACGAGGAATCAAGGAATTATTGTCAATATGTCTTCCGGGTGGGGAAGATCTGGTGCAGCACTGGTATAATGACATGATGCTCTAAATACATCTGTTGCAAATATTATTCCTTCTTTCTATCTTGATTAGACAGATGTAAACATTTTCTTTTTGTTAAATTACTGATTGTCCCAAAATCTTAAGCTAATAGGAAATGGTGAATTTAATCATTTAACCATAGTTCTAACACTCCCCCTCAAGTGTGGGCTTGGACTCCCCCTTAATAAGTGGGGCCCAACATGTGGGATTTTTAATATTTTTAATGGGAGGTAGAGTAAAGCTAGGGATCGAACTTATGATCTCTTGCTCTGATACCATGTTAAATTATCAATTGTTCCAAAAGCTTAAGCTAATAGGAAATGGTGAATTTAATCATTTAACCATAGTTCTAACACTTTTTATTAAATATTGCGATAATAATGTAATTTTTAAATCTGCTACTAGACAGGCATTTTTCTGAAGGCACTAGCATGAGTTTTAATAAATATTTTCAAGAAAATGTGAGGATGCTTTAAAGAGAGAAAGATCATCATTTTAATGGTGCCAAAGCTCTTGGGCCAGTTGGCTCTGCCTTTGTAGTCTTTCAGCATTGTTGGAATGTAGTGGTGGCAGATGTTATGAACTTCTTTCAATAATTTTAGGAGACATGTAAGTTTGGGAAGTCATTGAATGTGTCTTTCATTACCCTTATTCCAAATATTTATGTGGCTTGGAACATAAGAGATTCTAAACTAATTCGTTTAGTTATAAGTGTGTATATATTTCTGGCAAAGGTTTTACCTAATAGGTTTAAAAGAATGTTTGGGAAGATTTTTTCTGAATCGTAGAATCTCTTTGTTGAAGGCAGTCAAATTTTAGATTCTGCCCGAGTCGATTGAATGTCTGGAGTCTAGAATCAGAAGTCAAATTCCTGGAGTTATCTGCTGCAAGCTTGATATTGGAAATGGTTTGTGATCTTGTAAATTGGATTGTTTGCCGGAAGATTGGCTTTGGTGAAAAATGGAAGAACTAGGTTTATTTTTTGCATATCCACTGTGAAGTTCTCAATTTTGGTTAATGGTTGCCCATCCAGCTTTGATAGAAATTCTAGAGGATAGAGGCAGCAAGGAGATTCAAAATGCCGAAGAGGGTGGTGGGAGGAAGCTTCTTATTTGGTTTCAAAGCTCAGGGGAGTTGGGAATTTTGAGTATTTCTCATTTTCTTTTTTAAACAGTACCATCTTTTCCTATGATGCTAATACTGATCATCTTGTAGCTATCAAGTTAGTTCTTTTAAATTTTAAATTAGATATGGGGTTAAGAGTTAATCTTATTGAAAGTGAAATAGTTCTGTTAGAGATGGTGGAAGGAGTCAATGAGCTGGTTGCAATTATGCATTGTAAGGTTTGCTCTTTACTTAAGAATTATTTGGGCAAGCCGTTAGGCTCATCATACAAGGAAGTGGCAGTTTGAAATTCAATCTTGGGAAGATGGTTGGTAGGATGGAAAAGTTATATATGTCAAGGGGTGGGTTTACTCCCGTTCAGAATACCTTCTAATGTGGCTAATAAATTGGAGCTATTACAGTGGGAATTTTTATAGGGAGGTTTGGGTGGGATTTCTTACATCATTGTGCGTTTGGCTACTGCCAGGGAGCTGTGGTCATTTGTTCTCTCTTTGTTTGGAGTTCATTGGGTGATGCAGTTGAAGGTTATTGATGATTTGGTTGCTCAATGAAATTTTTTATTTGTGTTTTAGTTAAATCTTTGTATACATATTGTATACTTGAGTTCCTTCAAGTAAAAGTTATTCATTACTTATCAAAAAGGTTCCAACTAATCTTTTTTCTAATAAAAGTTATTTATCACTTATCAAAAAGCTCCAAGTAAACTATCTTAAAAAGCTGAGATTTTAAGGATGAGTACAAGACCAGAAATTCTTAAATTTTTAGTAATATGTAGATTCGTAAATTATAATAATGATATTACTTTATGCAATTCTATCTGAGAGTTTGGCAATAGCCTTATCTTGGCCTGTGTTAGTCTCTCATGGTGATATTGGCATTTTGGACTCCTTTATCAATATTATGTGTCTTTTTACTGAAACCTGATAATATTTTAACAGGTTGCACCTTATTGTGCATCAAAATGGGCCATTGAGGGTCTGACCAGATCTGTAGCAAAGGAATTGCCTGATGGAATGGCAGTTATTGCACTTAATCCAGGTGTAATAAAAACTGACATGCTTGAGTCATGCTTTGGCGATTCAGCTGGTCTGTACCAGGAGCCTGAAGCATGGTAAGTGTTTTTATCTAATATCAGAATTTAATGCTTTCTTTATGGTATTTATGTTGTTCATTATTGGAATTTTTTGCTTTCTTTATGATATTTATGTTCCAATATCAGAATATTTTACTTCCTCTATGGTATTTTTGTTGTGGATTGATGAATTTTCCAGAAGATGTCTTAACATGTTCTTATCTGAATAATTTTGTGGTGCTTACATTCTTATAAATCAATTATAGCAGTATATACCTTTGCTTTGGCTGGTTCTATTTGCCTCCCATGCCCCGCCCAATAAGCTGAAAAACATAGAATCAGATTCCTTTGTTGTTCATTATTGTGAAATCTTCATTGAGAACAAATCAAGAAAATGTAATCCTTTATGTTGATCCTACAAGAAATCCTACTGTTCAAAAAATTTGAAACTGAATCATGCATGTGTTGCCCAGAATTTAGAGGAAATCCCTATTCTATCAAACAGACAAGGCAAACATCTTGTGCTGAAGAACCTTGTAAGCAAATGATATACCCTAGAAAGTGAGAACTTTGAATTGCCTTCGCTGGATACAGCTTGAAAGCTCATACAATTTAAAACTAGCTGCCAAAGATTTGAGGATGACATAGGTGTGGAAAACCTTGAATTCCCTTAACCTTCTTGTAGAACTGTGAACCTGATGGTGAAGGCATTTCATTACCACTGGTCCACTACATGCCTTGAAATTTGAACAATACTCTATCAATTCCTTAGGGGTGTTCATGAGCTGGGTTTGGTTGGGTTGAGCATCAACCCGCCAACCTAGCTGATTCGATTGGTAGCATTTGATGCCAATTGAAAAGGATAAGGGCCTGTTTGGTTTGTGACTTTGTGTTGAGGTTGTATTCATTTTCTATTTTCATTTCCTATACTCATTTTTTATACTCAAATCTTGTGCTCATTTTTTGTTTCCATCTATTTTTTTGTTTGGTATCATTTTTTGCTTTGTCTTCCTCTTCACTTTTTTTTATGACAACCACCAACAAATAAAGAGAGTGTTTTTTGATGTGACAAGTCAGTGATAGTGTGACCGACAAATTTGATTTTTTTTTTACAAAAATGCCACTGTATTCATTTTCAAGAAAATGAAAAAACCAAAAAGTTGTATTCAGTTTTTGTATTCAAATTCTATTTTTTTTGGATACTAAAAATGAAAAATGAATACAAATACAAAGCCAAACAAGTTTTTTAGTGGTGGGTCCCACAAAAAATTGAAAATGAATACAAAATACACCATTTTTTTGCTCAAACCAGACAGGCCCTTAGCTCTCTGACTGCACTTCCTTTTCAACTTTACGGAACTGACTGGTTCCATCGAGCTTGCTCATTGATCACCACCAAATTCCATTGATGGCTGAATAAATTTCACTCAACATCTCTATTTACAGTCACAAACTTTATTGAAAAAATCCCCAAACCAACAACAGTCATGCCCAGATTGGCTGTTCAATGCCTTTTAATAACATCAATGAAAAATTTGAATCCCATGTTACAAATTGTATCAACCACCACCAGGATTTGGACAAATATTTTGAAGTTAAATTTGCCTAATGCAGTTTGGTAAAGCTTAATGGTGTGTTTGGAAGTTCAGAGAGAGAGGAGAGTAGGGGGTAAGGAGGGGAATGAGAGGAGAGGGGAGGGAAATAATTACCCCTTCCCTTAATTTGGATGTTTTAAAATTAAGTGGAAAAAGGGAATAGATATGCCTCCTCTTTGTTTGGATGTTTTAAAAATTAAGGGGAGAAGAGGGGAGAGGAGTGTTCATATAAATTGATAATTATGACCATCTCTTGTTAGTTTTGAAGAAATAGATATAAATTGAACTCATAAAGGTAAAATTGACAATTTAATTTTTTTATTTTTAAATATAAGTGAAAACCCTCCCCTCTCCTCTCCCTCCAAATAGCTCTAATTTAGGGAATTAACAAAGAGTTAGTAGGGGTAAGATACCCCTCCAAACCCATCGCCCTCCCCCCTTAACAAATATCCAAACATGGTTCATTAAACCGTCTCCGTCCCCGTCCCCGTCCCCGTCCTTGTCCCCTTGCCTCTACTCTCCTCTCTTCCCCCTCTATCCAAACAAGGTGTAAGGGATGAATTGGTGAAGATAGGGCATCTTTAGTGGCACCACAACTGTTGAGAGATGAATTGTTGGTGAATGGCGAAGATGAGAGAGAGAGAGAGAGAGAGAGAGAGAGAGAGAGAGAGAGTCATTTGGCGGGTGATAAGATTAAGGAATAAAGAAATCCTTTGGACAATAGGAAATAGTCATGTCTCACCATATTAGGCCAGGACGGGTTTAATGAGTGGATTTTGCTAAAACAAAACTGCCATCCGAGCATTTAGAAATTTCAGGCTATTGGGCCCAATACCGACTAGCCTATTTGTTGTGATGATTGTGCCTTGTTGGGCCCATCAGATTTATGAATGACGGTACCTGATTTGTGTGTTCTTTTTTTGATAGAAAACAAATTTTATTGAGTTTAAGCATAAATTTATTAGGGTTAGTTTCGTGATAAAACCCAAAGTTTGATGTTGGTTACTAATTAAACCATGAAGTTCTAATTGCATCAATGTCTACCCCATAGTTTCAAGCAAAATTATTACAATCTGGATCCTGAATGAGTCTCTGTTAGGGTAGTAAAATTTATGTTGTTGGACTAAAAAATATATGTTCTTCATTTACAACCAGGGCTTTGAAGGCGGCTACAATGATACTCAATCTTACAGCTGCAGACAATGGTGCATCCCTTACTGTTTGATTGAAGTATCCACTCAACACATTAGCCTCAGATTATGCAAATACTGTCTGATTAGGAGCTTTGGACCAATCAATCCAGAAATTTTTTCTCTCCACATCAATTTTGAAATTAGATTGTAAGACACTTGGTCTGTTAGAGTGTGCTTGACAGGCCAATGGAAATATTGTTCTCATTGTAATATTTGCAATTTGTTTTATGGAATAGAATCTGATTATTAACAAACATTAGGAAGTTTGATTGTCAGGGGTAGGCCTAGAAATCTGATTTCTCAGAGCTGTCAGGAAGATATTCCATCCCGTTCTTGACAACTTGAAGAGGTTGGTGACACCAACAGTCATGATTAATTAAGAACGAATGAAATTTCATGGGCACCACAATTATTCTGGCATCTGATACTGTTTTGTTTCAATTTAATTTGTCATCATTAGCTGCTGTATTGGTTTTTGCAATTATTAGTCAATAAATTATTTAGAATGTTATTCTTTGCACTCCAAAATTTCTCCTTTGGACTAAATTACACTATTTACCCTTTTTATTTGGTGGTTTTCATAGTAACATTGGCTTTTGCGTATCAAGTTTTGTTTCTTTCTCAAAAAAAAAAAAAAAAATTTGTTTCTTATAGACCCTTCCCATTTTACCTCGTTATGAAACTATGAACAATCTTACGTGAAATTATACTTTTATGTGTGTGTAACTGTGTATAGTTCTTTCAGCATGGACCTACTTCTAATTCTAATCATTATTAATATTTTTTGAATGCTTTGGACTTTGGATTACCTCTCAATAGCAACCATCTCCCATTGAAAAAGAGGCCTGAAATCCTGTTCGGGCTTGGAGCTTTCAGAGATTCATATCCTGAATTACTCCCTTAAATCTTTTTTTTTTTTTTTTTTTTGGTGGGACTCGTTCAAACTTCTGGTTTCAGACCTACCTTCAATTGCATAAGTCCTTCCAGATCTTACCTATATAAAAGAAAGTCCTTCCAGATCTTGAAGCTAGCAGGGGTTGCTTGAATATAAAACTACCTAAAATTATTTTATGAAATACTTGTCAATCTCTTTAGGATCAGAAATCCAATCATTATCCCCTACTTTAATTCTGTTCATTTAATTCCTTCTTCTCTTAATAATTGTGGATACATGGAAAAACTTTGTGTTTTTGTCTCCTATAAGTCACAGTTACTGGACTTTTTTGCTTCCACACAAACTCCTGCCTTCTGATACATTCATCCAATTTTAGTCGAAGAAATTATAACATATTGAGATTCTGGGCTGTGAGATATAATTTTTTATATTCATTTGACTTCCGCAAATTTAATATTTTGACGGGTACTATGTTTATGCATTCTAGGATTAAATGCATTGTCTTTCTTATATGTTTGATATGAATCTTCTCTTTGTTTAATTTTGATTATGATTTCTTAAGAAATTAATCTTAGTTTATTGTCAATTTTGATGTTCATTTTATTAATGAATGTTAGAGGTGGATGTTTATTAACTTTTTTATTTTATTTTAATCCTTTATTTTGGATGTTTGTTATTAATTAGGGATGGATAAATAGTTTGTATTGGTCAGTATACCCTATGAGACTTCCAATTGGGTGGGTTGGTTGCCTAACACATTCTCATTTGGTAACTTCACACTAAATTAGTAGGGGATGTAGATCGGACTATTTATTTTTTGAAATGATGTAGGTCAGATTATTTGTGTTAGTAATGCACTTTTGTAATTTAATTTTCTTAGATTATAAGTAAGACTATGGGTCTGTTTGAGATCCGCTTATTTTACTGAAACTGAAAACTTTTTGCTGAAAATACTGAAGATAAAGGTAAAAGTTAACTGAAATAGTACAGTGAGACTTATGAATAGTACCAAAAAGTGCAATAGGACCCATGAATAATAGCAAAAATAAGCTGAATAGTAAAATAAGTTGGCAAAATTAATCATGCCAAACGGACACTATAGCGCTGTAATTTTTATATCTTTAGAATGTAACTAGGATTTAATATGATGTATATTCTCATTTTTGAGTAAATATAATTTATTTTCAATTTAATAGAACTAGAGGTTTTGTAATTCTCTTTATAATAAGATAAGTGATTGTTGGGGATAATGGGATAAATAATGAAAGAACACAAGAACTTTGAAGGCTTAGAGGTATGAATGAATTGCTATCTTTAAGACAATATTTGCCTCCAGTCAAAGAGTTTGCTCAAGGGTTATAGACAAATCTACGTACAGGATGTAATTAAGTTAGAATTCTTTCAAGAAGTTAACTTGGTAAATTATGTGAATATCTCTCTAATAGTGTAAAAATCTGTGAAATTGTATGTAAGTTGTACATTTTTTCCTCCAATCTTAAGAAGATCCAAAAAATTGAGTGATACTAAAAATGCTATAAGTTTTACTACTTAAGTCTTACAGATTGATGTCTCACTAACACAGGAAGTAATTCAAATTGAATGTTCTTGTATTGTTGTTGAATATACCATGAGAGAGAGAGAGAGAGAGAGAGAGAGAGAGAGAGGTATGTAAGACTTCAGAACCAATGTTCTTGCTTTTGAACTTCGCATAATTAGTTTTTTTTTTTTTTTGATAAGTAATAAAAATATATTAAAAAGAAGAAGGGTGTCACCTGAGTATACAGGAAGTATACATCAAGGACAAAAACAAATCAAGTGCATAAAGTACAAAAGTCAATGAAACCATGGACTGAAGAAAAAGAACGAAAGCCTAACACTGCAACCCAAACTAGAAGAGTCTTAAGGAAGAAGAGTTTAAGATCTGAAATTGATCTCTCTAAATCCTCAAAATGCCGGTTATTTCTCTCCTGCCAAATGCACCACATCAAAAAATGGGGCACAACCATCCAAATAGTAGCATTCCGATGCCTCCCAAACTTTCCTTGCCAACAAGCCAGCAGCTCCACCATTGTTTTCGGCGTAACCTAGTGAATGCCAAACAAAGTAAACACCAAAGACCACAAATCAAAAGAAATAGGGCAATGGATAAGGAGGTGGTCTACTGATTCCCTATTTCTTTTACACATACAATACCAATCCAAAATCAAAATCTTCCGTTTCCTAAGATTATCAATAGTCAAAAAATTCTTCAAAGTTGCAGTCCAAACAAAAAAAGCAACTCTAGAAGGGACCTTCAACTTCCAAACAGTCCTCCAAGGGAAAGACTGATCGAAACTTTTTGTCAAAACTTGGTAATAAGAATGAACAGTAAAACCTCTTCCCATAGCAGGTTTCCAACACATTTTATTGTCCCCAACTCCTCCCAAAGAAGCTCCATAAATTTTAGACATTAAACTGTAAAAGGATTCCAATTCCCAATCTTCACTGTATCTTCTAAAATTTAGATCTCAGAAAAGAACACCATTTGGAAACTTTATCAAATCAGTCACATAGGCTTCCTTATTTCGACTTAAAGAAAAAAGTCTCGGATGGTGTACACACAAAGAAGTGTCCCCACACCAAATGTCTTGCCAAAATCTAACAATAAACCTAGCCCCAACCTCAAATTGGATGTGATGAACAAAAGATGGTCAACCAGGGCTAATAGACTTCCACAAACTCACTCCATGAAGGCCAGTAACAGGAAGAAAGCACCAACCTCCCCCTTCACAACCATACTTTGCCCCTATCACTCTCCTCCACAAGGCCTGTCTCTCATTCCCAAATCTCCATAATCATTTTCCAAACAAAACTTTATTAAAACTTCTCAAACTTCTAATAGCTAAACCTCCAGAATGAAGAGGAGCGCAAATCATAGCTCATTTCACTAGGTGAGTTTTTTTAACATCCCTATCCCACTCCAAATAAAATTTCGTTGAAGTTGTTCAATACGGTTTGCAACCTCCACCAGAATAGGAAAAAGAGAGAGAAAATAAGTTGGAAGATTGGACAACGTACTCTTAATAAGAGTAACTTCACCTCCTTTTGATAGATACAGTTGTTTCCAACCTGCTAACCTCCTGTCCATCTTCTCAATAATTGGACTCCAAATAGAACTATCTTTGACATTAGCACCCAACGGAAGACCTAAATATTTCATCAGGAAGGAGCCTTGCTTGCACCCTAGCACATCCATCATATCTGCTATATTTGGAACCACACCCACAGGAACCAATTCAGACTTACCCATATTAATTTTCAACCCGAAAACAACTTCAATCCAAAACAGCACCAGCGGAAGAAACAGAATCTGACCAAGATCAGCATCACATAAGACCAAGGTATCATCAGTGAAGAGAAGATGAGTTGCCTGCAAAGAGTTACCCGTGGGACCCACCCTAATACCAGACATGAGCCCATCCCTCATTGCCTTATCCAACATTTTACTAAAAGCATCCATAACAATGACAAACAATAAAGGGGATAATGGATCATCTTGTCTTATACCTCTAGAGCTTTCAAAGAAAACACACAGAGTTCCATAAATGAGAATGAAGAATTTAACAGTAGAGATGTAGAAGAAAACTGATCTTCTCCATTTTTTAGGAAAACCACAATGATCCAACATATAAATGAGGAAGTCCCAATTCACATGATTATATGCCTTCTCTACATCCAGCTTACACAACACCCCAAGAACTCTTGATTTCAGCCTACCATCCAAGCATTCATTGGCAATAAGAACAGAATCTAAAATCTGTCTTTCTTTGACAAAAGCATTTTGAGATTCATAAATAGTATCCCCAAGCATCATTTTCAACCTATTAGCTAAAACTTTAGCAATAATTTTGTACACCCCCCAATTAAACTAATAGGCCAAAAATCCATTACCTTCACTGTATCAGATTTTTAGGAATTAAGGATATGAAAGTAGCATTCAAACTTTTCTCAAACTGAGCATTATCAAAAAAATACTGAAAAACCTCCAAAAGATCGGTTTTGATAATGGCCCAACAAGTCTGAAAAAATGCCATAGGGAATCCATCAGGTCCAGGAGCTTTATCACCATCAAAATCCATGACCACCCTAAAAATCTCAACTTCCTCAAAAGGTCTTTCCAACCAGCCAACCTTATCCTCAGAAATCCTAGAAAAATTCAGCACATCCGGATGAGGACAAATTTGTTTATCTTTCGAGTAAAGACTTTTATAGAACCGAACAATACCCTCCTCAATAGCTTCCTGATCTGATGTTAACACTCCATCAATATTTATACTGCCAATACTGTTACTCTTTCTATTAGAATTAGCCAACTGGTGAAAGAATTTCGTATTGCTGTCCTCCTCCCTTAACCATAGCACCCTCGAATTCTGTCTCCAGCTAATCTCCTCCAACAATGCAGTCCTCTCAATTTACAAGTGAATTCTCTCTTTATCATGCTTCTCATCAACAGAAAGAGACACCTTCTCTCCTCTTTAGCATTCAGGGCATTCAAATCATTCCATAGTTTAATTCTCTTAATGGTTATATTTCCAAACTCGGTTTCATTCCACTTTTTTTAAGTCTCCCTTTAAAGATTTCAATTTCATGGCTAACCTGTAACTTGGAGTTCCATAAAAATGATAAAAGTCCCACCAAATTTTTACCTTCTCCACAAAATCATCCACTTGAAGCCACATGTTCTTAAAATGAAAAGGCCTACGTCCCTTACGAATATCACTACCCTCCAAAGAAATGGGAAAGTGGTCTGATAGAACTCTAACCAGCCTTTTTTGATGAATGTTTGGATAATGTTCCTCCCATTCTGAAGAAAAGAGGAAGCGATCTATCCTGGAGCTAGACAAAGAGTTTGACCAAGTGTAACTACCACCCTCCAAAGGGATATCTATTAAACCATTAATTGAGATGAAATCAGAAAAATTATACATACCCTGAGTGAAGTTCTCCGCCCCCAAACGTTCGAAAGGAAAATGAATAGTATTGAAATCACCACCTACACACCATGACAAATTCCACCAACTATAAAGACCTACCAACTCCTCCCACATTAGCCACTTCTCCCTATCCACATTAGGACCATACACACTAGTGAATGCCCATTCAAAATTGTCTCCTACATTCCTAAATTTACAAGACACCGAAAAATCGCCCACTGCTTCTTCCAACTTCTCCACCACCCTCCTATCCTACATTACCAAAATCCCACCTGATACACCTACTAAACTCAAGTACACCCAATCAACATGTTGACAACCCCAAAGACTTTTAATAAATCCCCTAGTGATAAGATCCATGTTAGTCTCTTGCAAGCAAATGACATCAGCCCTCCAAATTCTAATAAGGTTCCTAATTTGGAGTCTTTTATCCTTCTTATTCAGCCTCCTCACATTCCAAGAGATTATCTTCAAATTCATTGGGACACAATCACAGCCCTTTCCCTATTGGAACCTCTTGCTTTACTAGAAGTGGAATCATAATTAATAGAGCTCACCAAGGTCCTTAACTCTCTTAAACCCTTACCTCCACCTTTTTTTTTTTTCCTCAAAGCATTCTTTGTAGCCCTTTGTCTAATTTTCTCCTCAATAGCCAAGAGGAAATTAGATGCAAGTTCTTCCAAACCTTCAATCGAAGTCTCCAAAATAGAGCCAAATTCTTGAAACTTGCTTGGAAACCATGGTGACATATTGGAATGATTTCTAGACTGACCATCTTCCAAAAAGACAGATTATCGACTTCTTAGGTCTCAATAGACTTCGATATAGCTAACGGAGTCACATTTAAGGGTTCTAAAATATCCGAACCTCGTCGATCAAATTCAACCATCTCGCCACCTTCTTCAGATCGACTCTCAGAATCTACTCCACCACCACCCTATCCCACTCAGATTGTACCTCTAAAGGCCTCGAAGAATTTCCTAAAAAATCCATGGCATTAAGCTCATCCAAAACAGAGCCCCTAAAATCCATCGGCACCACTACTCTCTTCCCATCACCGAGAGCTAAAACCCACTTGTCCGAAAAGCCCCTCGATTTATTCAAGTCCACAGCATTATCAAATAAAAGTTGCTTGATTTATTGTTGTACCAGCGCATTATCGACATTGGAATTAGACTTTGAAACCACTATATCGGTGCAAGTAGGAGCTGATATTGGTGGAGTGGAGACTAAATCAGCATGTAGGTTCTCAAGATTCTCGTAGTTACGCACCTCACTGACCAAAACTGGTTCCGAAAGAGGGTTGGGAGCTAGATTTAGAACTTGTGGTTCTAGAAAATCAAAACTAACCTTTGGGTTTTGGATTGCAGACTCAGATTTGCCAATATCAGAGCATGCACCATCATCGGCAAAGGAGGAAACCACCCCCATGTTCACGGGCACCACCTTGGTAGGAATATGAGACTTAGGGTCAGCTTGGGAAAGAGATGAGACACTCGACACATTTGGGAGCACTACTGAAGGACTTCTCATGTGATTGTGGTGTAAAGAAAAGGCTGGCTGCTGGCTTTTGGGCTTTTGAATAGACCCAATATGGCCCAAGAAGTTGCCCTGAGGCTTCTAAGCAAGTTTTAATATGAGTCTGTTCTCTTTAGCAGGAGCTGGCTCTTTAGTAAGAGTTGACTGGCCACTGGGCGTTAAGCCCACTTCCTTAACCTTTGAAAAAACAACACCCCACTTCCCCTCAGACCCATGTTCCACACGGAAACAAATATCCAAGGTCAACTTCCCTTAATACTGTTAGTAACAATTCCATTTATCACCGACGTAACTTCCCCCAAACCCAGCTAATTCTTTTCCAGGAAGATCATTGCTGAAATCACATTGATTTCCACTAGAATTTGGGATTTTCAAATTTTGAAACTCCGACAGTTCCATAGATTTTCTGCCGCCCCTCCTGTAACACCACAGCAGGATGCTTGGGTTCACTGTTTCTAATCTTGGAATGTCCTGTCGGAGAAGAGAATCTTCTAATGTCTTCCTTAAGTGAAGACCAAATCCACGCCATCCTCTCCCCAATTTTCCTTCAGGTATCACTATGGACCCTCTACGTCGTCCATGAATGAGTTCAGAAATAAGCAAAAAATTTCCACAAGCATTTGACCCCAACTGAATAATAAAAATCTTATTTCCTTCCCTAAACGATCTGGAAAACTGCACAGGGGATTGTTTAGATGCCAACTCTTCCACGTTAAACAACAGCCTCTTGGCACTCTCCTTCCCCAAAGTGACAAAGCGTGAAGAATCTCGACATTTTTCAAAAATACGTAATAGATAAAAAGTACCACCTTCTTCGATAGAAAATTCAACATTTTTGGACTTGACAAAGAAAAACGTGGAACCTCCCATAATAATATAATAAAAAACAATAACAATCAGAATGAGAGCAAAAATCTATTACTAATCCGAGGTAGCCAGGCCTCCTCCCCCCTAAAATTCAGAAAGAGAAAATTTTTTCTAGCATTCTTTAGTGCCCTCTATACAACGGGCAAATTGCTCACGCTTTGGATTTGAAAAAAATTGGGGTTCCAACTTCCAAGTACATGCTACAAACCCAATGCCACACATTAAAACAATCTATCCAAGTAGCTTTATCTTGTTCTGGGGGAGAGGAAACTGAAGATGGAGGAAGAGAGCTGGGTGGGTCTGCTTGCACAAGTAGGACAATAATCATCATTATTATAACCACAATTCTCCTCACATTCACATTAGTTATACCCATAGCTTCACTTATAGTTATCTCTCTTTCAAAATGTTAGGTTATGTGAGAGTTTAATACAAACAAAGGCAGTAATTTATAAACACAATTTTAAAGTAAAGCTTTCTTAGTTGTTAAATCATTATTTTATTCCTTTAAAATCTCTTTCTCCATCACACAAATTTTTTATTTGAACCAAGACTTAGTCTTGAATAACGACGATTGGGAAACTTTTGTAGCTCAGAATTAAGTTACTTTCTAATAAACTTTTGTCTCTTGGCCTGTACATAAAATTATATGCCTTGAAAAAGAGCCACTGCAATTTGAAATTTTAAGAATTTTTTTTAAATTTTTTTTTTTATGATATTGATAGAGAAGCAAATAAAGCATGATTTTATGGCTTCATAGGGGTTGATCTTCATTTGTGAATGATAAAGAGACATCACATCAAGCTTCACGGAAGATGCAATAATCAGGGACGGAACCAGGATTCAAACTTAGGGGGGGCCAAAGTTTTTTGTTCAAGAATTTTAGAAAGTTAGAATATTAATACTAGAGGTTGACAACAATGCATTATTGGCATTAAATTTTTTTTTTAAAATCAATAATAGATATTTATAATCAAGAGTTTTGTAAGTCAATTGGTACGTTTTGATATTTTCAAGGTCTGACTGAAGTTAGACCAATTCTTTATTCTATCCACATTATAAATTTTAAAAAAAAAATCTATTTATTCTTTTCACATAATTCTATACCTAATAACTTCATAATGCTATATATAAAAGATTCTTAAAAAAAAATGCAAAAACTATAGTTAAAAGCTCAAATCCATGTCTAGTATTACATTAATAAAACAACTAAAATAATGGTTAATTAACATCATGCACTAGTATTCAACGAAAAAAAGGGTGAGACAATTATCGGTGTCTTGGTTAAGGAATTTTTTATTTATAATTACTTGGTTAAGGTTGAGGTAGCATAAAGATGTGAGATCTTTTCCTTTACAAAATTTCCATTTTGAAAAAGTAGTAAAAAAAAAAAAAAAAAAAAAAGATCTGTTAAACAATCACATGATAATGAACGGTAACTTTGAGTCTTCAACTAGCTAAGGCACAAAGTTTATTACCAATAGACTAATCACACACATGCTCTGGTGGCAGTTTAGGTAAGGCACAAAATAGTAGATTGTTGTTTCACATGTGTATCACATTTATGCATGCGTGCTAAGTGTGTCCCAAAGTTAATAAAATATTAAAAATTAATAAAATTCTATCATTCAAAAAAAAAAAAAAAAAAATTTCCATGGGTTGTGTTAAAGAGCAGCAGCTCTTTAACAAAATAATTTTTTTTCATAGATTGAGTTAAAAACACCAACTGATCCAAGTTGCTGGTGACACTAATTAGTGTGTGGATGGAGTGATTAGCAACACAAGAGTTGTCTTTGTGACTATGGGGTGGAGTCATTTGAGAGGGACAAAGAGCTCTCAAATTAGAGGTAAAATTTGGGTAAAGATTATTGGGTTTTTGTAATTTGTTTTGCTAGGATTTATAATTGATTTGTTATAATTTTTTTTTTACTTAGACTGTGTCCAAAGATTTTTTTTATTATCGAATTGTTTGGTAGATTTTTCTTGTTGTCTAGATTTGTAAATTATCCAAATGTTTAGCTAAATATTTTTCTTGATATTCTTGGGACAACCAAACAATGGATGATTTGATAATTTTTTTCATTTTTGGTTTCATGAGTCAGCTTGTAAATTGTTTGGGAGAGGGGGGCCAAGTATATTAATTTTAGAGCCATAAGTAAATTTTTTTTGCTAATATATATACTAGGGAAATTTTTTTTTTCCAGATTTGATTATTACCCTAGTTTTGACGTGAGTTACGTGCAATAAATTCAGTGATGACTTCTAGTACTATTGTCATTGGTTTTTGCGAGAGTAATTATGAAATAATCTAATGATTTTTTTTTGTTGAGAAAATAATCTAATGAATTTAATACTGTAGGTATGTACTTGTAAGAGTGCTATTCATATTGGTAGCAATTGATAAAAACTTGATTTATGGAAGTGAAAAGGTAGAAACACATAGTCATAATTAAGTAACAACATATTTACCATACGGGAATTGAGAATTTGTAGCCAGTCAAGGCAAATGAAGTTAATTTGGGAAATGCGGTAAGACCGTAAGAGTTAATTAAAGAACTGGATTATGGACACAATCCAAACCTGCCCTCAGATTCAGACAATGTTTAACGCCTCATCAAGGACCTACTGTGCTGTGCTCTTGAGTCTTGAGTCTTGACACTGATATGTACTGGAATTGACTTGTAGTTGTGGCATAATCCGATGACCTGATCTCACTCTTTGTTTTGCTGCCCGCTGCACTTGATTATCGACCTCCTTTCGATCCAGATCGAATGGTCTTGATTTTGAGCTCATACTTGATCACAGCCCATATAACCAAAATAAAAAAAAAGGAAAATTTTTTTTCCTCTCATGGCCCCCAATTGTCTATTTTTCTGTTAAGTTTAACATAATTTAACATTAAAATACCAATTTAGCCATTTACTGCTTTTTGTTTTGAAGAGGGGTAAATTGGTTTTTTTCAAATTCAATACTTAATTCTGTAATTCTTTAACACCAAAAATAGATAGTAGGGGGGAAATTGAATCAAAGTTATAATTTTGAGAGTCAATCATGCATTTTGATAGTTCATGGGGGTAAAGTGTAAAAAATGGTACAGTTTAGAGTGAAAAAAATATGTAATTTTTCATTTTTTTAGGATAAAAAAAGGGAGAGTTGCAGGCGTGTTCACTGCCTCTGACTTACTTAAACCTTATCATACATGGCATGGGATCAGTGAAACACTAGATGGGGTGTACCACTAATCGAACACACAATCTCGTGCTCGTGAATATTATGGTAATGCCACAGTTTGATATATATATATATATATATTATAATTATTATTTATATTTTGAATTTTGATTATTTTATAAGAATAGTCAAACAAATATATGTCAAGTTGTGATTGATGAAGTATAAAGTAGAATACAAAAAATAAGATAGATCATAGATGATTTATATTCTGACCTGATAGCAGCTTCCTCCGATTAGGTTACCTCCTCAGGTGGTTGGTATGTTATGTTTCTATTTAGGTTTCTAAAACTGTGATTTGTGAGTGTGAATCTAAGACCGACTTTGCCACTCATCTAGAAGATCGTCAAAGTATTGATTGCATGATCTTATATTGGTTTATCAACACTTTTGTTGGTTCCATCAATAAGCTGATGCTAAAGCTTGTAAACGCCAAAACTGCCTACGATTACTCGCCAAATGCTATAGTTGTACGACTTGTACCTATGATGCATTGGTGCTATATCATATAGAGAGTAGAGACCAAAGTCTACCAGATGCGTCAGTAATTAGGTTAGTCTATTGCTGATTTTTATTCCTAAGTCACTAACTTTTGGGGGCAATTGGTTACTTCATAATAACTTGTACGACTACAAGTTATTTATGCATTTCATGATTGCTCTAATACAAGAAGACTTTGAACCCATATAGGCCTCTCTTTTGCAACGTATTAATTTTCTTCCATGTACAGATGCTAAAGTCATAGAGATTGTTTATGAGGAAAACTTTCGCTTAAAGAACTCCTTTTGCAAATACTGTCGACATCATGGTCACCTGGTCAGGTCAGAGAGAGAGAGAGAGAGAGAGAGAGAGAGAGAGAGAGAGAGAGAGAGAGAAATGATCAAACAAATAGAATTTGCTATGGTTACTTCTCTAAGTAAGAGTTTACTGTAACAATTGTGTAATTTTTTTTTTAAGAATAGACACCCAGATGTAGCTCTTTTTTTTTTTTTTTTTTTTTTTTTTTTTTTTTTTGTAGATTTGGGGGCTAAAACATTTCTGGAGATTTAAAACTCTGAATGCTAATGCTCTCATAATATTAAAAAGAGATTTAGCCATGTTTGTGTAATATTTATTAGAAATCAACTCAAGATTGTGTTATAGTTGAGAAATTTGGTGAGGAACTAGTAACCTTTACACTAGACTAGACTTGATTTGAAACCTTAACCATTTTGCTCCCACTATATTGGTTCTCGAATTTTTTGCCAATGAAATAGCAAAACAGAAATCCCAATTAATAGATAGTAATTTCATATTTATTATTTGTCTCAGGTACCACATCCCAAGATCATTCCTCAATAAAGATGAAAACACATTGATTTTGTTTGAGGAGATAGGCGGAACTCCTTCACCAGTGTCTTTCGAGACAGTCACGATTGGAACTTTATGTGGGAGTGCATATGAAGGTAACTTGTTAGAAATGTCATGTCAAACGGGACACACAATTTCTGAAATCCAATTTGCTAGCTTTGGAGACCCACAAGGCACATGCGGATCATTCAAGAAGGGTACTTGTGAGGCCACTAATAGCCTATCTGCTATACAAAAGGTAATCAATTAAACATATATATATTCTTAGTGTTAGCATTGCTACAAACTTGGTTAGATCTTTACGCTACAATCAATCATATGAATCATTGTTCTGTCATGTACAATGCACACGAGTCATTTACCACTTTTTTGATTTTGTTAACAGTTGAAATAACAGAAACAAGCCATTCCCCACCCATCTTTGTGACAAGCACCAGTCCTTGCATCCTCTTTGTCCCTGCATTGTACATCACACTGGAACGAATTACCACACCACCCAGTCCATGTTTTACTTCTGCTCTGGCAAACTTTGGCTTCGACCATCAGTACCTCTACACCAATTATTAAACAACAAGTAAACAGACTTGAGTTACAGTAGTCCTCTATAGTTGCTAAATCGCGCACTTTTATTGGGTTCTAAAATTTAAGCATTTACAACTTAGAAACTAATGCTTTGGTGTAATTGAAGATTAGCCAAAAAGGAAAAATAAATTAATTGGTGTACACTGAAATTAAACTAGTTGATAATCCGTATAGTACACTGAAATTGTACCTGATATAATTTTCTCTCTTATATATTCATATTTTTTTGTCTAAATATAAAATTTGATAATTATTAGGAGGTATTTATAATGATTGTGTTTGTATATAGATACTATACATTCTGCCATTTAAAGAACATATGATATGCCAATATTTTTTTCTTCATATATATATATATATATAAATAAATTTGTGAGATTTTAAAAGCATACGTGGCATATGTTAAGTAAGTAGCTTAATCGGCCAATGTAATTGAGCCGTGCCTAAGTATAGAATTGAGTTCAAGCAGCGACGTTAGTTTTAGAGAATTAAGGATTAATTCTCTTGTCGCATCCCTTTGGTGTGGGAACTCTTGGAGGTATTGGGATTTTAAATTTGTGTAAAAGCTTTTGTGCTACTTTTTATAATATTCTAGTGAAACTTTCTTCTTGACATTGCTCATGGACACAAACTTTAAGCTGAACCACATAAATCTTTATATATTTATTTTGTGTGATTGAAGTTTTTTTTTTTTTTTTTTTTCTTTTAATTACGAAATTAAAAAAAAAAAAATTAGAGTCTAAACGATGTCATTTTGACTCACTTAATGGCACCACTTAACTGATATTTAACGGAATACTACATTGACAAAAATTAAAACTTATAAGACTGAAATGATAAAACTGAAAGTTAGAGGACTGAAATGACAAAAGTTAAAAGTTAGAGGGTCAGTTTTGAATTTTTGCATTTTTATTATTATCAAGTATAGGTCTTAACTTACTTATAATGACCTAACTTTGCACATTTTTCATCTTATCCTTTAATTTTTGTTGTTGTTGTTGTTGTGAGTCTTCACATTGTAAGTCCTTTAAACCCATGGACGGAGCCATGGTTGGACTTGGAGGGCAATGGCCCCCTCCGGATCCCCAATATTAAAAAAAAAAAAAAAATACTATTATATGTATGAATACTAATTTTAGTAATTTTGTTTTATAAAAGTACAATTTTACCTCCTTAACAATATCATTAATTTTTTTAATATTATTGTTATAATCACAAATTTTTCTACAACATTTTTATAAACTATTAAGGTAGCAAATTCTTATTGATTCGTATTTGGGCCTACTATTTATATTATTTTTTTAATTATTAATAACTACTTATCACATCAACAATTTGAAAAACGTTTGTTTCTCTAGAATTTTTCTCATTTTAAAGACCATAATTTCTTTTTTATAAATCTAAAATCTAAAACAAAATATACAAGCCCAAAAATACCTTTCATCCCTTCCTTTTAGTAAGAAACTCAAAAAACTCTATTTCATAAAATTTCATCGTATACAATATAAAAATTTCATTGTATACAATATAAAAGGAAAAAGAGGAGTACTCTTGATCAAACTACGTACCGCCACCTCATTCTCTTTAGAAACCTTAACTAAAGCTTAGATAGCTCTCTTACGAAATTAATTTGGTCATTCTAGAAAAAGAAATCCGCGCAAAAAGCTTCAAAAACATTGTTGTCATTGAAATGAACTAAACCCAAGCAAGGCCTGCATGTACATGTAAAATGGGCTGGCTATTTTAAGCACTTCCCTTTTCTACTGCTTCCTTGAGTTTCCTCCCCAAAGAAAAAGCCAAAGGTGGAGGGACAGCATTTCCAATCTGCCTATGTTTGTGCTGTATATTACCTGCAAATTTATAGCTATCTGGGAAACCCTGCATGCACAATATGTGAGAGCAGTTAGAGGTTAGACAAGCTCATCTCATTTAGCAAATGAGAAATTTATTCATGAACTTCATGATGAGAACTTTCATTTTTTTTTTTATAATAATTAATCTACTTTTCATTCCATTCTTAATGCTTTTTTTTTTTAATCTGTTTTTCTTTTTCTGATATTATCAATCTGTGGCCTACTAATAGCTTGAAAAGTTTTCCCAGCCCATTTCCTGATACTCAGGTCATTGTTCCAACCTTACTAATAGCTTTCCCCAAGTAATAAATTCTCATTTCAAATGTATTATGTATCAATACAAGAAAAAAGTTCCCATTTCTGCGTATTAAAAAAAAAGAACAAACAAACATACCTGAGATCGAGCACATTCACGGACTGTGATAATCCTATCCTGCTCAGGATGAAAACACATACCAACCTTACCCATGGGCTGTGGATCTGTGACTGAGGTAGGGAAGTTTCCTTCCCAATCCAACCTTCCAAACAAGCCCTTCCATTGATTGTGTCTTTTGGCTGTATTTGGCAAGCACCAGGGTATTAAATCGGCCATTTGTCCCGTGGACAACCCAACCTGCATCAGAAAAAGACATTAAAGGTCTAAAACAACAAAAGCAATTATGAAGAAAGCTTATGCCAACTTCAGAACACTTCTTTTATTTTCTGTTAACTATAATAAACTTCATCCACTAGTCTCCTCTATTCAAATGAAAATACGAAATTTATTATCAATTTTACAATAAAAAAAACTTATAAACTAATGTAGTAGTAAATTTAATCGATGTCACCTTAACAACATAATAAGTTTTTTTTTTTTTTTTGATTGGTAAGACATCAATTTAAATAGTTATGTAATAAAATTGGTAATATCGTTAATTAATATCACTCTTATACCTTCTCATTTGGCAGGTCACGCCAATCAGCACCTGGCCGTTTTGGAATTCTTTTACATCGAATGAGATTCAGCTCATTCATCTCCTTCGAAATATGGTCTGTTAAGACTTGATTATCTCCTTGAATTTTGTGTTGAAACCAAGAAACGGGTTGGCTTTGGTACTGCAAAATAGAAGTTGAAAGAAGAGAACAATAGTAAGCTTCATCTCTTGTGTTCACAACAACAACTAAGTTTCCCCAACATGTATGTGTATTAAGTCCATATATGCATAATAGAGTGACTAAATTTTACACAACCATGAAAGGTAAAGAAATCCCACCTCCATAGTTGTTTTAGAAGCACCATTTGTAACAGCAGGGAGGTTCCCAATGGTATCTCTTACAGTTATTGCACGGAAAGGAGCACCATTTGCAGTGCTCGGAACAGCAGCATAGTGGGTACTTTTAGATAATGTGACCTTAAGCTCTGGACCTGCAAAGACATGCATGGGTTCTGGCCACTCAGGAAGGGTTTCTTCAGGAGAAGCTGCCCATATGAATGCACGTTTTCTAGACTGTGAAACACCATAGGCTCCAGCTTCCAAGATGCCAAATCTCACCTACAATTTATCAAAAAGTAAAGCAACCGGTGAGTCATCACAATTTTTATCTCAAACACAGTAGAGGCAGAAATTATATCACAAGAAAATGAGCAAGCAATTAACCATAAATTAAAATATTGTAACACTCAGATGATATATATATGGATTGAATTGGACAAGTGTGGGTTGTGAGGGCATGCTTGATTGATCTAAATGATTATAATGAACCCTAATTACTACTTGACTAAACCTTTTAAAAATATAACATAGATATGTCTAGCGTTTTTTTTTTCTTCTAAAAAACACATATTTCAAATTAGTAGGGCTATCCGTATTGAACATGTATATAGTACCGATACTCTTGGATACTCCAAGAAATGACTTTCATTTCTTTGAAAGTAATAGTTTCTTCTTAGTTTATAGTATATAAATGTGTTGCATGTGCTTTAGCATTTGTTACATAATATATGCTTAAAAATTATCAAGTTTTATATTAAATTATTAATTGATAAAAGTATTCATGTTATATACAATAACAACAGCAACAAAGCCTTAGTCCGACAATATTTGGAGTCAGCTATGGACCTTCAACAAATAAGTTAGGGGTTAAACTAATTAATTTTGTATGCCAAAGATTATTAGACTAGCTGATTGGCTATCCTATATGTAATATGTATATATTACAAGGATGAGGTTGGGGTTATTGAATATGATTTATTTTTTAACACTAACATGAGAAAAATCTCTATGTTCAATATGTATTTGTTTGTATATAAGTCATGACTCATGAGCATATATATACAAAGGGAGTAACGAAGGAAAGTGTTGACCTAGGGGCCTTGAGTATGTCGTAAATCAATATTAATTGATATTTCATGATTCAAAGTCATAATAATCTAATCCTAAATATATGTACATCATGATAATGACAGATATGCCAACAAGGGGTGTTTCATTTGACAATATAACAGCATAAATCTAGACCTATTACCTGATACCCCATCTCAAGGAGTGAAGCTAGGGTTAATCGAAATGTTTGCCCTTTGTTGAAAGTCACAAAATTTCTTACATTCTCAAGTAGGAAATACTTGGGACGGAAATAATCAGCAAAAGATAAGAACGCTAAGATCATCTCACATTGGACCTTACTCCAAGTGCTTTGGTTGAACCTATTCATTCCTGAAAAACCCTGAAAATATAAAAGTCTTAATGAAAAGCTCTTATATGTTAAATAAATTTGAAACTTCCTGGAAGACTTATTATTGCTGTGAAGTAGAAGACAGAAGCTCTTGGTACCTGACAAGGAGGTCCCCCATTAATGAACTCCACTTCCCCAGGCCGAGGCAAATTATTGATCACCTTTTCGTCAAGTTTTGCCGCTAACTCAGCAGCTTCAGAAGTTGATATACAATCATCTGCATCTCCACATGCTGACATGATTGCCCTGCAAATCCATTTGTCAATATTCAAGTAAAGATGAGAATTTACTAATAGTGCACATGAACATAATGTATTAGAGCATCAATACTACTGAGCTACATGTGAAATCAACCTACAGATGATATTGCTAGGAAGGTGTGTGTTGAGTATACACATGTGAGTAGAAGTGGCGTGAGGTAATAAAAAAAAACTTGAGAAATTAATAATATAACATGAAGTCCTAGACTTAGGTTTTAGGTTAAGCGGTGTCTTAACTTACTGATAAATAAATAGGAAGAAAATGATGAAGAGGAATAACAATTAGGATAAAACTTCATCCAAGGGCAAGCAACTACCTGAGAATAACATTGCAGTTATTAATAAACATCAATGTTTCTGGATGATTAAGGTTAAATGCTTCCCCTGCAGGCTCTTCGTATTCAATTGCCCACTTGGTTAGAGAAACACCTATAGGTATAAGAAGTAGACATAAATTAGTCACTAATTGAGCAATTAGCAAGCTTAATATAGGTCATGCATGCGGCTAATGAAAACCAAAAGAGGTTACCTGCTTGTTGTAAACCTTCAGATAAGCCGCCACATCCAGCAAAAATATCTAGAGTGGCTAGGCGGTTCTTATGGTATGTATTGGTTTGTATGTCTGTGTCATCAAAATTATTTTCTTCTTCTTTATACTTTCCTTTTGTCTTTCTATATGCAGAATCATCAACCTCCCTTTCTTTCAAGGAACTTAGTTTGATGTGAGCTGGCAACTGTCATTAAACAGCAATAAGGCTTTAGAGGGATATATACAGTTCCAAAATTTAATTCCCAGCATGATTATTGCAGACAGTGAAATAGAGGTTTTTGGAGAGTCTACTTCACACACAGTTTATTTAATGAAAGTAACGGTGGACAGAATCAAATGATGTAACATTGGATGCACCTTTAGATTTATAACATTTAACATAATCTATGGAATGAATTCATTTCAAATAGACAGAATATTTTTGCCCATAATAAAGGTAATGGAACAGTTATTGATCAGTGGAATCAAAGAACAGATTGGAATATTTAAAGATCTAGGAGAGAAAAATTAGCCACCTGCTTAATAGCTCCATTCTCTGGATCATAAAGATGGTCACAAAAGAAAATGTGTTGAAAGATAGCAGGGCTGTCCAAAGATGGCAGATCTTGCTTCTTTCTAACTTCACACTTTCCTCGTATTGCCGTTACAGGTATTTTCAATATTTCTTCACTGTAATAAACCTGAAGATAAAGTTAACAAGGAAAATCTTGGGTGAGCATACAACACATAATTATCAGAAAGTAAAATCGAAAGCAGCTCATACAAACATTGGAAAAATCTTTGTTTTGATTTCTCAGAACTACTCTACAGGCACATCACTTTTGAAATGAGGATACTACATGATTTAGAATGTTCAGCAACTTATTTAATGTGGCTTGCTAGTGGTAGATCCTACCCTCACTAAACATAAACTAGTACTTATTAACCATGGTTCACCAGAACAAACGATTGGCATAGAATAATACTAACTTCACTAAACCTAAACTAGTACTTACTAACCAGGGTTCACCAGAACAAATTACTGGGATTTAAGACTTAAAATAATACTTACTTCTCGTATATCAGAGCAATATGCTTTCTCTGATGAAATGTCTTCTGGTCTGAAAAATCTCCTAACTTTCACAATGGTAGACTCAGGGCAAGGTCGTTCATGAGAATTAGGAATTTCAATCTCCAGCAACTGGCAGACAACATGAGCTTTCAACCCCACATTTCTTCCACTCTTAAAGGTTTCATGGTCCCTTCCATCTGCTGCAAATTGATTAGGTGCTAGATAGACAAAGTCATGAACATTGTACTCAATCCCCTTTTGGGTAAATCCAGCCATTGACAAATTCACCTTAAAAGTTTCTTTCTCTCTCTGGATTTCCTTTAATTTACAAGAGGAACAAACTCCAGTTCCAAGGCCCATGTTTTCTGTCGGAAGACAAAAGAATGCACCTCTATTAGGCCAGTACAAACTTTTGCAGAAATATTCCATAGGCAATCCTCTGTGTTTTCGGTCTTCTGCTCTTTCCCGGTCAGCCTTATCCTTTTCAGCATTTTCCTTACGATGCTGATGTCCCCATGGCCTCAGCCGAGTTTCCACTACTATATTTTCTGCAAAATCGTTCACTTCAAATTCTTGGCAGTCATTGGTAAGAAAAAGCTCTCTCTCATCAGCGGTATTGCCAAGTACAGTCTGATTCCCTCTCATCATTAGTCTTCCGTGAATTATTTTTTCGGCCTTGGAATTTTCATACATGTATTCTACTAGATATATGTGAGAAAAACCATTAGAGCCTTCTTTATCCACCAGAAGAAAATCACCAACACTGACTAATTCTCCACAGACAATGGCACTTTTATAAATAGCCTCCCCGGAACTTGTTTGTCCAACAACTTCCCCATCCCACCTAACATCCTTGTTAGAAGACCATGATTTTTTCATCTCTGACATTGAATGAGGACTATCCATTTTTTCCTCTTCAAACTCTTCAGAGTCTTCCTCTCCATATTCTTCATGATCTAGTTCTTCTTCATCCTCTTTTACTACACAAGTACTTGCTTCCTTTGAGTCTTCTGGCAAGTAATTTGAGTAGTATTCTCCCCAAATTCTGTTAATCAGTCTTGTTGTCGTAGCCGGCATTGCCTTTCTTTTTGACACAGCTGGTGCTATAGCTGCTCTTGGATTCATATTCACTTCCCTCTTCAACACCACTTTTTTCTTCACCAACCACTTGTTGTGATGTCTTTGTTCCATTTTATCATAAAGACCAGTGGCAAAAGCACTCTTCTTGATAGTATTGTCAGGATACTCAGCAAATTGTTGCAGTATGACCTGTCCATGGACAGTTACATAGCTTTCCACTAGTGCTGGATTAGAAGAAATATAAGCAGGGTGATCCTTGTCATATTCAGACACTCTCTTGATGACATCTGCAAAAGAAAGTCGTGATACTCGGCTCTGCTCTTTCAACATAGCAATGATGCTTATTGCAAGCCTTGCAGTTCTCAAGACTGGTTTATACCAAGGAGCATACTGCTTTGATGGCTTTCCAAGTCTATACCTAAAGAAACCAAAAAACAGAAACTAAATCAAATGTAGAAAAATAAACATATAACAATAAGGTATAGTAAAAATTTCTCACAATTAAGAAATGCCTATAATAAATGTCAAGTTTTCTAAATTTAGCAGAATATTTAGAATAAATAAACACAATTAAAGGATAAAAAATAAAAATAAAACTTACAAGGAAAGGGAAAAGAGGAAAGTATAAAAACTTGTACTAATGTTTAAGTTCTAATTAGTAAGAGATATAAGGTATAGATGCTTAGTACCAGGCCATGTCTGTTCGTATTGATATAGCGATCATTGATGATCCAAATTCAATCTTCCATTCCTTTATCGCATTCAAATAAATCTGCATCCCGGCCACATTATAAACTCCACGAGAACTTGAAGAAAATTGGTTCATTTCATCATCATGAAAATATCCACTGCCATCATCAGCCGTCATAATCCCTGACCCATAAATTGTCACATCAATATTGGCACAAGGAATCATTGGCAGGAGCTCCAACGAAATCAACCGAGAGTCAGAGTTGTAAAGAGACCAGTTATGAAGCATGGCTTGTGGAAGTTCATCATAATGAAATGCATCAATATCACTTCCATAGATAATATGCTCATCAGTTTCTTGAATGGAGTTCTTGTAGTAGGCAGGTAGTGGATAGTCATTTGCAATTTCATCCTCATTAATCTTAAAAGAGAACTTGTTTGATGATGCACTCTTGCGCCCACTTTTCTTTTCTTTTCTTTGCCAATACTCATCTTGCAGCAACCTTGCTAATTTTATATCCTCATCTTCTGGAGATCCACAAGTACTGGATGAACTAGGCAGATTTGTTGTCTGTCCACCACAGCTACTACCCTCAAGAGGCACTAAATTTCCTTGTTTCATGTTCTCATCCCTGAGAGCTGTCAACACAGGCATTTCTCTGAAAGTTTGCTCATTTTCTTTAGATTTGCTGTCTAAACCAATTTGTTGGTTGTAAATGAATTCACCTTGAGAAACCTCATTATCTACAACAACATTGTTTTTAGTTTCAACACCTCGCTTTGGTATTTTCCGAGAACCAGAAACATTTTCACTGTTATTAGACCTACTTCTCTTCTGCTTTGGTTTGGTGGTCACTGAAGGTGCAGCATTTGAATTATCATTAGTCGTTTTTGCCATCCCTAAAGCAAAATAACCAGTCAGTTGGGAACTTGGGGAGAAAATAGTACATGCAATCCACAAAGATAAATGATGATTACAAAGGAAAAAATAATAGAAAGAAAATAAAAGAACAACAAAAAGAAATAAGTTAAGCCTACAAAGATGGAAACAATATGGTTGGAATAAGGAGTAAATTTTTAATATATAACTTAACTGAGAAAAACATTGTGACACACATTGATGATTAATCAGAAGAAGTGCACACGTAAAAAGGAAAAAAGAGATTTAACCACAAGCATTAGTGGAAGCTAAACAAACAAACACACACACACATATATATATATATTTGCAAATATTTTGGTATGCCATATTTTGCAAATTCTAACCTATTTGGATTGAGGGGGGAGAGAGGGAGAGTGGAGGAGAATTGGCTGAAAAAATGCTAATTTTGGACTAATTCTACTCTACTCCCTCTCCTCAATCCAAATGGAACATAGAGGAAGGAAGACAGAAGACATGATACTTACTAGTTCGACTCCAAATATAGTTCCCAAGATAGAGAGAGAAAAAAAGCCCATAATTTTGATCTTATAATTATAATATTATATCATATTTTATACTAATTTAAAATAAGATATATCTCATAATTCATATTCATTGCCTTTTTTTTGGGAAAATTATTCAATGTATAGCTTAAAGTCCACAACAATTTCATAAAATTTTCACAACAAATTATAAGTGGTTAGTTGTTATTGGTTCAAATTTGAATCTACTATTGAGATTACTTTTTTGCCCCAACAATAACAACCAGTAATAATCTGCCATTTAAGATTTGTTATGAAAATATTGTGGACATAGCATTTCTCTAAAATGTAAGAGTTCTTAGGAAAAAAAAAGAAAAAGAAAAAGAAAGAGAGGAAGAAACGCTAACATTCCTTATCTAATTCTCTAGAACTATCTGTTGACAACATTGACAGTCAAACATACTCTTTTTCTCTTTCGCCCCTAAATTTATTTTCAAGAGTTACATTTAAAGAAAGTCAACTTTATTTTCTTTTATATATTTTATGCTTTACATACCATGTATATGAAAATTTTGTATTAATTTGATTTTAAGTGCATTCGTATTTTCTTTTAAAGGTAGGGGCTTTTGGTTTTGGGTACTTCGATTTTGTAAAGTAAAGCTATATACTGTATATAATTAAGAAATTATGTCCTATTAATGAATTAAATTATATAAAAAGTGTAGATTATTTTCCAAATGCCTATATTACCTGTATAAATTTATTGACAGTAATGTTAAGTTGCTGCTATAGAAAGAATTTCTTTCAAAACTAAACTTAATAAAATTCTGCCTAGACTATCTCACAAGAAAATTTTATGTATTTAGTCATATTATCAATTTTTTTTTTTTGAGAAGTGTCATATTATTAATTGAAAAAAGAGATGTTAGCAAAACTTCAATACAAAAACAACATTATTATTTTTTCATCTAAAAATGAAATAAAATTATAAATTAAATAAAAATATTATAATATAAGAAGTTAATATATAGTCTTTAATTGATATTTTAATTTAAAAAAAAACCATACTTAAAATTAATTCCTTAAGACTCAAAAATCGTATCGAGTCAACCTTGGCTTCTAAGCAGCCAGATAGACATTAACGCCATGGGAATCTTAAGTATACTATCCAAAGTGATAAAATGGGAAGAAAAAAAAAAATGATGTAAGGAAAGTGAAAGTAAGAGAATATAACCTGATTCGGCATAGCGACCTATGTCTACAACTACAAGTCCTTAAGAGCCTCATTTTTGCTATTCTAAGTTGTGTGTTACAATGGACATCCAATGTAGGACTTATATAGGAATCTATTATCTTTGGTATGGTAACCTTAAAACTATGGCCGTCCGTGGTATTATAAAACCATGGTCGTCCATGGTATTATAAAACAACGGTAGCTCATAGTATTCTACAAAATTGTAACATATACATATATGGTAATATCTTAATATATTTTATAGACTACATATTTATGGTTATATTCCAGTATATTCTAACAAAGTGCAATTTTTTTTTTAAAAAAATTGATAATGGGAGGAGGGGGGTTCGAACCCTCAACGTCACTATTGGAATCACTAAAAAGCATTAAGTTGAGCTACAAGTGATTTGGCCTAATACAATGCCACGTTAACTATTCAACTTAAGCAAAATCTATGTACATTCTAGGCAGAAAATAGGAAGCTAACTATCCTTCATTAATTACACAAAATTAAGAATTTGAAAATTTCTGATTAAATCATCTAATAACTAAATAAAATTTTCTGATTCTGAATTATTTGTAAAGGTTGGAAAAAAGGTATTCGTTACAAAATTGAATTAACTAATAGCTTGAAAAAAAGCAACATGCATTCTCATTGCTAGAAAAAAATACAAGGGTGAGTCTTACCAAACACAGATTCAATGCTTCCACTTTTGGTAATAATAATCTCTTTTTGCATACCATATTCTCTCAGAGAAATTCAAATCTTCCAACCCCCACTTTTTTGTGTTCCCACTTTTTGCTCCCCTAATTGTGGTATAATGCATAACCATATTTGTAATTCTGTAGGATTTCTTATTCTTCAAAGTGGAAATTATTTCACACAAAAAGTCAATCAATATAGCGCTTTTTTTTTTTTTTTAATCTAAGATAGAATTTTACTTTAGCATAATATAAGTGTATATATCTATGAAGGTTTCTCCTAAAAATTAGAACCCTGATCCTTCCTTCCACTCTACAAAAATAAGTACTTGTGGAATGACCACCACACCAAAGGTACGAGATGATCAATCAATATAGCTTACACCCTTAAAGAACAGTATCACATTTATTCATTGCCTTAATAGAACCAAATATGATATATATACCCTTCCATTACATCACTCTGATCAAGTCCCACACCCCCACTTATCACACAACCTAGCTTTATGGTGAAGATTCTCTTAAAATGATTCCCATCTATAACCTATTTTCAACTTGATGGTCATTTTATTGGTAATGGTGTAGACAGTGTAGTGTGACACATGATCCTCCTAGCCATAACAAGATTTCAGCTTAACTAGATGTCTGATCATTTTGCTCCATACTAGATCAGCACATCTATCTTCTGCAGATTATGCAATTGCGGATTGTTCCAATGGAAACATGTGCAGATTATACAGGGAATGGCTACATTTAACACATGTCTAACAAATATAAATAGTTTCTAAACAACTTGATCAACTTTTGATATAATTCGATATGCTACTATAATCGAAGTGTAGTAGATTCTAATAGTATCCAAATGTTCTAGACACATAAAGGATGCTGGAAGAAATGAATTGAATGAGGCTGCAAGTGTAGCTTTCTCAATCACACAGATCAAAGACATTTATACACCTGATTTTGAAACCTAGGTTATAGCCCTAAACAATATAGACTGAACAAAACTTTCTCACCCTAAGCTTATTGCAATCCAAAGGCTAAATACTTCCAAACAACAAAAAATTTTAAATATCGAGCTACTAGTAATGCTAACACATCAGATCACATGTTTCTGGTCACTAATCCAAAATACTGGCAAAGAAGGCTACATATTGTGCGTGTTATGCCATGTATGTGCATGAGTACGAGTGTCTATTAATCCCAAAAGATAAGTAAACTGCAAGTTATTCATCTTTTATTTTGTCACATATATGGTAAGTTAAATCATTAAAAGGTTACCAAGGCAATGTCAGCCAAGTATACAAGAGTTTACATTGTCAGCCCTTCCACTAGCTAGGCTACTTAAGCAATAGTCTATAGTTCCCAAATTGAAGAGGTTCCACAATTTTGGTCCTAGTCTCTCATTAGACAATGTTAGTTTGCAAAAGTATTTTTTTAAAATCTTGAATGTTTTCTTAAACACAATATTCATTCTGATATTGATGATGTAAATTAATTTTCAAAACTTAAAAAAAAAAATTATAAGGAGAAGAAAAGAACTTCAAATTTGACATAAAATTTTTTATATAAAATAAAAATGCCCAGAATTTTATTGATAATACTAATCACAATTTCTTTTTTTTTAAACTTTTATAAATTAAAAATTGATAAAATATCCTAACATCAACGGCTTTATAAGATATATTAAGTGGATTATTCATATTAAAAATTGAAAAGAGGATGCATTTTAAATAAAAATATATAATATAGAAAATCAAATAAATATTATTTATTGATATTTAATCATAAGTAAAGACCTTACTTATATGTTGCCCTTTAAGCCTCAAAATGTATCGAACTGTTCCTGCAAAAGAATAAAAAGAACTAATAATAAACAACTGCAAGTTCTTCATCAATATAATATAAAAATCTTTCCAAAGGCATTAGCGTATCTAGATCGGTATAGTAATTTATTAAACTTAATTTATGACAAACTACTTAGCAATTCATTAGATGACTTTGCCTAAATTTTTGTACAAACTTTGATAAATAACTTGCTAATTAATGCTATGGTGTTCACGACGAAACAAACATTATGCATGCAACTACGACGTATGAGAAATGTAGGGAAATAGAGCTACAAAATACAACTACGATACTTATACACCATGATATACTTATACACCATGATAGCATATATCTATCTTTTTGTTTTTGTTTTTTGAGATAGTTATAATATGTTGCTAACTTTGCAATTCGAACCCTTTCCCCCCTTAACTTCTAAACACTATATATATGGAAAGCTGCTAATTAAGCTACATGGCTCTTGGCATATTTTTATTTCTTTAACCCATTGCTTGTAGTAGGTTTAAGACATAAGTGACTTGAACCATCCAAAAAGTAATTCATATAGCTTCCAAAGTAAATAGACAAATCAAATGGATTAATTAATAAGTCTAGCATCAAATGGATTCATAAGTCTAGCATTTTATTCTATTCATCGAAGTGATAAAGTAGTACTTGATGGATGAAATGCATACAAGACCTTCCGTCTATATTGCTCAAAGGTATATAATCAAGATGACGAGTGCCGCCCCCAAATTCAAAGAGAAAAAAGTATTTCAATGCAGAAGAGAAATTGTTCATGCAAAACATCTCACAGAAACACTTTAATTGTAGCATTAACGGCTAAAAACCCAAACTTTTATGATTATATAATAAACAAATAGAAAATATATATTTATATATTTACAATGGCAAAACCAGGATTTTAGTTTGGGGACAAGATTAAAGAAAATGTTGGAAATTAAAATTAATTTGAAATAATAATAGAAGTAAAAAATAAATAAATTTTTAATTTTTATATAAAAAATATAATATAAGTGAAAACTGTAATTGCGATATGAATTTTTTTTTTTTTTTAATTGAAGTAAGGATTCATGGAAAAGTTAAAAATATATACACGGCAATAATATAAGTTCATTTAGGATTTAGTTGGACCAAATAATCTAAATATACTTATAATCATTAATATATTAATTAAAATATAAGATAATTAAACTAATAATTTGAATATTTATGAATAAATTGATATAAAAAATAAAAATAAAAATAAAATATATTAATCAAAATACAAACAAAAGTGGATGTTTATTAATAAAACTTTTTAAATTACCGATATTGCTTTTGGGTATTTCTTGTGAGAGAGAGGAGAGACAATTTTATATTTTTCATATAAATTGTAGTGACTCTATAATCAACCCTAGAAAACACGAGGAGATTTTTTGTGAAATCTTTGTAACAAAGAACATCCAACACTGCATAAGAAATCAAGAAAAATATGACATGGAAATAATTATAATAGTGTCTTTTGCAAAATCCCAACAGTAATTAGACTATGCTTTGCCAAATGAGAAGAAAAGAAAACTTAAAAGCAAAAGCATGAAAATCTTTACATATGAATTACTAGGCTATTATTTACTAAGTAAACAATTGATCAAAGGTAAGGAGGAAAAAAGAAAAGAAAAAGAGTAATCCATAATTATGAAATGAAAACAAACATTTAGAAAATGTAAAAGCGTAACAACCAATTGAGAAAATCCATCTTCTTTTGTCATCAAAGAGTGAATAAGAAATCTCTCGTACATACCTATATCAACAGCAAAATTTGCAGGAACTCAATTTACTAATTAATTAAGCATATATATATATATATATATAGATCTATGTATTTAGAGAGAGAGTGTGAGAGAGAGAGAGAGAGAGAGCACTTGTATGTATTCATAGTCTCTATTTCACCTTTTTTTTTTTTCTTTCTGTTTTGAGTCTATATTTCACTCTGAAACATAAGAATGGGCACCATTATTCAAGATTTGTGTACATAAAATCTATGAAAAATAAATAAATAATTAAACAAAAGAAGAGAGAGATAGAGAACCTTACTCTTTTTCTCCCAACGTCACCAATTATAAAGTCATTTTTAAAAATACACACACAAAAACAAATATCCTCTAAACTGACCATCCACCTGTTGATCATTCACACCTTTCTCTCTCTCTTTCTAGATGTGCATGGCTACATAATTATACAAAAAAGAAAGAAAAAGAAAGAGACTCATCAGATTCTCACCTCGGTGTTGCTGTTTCAGTTACTGTTTTTTGTTTTGTATTGAAATTCTACACAACAAACAAGCCCACCATTATATATATAGTGCTCTCAGGGTGTGACTGGGGGCTTAATTTCGTGCTGTGGCCTATTTCAAAGTAACATATGGGGCGGGAAATTGTTTTGGAAAAAAACAGCGTTACAATTGAAGTGTGAAAAGAAAACTATGAGCCAAATAATAAATGTATAGGATATGGAATTGGGGAAACTTTTGCAACATCATTAATTTTCTTCTATGTCTATAGGCCATCAATGTATTACCAAACATGGGATCTTAGATTATGACAAATTTTGAAGATAAAATGGGGTCTGATAATCGTAGTTACCATTTTGCCCCCGATGTTGTTGCCGATGTGTTCTTACCAAAATTCTCAAAGTTCTTCAATATGTTGTTTTTTTGTAATTTTCTTTTCCATACTATAGGGAATAATATGTTCCGTTATTTTTTTTTTCAAATAATCTAATAGTTGGTAGAAGGGAATTTGAATTCTAAACGTTTCTATTGTAAACATCAAAAAGTACTAGTTAAACTATATGGCTATTGACCAGTAATCCGTTGAGTTGAAGTAGGAATTTGAAAGGTTTTCTATAAATATAGTTATTAGCTTGGTGGTTATAGTTAAATTTTGACAACGGTAACGGTTTCTTCTTATATCAGATTAATTGATTAAATAGTTGTAACTTCTAACGGTCATAACGGATTTTGGTAGATAAAATCAAATGATCAATCAACTTGATTTCTTGCTTAGTACCATTTACGTGGGTTATACTTCTCAATTATAAGATTGATTAAACTTTGTAATTTAAAAAAAAAAGATATTTAATAGTATTTACACTTCCTATTCGGCTTGGATAATTAAATTCTTTATAATCTTAAGAAATCAATTATTATAAATAAAAAAAAAAAAAAAAAAAAAAAAAAAAAAAAAGCTCTCCTAACTCACCACAGCCTCCACTCTCTAATGCGGCCTCCAAAAGTCATTATTTGAAATTTCGCCACCCCAAGTCACTACCTTATTCATAGTCCAACTCAAATCACCAGACACTAGCCATCTCTCTCTTTCTCTAAAATTAGTGCTTCTGCGTTTAGTACTAGTTGATGTTTAATTATTTGGTTATTCTTATACATCACATCATTTTTTTTTTTTGAAAAATTACATTTTATCACCTTAAATTATATTCTAGATTGTACTTTGCACCTTAGAATATAGTTTAGGATGGTAAAGTATAATTTTTTTTATTTTTTATGAATTAGTAAGAAACATGACACCAATTTGTGGACCAATTAAAGTAGTTCATGTCTAATATAAACAAGTGATCAGCAGCTTACACTTTTTTTTTATGATATACTATATTGTTTTATGGTTAAATTTGATAATTAATAGTGGTTTGTAATTGTTTATATGATCTTTATATTTGATAATAGTGGTTTGAGTAATTAAATTAAGTTATCCTTATATTCTTGTCTACTATATAATTATATTTGGTTAAGTAGCATGTGCAATAATTTTATTGAGGCATTAAGATGAAGAAAAATTTGCACCTCAAGTGATTGGTTGTCTAATAGCGTATAAATAATAGTTTACACTTTTTTGGGGAGAATTCTAAGAAATTTAGTATGGAATCAATTATAAATTATTTAGGACCATGAAAGAACCAAGGGCACAAATTATGCTGATCACTTGTAGTTAATTTATGAAATGAAGTTTTTTTGTATATATGACAAGCTCTACTACGAGCTTCATTTTTATTTTTATTTTGACATTTTGTCATTAAATTAAGAATGTACTCTATTTGTTTTGATCCATAACTAACAAATGTGTAATGTATACTTTTCTTTTCTTTTTTTCAATGAGATGTAATGTATACTTAAATACTATGATTTTCTATACTTTGGTTAGCTTTTTTTTCTTCTTCTTTTTTGCACATTAAGGGATCAAATTATCATTTCTCATCCAAAAAACAAAATGGTGATTTTGGATAAGTTGATCTCAAATGTGCAGTTGGATTTTATTTTCTATTTTACTTCGAATTAACATCAATATTCGTCGTAATTTAGGTTTTTTCTTTTTCTTTTTTAAGCAACATGTGTCGTGACATTACTTCTTGGATAAGAACAATGCTCTTAGTAAAGTATCTTATTAAAAGAGAACCATAATTATAAATGTAAAAGATTTGGAATTGGAGTAGTTTTGGCAATGTGTTTAATTTTCTTTTGAGTTAGTCAAACAATGTATTACCAAAAGTACAAGCATTAAAGATTAGGACATATTCTAAAGTTAAAAGGTAGTGCAACAAGTGGAATTATGGTTTTGTCCCTTGATGTTATCATATAGCACTTTTTTTTTTAGAATACTAAATATTTTAAGACATAAGGGAAGAGGTGAGAAGGTCTTAAAGAAACTAACAGTGGTATATATCCAAAATAGCGTAACTCTTGGATACACAATACAGACTTTAAACCTCTTTAACTCACAGCAGCAATACCAACACACATAATGGTCATTGTATTTGGAATTGTAAACCTCATGAGGAGCTGATCTCTCTCATCTATTTTTATGCCTTAGAAACATTTTTGTTTTTTTGATCTCAAAGGAAGATGAAGCACAACCTTATTTGGTTAATAGTCAAGGCCAAAAGAAAACTAAGCTTCCAGTGTTTAATCATAAAAATTTTGATAAATTCCTTTTCTGTGTTGGGTTAAATAGCAAGTAATGGAATTTTTTTTTTTTTTTTGAATTGAGTTTTTCATTACTTGAATTTCAACCTTTATGAGAGCTAGACATCGAGAAAGATCTCCATTTATACTGGTGATGGTTTCTACAATCTTAAAGTAGAAATCTATATTTGTTTCCCCTATCCCATATTTTGCTCTTGTATAGATAAATCTCATGATTTTAAGCAGGCAAAAGGAAGGCTTTGTTATGCCGCTTTCTTTGTGTGAAAATTTTGGAACCGTTAGCATGTGCTTTGGTTTTTCTTATTTTTATTTTGTAACTTGAACATGCTTTTGGTGAAGTAATTTCAATGTTTGTGAATGTGGATTTAGTGATAGTATCAGGCCCTCTTATATATCTTGGCTTTTCTAAATTTAACCCTCAGCTGGTTCATTATGTTTTATATATGAAATATTCATAATTGTAGAATTGGTAGACTTAGATTTTTTTATGTTTGATTTTAATTGAAATTCATGTTCAGTTTGATTGTCCCCACTACCATCAGTTGGCTTTCCAGTTGATAGTATTGGTGATGATGCTCATGAAGATGTCACTTCGCCATATGATCTAACAAAATATCCATGATCCACCTCTTGTTGTGTTCATCAATGGTGATATATGCTTCTTAGTTGGGTGACATTTTAGAACTAATGAATTGTTCTTCAATGTTGATAATTTATTCCTCTGAACTTTGGTGATTTGATATGCCCCAGGAGGGATTACTAGGAATATGAGAGATATCTTTGCAAATTGACACAAAAATCTGGACGCTGCTGAGTCTGCTTCTCATATATTATTCAAGAAGTCGACAACACAATTTATGTCATATACAAAATTCAATAAAATTAATACCTTATTTCCATATCAAAAGAACTCTATAAAATTAATAGATGTGTGTATGCCAGAGAGAGAGAGAAACTTCATACCAAAATTGATATTTCTGCTTCTAGGCTCCATTAACAAGGCAATCTTTTTTTCTTTTTTTCTTTTTTGACGAAATAGCGATATATTAAACATAAATAAGTCTATTACAATAAAGCTCAACTTTTTCTAAACTAGGCAAAGACTCTACCACAAGCAGTAAGTTGTCAAAAGTATAGTAGTTCATTGATTGCAAGGATCTATTTTTAGCCAAGCTATCTGCACATTGATTAGCCTCCTTGTAGACAATCATTGAAATTATCTTAGAGGTGATTGTTCTCGCAATACTCCCTTACTGCTTTTGCACAATGTCTGTATAAATCAAATTCAATATTTGGATAAACTGTGCAATCTATGTATACAAAACAAGTAATCCACAACCACCACCAATGACATAATTCCACAGCAGCAGCAGGAGGGTCACCCTGTACCACATCAGGCACAAGTACAATGAACATCATTGTCATTAGCATTAGCCTCCTCACAATAATTACACCCATAGTTTCAGTTTCTTGAAATATTTGATCATGTGAGAGTATGACTGATAACAAAGGCACAATATATTCGTAGGGTCTAATTCCTTTATCAAATATGCGTTTTTAAAAAACTTCAAATTTTAAAATTTGTTTTGTTTCTAAAAGTTAAACTTTCTTTTTATAGTTAAGCATTTAGTTTTAATTTGAATAAAGATTTGTCTCTTTACTTTTACAAAAAATTATTGTGCCGTAGAAAAGATCCATTGTAATAGAAAATAAAATTAAGTAGTCAGATTTCATCACTTCATTGTGGTTGACCTTCATCAACACATAGGTTTAGAATCTCAATTTTCTTTATCGCTTATACTTTGACGTTATTTGGTGATATTTGTGGCAAACCCTATCAGAGGCTTTGTTCTAAGTAATTTTCTCACAAAAAATAGAGAAGAAAGAAGAAGTTGAAATATTTGTCTTTTGGCTTGTACCATTGGCTTTTTTTTACAAGAGTTATCATGTAATAATTTGGTATTGCTTGATTCTATTCGTGAAAAAGTGAAAGGGAAAAAACCAAATAGTCACTTTTTTTATTATTATTCAATGTGGGACTTAACTTCTACCATTTCAGTCAAAAAAATGTGGGATTGGACTTAACTTACATATGTATACCCAATCGCTTTCTTTAACAAATATACTTGAAAAAAAAAATATATATATATATGTCTTTAATTGATTTTTGTATACAATATTGCATGCTAACTTTGATTCAAGCCTAGCTAATCTCTAAATAGCTGTTCAGTTTTAGGAAAAAAAAATGGAATTGTAAATAAAATTGAATGGAAGAAAAGATTACATGTGATCAATCCGAACTAATCCGTTGAAAATCCATAGCTGACCCTTAAATTTTGAGACTAAAGCTTTGTTATTATTGATTAAAATTGAAAGGATCTCACTCAACAAATTATAAAACTAACTTTAGGAAGCAGTAGATTGATATTGATACTATTTTTTGTTGTCTAACCTGATCTTGGTTAGCATTCTTAATTTCCCCTTAACTTATTGATGAAATCTCTATTTCGTATTTGAGTTATTTGGTTTACTGAAAAAATTAGGTCATCTAACATGTTCAGATAACTTCGGAAAACTATAGATTTTATCACATCTTTTATGCCTATCACAAATCTAAGGGGAGATTGTCATTTTTACAAAACTTTGGGTGTTACTGTATTTTGGGGGATTTTCATAAAAACAATGAAAAGATCAAACAAAAAATTTTGGTCAACAAAGGTTTAGAAGCACGAATCTCAATTGTCCTTAGATAATATTTTCCCCTATTAAAATGATGCTAAAAGGTTCCTACAAATTTGTCTCCAAATACAACTAAGCCAATAATTTTTCAAAATAGCATTCTTGAGAGAATTCTTGTAAATTTCTATGTAAAATGATGTGTAGAGCGTACCCTCTTAAAATGAATATGTATCACTATATATAGACAATGGGATGTAACCCCTTAATGGGCACCTTTGGAGAAACACCTTGGTTAATTTGTGTTAGTACCAACAAACGAACACAAGACAAATTACCTATTTTAAAATGATTATTAAAAATTCTGCAGAAAAATATTTTTCCCAAGCCTTGATCAATCGAGATTTACTCTTCAAATGATTGACCTCAAAACCTCGATCCATCGACTTGCAATTAAGAAGGTGTTGAGCAAACAGAAAGTCTGGAATTATTATCACAGGCTTCAACCGACCAACCAATCTAAAGTAAATCCATCAATCAAGATTGCTGGATTGATCGAGAGATAGGTGACGAGTTGTAATCAATTTCTTTTTACAACCTTTCTTCAAAGCACTTTCATAGTTTTTATTCTAGCAAACTTTGTGAACACAGAGTTTCAACTTAAATAAAATTCTCTCCTACCGTTTATCCTCAAAAAAGTTTAAAGCTCTATGCAGCTAAATTTTGTATTATTAAATGGATTATAAATATTTAAGATAATAATTAGTATTTAGAGTATAGACTATGGAAAGATTTTTCTTTATTTTTTTTCTTTTTCTTTTTGTATGGTACTTTACTTTCAAGAAATAAAGTACTAGGTTATTTTTTTCACATTTTTTTTTTCTATTGTAAATTTTATATTATTAAGTGGATTATAAACATTTAAGATAGTAATTAGTATTTAGAGTGTATACGGTGGAGTGATTTATCTTTATCTTTTTTTTATTATTTTTTTTATATGGTACTTTAATTTCGAGAAATCAAGTATTAGGTAATTTTTTTTTTTTCACTTTTTTTTTTGTTAATTTTATATTATTAAGTACGATTCTAAATATTTAAGATAGTAATTAGTATTTAGAGTGTGGACTATGGAGTGGTTTATCTTTTTTTTTTTTTTTTTCCTTTTTCTTTTTGTATGGTATTTTACTTCAAGACTATGGAGCGATTTATCTTTATCTTTTTTTCTTTCTTTTTCCTTTTTGTATGGTACTTTACTTTGAAGAAATCAAGTACTGGGTAATTTTTTTTTTCATTTTTTTTTTGTAAATTTTATATTATTAAGTGGATTATAAATATTTAAGATAATAATTATTATTTAGAATGTGGACTGTGGAGTGATTTATCTTTATTTTTTTCTTTTTCTTTTTGTATGGTACTTTAATTTCAAGAAATAAAGTACCAGGTAATTTTTTTTTTCACTTTGTTTTCTTTTGTAAATTTTATATTATTAAGTGGATTATAAATATTTAAGATAGTAATTAGTATTTAGAGTGTGGACTGTGGAGGGATTTTTCTTTATTTTTTTTTCTTTTTGTATAGTACTTTACTTTTAAGAAATAAAGTACTGGGATTTTTTTTTTCTTTTGTAAGTTTTATATTATTAAGTGGATTATAAATATTTAGGATAGTAATTAGTACTTAGATTGTAGACTGTGGAGTGATTTATCTTTGTCTTTTTTTTTTCTTTTTCTTTTTGTATGGTACTTTATTTTCAAGAAATCAAGTACTAGGTAAATTTTTTTTCACTTTTTTTTTTCTTTTGTAAATTTTATATTATTAAGTGGATTATAAATATTTAAGATAGTAATTAGTATTAGAGTGTGGACTGTGGAGTGATTTTTCTTTATTCTTTATTTTTTTTTCCTTTTGTATGGTACTTTACTTTCAAGATATAAAGTACTAGGAATTTTTTTTTTCTTTTGTAAATTTTATATTATTAAGTGAAATATAAATATTTAAGATATTTATTAGTATTTAGAGTGTGGACTTTAGAATGATTTATCTTTTTCTTTTCTTTTTCTTTTTCTTTTTGTATGGTACTTTACTTTCAAGAAATTAAGTACTGGGTAAATTTCTTTTGTAAATTTTATATTATTAAGTGAATTATAAATATTTAAGATAGTAATTAGATTTTAGAGTATGGACCGTGGAGTGTTTTATATAAATAAATATGTATATATATATATATTTTCTTTTTGTATGGCACTTACTTTCAAGAAATAAAGTACTGGGTAAACTTTTTTTTTTCTTTTGTAAATTTTATATTATTAAGTGAATTATAAATATTTAAGATAGTTATTAGTATTTAGAGTGTGTACTGTGGAATGATTTATCTTTATCTTTTTTTTCCTTTTTGTATGGTACTTTAGTTTTAAGAAATCAAGTACTAAGTAAATTTTTTTTTAAAATTTTATATTATTAAGTGGATTATAAATATTTAAAATAGTTATAAGTACTTAGATTATGAACTGTGGAATGATTTATCCTTTTTTTTTTCTTATTGTATAGTACTTTACTTTCAAGAAATAAAGTACGGGGTAATTTTTTTCACTTTTTTTTTTCAGAGACCTCAAGTGAGAGTGCATGAGGTCTTGCCATATGGCACTCTGATGTTGCATTTAGTATTTTTTTACCTTTTTTCATTAAGTTTTTTTACTGTTACCCAATAGATCATAGTAACTTCTTTTTATTATTATATAAATTTAGCATTTTTTACCTCTTTTTATTAATTTTTTTTATTGTTACCCAATAAATCATAATAACTACTTTTTACTATTATATAAATTAGCCTTTTTTATCACCCAAGCCCAGTTATTACCTTACATATTATGACCCAAGTTTGACCATTTCCACGTGTAAATCAAAGTCAAAACTCTTACCCACTTACAAACTCTCTTCCTCCTCCCCCACGTATAGATGATACTTCTAAAAAATCTCATTCTCATGAAATTATGTCTTCATTTTGTATAGCTGATACTTCTAGAAAATCTCATTCTCATGAAATCATGTCTTCATTTTTCCCCAATTTTATAATTCAATATGCTTTTGTTTATTAATAATGTTCTATGCAATTTATGAAGACAAATTCTCTTTGTCATCAGCCTATGCAACAAAAATATATATAAATCTTGTGATCCTTGAGATTGCTGAAATAATTGACAATTGCATATTTCTAAAATTTATAATAAGAAAAAAGTGTAATAAATAGCATATTCTATCTCACAAAATGTCATTTACTTAATATTTTCTTTAAAAAAAATTCAACGATAGGAATGGTCAAAAACATGATCCTATAAAAGAAATACCAAAAATACATGCAAAACAATTTTCATAGGAAGATTTATCTTTAAAGAATATGAAGACAATAGTAAAGATAAAATGCATTGAATGAGATCCTACGAAATAGGTTTGTTAATCATTTCTAATTATACTCATCATTTACATAAAAAGAAAAAATACATCATATTATTTACATTAAAAAAAATAATTCATATTAATTTCAAAGTTCATTGAAAAATGCGAACTGTTAGGGTATTGCAACAATAAATAACATTGATACAACAATGGGTTGATATTACATTTCATGCATGCTTTGTGAAAGGAATGTCAAACCATAAACGGATTCATCTTGGTGTGCAAAATGTGAAACAAAAACAAATATGTTCCAAGTTTAGAGGCACTCACATTAATTAACTACATACTCTCCAAATATATATAATATATTCATCTCACTATAACTACTATATATATACAATTGCAAATTACTTCGATTACAAGATTCAAATTGAAGTTTTTAATGCAACTAATAACAAAACAACTTTTGAGATATTTGATTGAGATGCTGAGAAAATCCTAAATAAATCTATAGGAGATCTTGCTTAAAAAAACAATCTGAGGTACAACTTATTTAAATTATTGTAAAAATATTGATATTGTAGAAGGAATCCCACATGATTTGAAAAAAAAATGGATTTTCCTACTTTATTTGAATGAATTCAATCTAAAGTATGGTTTTGAAAATTACATAGTTGCTAAGATTTTTGATGTACCTTCAAATGACAAAAAGGTATGGAAAAAAAAATACACAATTCAATATGCTATATTAATTCTTTTTGCTACACTATTCCAAAATTAACCAAAAAAATATATGTATGGACTTGATTCGGATCCTAGGCCCAAAGGATGGATGGACTTAGGCCCAAGCAGCCCAAAACAATAAATTTATAAAGAGTGGGTCGAAGAACTGGGTTTTAGTGATTTAGTCAAACAATAAGGTAGGTCTTGATGATAGGAGAATGAAAATATACAAGTCGGGGCTTGAGAAAAACGTCATCGGCCAGGTCCGAGGAGACTGCTTCTCTTCTATTAATGCCTAAGTGAGATTACAAATTTTGTTCTAGAGTACTATAATGTTTCTCCTTCTTTTTTCCCCTCCTCTTCTCACGGGGGATCTCCTACATTATATAGCTCCCTTTGGACCATCTTGATCTTACACTTGTTGATCATCTGGGCCCTTACTTGAGTGCCCGTCCCATCAGATATCCTCTTTGCCTTTCTGTGAGTTGTGGTAGCTAAGGCAGCACTGTTCAGGGGTTTTCTCCACATAAATGTGGCCAGAAAAGTAGCTGCAGTGCATTCAATGCGGTGGTAGCAGCTTTCTCTTAGATATTCTTGGGTTCCCCTCCTTCTCGCATGTTTATGATGCACGTCCTTATCACTGAAGCTTCTTGTAAGGTCACCCTGATTGCTAGAATACATATTTGAGCTGTATTTATCATATCCGAGGAGATATTCCTCCTCGGACCACCTTTTATTTGTATCTTTGTTCATTAAGTCCTGAGTTTGAACCATTCATTACCATTCGTTCCTCCTTGGCCTACTCACGCTCTCGGCCAAGGCCCAAGGCCCAATATACGATCTGGGCCCTTAACCCTACAATATATATATATATATATAAACATTTACAAAAAACTGTCACATTGTTGAAATTTACTATTAATGCAAATACCTATGAAAAATCTTAGCGACAAAGTCCAAACTTGGTAAGATCCAATCAAAAATCTCTCGGTGCCAATTCATTAGTGATTAACACAAATGATGCAACAAAAGGAAAAGTGATGGAAGCTCAAAATACCCCTCAACAAGCTTTATAAGTGTCACCATACCACAATAACAAAGCATTGAAGAAACAAAAAAAAAAAAAAAAAAAAGATTTCGTAATGAAGCTTTTTATTACATCACATAATAAAAATCAATAATATAGAAAGAATTAACATGCTTTTATCAACTTTTGTTATACAATATTACTCCAAAGTTGTTTTAATTATTGCCCATTAGTTGAACAAAATAATTATAATAGATATGTGTGTACAATTTATAATTGTTACTTTTTATGATAAACTCATTAGTAACGAAGTTTTATGATAAATATGCTATAATATATGTATAACATTTTCAAAAAAAAAAAAATTACATAAAACATTACAACATTATTCGTGCATCGCACAGACAACTTACTAGTTGCACTAAAAGGACGAAGGAAACCAAGCAAATTTATTCACATTTGTTTTTTCATACAATAACTAAGGAAGGAGGGATTTAAATTCAAGTTCACCTTTTTATATATATATATATATATATATATATATATTTATTTATGAATCAAGTTCACTCTATCAGAAGAATTAAATTAAATAATGAAATCTACTAATGTGTGATGAAAGAGAAAGTATCATGTGCTGTACTTAGAAAGTACTAAATAACGCTTAATTTTATATTTGTTCTCAAGCCTCATTAAGTACTTATTTATTTATTAGACAAATAAATATCAACGAAAATTTAAAATTTTATTGAACAGGAAAACAAAGTAATTTACTGGTTGCCCATATATTAACAATTACACTACTACTATATTTGTGTAATATACCTACCCATGAAAAAAATTTAAAAAAGAAGAGTGTAATATACTGTTATTTTCTAGAGAACATCTAATTTCAGAATCATGATGCCTTCCAAAATATGTACATATTTTAAAGTTATTTACTCTTCTCTCTCTCACTTCTTTTTATTTTTATTTTTTAAAGTTTATGGGAGACTGTATTTGCTCTTCACTCTTTAGTCTTGAACCCTAACATTTTTTTTTTTTTTTGATTGAGTACCATAACAACACCTCTTAAGTATTTTAATTCTTATTACCCTTTTCAAAGAAAAAAAATCTCATTTCTCTTAGTACGTAATTTCTGACAAACTACATTATTACATAAAAGTGAATTAATAATAACATATTCAATCCTTAGTATTTACTTATCCGATTAGTTTTCTCAAAAAAAAAAAAAAATTATCCGAATAGAATTAGGAATAATTAATGCACTACCGACTACAGTAAAGCACACGTAAATTTTGAATCACCACCGTCATCATGATAACAATAACATATACGGATCTACCTATGGTTTTACCGCATTCTTAAATCTTACAACTACTAGGACATTAACGAGATTGTTATTTTAATTCTCTCCTCCTAATTCTATAAATACCACCCCTCTCCCTTTTAGTTTCACTCGTATTTCTTTCTAACAAAGTTTTCTTTCTTACATAGATTTCTTGCAAATTTTTCTTTCTCGAAGGTTTTCTCAAATAAACCCCATCTAAGAAAGTACGTACTACTCTTTTTTCTTTGCTCTCCCTTCTAATTCTTTTTACTTCATTGTTTATTCATAGCTGCACATACTATGTACTATGTTACAAAGTTTTGATTTTGCAAGGGAAACAAAATTAGATAGTGTTTTTATCACAAATAATTAAGGTTTGGTTCTATTTATTTACAGAGACAAATTAATTTGTCCTCCGAAATACAGTCGATTTAATACTTCAATTTGATATGTGGGTTTGTTCAATATTACTGTGAATAGCAAAATTTCATTATGTTTTTGCCTTCAGTTACTTAATTTTTGCTTCTTTTATTTTGTTATAGATCTTAATGTTTTAATGTTTTTCAGCAAGCATGTATGGGTTTTTGTGTGATTAATCATGAGAGAGAGAGAGAGAGAGAGAGAGAGAGAGAGAGAGATTTTATATTATTTTATTTTTATCAGAAGAGAGAGAGATTTGAATGTATATATGTTTTATGTTCATACTAGCGTTTCGTTAACGTGTGTTGGGTTGGTCTTCTCTATTAAGTGTGTGTTTGGCTACCAATTAAAAAGTCAGCTTATTTTACTAGTCAGTTTATTTTTGCTAGTATTCATGGGCCCCACTGCACTTTTTGGTGCTATTCATGGGTCCCACTGTACTCTTTTATCTAACTTTTACATTTATTTACAGTGCTTTCAGTAAAAGGTTTGCAATTTCAGCAAAATAAGCAGATCCCAAACACATCCTAAGAAGGAAATCTGGTTGCGTGTCACCAAGAGTTTGCATTTAGCGTGAGTTTGGATTGCAATTAAAATTATAAATTATTTCACTATTTAGCTTATTTTTGCTAGTATTTATGGGCTCCACTGCATTTTTTGGTACTATTTATGGGTCCCACTGTACTATTTCAACTAACTTTTACCTTTATTTACAGTACTTTTAGTAATAAGTTTTCAGTTTCAGCAAAATAAGCGGCATCCAAACAGACCCTTAGTAAGGAAAACAAAAAACAAAAAAAAACAAAACAAACAAACTCCTGGTTTTGTTTTGTTTTTCTAAGTTCTTGGTGAGCGAAACGGTTGATTAGAAAGTCCATCATAGCCTTACTTTTGATGTGAATTTACTGTGACAATTAATTGTTAAACAAAAGAGGGGTAAGAGTAAGATAGTCATTGTATTAAACAAACAGAAATCTTGCATTAATATTCTCCTAAAAACTTTAGGGATTTTGGAGTCCATGCATGCAATTGTAGAAAAGGATTATAAATACCCTTGCAGATGACATTTTTTTTTTTTTTTTAATATTTGGTTCACATACACAACACACAAGACTAACCCTTTCTATGAGGGTTGGTGGGTGTAGAATTTATGGTCCACGAAACCTTTCTTTTCTTTTATTTTAATTCTTATTATTTTCTCGATTTGTGAATAGGGATCAATAGTAGAAAATAGATCAATTTTGGTAAGAAATTATTGCTGGAGGTCTTAAAGATTATCTATTAATAGTGCAAAACCTTCACATGATTTAGGACTCATTTAAATACTTTTTTTTTCTTCTAATTTTTGCCTTTTAATTTTGATATAAGGTTGCTCTTTTATTTCATTAAACTATAAAAACTCCCACAAAGCAATATTAAGTGAAATCATTGTACCAATTATTCATGTATCAACTAAGTGGCACGTTGTATCTCTGAGCTTATTTTTCCATCTTCTAAACAATGTACATTTATGAGTCTAATCTAGTGTCTTGCTTTTGATGAACTATGACCAAGGTGGAATTTTATTATGGAGCAGAGGACTTACGAACTTTTTTCATAACAAAAGCAACAATTTTTAACTATAATGACATTTAAAACAAAAAATTATCTTTACCCCCAAAAAAAGTTGTTCTGGTCTATAATTCATATTGCAAGAATTTCAATTATTTATGCACAGGTCAAGCACCTCTTCTAGAGCTTGATTTATTTTCTTTCTTTTTCATTTATGTTTAATTATAGTGTGCAATTTCATCTAACTATGGTATATCCACAGCTCCCTTCAGGCCCTCTAAACATGGAATCCAACTCAGAAGAAAGATTTCACGACAATGAAGATGTTGTTGATGATTTTTATGATATATGGCTGGTAAGGACATTGTATGTGATGATCTCAACTTTTGTTTTATTAATATAACAAAACTAGATATTTTGAAAATAAAGTAATTTTTATCTTGGAACTTAAGCATATTAATTTGTTTAGATAAAAATTTTAAAACCTCAATTTTTCTAAATACAATATTATACTCTTATCTACTTTCAACAAATAATATATTAAAAAAGAAAAACCAATAAGCCAACCCAAGTACACACTAAAACTTTGTTGTTGTAGTAAATTACTAAAAAGTTTGTGTTTGATTGCTACAGAAAAATCATCCATCCGCCTTGAGCTCTTTCTAATTTCACCACACTTCCCGGGCCACTTGGAAAGTTCCCGGGCCACTTGCCAAACTTTTCGTTTTTGGTTCTGAGCTCTAACTAATAATTATTTGATCCCTGCCAAATCTCAATTTAAGTTTTGTGGATTTTATGTGCCCCACAGGCCACAAGGTGAAAAGGCTAAATAGGCTTCTCCTTCTTCTTTTTAAGAAAATTTTCGATTTCAATTGTGCTATACTAATACTAGTGGTCCTCTCAACTAATAAAAACCAACTATTGTGAATTTCAATTATTATGTGAACTCTTTAAAATTAGGAGACAAAATCCCTTGATTTTATTGATTTGGAGGATCAAGATGTTGTCCTCCCGTGAATAAATTCTTTTTTTTTATGGCCTTAAAAAAAAAATTTGAATACTAAATCATTCATTCTTATACTTCAGTAAGCACTGAAATAAGTAACAAGAATGTACCCATTCGATGGATAATAGAATCAAAAGAATTGGAAACATGTCTGACTCGCACCGGAAAGTTTGTACCATGAAAGTACCAACTTTTTTTATGTGTTGAAATACCGGAGTGTTCCCCATACAGAAATCAAATAAAATTAAGAAGTTAGTATTTATCTGTCCTCTCCTCCAGCTTGTAATTAATTGCTGCATGCCATTCTGTCATGGACATGTTAAAGGAAGAGCATACATGGCTGCAAATTATGTCCCAGGTACAAAAGTGGGCAAAAAGAATTGTAACAAATAAATTCAAAAGGTGGTGGTGTTTGCTTTTCCAAATTTATTATGGTCACTTATTACTGCACACTCATCTATGTACATACATTGTCCGTACACATCAGGGATTTTATGAGTTAAAGTGTAGACATGATTAAAAAAAATGTGAACAACGTACGTAAAATTATGGACAGTGTATGGAGTATACATTTAACATGCGTAAAAATATTTCCCAATCCTAAAGTCTACTTGTAACAATCGATGTAAAATATATATATATATTTTTTAAAAAGTTAATAAAGTGGAGATTCTTTCTTGTAAGTCATTGCTGTAAGGGTAATCATATGTGACAAAGGCAGCTAGCTAGCTTAGCTGCTTCCAATCTCTCCTACTCTGTCTTGTCCCTTAAGGTTTCCCATTCGTGCTTCGTGTAGGTGAGCCCTTACTGTCCACTCCACATACAAAACTTCCATCCCAAGCACCCCTCTACAAGAAAACAAAATAATTACCAATAATTTTTTATAACATTAATTTGTTTCTCAACAGTGCGTACCCATTCAGACAGTTTTACCTAACTACATCATAGTTCATGAAGTACTTATTGTACAATGGGAAAGAAAAATATTATACCCAATCTGTGTAGTTTTTCATATGGAAACTAAGGGGGTGGCAAGTATAATATAAAATATATAATCTAATAGTTATAAAGTAAATGTATAAATCTATTCAGATAAAAAAAGGTGGTACCAAGTGAGATTTGTGAGAAGAAAAGCAGAAGTTAGTTGAATTTGCCAATGTACCAACTTAAGAAAATAGCTATCTAACCAAAAAAAAGGCCCATCTAGATCCTTCATCACCAAGTTTATATTAAATAAATTCAAAGTAAAAACTGCAGGTAAGAAATTTATACTGCAGACTTGATAATTTCTACTGCATATACTAGAAGGTAATTAACTTTAAATACAAAAGTTTTGGTGGTGTTAATTGAGTAGGCGTTTGAGTAAAGTTGGAAAAGATTTAAGGTATTTGGGTAGGTCTTCATTCAACAAATATACTATAACCTTATGATTATAAAGTTAGCTGCAGCCGGTATATTGGTCATCGTAGCTTATTGTAATATTTGTTGTAAAGTAAGCTAGTTGGTTTCATACCTTTAAAGCTAGCCATGCTCATAACCACCTAAGATAGGAGAAAGAGAACCATCATTGCAAGGAAAAAGAGGAAAAACAGAGAGCCACAAAATAGAAGAGAAGGGCTTTGTGGAGGCTGGCAGCAATGGCAACACCAAAACAGATGTGGGAGCAGCAACAATCACAGATGCAGCGAGTGAAGAACTCAGGAATTATCAGTTGCAATGGGAGCCCAATAAAGGATGACAAGGAAGAAGAGATGTCGCGGTCAGCATTGGCTATCTTCCGTGCAAAGGAAGAAGAAATTGAGAAGAAGAAGATGGAGGTCAGGAATAAGGTTCATGCCCAGCTGGGCCGTGTTGAAGAAGCAACTAAGCGCCTAGCAGAGATTCGAGAAGTAAGTTGAACAATATTGCCACAAGATATCATATTAGTCTCTACATTAAAAGGTGACATATGCAGTAATTATTGAATTTAAGTAGAGATCATATACCATGAATTCAAATAACAAGACCTTTTGATGCTTAAGGAACCTGAAATAAATGCCAATGTAGAAAAAACATCATTACTACACTATACATAAAAATGATGAAAATTACGGCCTTTCACTGCTGAGTTGACTGTTTTAATAAATTGATGAACTAAGTGGAGTTCAAATGATTTACATTAGATCACAAGTTTCTTCACTTTTTCCAATTCTTTTGAGCAACCTACCTGGTGATTTTCAAAATTTTGAGGATAATTGTGGTGTGTTTACTTCTTTTGTTAGTCTGCGGTATTGGCATATGACTTGGAGATAAAAGTCTTCAAGAAACTGTCATATAATATCTGTTTAATTATCTTTGTATCTATAACTTGTTATTTGATTATATCTAGTGGAATTAAATATCTTTTAGGAGCTTGAGGCTCTCACAGATCCAATGAGGAAGGAAGTTGGAATTATTCGCAAGAGGATAGATGCAGTTAACAAAGAATTAAGGCCACTGGGTCAAAGCTGCCAAAAGAAGGTGGAGTTCTATCATTGTTTGCATATAATTGTTGTAGTTGTTGTTTTCTAAATCTTTATATCTAAGAAGTCATTTACTAAGACACATTTGATTGTGTCATGGAAATGAAACCATTCATATCCTTTAACATTAATAAATGCTATGTAGAATTTGATGAATTGAATGTTGAGGTTTATGCCCTAAAATCCAATTTATTGGCATGTCATAAATAATTAAATTGTTTAATTATATGAAACTATTTATAAATGAACTAATGTGACATTATCATAGTCCTTGAGATGCATTGTATGTAATTTAGTTACAGAAGATATAAATTACAAGTTCCTTGTAAACTCAAAACATAGTTCGTAGTCGGTAATGAAATTGGGCGTTTCATCTGCGAAGACTATAGCACATCAACTAAGATGGTTTGTCTTGATCATGGAAGTGGAGACTTCTAGTTGATGTGTTGATGTGTTGATATGTCTTAAGAGTTAAGACATATTGAACTAGACCGCTGTAAGATTAATTATTCAATCAACAACTGTCACCTGAATAATTAATCTCACGACTTCTAATTTCATAGACTCTCAATCCTGAGAGGATAGTGAACCCGGTCATGAAATGTAGGTTACTTTGATATATCAGGAGTGAAATCTAATATTCACTGTCAAAATCTCAGTATGTTGTGTAATCACATGTAACGTTGAGGGAACACATATTCTCAAGATGGAATCCATAATCTCCTTTTATAGAGACACGAAATATCTCATTGAGATAAGTTTAATGGGAACTGGTTATTCAGGGCACTCACTTTAGTAAGGAGTTACTAAAGCTTATATTTATTGAAATCGGATTTCAATAAATGTGAATAACTAAAAGATTAAATCGGGTACTCAAGGATAAAATAGTTGTTTACAAAATGACAGTTCTTTATGACTTTGTTCACTATGAATATTTCATGGAGGGGTCAAATGATATCATTAGAGTCTTGGGATATAATTTATTAATAAGACCTAGAGTACAATTATATTTATATAGTAGTATTAAATATAATTAATGGTAACTCTGGACTTATCAAGGGTTGATAGAAAAGCCCAAGGCCCATTGGAGCTAGAGTCTTATTTGTTCCCTTTGGTCCCATCAAAGCCACAAACTAAAGCTCAATTGGGCAGGCCCAAAAGATCAGTTATGTATAAGGAGAGAAACATACATAATTTTCAAAATATAAAAGATGAAAATGGTGTGTATGTGAGAGTAAGCCACTCTCTTATTCTCCCTTGAACACATATGTGTAAACTGATTGAGAGACCACACTTCTTGGGCACCATGTGGAATTGGGATGAAGATTAGAGATATTCTCAAGTCTTGGTTTTGAATTTCATTGCATCTATGTTTGTTGCTTTCGCTGTGTGTTTTGTATGAGATGCATGCAAAACCAAATTTTCCAACAATGAAGTCATTTAATATCTAAATGTCATTTACAGATTAGAGAACAGATTCAACAGAATATTACTGCAGTTAAAATTATATTAGTACGTAGACTAGAACATGATGGAATGAAATATATTTGTGGCACACTTAAATTCCTCATGCAAACTTCTTTGTCATGATATTTCCCTTAATCAAATCCAAGCAAAATGTTTTTCTTTCTAAATGTCCTTTAAAACATTAATGTGGTACAGGAGAGAGAATACAAGGAAGCCCTTGAGGCTGTCAATGAGAAAAACAAGGAAAAAGCTCAACTAGTCACTAAATTAATGGAGGTAAATACCGCCAGTTCTTCATTTTAAACATAAGCGATATGTTACTAAATTTCCAAAATTTAGTATTATACTTTAAATCTTCATAATTTGATTGCTAACTCTTGTTTTTCTCTTTTTTGTTTTCCCTTGTATGAACTTTGGTCAGCTGGTGGGTGAAAGTGAGAGAATGAGGATGAGGAAGCTGGAGGAGCTCAGCAAAAATGTAGATACTGTGAAATAAGAATTTTTAATAAACGAAACCAGAAGGGTGTTGGTGTGCTGTTATTGAAGTAGTTTTTCTTGAGTTTGGTATATTTTGTGTAATCTCTCTCTTTATTTGACTGGTTTTCCCCATAAGGTTTTCTGATTTATTAGGAAAGACATGTCCACAAAGAATGTCTGTTACCTAAAAGTTACGCTATTAATTAGTCTATTCAATATCCTTATATAGAATTGTGAGGCATACCTATCAATCATGAAATTAAAGTTGCAAACTACACTATATCCTCTGTTATCTTATATAAGAATTGTGAGACATACCTATCAGTCATATTAAAGCTCATACTACAGTGTATCCTCTTGTGTCATCAAATTCTTGTTTTTCAATCATCAAATTGATGTGCCACCTTATATCACTTTACAATAAAATGTTGAAAAAGTGTCTTCAATTCTTTTTTGCCAGTTCATTGGCAGAAGAACTAAATGTGTGTTATATAGGCTTAAACGGCAAACCGTTTTAATTCTACAGCTTCCTTTGCTCAGCAAAACAGCAAATCTGTTCTCCTCACCAAATGGCAAACCATTCATCACCATATGTAATTTAATTTTAACAGCCAAAACGGCACACCATATATACAATACAGACAAGCTATTGACCCATTGCTCATCTTGGGATAACTTGGTCTTACAAAAACAGTAAAGGCAAAGACTTGTTGCTAGTTACATCTCAGTACAAAACCCAAGTTCCAAGCCTTGGTTTGTACTGGTCAGTGGTAGCTTGGGTTGCATGTTGGAATTGGTCTTCCTTGAATTTGGATTTTTGTTTTCTTAAAATGGGATGGATGTGACTTAGTTAACATACCTAAGGGCCCATCAATATGTTGTGTTCATATTGAGTATTGGAGTTTGGTACATCTTGTTTTTATTAAGGTTTTAAACATGACCCATGATGGGCAAATAGTCACTATATATATAATGCCCTTCTATATCGCTAAGGTTAGACAAAACCCTAGATCTCATTCTTTCTAGAGATTAGGGTGGCTTCCCCATCAAGAACCGTCTTGAAAGGAGGAGCATGGTAAGAAAGATTTGCCTAGATTGTGTGCCGAATGTGCAAGTGCAATTTTATTGTATCCAAAAATATAATTAAGGTTTGTTCATTGTCATAGATCCATTGATTATCTGTGTTCTAATACCTAGCATGTGTATGTCTTTAAAACTTACATTGCATAGAAGGCTGAGCCAGCCTACTTTCAGAAACTCCTAATTTCATCCATGACATTGAATCCAAAAATGGTTTTCTTTTTCCAGAACACTGATATATAAGTGAAGCAAGTCTAAAACAATGTGCCTAGGGAGATGCAACCATCAATGCTACAAAATGAGAGAAGAATTTGCTGGGTTTATAATAAATGCATTTATTATTTAAGAAGGGTCCGGTTAATGTGTGCCCTAAGGGCACACATTAACAAATCCATTTTTAGAAAAGTTTTATTGGGAATTGAAAAAGTTGTCAAAACTTTTTCAATTCCCGATAAACTTTTTCCAAAATTGGTTTACTATTGTGTGCCCTAAGGGCACACATTAGTAAAATCCATTTAAGAATACAGAAGCAAGTTTGTATAAAATTTCAGGAAAATAAATAAAAAAAATAAGAATACAAAAACTGTACATTCTGATAGAGTCAAGCCAAGCAAAATACACAATTTTGGGAGGAAAAAACAAAAATAAATATAGAAAGAATGAACTGCTTTATGTTCTTCTGGCTGATTGACTATAATAGTGTACACTCAACTATCTATCTGTAAATCATCACATTCCAAAGCTTCTCTAGTGCGCAATGAAATTCCTCATCTCCTTTGGAAGTTAAGGAACTTGATGCCATAAGCAAAGACAAAGAAGAAGAGAAAGACCCAAGCAACATGGGCAATGACTACAGGGACAAGGAAATCATGGTCATAACCCCAAAATTCCTTTAGGAATGCATCTATAGGCTCTTTTGTTCCAAGAGGAAGATCAATTTCAGTCTTCAAGTCCCCAAATTGAGATGCAATGACGCCATAGATTGTCCAAGCAACTGGGGAAGCCCAGTAGTACCACCTCCACCATATGGGGATCAGCTGCAATTATATAAAAATTAAGTCTTAAGATCTTTGTAACAAAACTCAAGAATCTTAATTATAAACCAAATAACTACTATGCAATATGCATGGCAATGAAACTAAAGATTTGGTTTGGGGTTACATACCGGCCTAGGGATAAGGAAACCAGAGAACAAGTTCCAAAAGCTCAGGAAGAAGGACATAACAATTGCAGCAATCTGATGACCCGGAGTCAGTGCAACAACCATCATCCCGTACATTGAGAAGTATGTAAAGCACATGAATATGAAGTAGTAGAAATACAAGAACTTGTCTCCTTGCCAACTAAATCCGATCATCGAGTACAAAAGAATAGAATACACAAACGTTTGTATAGCAACATAAATTGTCTCAATAGCCACCTGTAGCAATGAAGTCACCCATCAATACAATTATAGAATACATTTATACATTTTCTTTCAAGAGAACAGAAAATTCAATTCATAAATAGAATCTTTGTAACTGAGAACAACGTCCAACCACTTACCTGAGCAAATGCATAAGGCAACTCTGAGTACATCCCCGCAGCTCTTTCACGGTAAAAGACTGTTCTCTCTACTGCCACCACAGATTGCACAGCAGAAGCATTGGTTCCTCCAAGGAAAAGAACAGCAGCATAGGTAGCTCCCAGAAGATTAACCAAGTCCTGCTGTTTGTATCTGTTGATAAGATACAATTAACTTCATATTAGTACCCAATTCCAGGAAAGAAACAGTGAGTATGATATTGTGTCTATCAGCTTTTTCCAAAAAATAGATAACATCTTCTTAGAGTGAATTTAGATGATTCATAAACACATGGGAACAAAAAGAAATTCTATTTAGAATGGAGAAATTTTGACTTACATTTTGTCTCCTTTGCCCCAGAAGATAATACCAAATAGAATACCAATGACCGTTGTACTGAAGAACCGAATAGCATTGTACTGTGAGTTTCTCCAGTATGACCAGTGCTGCTTCCAGAAACAAGCCTTGCACTGAGTTGTAAAGCTCTGGGAGTACTGAGTGGAGAAGTAAAGATCGTTGGCACCTGGTTCTGGAGTGCTTAGATCCTTGATTAGTTCCTGATTTCTCCTGAAAATTTGAAAAGAAAAGTTATTGATAGATCAGTACATATGCAGATCGAGAGGAGGTGGCAACAGAAGAGAGATAAGAAAAAATAAATTGTCACATATTACTCACCTGTAGAGGTCAGAGTTGGCATAAACTTCTGCAAAATCAATGTCAAGTTGACCCTCAACTGCAGTTGAGGTGACATCTAACATCCAGGTAGCAGGATTGTAACCTTCTCTGATCTTGGGAACCCCTTGGATAGCCTGCAAAAGGTCCTCAATATTAGTCAAACTTATAATTAGAGAATTGGAAGTACATGGTCTATAATCCTTCAAAAATGACAATAATAGTTGCTGAATTAGATAGTATAATTCAAGCAGAGGAGTTGATTATTAACAAGTTTACACATTGATTTTGCAACTAAGAATATTTAGTGGTGTTACAATGGACTATAAGCTTCAACACAAACATGTTGGAAAGAAGCTCAGGTAAGAATTTTTTAAAATTGGGGTGTGAAAAAATTTCTTGACTACAGCGAGAATTATCAGAGTTAACAATTCTGGCAATGTTTGGTTGTAACTGGGGTGTAATCAAAGCATGCAGGAAAAAAGGGGAACTCACCTCAAAATATTCAACAAGTTTGTGAGATTGGCGACCAAGAGGTCCAGCATAAATCACCTGTCCTCCTCTTTTCATCAAGAAGAGCTGAAAGCATAAACAATACAGAAGTCAAAAATAGAACATTTTAATGAAATAGTGTTCATTCACGGAACATGTAATGAATTGAAAAAATTAATATTTGAATTATACCTCATCAAAAGCTTCAAAAATGTCAATGCTTGGTTGATGAATTGTGCAAACAACGGTTCTTCCTGTATCCACTGTGTTTCTTACAGTACGCATAACTATTGCAGCTGCTCTAGCATCGAGGCCCGATGTGGGCTCATCCATAAAGATGATGGAGGGGTTCGCAACCAACTCCACAGCAATGGTAAGCCTCTTTCTCTGCTCAGTTGAAAGACCATCCACTCCTGGAAGTCCAACTAGAGCATTCCTCAATGGGTGAAGCTCGACCAAATCCATAACTTCATCAACAAACATCTGTAACAACAAAGAAAATCACAGTCAACTACATTGTTCATCTGATCCAATTTCTTATATTCAACACAAACTATAGATTAATATAATTTTCAGTTTGATATACAATTATAACTTCGAAATTTTCAGATGGAAAGATTGGCTCATTGAAGGACAAAATTGCATATATTTATAGAAAAATGTGTTAAATTGCCAAAAGAAACAACTCTGGCTGATATGCAACATACCTTTCTTGTTTCCTTCTTTACATCCGAAGCAAGACGCAGCCAGGCAGAGTATACGAGAGATTCATAAACAGTAACATATGGCGAATGGATGTCATTCTGTTCACAATAACCACTGACCCGAGCAAATGTGGCTTGGTTCTTTGGGTAACCAGAAATGCTAATGCTTCCTTCAATATATCCACCAGTCTTCCTCCCTGCTAAAACATCCATCAGGGTAGTCTTTCCAGCACCACTGACACCAACTAATGCTGTCAGTACGCCTGGTTTGAAAGCACCACTGACATCTCTTAGCAGCTGCAGTCGGGTCTCATCAACCCCTTGGGTCTTCATTTCCTAAAAAGAACAATAGAAATTGTTACCATGAAAATTATCTTCAATCCATGATCTGTATTTGGTATCATATAGGCAGGGCTCGAATTGATTTGTGAAAATTCCAAATAAGTGTCTATTTGCATTCGAACATCAAGTAACTGTTCCATTTTTTTATTGTTGTGCTTCTTTAAATGTGAAGGAGATCATTTTGAAACATAGATTACTGGAAAAAGCAACTTACTGCAGGCATATCCACATAGTAATTCACATGGTTGAAAGCAAGTGAAAGTGGCTGGAAGGGCAAAACCATTCCTCGTTTAGATTGAACTGAGCTGGTACCTTGAGCATTTCTGTTACCTGTAATGGTGATATACATTAGACTTGTAAAATAACGTGTTGGTAGAGCTATTAATTTAGATGTAAGGCTTAGCTGTAGAATTGGTACTACAGCACTATGACATGGATGAAGATGGCGCAATTGGTGAATAGGATTTTTTTTTCTTGCTAACATCATGTTCAATGTCCCAGCAGTAGTGAAGAGATGGGATGGGGTTGGCAAAAATTTTAGGTCTTCTTTCCTTTTTGTTTAATTAATAATCTATGACATTTATGTCAAATAGACTCCATCAAATCTCTCACAGACATGCCATCTTGCATAACAGTTCATATATCTAAGTTAAGATCCAGAAGAAAGTATAACATCACTTACCTTCTGAATTGGATGTTAATTGCCGCCTAGGATTGCTTTCAGACACATCCTCCACAATCACAGCTTTAGTTTCACCAAGAGCTGAAATTGAGTTCAAAGGAAACAGTAAATAGTCAACGCATGGATCTCATTGCCATTGGAAAAACAAACATAAGAAATGAAAAATATTCACTTACGATTTAAGAATGTCAGTGCCGCAATGAAAAGAACATTGAAAAGAAGAGAAAACCCGGCGAGTGCTGCTACACAAATCCAATACCAACGTTCCTCTGTAAACAGGCCTCTTTCCGCGAGAAGGGTCTTTCCTACTGTTCCTTCAGTGGTATTGACAGGCTGTACCAAAGAAATCACTATGATATTAGCAAATCTCATTGAGTGCAGACTTAAATTTATCAAAAAAAAAAAAAATTTAATGGTAACAAACTCTACATTCCAATACAATTATATGGGGTTAACTAAATTGAGAAGATAAAAATTCAGTGCAAATTACAGGACTTTTCTATCCTTTAACAAAACTTACAGCGCTCCATCTGGCATCAAGAAACTCATTGATAGCAATTGCATTTTGTCCATACATCATAGGAGAAATGTAGTAGCCCCATATCATCCACGGCTGAATGTCATCTACAGGCCAAGATGAGAATGGATTTTTTAAATATCTTGGAACAAATGCAAAATCCAGCAGTTTGTCAATGTATTGTACAGGATTCACATCAGTCCACGTATTAGATTGGTATATGCAACAAATTACTTTGATAACAAAGTACCCTTAATAGTGAATAGAGAAAAATTTCTAACCTTTGGAAACAATGAATCCTCCGAGCACAAACACCAATAGTAATGTAAAAATACCAAGCGTGTTTGCAACAACCTGTGTTCTTCCAAGGGCTGCAATGAAACGGAAGAGGGAGAGTGCCATTTGATGTATGCCAAAGAAAGCCAAAAACTGTTTGAAGAACCTGAACATAGAGGACATATGTCAAAAGAAGAATGTTTCATTTTTCAAACTATCAGATTCCAACTTTCATTAAGCATCAAAAAGCTTGCACTATGAAATTGATACGAGAAGATAAATTTAGTACTTACCTACTGGGAGAAGGTGCAAACCCAATGGTGTAATATGTAAGAATGATCCAAATACCAGATTCCATAAGTGAAATTGGAATTCTCAGGAGCCAAATGGGGAGTCCAAAAGCCCATGCAGGGAAGAATAAGAAATCCCTCTGTTTAAAGAACACAGGAAGCCTGAATATTGTCATTGCAAGTTCTGCCATCCCATTAAACATGACATTAATGAGACTGAAAAATAGAGCTCCCCAAAATTTTGCTGAATCGTCTAATGTACCAGCTTTCATTTCTGTTCTCAAGAACACAGTCATTGCAATTGTAGCCATGATTGTTATCTGAGTAGTCTTGAATATGTACACAAAGGAGTTGCGCTTCATCAGAAGCCATTCCCTTGAGAAACAAGCCTTGAAGAGTTCCATGTTGGAAATCCCATACTTTTCTGTCACCAAAGCGGCAGGATGGGCTCTGGATTTATCATAAGGAACTCTTAAATCTTCCAAAATCTGTTGGCCAATGTGAAATGAGTTGAAGGCCCTTACAAACTCAGGTACTGAGATATATCTGTAAGGTTGGTTCTTTCTAAACCAGTATTGTTCTTGGTCCTTCTTGGAAGTTACTTCCTGTAGAAAGTCTGCAGCCCCTTTCCTCTCTGGACATTTGAAGCCCATATGTTCAAAGAACTCAAGAATATTCTCACGCGGACCTTGGTAGACAATCTGACCCTCAGAAAGAAGGATAATATCATCAAAAAGATCAAATGTCTCAGGTGCAGGCTGTAAGAGAGAGATAACCATGGTGACATCCATGATATGAACCATCTGCCTCATGAACCTGACAATCTGAAATGTGGTGGAGCTGTCCAGCCCTGTTGATATTTCATCCATGAAAAATGCTTTTGCTGGTCCAACCAACATTTCACCTGCACTCAGTACAAACACTGTCAGTTTCAACCACAATAACCCTAATAGAAGAAGATTACAAATTTACACAAATCAAATTGACAGAAACAAGTTTCTTAGATGTAACGAATCACCAAGGAAATGTCAACATCTAAGATTATTAAAATAACGGTTAAATGATTAAATTCACCATTTTCTAATAGCTTAAGTTTTTGGGACATTTGGTAATATATCATATATCAGAGTAGGTAGTCCTAAGTTAGAACCTATCTCCACTCTACCTCCCTTTTACCATTCCTACTAACTTAAACTTTTGAGACAACTGATAATTTATTAAAGACGGTTTCTGAAATTTTTTTATCATATATTTCCAAATACAGAGAACTAAACTAGCACCTTTGTACAGTATAATATGGGAGACTTCCTAACGAAGAAAACTGATAAAAAAACTGTTCTGCTTTGATGTCATCCCTAATAATATTCTTTTATCTTATTAACACATACCAGTAGTTACACGCTTCTTCTGACCACCAGAAATACCCCTTCTCATGTCATCCCCCACCATGGTATCAGCACAGATATCCAACCCAAGTATCTGTTGGAAACCCATAAGAATAAGTTAGACTAGTTATATAACATAAGGGGGGGTGGGAAAAAAAACATAGAAAAAGAAAAGGCAAGGAACCAACAAGCTAGGAATTAGGAAATAAACCTTGAGAACATAATCTGTGATCAAACTTGTCTCTTGTCCAGCCATAGCTGTGGCTTTCATGAAGGCATCAATCTCAGGATCTGGTTTAATTCCTGCTTCTTTCTCTCTATTAGATAATTCTAACAGCATTTCATACCTGGTTCCAACTCCTAGGCAACGTCCAGAGAAATCCAATGTCTCACGTACAGTCATCTCACCATAATGGAGATCATGTTGGCTAATATAAGCACAGGTTCTCTGAGGTACAAATTCTTTAAATTCATGACCACAGTAGGTGACTTTTCCAGTTACCTGTTCATAACCCCAATTCATCAATACATGTGAAAACTGATTGAATTTATGTGTGTCAATAGAAAACACATTAAAAAAAAAAAAAAAACTAGGATAAGATAACAAACAAACCCTTAAATCATCACCCAGTTTCCCAGCAAGTCCTTGTAGCAGTGTTGTTTTCCCTGACCCAGGAGGCCCAAGAAGCAGTGTCATCCTGGAAATGGAATAAATTAATTAAAGCTCATGAAGTAAGTTCAGAAAACACAAAATTAAACATTAGCAAGTGAAAATAAGTAGTAGTAGTAATAAGAGGGAAACAAATTTGTATGTAACAATAAAGATTTTTATGTGTTTTTAGTCCCACAACATCTGCACAATTCATTATCATACCTTGATGATCTGACTATGCCGCTCACATCTTGTAGAATCTTGACAACTTTTTTCTTTGATGGAGAGAGCCCAATCATTCCAAGAGCAGACTATTCACATTATAAATTAAAACGTTAAGTGAAAAATCCTTAAAATTCATTACCAAAGAACTAGAATAAATGAAGAAAGTACCTCAATTGCATTCATGGAGGAATTAAGCAGAGTTGGAAGTGCTCTGGTCCCAACATATGCATCTCCTTCAACTGACATATTCTGGATTCTAACTTCAATCTTAGGGATTTCTATTCCTACCCTGTTTCCAACAAAATTTAAAAATCAATAATATCCTTAAAACAAAAACAAAGATGTAAAATTACAAGCTTCAATACTTCAATTTCTTTACTTTTCCTACCCATTTTTTAACAACCAAACAAGGCAAAAGAATGAACCAACTCTTATTTTGTTTCTCTAGAACTATTTTCCACACCTGGATCCGTGTTACTCTACCATAAACCACTAGATCAAGTATTCAAGTTATACTTGATGCAACTTTTTCTTAATATTAGAAAATCATATTGTTGGATTACATGTTTTCTGTGTTCTTAACACACGCATGTACAGTAAAGAATGAAGATAGAATTTGCAAACCTGTCAGTTCTGTTCCTGAGCCTCCTGAGGAACTTTTCATTATCCTCTTCAACAACCTTAAGAATGCTCTCCATCAACTGCTTCTTGTCCTGAGTGCCAAGCTTTGTGACATCAACTTCACCATGCACCACTCTCCCATTGCTCATCACTTGCTTCAGCATCCCAGTCCTCACTCTATCATAAGTCGGAAGCCTCTCTATCGCCGCCCACTTCAACTCCTCTTCATCATTCACCACCTGCCGTCCACTCCTCTGAAACACATCCGGCTCGTTCCACATTTCCCTCACACTCGTGGACCGCCAACTCCTCCTACTACTCGTCTGCCTTGACAAATCATCTCCGGCCAATGCAGCCGCCGCCATGTTTAAATCCCTCTGGTCACCAAAACTTCAACAGTACTCTGATATATTAAAACTTTCCCACGATTTTTTTCGTTGTAACAAACCTTTTTTCTTGTAGCAGAGTTCACCAAAAAAAAATAAAAAATGAATCTATGTATTGTTCATCAATCTTTCTACGCTTTGAATTTTTGTGTATGTTTGGTACGTGAGAAAACGTAGAGAAAGAGAGAGACTTAATTTGTAAGGAAGTGTTGAAGAGGTTTATTTATATAGAGCAGAAGAAGAAGAGGGAGGTATTTTCTACTATATTATTTTATTTTATTTATTTATTTATTTATGTTTTTTTGTGTTGGTCAAAGTGGGAGTACTGTACTGCTGTTACAACCTTGGGTGAACTAATAAGAACGTTGAAAGATTTTTTTTTTTTTTTTTTGAGAATGAAGAACGTTGAAAGTTGGAATCCCATGTTGCCCTACATTTTTTATTCTCATTTTATTTTTGAGGATATTTGTTAAAATAATAATATTATAATTATAAAAATGTTAAATTCATTATATTTTCATAATATTTTTAAAATAAATTTTAAATAGTAAATTATTATTGGTTTTAAGTTCTAACTTGGAATCTATCACTGAATTTTTTTTTTTACTAAATATATATTATTTCTCCTATAATTACGACAGAAAGTTTCTTTGATACGAAGATTTTTAGTATTATATTATAGAATATAAACGGAGCATATTGTACACATTGTGAGTGCTATTTTTTAGTGTTTTTTTTTTTTTTTTTTTTTTGATGTATTAAATACTGTGAAGCGTGTGTTAGTACAGTTAGGATGGTCCAATGAGTGTTGTCTTTTTCTGACCAAAGTGGGACGGTGAGGAATTCTAGGATGCTTCCACCGAAGGACAAAATTGTTTGTGTTAGATCCACGTAAGGTTAGACCGACGCTTCTATTGGCTACTTCGTGGGTCCCATATTGCCAACACGCCTTCCGTACGCTCCTTAATAGTATACTATTATTTTAAGATTAGATCATTCTTTTCTTTTTTCTTTTTTTTTGATATGAAGATTAGATAATTCTTGTCTTACTGATATAATAATAATATCAAACATCTTCAACAAAAAAAAATATATATATATATATATCAAACAATAATTAATAAAGAGCAACGAGTAATGCAAAAAGGACTTATTCCACTTCTTCTTCTTTCTTTCTTTTTTTTTATTTTTTATTGTTTCTGCTTAAAGACTTAATCCACGAATTGTATTTTTTTCCTTTTATTTTTTGCTAAAAGACTTACTCCACCATATAATTGTGAGCATTTTCGCTTTTAATAAATTCTAACTAACTCAATAATTTGTTAAAAAAATAAATTCTCAAATAGGAGAGAATTAGTCAATTTTCTTTGAATCAAACGTAATTTTAATGAGAAAGATCAGTTAGTAATTTAGTAAAAAATGGAGGTAAATACTGTTAGTTATACCCAAAAGAAATATATCAATTCTTATAATGATAAAGAGTAATTATTGTATATGGACTCAATAAAAATTATAAAAAAAAAAAAAAAAAAAAGCAATTAGTATAGATTGGACATCATAGGTTTCAAATTAGACGGTTAAAAAAAATAAATAATTACTTCCAAATATTTAATAAAAATGAGAATTATTTTCTTTTCTTTCATCTTTAACGCAAGTGATAAATAGATTGGATCAAAATGAGTATTACATTCAATCCTTGCCTTTTTGGGGGGAGTGTGTAGAAAAAAAAAAAAAAAAACAAAAAAGTAGGGAAACGTTAATATCTCCTATTTTGCATGTTTGACTTTGCAAAACTTGACCCAAAAATAAAGTAGCGCAGAATATGACATTGGGGGACTTCAATTTCCGTGTATGAGTGTGAATGAAGGTGCAAAACCAAACTACTACTTTCAACGCCTTCTAGAAAAACAAAAGCCAGCGAAGACAAATTTCTTGATTGGCTAGCTTTCCGACTAGCGTAGCTAGGCAACTTCGTCCATCACAGCCCCAATCCAATTACATTCATCGATCGATGGTAAATGTACAAGGATCAAAAGATTGAAAGGCTGGCATGAAAGGCGGCGATTCGCAATCTATTATTAATTTTGTGGGTCCAATTCATCCCCTTGATATATATATATATATATATATATATATTTTTTTTTTTTTTTTTTTTTTTTGGGTTAAAAGGATATATATAAAAAATAAAATAAAAAAAGACAAAACTTAGGTTCATTCTTAAGATTCAGCCATATGACTACTTAACTAAAAAATACACTTTCTTCCCATAAGAAAAAATCCACAAGGCAGAATCTCAAAAGTAGAACTTAAAGAACAGCAACTAAGTACTGTACCTAAATCTTGCTCTTAAAAAAAGGATTAGAGAGGTCGTGCATTAAAAGATAAGACAACTCCACATGGAGAGAGTTTAAGATACAAAAAACTTGTTGAAGGGGTTTACCAAAAAAAAAAAAAAACTTGTTGAAGGGATACAGCTTGTCTAACCAAAGCATCAGCACAGGCATTCATCTCCCTATAGTAGTGTTGGATTTTCCAGAGGGGTAGCCTATTCAGAAGGTTCCTACAGTTATCAATAATAGGTGCACGGTCTGCAAAAGATACACCATTGTTTGACGGAAGGTGGATCACGGATTTAGCATCAAGCTCAATTTCAACAGCTTGGATTTTTCTAGCCCTCTTAGTCGTTTACAATAGAGGGAAATGGAACCAAGAAAGAAGGAAATGTGGTCTATAATCTCTATATTCACATGCAAAATAATGATTATCTAGTCAAGTAAATTAGTTCATCTTTATGGAAAATAAATAAATTTCATAGGTAATATTTCTGCAAGATAAAAAAAAGGCCAAGTCAAGTATAAATAAATTAGTTCCCTCCTACTCATTGCATTTTCTCTCACTTAAACTCCCAAACAAGAGAAGAGAATAATATTCTAAAATTATTCTTTTCATTCATTTCCATTTCATTCCATTACATTCCTTCCTCCCAAATGAGGGCTAAGCTCCCCAACCTTTGCACATGTCCTCCAATCCATCATCTCCACTTAGAAAGACTCACACATCACGTCTAAAGATCGAGAAATTATAAGATCCACATGGTGGACAAATGATGTGGTCCACCATTCCACTAAAAAACTTTCACCTGTTTAAAATTGTTAATTAAAAAAAAATTAAATAGAAATTAATTACTGACTCAGCAATTTTAAACAAGTGAAAGTTTTTTAGTGAAATGGTGGACAAATGACGTGGTCCACCAAAGAACTCTATAATTTCTCCTAAAGATCCACCTACAAATTTGTACCTACTAACCCCACTTTCCCCAGTACACACCTTACAAGGGAAATGCCTAAAATTCTTGGAAACGGGATTAGCTTTAGATAAACACCTGACCTTCTCCATTCTAAGACATGAGTAAAATTCTCTTACTCTCACACTTCTAGAGCTCTTAGAGATCATTATGAGGTACTGACTTAAGCATTAGAAGGTCGTTGGCTAATAAGCTGGCCAGACTCTAACGCTCTCTGAGAGTGTGTTCATCCTTGCAATTGCAGGTCTTCCGAAGCTCTCTCTCTGGACCGTCTACTCACTGATGATTTTTTGTGTATCATCAAAATTCATCTTCATTTTTCTAAACCTAAAAAAATTAAAAAATTAAAAAAAAAATCAGAATTGATAAACAAAACCCAACCATTATACTCATGGCTAGCCTTATTTCTCATCTTCATCAAACATCTCCCCATTTCCTCTTATCTTTTGCTAATACCAAAATCATAATCTTCCATCAAATTCAACCCATTATCTCACTCTCTACTCTTCTCTTTCTTTCTTCTCTCTTCCCCTTCACTCTCTCACTACTCGAGTTCTATGCATATTTTGCCACTTAATTTTTTTTTTTTTGAAAATTTAAGTGGAACTTGACATTGCTAATGTCGAGTTCCACTTAAAAATATAAATAAAACTCAATTTTGAGAATATCAAGTTTTACACATAACTCAATTTTGTTAAAATCAAGTTTAAAAAACATAGGCATTTTGCTATATAGTTTCAAAACAACGGTCTTTTGTAGCATAGTTTGTAAATTAAGAGGCAAAAGCCCAATTTCCCCGCCTAAGCGGTAGTCCTATTTTCAGTTGCTACAATGAATACAACGGTGACCTTTATAGTCCAACATGGTGGAATCATGACTTTGGTGACTTTGGTCTTTTGTAATATCAATGCCGTGGGCCAACTTATTGATAAGGGTGTAATTTATGATTCCTTCTCGTTATGCTATGGTGGGATGGACGTTGTTATGGTTCTTGATGGTAGTTCTTCCCCAAAAGACATGGAGTTTGTAGGTGAATGAAAAATTTAAGCGGAAATCACCATCAAAACTCCAGCTAAAACAGATGCTCTTATGGATTGTGGCAACTAGAACATGACCCTTTGAGGAAGTATGACCTAGAAGAGTAGAGACCACTTTAATAGTCAAGTTAGAGGGGTAAGTTTTGAGTAAAAAATATGTAACATTTTTTTAGGAAAAAATATGTAACACAAAATATATGTTAGAGACATATTAGACATATTAGCTCAATGTAATAGGCTCAAACCCACTCTTACTTGTACTAGTAATCTAGGGTAGGGGTGTCAATTCGGGTTAGCGTGTCAGGTTCGTGTCATGTTGAGGTAAGGGTATTCGATTAAATGGCTCAACCCGAACCCGACCCATTTAATAATCGTGTCACGATCCTTCAACCCTAACCCAACCTGTTAATAAGGTGAGTTAACCTGACCCAACTCACTTAACACGTTTAATAAACGAGTCGTGTTGGTTTGACACAAATATAACACAACTCATTGCAACCTGCATAATATTAAATATAACATCCATCTAGAAATATTTTTTTTTACATTCCAAATGTAGTGCATACACTTCAAGTCTTCAACCTACATTCAAAATAATTTAGTTCAACAAAAATATAATATCTATCAAGAAATAAGTTCTTTACACCCCAAAAGAAGTGCATACACTTCAACCCAAATTCAAAATAACATAGTTCAATAAAAATATAATATTCTCAAGGTTTGTAAAGTTTCAATTTTTAATTATATCCCTTTTAAATTTTTGTAATTACTAACTTTTCTTTTTAAATTTAAAATATAGGTTGGATTTAAAAGGTATTTGACAAATCTAAAATAAAATGAATATTTATTTGCTATACTAGTTAAACGAGTTATGTTAAATGAGTCATTTTAGGTTGACACAAATAAATTGGTGTGTCAAACGTGTCTATTGCAAGTTACGCGAGTTGACCCGCTTATAACATGTTTCTTATCGTGTCGCTTTTGGATTGACCCGTTTATGACCCAAACCCACTAAGGCCTAACTCTAACCCGCAAAAACCCGTGTCGGGTTCATGTCGTGTTTGCGGGTTGGGTCGAACATTGACACCCCTAATCTAAGATTTAGTCGCCTATATATACTCATGTTATATATGATTCATTATAATATAGGTTTTGTACTACACTCTTACATAATAAAGATGTAGCCCTTAAGGGTTTCTTCCGTAGGCATAGGCCAACAAACTGAACCACGTAACCCTCGTGTTCTTAGTATTCCTATTCTATGTTTATCCTTCTGCATCTACTCTAGCATATACAACATTGTATAACATATCGCATTGTTAATATATTTAACAATATATAACGTTTTTTTTTTAGGAAAAAATATGTAACACAAAATTTCAAGTAACTTTTGATTGGGTGATGTAGGTGTGGGATGGTTGATCTCAAGTTTTTAACAAAGTCTCTAGTGAAGTGAGGAAAAAAAAAACTTTACTACCTATATGTAAAAACAAAGGAGATGGTTTAAACTTTAAACTATAAAAATTACCATGCAATTAAAAGAGCATTTACATTTTAAAAATAAAAACCATAGTGGACCGTGGTCCTTGTGACTTGTGACTTGTGAGTAACTCCTGGTTTATAAACTTAGGTAACGTAGGGGGAAGATTACATAATCATAAATTGTCTCCAGACTTGGAATCTAGGGCCATGGAAGATTTTTCTCACCCAAAAAAAAAAAAAGGTCCGTGGAAGGAAGAATAATTTGGACATTCACTTCAATATATCAATTCTAGAAAGTAATCAGCTTAAAATGTCCACTGACCCCTCAACAACAAGTTTTGCAAAAAAATTCAAACATTAATCTTTGCAGTATTGCCAAAGAAATTGCAAAGTGGGCCAACCTAAGCAATCTTAAAAGCAATGTGTATTTTTTTTAATTGATTTTAAACTTATGAATCATGATCCACTTTAAGCTTATTGCTTTTTATTTTTTAGGCTAAGATATCAGTGAGTCTATTTTTAATATAGGCCAATTTCAATTCCAAATTTTTTATAGGCCGGATTCAACTTCAAATCATTTATTTTACCACAGCAGACTTTATTAATTGATTTAACAAGGCTACAAGCTATCACTTTATTTAAAATTTTAAATAACATTGTAATCTCACCCCTTTAAATTTGTAAAATTTAATTTAAACTACAAAATAAATTCATTTCAAATGAAAATGATTATTTCAAGGATGAATGTGATTCTTGTACATATGTTTCTTTTGCTTTTATTATGGGAGGGAAATGATTATTACTTATTGTGAGTAACTGCTAACTACTGGTTTGAAAATTTCAGGGCCTTTGGCAAAAAAAAAAATTCAGGGGCAAAAAACAAAAAAACTTCCGGTCTAGAAACATTGATTGTCCCAGGTCAAGGAGAAAATAAATATATAAAATATATCACGTAGCCTTTTTTTCACACTAGACACAAAGTCATAGAAACTTTTGTTATTATCACCATAATATTTTAATTGTAATCACTAACCAAGTGATGGTGGGAACACATGCAATTGCTTCAAAATTCCCCATTAAATTTTTCCATTTGTTTAAAGGAGAGATGCTATTACACCAACTTTGACCTGGAAAATTAATAACTTAGCCAAAACCCATTATTTTAGGTCCAATCTAGAAGGTCTTTGTTTTGATCTTTCCCTCTCTAGTTTGCACCGCGTTGTCATAGGTTGACTAGGTTCCAGTTTGGGCAGGGCTATTTTCGGAATACCCACCTCACTTGCTTTACCGCGGGCTCTCTTCATTGATTAAATATATGATATATGTGGTACTTTCTACAATGCATTTCCAGGATTAATCAAGAGCTCAAATATTTTTATCAAGTCAACAAAGGCTAAACCTTAAGAGCTCTACTCTGTCCAAGTGATTTTGTCAGAGAAACAGTGAGATGAACCTGAAATTCAGATAAAACTTCATTAAAAATAAATATATTTGATATTACAGCTTCCTTATGTAGCAACTTTAACCAACTTGGCCCGGCAAGTGCAGTATATGCTTATTTTTTGAAGCATTGAAGCTCAAACACAAAGTAACTTGAATTGTTCAAATAATGGAAAAGTACAAGCCTAAAAAATAGGAGGTCAAGTTAAGCTTCTATGTTTATGTGGACTGGGCGAGACATTGAGCCGACACATAATTACTTTAGAATACGCGTCATACATATGTCTTATGTGGGGCAGAAAAGCACTGAAAGTAAGATAAATCTTAAGAGGTTATGTTTTTAATGATTATAAAGCTTGTCTCATTTAAATAACAACATGCTCAAAATATCTAATGTAGAGAAATCCCTGTCCTTGATTCTGGGAGTTTTGAAATATTTAGTTTTGAGATTTTTTAAGCAACTGATTAACTTATCAAAGTTTGTTAATTGTGAAACCAAGACCAAACTTGCTTCTTTAAAAGGAGGTCATTTTGAGTGCAAAATGTAGATCATTTTGATGTAGACAAGCACTTTGTGACAATGCACGCAAGGACTTTTGGTTGCAAGACCAGAGTTTTTTCTCAATAATTAAGGTTTGGAGAAATTTTTTTAACCATCTCAGCTGACAAACTTTACTGACTCTTATACACAGACTTACTTCTTCAAGTATATCATTTTGATATAAACAGGCACTGAGTGCATTCAAGGACTTCTTTTGCCTACAAGATCAGAAATTTTTATTGATAAACAAAAATCATGGATTTATGGAGTAACGTCATGGTCTCATTCTCCCCTTATTGTTTATGAACCCAAAAAAAAAGGACAAAAAGAAATACTATTCAAGGTCAAGGGCATTTCTCACTTCATCATGAAACAAGAAAGCTGAAGTAGAAAATATACTGGTAAAAAGAACAAAAATGTAAATGAGTGATAGCAAAAACAAAAACTATAATGCATACAACTAGAATAAGAGAAAAGATGTTATTCATCAATATTCATAAGCAATTACCAATAAATTTCAAAATTTTATTTCTCCTAGCCCAGCAACCAAGTGAACATTATCTTAATTAACATGTCCATAAGCATCATCTAGCATGAGGCATGAGCAATCAACATCAATCTGTATCATGCAATTTCCTATTCTATGCACAAACCACGGAATAGTAGTCCACGCAAGGCTATGCATGCAAGTAACGGCAATTCTCTTCTAGACGTTGAAGATGTCCAAATTGTGACCACACTACTCATGCCAATCCTAAAATTGGACTGATCAAATTGTCAACAGAATTTATTGTCCAAAATTGTCAGCTGCTCATACTGGGTTTTATTTGATTATTGCAGAAATTGGCAACCCCTAAACGACCGCACCCTCACACCAAAATTTCAAAATAAAAAATGATATGAAATTCGTATATTAATCTGTCTCCTAAATCTTTCTTTCACAACATGTCCTCATCATATATAAATGCCATGGAAAGTAGGTAACTTTGAAAATAAAGGCAAGGATGCCCATATTTCAGCATCAAAATGTCTACCGTAAGCATTACTTTCTTCACAGAATCTTTACTTTGTCACTGTTATTTTGGCTTAGATAATTGGCCCACTTAATGCAAACTGAACCAATCCACAGGATAGGTTACCTCAAGTCTAGCCCCATTGATATTGAAAAAACGTGGATACTTGGCAAGTTATAGCAACCAACTATGAGGTATCCATATCTCTTAATCCCCTTATTCCAAGCTAATCAAAATATAAAGGCTTGAGTGACAATGACCCAACACTTGACTAGGGCTAAACCAATCCTCCCAAGCCCCCACACCGAGAAAAAAAAGGCACACTAACAAAATTGATTGGGGACTGAGACAGGTTAGTAACAAGTGCAATAACAAGAAGGTAGAGAGTATTTAAGTAAAGTCAAAGGTCAAAATTGGAGGTTTAACTGTATAGTCAATAGATCATAATTCTTGAAGAATATGTAGAAATAATGAAAGAAAATAAGCTAGTTCTAAATAGCAATATATTTAATTATAATTCAACTATATTAAATATCAATCCATCAAACTCCAAACCTATCTTTAAGTCCCTCAGGATATCAGGCCACCTATTTCATTATATTATCAATAAGTCTAGAGACACAACATATTTCAGAACTGTAAAGATGACAAATCGTTAAGGTGGGCCCACATGAGATCAGTAACAACTTACCAACTCAGTCGAGAACAGTTGTGAAAAAATGTTGTCTTAGTAGCATTACCCTTATATAATTGGGCTACCTGATAGCTTGGAAGTTGGAAGGAGAAACTGATGAGGACAATGCTTGAAATACTGAATTGGTACAAGAATGCTTAATTTGACAATACATATAAAGAACTTGGATAATAGGACTAAGATTTTTGTCAAACCAGCTTTAGATAGCATTCATGTTCAATTTCTGTCAGCTGTAAGATTAGAAACAGTGAAACACGTTTGCTTCATGGTGGTCACAGTCACAAGTTAAAGAGTCATTAATTTCAGCTACCATAATAAGTTTGTCATACATTCAGGACCATAAATAGTTTAGCTACAACAGCTGCAACTAGGCAGTGGCAAGGGGAAAACTCATAACTTTGAATGCCATATAAACACTCAATCCCCACTTGCACAACCCATACATCCACAATGCACACACTCCACATCTTTCTCTTCCCTCAAATGCTTCGGAACTCGGCACACACAAGTTGTGGCAAAGTTGTGATCCCTTGGCTGTATGCAACGTAGGCAGCAAAGACGTTCATATCCTGGCTGCAGTTCAGAGCAAAAACCGATTAAGAGTATTTCTAAATAATAATGGACTAAATAGGCGCCACTCTTATCCACTAAAACATTAACAATTACCTAGTCAAAAGTAAAGCAAATATTCCAAGCTCATCTACATTGCTCAGACATAAAAATATATAGTTCCAAATATAAGATCTTTATTTGATTTACATTACAAAACAGGGAACATTTTTTCAATTTTCAACTCACTGTTTCAAACATAATAGTTTAAAATGTCCAGCCTTAGGAAATATAGATTATATTCAGCATTACAAAAATGCCCTATATACTACATTTTTCATATTGAATTTCTGTAGCAAACCTTTTTCCACTTTGCAATTAGATTGCGGTCTGCATAACCTTGATCCAAGCAGAACTCATACAGCTCTTTAGATATGTCAGTCCTTTTGTGGTAAAGATCAAAAATGTAGCGGCTCTTTTGATGCGCAATTTTGAAAATTGGCCATAATGCTTCACACTTTCTCTTGCCATCATGTGGATCAAGTTCAGCTGCCAAACCAACAAAAGATTAGAGCACCTTTAGAATAAAAAGGTTTAAAAAGAATGGAAACAACTTTACTAGATCAAGATGATAACAGCATCAAACATGTCATCAACCTTCTCTCATCTTAGCATCTAGTTCACGAAGAGTAGGCTCAATCAACTCCCACCCAGCTGGGTACTTGATACGGTTGGTCTTAACCTTCGGCATTCTTCCACCTACTACCTCACAGTTAAATGCCATTCAACTGAATATTTATTAATTATTATTAAATATTTTGCACATCCAATTAACCTTGATGTATATACTTATTAAAATATATCTATTTCATTTGTAATGATAAATAAATCAATTGTAACAAAAATTAAAGGCTACCACAAACTTTATTTGTCAGGATATTGGATTAGAAGCAACTGAAAAGCGACCGACTGTTTCTGAATAAAAGTTTTGGTAACAACTAACAAGACTTCCTTCATGCATTCTTTTTTTTCTTTTTTCTTTTTTTTTCTTTTCATACATGCGATGGGCTAAACCAAGTAACCAACTAGTCCCAACTTTATACACCCAATCAAGCTTCCATACGACATCATATATCCACATTCCATAGGTTCCAAATCCTCATAAACAAAACCATGCCAACAATTAGTTTCAGCACTTCCATGGGCATAACAACATGAATTGAGGTTATTCGGGAAACTTTACATCTGTTTCAGCCACAGATCCCTCTATTCTCATATGCATATTACAAAACCATCCAAGAAATTTTTTTTTCCTATAAAGCTTGCTCTAATTCCCTAATGATATTAAATTACAACACGCCATTGGTCAGCAACCATTCTGAAACTGGCATGCACTCACTCTCATAGCGACGTGCAACCATCATTAATGTCAATAACCACTGTTTACACTGCAATACACCCCAGAACTTCTTAATGCTTGGCCAGGAAACACATAATTTGTATTAATTACTCATCGACCTAACCTGTGCCGCTGATTAAATATTACCATTAGCTATCTAAATTTGTTAAAATGTCCAACATTCATTGCCCATTTCTATATCAAAATAGACTCAAATCTCTCAACTACAAAATCACTTCAGACCAAGAAAATTAAATTAGAAACTGAATCACTTAAGAAGTTTCCGAAACTCAATTAAATTACTCTTCAGCTTAACTTTCCCAAACATTGAAACTTCAATAAAGGTTTTGCATTATCAACAAGCCCAGAATGCTCAATTTGTTTTTTTTTTCCAAAAGCAAAAGAAAATTAATCAGTCCCTACATGTCACAGTGACATTACAGATGGAATTGAGCATTGAGGATCTATCAAACTATTAAGCCATAACCTAACATTTGAAGAATTTTAAGGAAAAAAAAAAACATATAGTTTATGTGGTACCAAAATTAACCTCTGTAGATGGTAAATGAAAGTGAAATACGAAGACAACAACAAAAGTAAGATGATTGGGTATTGTGTCGGATCCATTAAAACGCGGAACCCTAATTAAAATTTGAATGAAGAGAACTATGAAACAGAGAGAGAGTACACCTTCAACTGCAAGCCCACTTTTTTCGCTGGAATCTGCGTACGTATGGGAAGAGTGAATTGAGCAGCGGTGAAGAGAAGAGAAGAGAGTATTTACCAACTTATTTTCCTTCTTCTTCTTCTTTTTTCCTTAGTAGGGTTTTTTTTTTTTTTTTTAATTTTGTTTATGTATAGTTTTCAAATTTTCATTATTTATTTATTTATTTTTGAAACTTTTCATTTTTTATTGGCATAAATACACTTTTAGTCCCTACATTTTGACTTTTTTTTTCATTTTAGTCCCTACATTTTATTTTTACCACTTTTAGTCCCTACATTTTATTTTTACCACTTTTAGTCCTTAAACCAATTAACGCAGGACATTTAAGTCCTTAAACACCATTCCGTCAGCCAACTAACAAGAAAAGCTGACGTGGGCATTAAAATATTATTAAAAAAATTATTTGACATTTTTTTTAAATGCCAAAATAAAAAAATAAAAATTTAGTCAATTTTAATTAAAAAAATAAAAAAAACAAACAAACATAATTATTCTCTTTCAAACAAAAATTTTACTTTCTTCCCCGTATATGATTCATATTTTTACCAAATTAATCCTTATTTTCTTATCATTTTCTTTTCCTTTCTTGTACTTTCTTTATAACCAAACACATCAAAACAACCAACGGAGGAGATTTCAATCCTTAAACCCAGAAATCACATCAATAAATCAACGGAGGAGATTTCGGATCAAACAACGGAGGAGATTTCGGATCACACATCAAACCCATTTTTCAATCCTCAATCCTCAAACCCAGAAAGCACATCAAAATCCCATTTTTCAATCCTCAAACCCAGAAATAACCAAACCAACGGAGGAGATTTCAGATCAAACAAAAAATAAATATAAAGAAGAAGATAAAAATAGAAATTGAGAGAGAAGAGTCTTGGCCCTGAGTTGGAGATCAGAGAGAGAGAGCTTGAGGTCTTCGGCCTTGGGTTTTAGATCTAGAGATAGAGGGAAGAGTGCTTAGGTTCAGCCATGGAGGCTCAACCTGGGGCTAGCTATTAAGTGAGAGAAAGAGACGGAGCTGCCTCAGACGGTGGCTCGCGGCGGCGGCTTGTGGTGGCATGAAGTGGCTCGCGACGACGCAGCCGTTTTTCCTCATCTTCTCTAGAATCTTCTTTCTCTCTCTCTCACCATCTCTCCTCCAACCCAAGCCTCCATGGCCAACCATAGTCATCCTAGTTCTCTCTCCTTAAATCTTCGATCTAGACGGTTAGATTGGGTTTTTGCCATTTGGGTTTGCTTGGGTCTGTAAATTTGGATTAAGGCGTGTAAGGACTTTGGGATTGTTGAAGGTATTTTGAATCAGGTCTTTGTGTTTGTAATGGGAATGTGAAAGAATGACAAAGTAATTGTTGAATGTCTTTGTGTTTTGTAAATTTGTGGGCATGTCTTTGTGTTTGTAAATCTGACTAATTTTATGGGTTTCGTTGCCAAGGAAATACAAGAAAAGAGAAAAAAAAATATTGATTTTTTAAATTTCTGGGTAAGCTTTGCTAGGAAGAAAATGAAGAACATGATTAACGGGAAGAACACATGTTCTAGATTCTTCATGTTCTTCCCTAAAAAAGAGAAACAAAATTAATTTAATTCTTTTCTTTTCTTTTCTTTTTAAAAAAATTAGAAGGTTAGAAATTTTATTATTATTTTATTGATCCGTTAGTTGGCTGACGGAATGGTGCTTCAAAGACTTAAATGTCCCGCGTTAATTGGTTTAGGGACTAAAAGTGGTAAAAATAAAATGTAGGGACTAAAATGGAAAAAAGTAAAAATATAGGGACTAAAAGTGCATTTACGCATTTTTTATTTTACAAGTATAATTATTTACATATAAAATAGGCGTAAATGCACTTTTAGTCCCTACATTTTGCATCTTTTCCATTTTTGTCCCTACATTTTCATTTCACCACTTTTAGTCTATAAATCAATTAATGCGTTCCATTTTGGTCCTTACCGTTACTCACTTAACAGAAATTGCTGATATGACAAACGGAGTCCACTGTTGGCACATTAAATGCTGACGTGGCCAATAAAATAATATTTAAAAATGTCACGTCAACATAAAATAATAATTAAAAAAAGACACATTACCATCCACATCAGCCTTTGATTTTTAAAAATTAATTTATCAATTTTAACAAAATGAAAAAAAAAAAAAAAAAACAAAATTAGAACCCAAAATACACATGAATTTAGATCTAGTTTCATCTTAAACGTGAACAAGAAAGAACACAAACCCAGAAAATTCAATCACAATAACACAAACCCAGAAAAAAAAAATTTACCGACAAGAAAATGATACTAACATAAACTTTTCTTGCATTTTCTTATACTTAAAACCAAACACAAATTACCAGCAAAAACATCCAACCAAACACCACCAAAACTAGCAAAAACATCCCCAATAACTCCACTGAAAAAAGGAAAAAAAAAATTCTCGGTCCTTAAGATTTCCCCTCTCACATCTCTACCTCTCCATAGAAAAACACTTAAATTTCCAGCCAAAAATACTCATGAAAAATCTATAGAAAAGCCACAAAAAAAAACCCATTGAAAAAACCAGAAAAAATAAAAATAAAATAAATCCTAGACAAATCTCCAAAAATATCTCTATAACTAATCAAATAACCCAAAAAATAAAACCCAAAACCTCAACAAAATATTCCCAAAATTTCACTACAAATCCAGCAACAATAGAACAGCAAGCACAGCCTAAGTGAACGAGGGGTTGCTCGCCATGGTCGATCTTCCACCACAAGGTCCGATCTGCCACCGCCACCACAAGGTCCGAAGATATCGTTGGGAATAGCGAAAGGGCCGGGTTCACCGCCGATCTGCTTCAAATCATCGCCGATCTTAGCCCCTTTCTCTTTAAACCCAAATCCAAACCACCGCTGACCTTAGCCCATCTCTTTCTACCCAAATCCAAACCACCACATCTCAGCCTCTCTTTCTCTAAACCCAGATCAAAGCCATATCCCAAAAACTACAACCTGAACTTAAAGAGAAAAAGAAATGAGAGAAAGCAAAGAGGGAGAGAGCGGAGTTTGAGTGTTTGACCCGAGAGAGAGAGAGATAGGAAAATGAAAATGAGTTTGAGTTTTGTGTTTATTGATGATGTTGTGTTTGGTTGACAAGAAAATTTAAGAAAAATTGAGATAGTTACTACAAGTTTTTTTTCTTAATCTTTAAAACTGAAAAGAAAAAAAGGTTCTTCATTTTTTTTTTTAAATTTAAATTAGAATTGCAAAATTAAAATTTGTTTGTTTTTAAAATTTTAAATTAAAATGCTGAAGTGCATATTTTAAATACTAAATAATTTTTTAATATTATTTTATTGGCTACGTCAGCATTTAATGTGCCAACAGTGGACTCCGTTTGTCACATCAGCAATTTCTGTTAAGTGAGTAACGATAAGGACCAAAATAGAACGCGTTAATTGATTTAGGGACTAAAAGTGATGAAATGAAAACGCAGGAACCAAAATAGAAAAGATGTAAAATGTAGAAACTAAAAGTACATTTACGCCTATAAAATATAGAGTTATAGACTTTTTTGGTGGGGGTCGGGGGGGGGGGGGGAATGAGAATGAATTCCACCTACTTTTTGTCATTATTTATCTACAATTCCATCATAAATATATAGCATGATCACTTAAAAATAAGTTAACTCCTTAATATTCTATTACTTGAACATCATAAATTAAAATATAAGTCTACTCTTCCACTTGTTGATCTTTACAAGAATAGTTGTTCTACTTTCATAAGCGAGATTAGTAAAAGAAGACAAAAATATAAAGTAACTGTTAGCTTATAAAAAGATAAAAACGAGTGCATTGTTAACGAGATGAAATCCCCTCCTATTTTTTTTTTGAAAGCAAATCCCCTCCTATTTAAATCTTCTAATTCCATTCAATTTTTAGTCATATGTAAATCATATGGTCTTTATTTGATTTTATGTAATTTACATAAATATTTTTAAGACCATTGAATTTTTTAAATAGTTACATCTTTTAAAAAAAAGAAAATCAAAATCAAAATCTTATGTCTAGATTACAATTGGAATAAATTAAAGATATAAATAAGAGGAGATCATTACATTACATAACTTACTGAAGTGGCTTTACCGCTTTACATAAAGTAAATTTTTTTTTTTTTTTTTTTTGCCATATTACATAAAGTAGCTTTTTTTTTCTTTTTTTTCTTTTTTTTTGCCATATGCTAAATTGCTAATAAAAACATATGGCATATCAAGATTATTTGTTGCGATTATATCTTCTAACGAATCTTCAACTTTTTAATTTAATCTGTGTAGTAAGAAAGAACATAATATAGATGATCTTATCTCATTCATTTTGACACTCATAGATGATCTTATCTCATTCATTTTGACACTCATTCTTCTTCTTTGTTTTTTCCAATGAATTATTTGTATGATTCATAATAAATCGTACCTTTGGTCGTTTTTTGGGTTACTCCAAGCTTCCAAGTCCTTGTCCTTAGAATCTCAAAAAGTGTTCTCCTCATGGGGTGGCGCTTATGTCTAGTGGCCAGTTCTACTAGACACGTTGCGATGCGGACATGTGTCCAATCTTGGACACATGTCTGTATCCCAACGTGTCCAGTGAAACTGGCCACTGGACACAAGTCGTTCCCCTTCCCATGGGTTAGAAGATAAAAATCTTCTACTCATACCTTGCTAAATTACCACAAAAGAATTGAATTTGTAGTCCCAATCGCATGGGAAAACTGTCAAGAATTGGCAGGAAAATAGCTGAACTAATGCATATCCTGGTTTTTTACCTGGTAGCTTTCCCGATTGTCATCTTTAGATCAATCCAGTTATAACTAAACTAAAGAATTGGATTCAAACTTGAACCATTGGAGTCTGTTAAGTATGATAAAAGTTTTAATCAGATGAATAAATATCTTGGACAAAACCCATTGATAACCTAACAGAGATACACCCTAAACTATAATGCAATTGTGGTGTTTAGAGCCTTGTAGATCAATTAATCAGTACCCAAAAAAACAAAAGTAGCGTAATTGTGGCAACAATCTCTACTAATTATTAGCTACTGCCTACTGCCTACTATAGTACTATGCCTTTTTATCTTGGTAATTAGAACTGCTACAGTGCTACCCATGGGTTTTTAACCACAACCTCACATTCTACCCTATTCATACATGGGAGAAAGAAACCATTTTGAACTAAAAGCTCATTAGCTTAACCAGTATCTACTTGATGTGCATGTACATAAAAATAAAATGTACAAAGAAATGATATTAGTTGCATCTCTTTCTCCAAACAAACAAGATGCATCAGTTCGTCAAACATGCCATTGCCTCTCAAACATGCCATTGCCTCTCAATACATTTTTTTCTGTCTCAAAATTGTAGATTACCGATAGACGATTAAATAGTAATAATAATAAAAATAAAAAGTCTGTTTGTTGCTTGCATAGGTCAAAGCATACATGTGCACATATCCTTTGAGATAAAATCCCCTCCCATTTAAATCCCCCAATTCCCTCCATCAAATCTAGAGAAATGCACACTTAAGCCCAAGAGCAAGTTGTAATGTCATATCAAAATGTTGTATCAAAAAAGAAGACGCCTGAGATTTAATCATGCATTGTGAAAACAAACAGATAAAAAGCCAATAATGATAAAGTTCCAATTTCCATTGGTAGCAACAAGCTGCCACTAAGCCATTATTACAGGGTACAAATAAAATACTAAAAGAAAATCATTGGTCCAACCCAGGACTTCTAAACTATGAAATTTGAGCTGCCAAACACTTGGTCCATCTCTATCATCAACAATGTAAGTAAATAGAAAAATATTTATATAAAACTAATAGAAAACAATTTAGTTAGAGACAATAATCTAATATTTCTAAAAGTAATGACAAAGAAATTTTAAAAAAAATTAAAATTGATGAAATTGTAGCTAAGATTGATTATATCACAAGAACGAGAATGAATAAGTGGATTAGTCATTATTTTAATATACGAGAAAATTTAGCAAAACTTGAATAAAATACCTTAATTGGTAATGCCACGTCTCAAAAAATTATAAACAAATATTTTTAAATAAAAATAATAATATAAAAAGGTAAATAAATAATATTTAATTGAAAAATTATAAAAAATAATATTTAATTGATATCTATATATATTAATAGCCAAAACTGAGAGAAAATTCAATTAAATTTTAAATTGGATTCTAATTTTGTACCACGTATCACATCTAATTTTTAAATTTGTGTGTCAAGTGAATTATTAGGTGTGAAAATCAAAGAGTTTAAATTCAATTAGATTCTAAATTGAATCTTAGTGCTCCAAGATTTCTTGGTCTTTTCAACAAGAAGATTGTTCTCAAATCTTAGTGCTCCAATGGTCTGATTAGCTTCATCAATCTTGGTGGAGAGTTCCTCACATTCCAACTCCACTTCACTAAGCTTTCTCGTCGCCAACTTGTAGAGCTTCTCATGCCTCTCAGAAACCTTGTACGACTTAATGTAGGCAGTGTGGATGTCATCCTGATCATCCATCTTCTCAAACTTTGATTCTATTAGCTCTTCTTCTTCATCAATTACATCTACTACTTCCTCAGTAGACTCAATAGTGGTTGTAAAAGCACTCACTATCCCATCTTGGTCACTTTCATCAAAATCTGCTTCTGGTTCTGTATCACTTAAGGTGGCAGCTAAGGCTTTGCTTTTGACAATGGATTTGAGATATGTGGGACACTCTTGCTTCATGTGTCCAAATTCTTGACACCCATAGCACTTTGGTCTAGCAAGAACACTGTTGCCTTGACCAACATCCTTGAATTCTCTCTTGTCTTTGTCTTGGGACTTGAATTGATAGAATGCAGATTGTTTGCGATCCTTATCACCTACTTTGACATTCACATTTTTGTTAAACTTCTTGAATTTTCTGGTGATATAAGATTTTAACTTGGTATCCCCATCATCAGACGACTCATCGTTATCATCATTCTTAGTCTTCAAGGCCATGTTCTTGCCTTTGCTACCCTTGCCAACCCTTGCTAACCCTAGTTCATAGGTTTGCAAGTTTCTAATCAGCTCTGTCAAAGGAATAGAGTCAAGATCCTTTGATTCTTCGATGACAGTGATTTTGGCATGGAATCTCTCTTTAAGAGATCTGAGGATCTTCCTGACAATCCTGGGCTCCAAAATCTGTTCTCCAAGATTGAAGGCTAAATTCACTATGTCCTTGAGCTTGGCATAGATTTCATCGAATGACTCGTCCTCATCCATCCTTATTCCTCAAAACTGGTAGTGAGCCTTTGGAGCTTGGAGTTTTTAACAGCTTTTGTGCCCTCGTAGGTATTTTGAAGAATAGTCTTCCTTGGCATTGTCAGCGAAAGAGATCTTCTTGAATTCTTCATTGGTCATAGCACTAAACAGAGCATTCAGTGCTCTGCTATTAAAGTTTTCAGCTTTGATCTTGGTATCATCCCACGTTGCAGGTGGCTCTCCAGGTTTCTTCCAACCTACTTCAACTGCAAGCCATATTTTCTCATCGAAAAACTACAAAAAGGCTCTCATGCATACTTTTCAGTATTTATAGTTAGTACTATCAAATAAGGGAGGAATAATCAGGGATTGCCCAAGTTGTAATTATGTATACTTTGTTTATTACTATACAGATGTATGCGATTCAACTCTTATAGGAATATTTTTTTCCAAAACACAGATTCACATTTCTTTCTTCCTCACAATTCAAACTAATTGAAAAAGTAAATAAAAATAACTATGCAATAGACCATTATCAATAAATCATATATCATAAAGTCGAAATATAAAATAAAATAAAATGCAAAAAGAAAAAATTGCTTAAGTATCTATACGTAAAAACATTAATAGCATAATGATTCTATAGAGTAAATTATATTTTATCTTATTCTCTTTTTGGCATTTTCAAAAAAGATGATCAACTAAGCAAAGTAAAACCTTACCAAGAAAGTTCAAATTAACTAAAAATTTGATGGTGGAGATGCTAATTATTTGTAATAAAATAACCAAAATAAAAATAACAAAAAGTCAAGAAACTTATAGTAAAATGATTTCTATACAAAATTCCAATAGAAGGGAGACTAATAGGCCCTCCATTTTCTTCAAGACATAGGAGATTATAAAAGACTATACATCCTTTGTCTACCCTTTTCTTTTTCTCAAATTCACATTACCAAAGAAATATATGAAGCTAAAAACATTGTGAATACATTTTTGTTCAATGGAAGTCTATTGGTAGGCACATTCAAATTCGTAGCCATGTATAAACTCAAATTTCTATTAAATAAAGAACTACATATTAACCCAAACCAAAATTCAACCAAAACTATAAGAGTGATTTGTGATGGGAAATTTAAAAATTACAACACAAAAAAATTAAATAAAAAAACCATCAACCTAAATTAGAGCTATAAGAAAAGAACAAAAATTGAGAGAGAGAGAGAGAGTACTCACAGTTTTTGTGTGAAAAAAATATGGATTGAATGGAATAAATAATATCAAATTTATACAAAATAAAATGGGGAGAAGAAGAGTCAAAATATAAAAAAGGAAATGATGAAAAAATTTAACAGTAAAGTAATGAGTAATAGGGAGATAAAGAGACAAAGAGAGAGGAGAAAGGTTGAAGGAAGAGAAGAAGAGTTTTTTTTTTTTTTAGAATAGGAAGATGAAAAGTTTAAAAATTCAATTTTAACAATTACTAGAAATTAGAAAGAAGAAAACGAAAAATTGAAATCAATTTGAGTAGTTGAATATAATCAAACATTTGCATCTAATGAATAGTAACATTTGTAATGAATAGTCAAACATGTGCATATATCTACTAAAAAGATAATGAATTATTCAATTTTAACAATTACTTGAAATTAGAAAGAAGAAAATGAAAATTTAAAATCAATTTGGGTAGCTAAATAGTCAGATTTTTGCATTTAAAACAAATGAATAGTAACATGTTGAATAGTAATGGAGTGCATTAACAGGTTTGTCCATGAATTATATTGAATTATTTTATATAAAATAAAATAGAAAAATCATCAAGGAATTTTTTTTTTTAAGTATGACATGGCTGATGATGTGGCTCAATAGGAGTATAGCAATATTAAATTCTACGTCTCAGCTTTTAGATATATATATATATATATATAAAGATATATTGAGTGATTGATTTCTTTTTACAACCTTTTTTCAAAGCACTTACATAGTTTTTATTCTAGCAAACTTTGTGAAAACAGAGTTTCAACTTAAATAAAATTCTCTCCACATTACTTTTTAAAGTAAACTCATTTACACACTTTACAACCTAAGTGTATATCCTTTATATACAACAATGTATTTTATTATTCATTAAAAAAGGCAGGTGTATTTTCCCCTAAAACCAAATTACTCTCCCAAAAAAATGGTGAAGGATAAGGTCATGAATTCAAAACCCACTGGGCGTGCATCACCTCAGCCCTGTAATTTTTTATAATTATTAATTTTTATATCATAAACAACTTGCATCTTAGGACAGAAATAGACAACCTAAGATAAAAGAAATTAAAAAATTGGAGGTTTTGCTTCTTTTGTTCCAGAAATTCATGCTTCATAAATAAAATCCAGTTGGTGAAAGAGAGACTTTCCCTTGAAACAACATCACTGAAGAGAGAGAGAGAGAGCTCTAATATGCTTAATTGTAAGATTCACTAGGAAAAAAATTTCTTTCACCAATTTTCGTACACAATATTGGATACCTAATTACTGCCAACCTTGATTCAAAAACAGCTTATCCAAAATTGCTATTTACCATTAGGAAAAATTAATTTTGAGTGAAATCAAAAGGATGTCATTTACCAATTATAAAACAAACTCTAGGAACCAATAGATTGGTATCGCAAAATTTTAGCTCCAAACTAATTTAGAGTTATCTTGTTGAACCTATGATAAGACATGGCAAAACGGGTTAGAATTTTCTGACCCAACCCAAACCCAATTTTTTTGACCCAAAACAAAAACAGGTTGACTCGTAACCCGACCTGTGTTTTTTGCGAGTCAACCCGACCCATGACCTGAACCATTTTTTAAAACTTTTCTTTTGGTAAAAAAATAATAAAATTAAGACAATATTGGTTTATTTGTTTGTTGTGAGCTTTAATAAAACAATTGAGATATTTACATAACTGCATGCAAATGAATTAAAAGATGAATGATTGAGCATTCTATAATGAGAAAAGATTTTTAGATATCAAATAGCAAAGTTCATGCCAAGCTAATCTGATTACAGTAGAGTTAAAAACGTATATTTAAAATTGTAGATATGTGTGAGAAACATTCATAAATATGAAAATAGTAAAGTCAACATATCAAATTAGCATAAATAATGAGTGCTTAAACCTATTTTTTAACAATTTATATCCCAAATAAACGGATTTTCAAAACAAATTATGATATTTTCTAGAATGTGTGTTGCTTAACAATGATATGATATTCATAAAAGATACCATGTGTAGGGACTCGTTTTGGCGGCCCAAGCCCAAAAGGTATGGGATCTTAGCCCTATGAGCCCAGAACAATAAATTTGTAGAGAGTGGGCTAAAGAACTAGGCTTTAGTGAGTTAGGTAGTGAACCAATAGATTTTTATGTATTAAAAAGGGGAAAATAAGAGGTATTTACTAAAGGAGGAAAGTCCTCGGCCAAGTCTAAGGAGGCTTAGTTATTTAAATACAATTCTTAAAGCTTTTTACAAGTCTGATTCTAGATCGCTACAGTGTATCTTCCTTTTCTCCCTCCTCCTTTTCTTCTAGGGGTCTCTTGCATTATATACCCTCTTCCCGACGATCTTGGCCCTCCACTTGTCAATCATCCAATCTGCTACTTGAGTGGCTGTCCCACCAGACACTCCTTCTGGCCCTCTATGAGTTGCAGTTGCCAAGGAAACACTGTTCAGGGGTCTTCTCCACATAAATGCGTCTAGAAAAGTAGCTACAACGCATTTAATGCGGTGGTAGCAGCTTTTCCTTAGATATTTCTAGAATCTCCATCATCCTTGCGTGTTTAGGATACGTGTCTTTATTACCTGGGCTCTCTGGAGGGCTCCCTGGATTGCTGGGATATGTGTTTGAGTTGCATTTACGGTGTCCAAGGACTTGTTTGTCCTCGGACTGATCTCTTGTCGCCACCTTACTCGTAAAATCTCGAGCCTGAATCATTTAAAATCATTGGTTCCTCCTCGGACCGTCCTCGGGTTGATCATCTCCTCGGACAGGCCCAAGGCCCACAATAGTATTTAGGCCCTTTGACCCTACAATAGCCCCTCAAAACTCCAGTTTTTCTTTCTCATCCGAGGAGAAAATGTGGGGTTTTGACTTTTAAAGGATGAGAACATTTATTTCTCTACTTCGCACATGTAAAATCTCTGTTTCACGCGTGCCATGATTGCTCCTGACACTTCCTGGCCCACGAGGCGTTATTAATTGCTTTGGGCAGCGTTATGTCCTCAACATCTAACGGTGAAGCGCAAATCTAATGGTTGAGCTTTTTCTTGGGCTTTAAGCGGGAGTATTCCCACCCATTTTCTCCCTCTATATAAAGCCCTGAGGGAAGCCGTTCCTTTGTTTCCTTATCGAAATTTCAAGTGCTCCAGAGAACCTCAAGCATTACGACCCCCTTAATCACTTAACTTCCTTAACTTTGTTCCTTAAAAAACCCCCCAAAGGTTTTCTAAAGGTTCGAAGTTTAGCGTATCTGCTTTTCGTAAGTATTTATATCTTTAACTTTCTTTTTCTCCTCGGCCAACCTTCTCGGCCTTCTTTCTTTTGCAAATCTTTTCCTGCGTTGTTCATATTTGTTGGGATGGGTAGATTCAAGCACCTAGTAGACTCTCCGGCCGGCATTGAGGGTTTTAGAGCCAAATATCGTATCCCACAAGGGGTAGACCTTGAGTACTGTGCCCCGGACCAAGTGCTTTCAGTTAGAGGGGAGGGTAGAGTTGTCATTCCAATGATCACCTTTATAGAGAGAGGAATGACACTTCCCATGGGTAGGATCACCACAGACTACCTGTGCAACCATAGGCTGTGCCCCCATCAGTGTGCTCCCAACTTGTTTAGGGTTCTAGGGAGCGTAGATGCTTTAAATGATCAGATGAATCTAGGGCTCACCTGGCACGATGTTGTTCACCTGTGCGAGTGCCATTCTCTTGCTAGCGCGGGATATTACCTTAAGTCTCGATCCGATGTCGTTAGGTTGATATCCTGCCTTTCTAAGTCCAACAAAGGCTTAAAGGATGATTATCTAATCGTCTCCGGGGCGTGGAGCGACGGTCTTCATTGCCCAGTTAGGGCGGGAACACCAGGTGGGGTGTCTTAAGGATAGGTCCCTTAGTTTTCATATTTTCTTCTGTTTATTTTAAGATTTTGTCTCCTCGGACAACATTTGCCATTGATCTGACCATATCTTCCTTCTCGGATGTTTTGCAGATTAAAATCACGTAGCTCCGAAGCTTAGCCTAGTTAACGTCCTAGGACTCAACTTCTTGCTGAGATCGGAGATATTCATGAGCGAGGACGGACAACTACTAGCTGCCCACCTGATCTTAGATTACAAGCCCATATCGCGTATATTTCAAGACGCGGGACAGGCAATTAGAGCAGGTAACTCCAAGCTTGCTCTAATAGACGTTTCCAAGCCTGGGTTTTTGGCTTGGAGAGAGCTTCCCCCTGTTGAGCTGCCCCTTTAACGTGTTCCTCAACAAGTGGTTGCTCTGAGAGAAGAGTCAGCCACATCTCATCGCTCCTTAGACGCCAAGATCGATCAATTTCACCTCGAGGAAGAGGAAGGGGCCGCAGAAAGACCGGTAGAGGTCTCGGATTCCGAGTCCGAAAGACTTTCCGTAGTTCACCACCCCCAGTTAACAGTCGCTCGGCCAGAGACTAGCTCCGAGGAGGGAGAGGTTATGGATTTACAACCAAGGACCGGTTTGAAGGGCCTGATGGCCGATCGTAACAAAGGGCAAGGCTCGAAAGTTGCTCTTAAAGCCTTGGCTACCTCCAATCTTCCTCCTACTCTCCCTGTGATCCTCGCCGACCTAGGACTGAAGGCTCTTCCAGACCTCAAAAAGAAAAGGCCCATGGAGGACCTAGAGGAAGGTGAAGTGGCACCCCAAAAGGGGGCTAAGCAGCAGAAAAAGTCCAAGGATCCCACAGACAAAAGGGGCAAGTCAGTGGAAAGCCGAGACGAAGTCGACGTACGCCAAGTGCAGCGTACATGGGCTCCTCGGTTGGAGATGGAAGGCGCCCTAATTCCCTGGGATGCCACGATTTGGGAGTCTCAGACGGGGCATGCCACCTTCCTTACCGAGGCCTTGGAGCAACCTCTCCTCCTTCCTCGAGATATGGAGGGTCTTAGGCACATCTATCAGCCAGACCTCTTCATGTCATTGAAGAGGGACCTTGCAATGATGAGCCGACTAACATTTTCATAGCCAGATGCTGATCTGCACGTTTATTAACTTGTTTTTATTTCTGTAAATCTTTTATTGCAATTCTGCAGGTTACCTAACAGATTTATGTAGCCGAGGAATGGGCTAGGAACGCCCGTGATGAGGTCACTACTGAGACCCATGCTCTTCAAGAAGCTAAGAAGGCCCTTGGGGCCATGAAACAAGAGCAGGCGGGGTTGTCTGAGAAGCTCAAGGAGGCTGTCCAAGCTCGCCATAGCGCTGAGGCTATTCTGAAGACCACGGAGAAGCAGGCGGAGGACATGCGCCAAAAGCTGCACATAACCGAAATAAATCTGGCCACCGAGAAGCAATCTGTTTTGGATCTGAAGGCAGAGCTGCGAAAAGCCAAGGATGTAGCTCGGGTGGCCAGGGAAGCAGCAGAGGCCGCGGTGAAAGCATCCTATGAGCGCGGGGTGCTCGATACGGAGGCCAGGCTTTCCGAGGAGGTAGTCGTGGTATGCAGGGATTACTGCACCGAGTCCTGGGGAGTAGCGATGGACCGGGCAAGAGTTTCTGCGAACTTCGAGCTGAGGAATATCGAGAATATCTTCTTCCCAGAGGATATTCGAGAGATTCCGGAGGCAGTCCCCCTTCCTGAGCAGCCCCCCTCCACTCAGGTTCTTCCACTTGGTGAGACTGAGGGGGGTAATCCTCCAGCGATGGCCAAGATTACCGAGGATGCCCTTATGATCAAAGACGTGGTAGCCCAGGCTAAGGATGCAGAGCTTACGTCTCAGGCAGAGGTCTCCCACTCCGAGAAGGTTGATACTAAGGAGGACCCTCCACAAGCGAAGGCGTAAGCGTTGGGCTCGCGCCAAGGATGCAGCGCCTTTGTCTTTTTCTCCTCTTTTTTTTGCGTGTATATTTATCTTGTAAGGGCGTTTTGCCATCATATGTAATGTGCCTTTTATTGACTAATGAAAAGAGAGAAAAACTTTCCTTACTATTTTATGCTTCTATTTCATACGTCTTTGAGGTTATGAATACCGCCAACAGGCTTAAACGGTGATAACTATGTGCAATCATAATCATTGATGGCAATCCGTTATTAGCTTGCAGTCGTATTTAATAATGACAGGCAGAAATAGGGGATTAGATAGAGAGTAAACATCTTACACTGCCAAGCATTTGGGCACGTAAATGAGGTTAATTTCACCCAAGTATGTGGTCCGAGAGACCTAACATGACTTGGGATCTGTTTAATCACTTTAGAAGAATGCCATTAAGTGTTAATTTCACCTAAGTATGTGGTCCGAGGGACCTAACATGACTTGGGATCTGTTTAATCACTTTAGAAGAATGCCATTAAGTGTTAATTTCACCCAAGTATGTAGTCCGAGAGACCTATCATGACTTGGGATCTGTTTAATCACTTAGAAGAATGCCATTAGTTATTAGTTTCCCTAAGGTTTGTGGTCTAAGAGACCAGGCAGGATCTTGGTTTTGTCTAACACTTTTAGAGAGTAGCCATTAGTTATTAGTTTCCCCTAGGTTTGTGGTCCGAGGAGCCAGGCAAGACCTTGGTTCTGTCTAACACTTTTAGGGAGTAATGAACCGCATGACAAACAATTATAATGAATCGGAGTGCAAATAAAATTGCTTTCATTAATAATAATATCTTCTTAGATTATTTACATTCCATGGGCGGAGTATAGCTTTTTCATCTAGATCTTCCAAATAATATGCACCTATTCCTGCTACTAAGGTGATGCGATATGGTCCTTCCCAGTTGGGCTCCAACTTTCCCCAGGTTGGGCTCTTGGTATTACCCAAAACTTTTCTTAGAACCAAGTCTCCTGGTGTTAGGGGCCGTAGTTTCACATTGGCATCATACCCCTGCTTGAGCTTCTGCTGGTAATAGACCAGTTGGATCATTGCCTTTTCTCTTCTTTCTTCAATTAAGTCCAAGCTTTTTTCTAGCAGTTCTACGTTGTTGCTCGGCATGAAGGTACTCGTTCTCAGCGTTGGGAAGGTAGTCTCTAGGGGGATGACAGCCTTGGCTCCGTAAGTCATGGAAAAGGGGGTCTCCCCTGTGGAACGTTGTGGGGTAGTCCGATATGTCCACAAGACGTAGGGCAGTTCTTCCACCCATCTTCCCTTCGCGTCATCCAACCTCTTCTTTAGCCCATTGACTATGACCTTATTGATAGCCTCGGCTTGTCCATTTCCCTAGGGATAAGCCGAAGTAGAATACCTGTTTGTGATTCCCAGATCACTACAGTATCTTCTGAAGGCCTTATTGTCAAATTGGAAGCCGTTGTCCGAGGTGAGGGTATGAGAGACCCCAAATCGAGTAACGATGTTTTTCCAGATAAATTTCTTAGCATCCACATCCCTGATATTAGCCAAGGGCTTGGCTTCGAGCCATTTGGTGAAATAGTCTGTGCCGACCAGCAGGTATCTCTTATTTCCTAATGCCCTAAGGAAAGGGCCTACGATATCTAAGCCCCACTGGGCAAACTGCCAAGGACTAGAGAGGGGATTGAGGACCCCTCCCGGTTGATGGATATTTGGGGCAAACTTTTGGCATTGATCACACCTCTTTACATATTCCTGGGCTTCCTTCTGCATGCCCGGCCACCAATACCCTTGGGTAATGGCTCTGTGAGACAGAGATCTACCTCTTGTGTGACACCCACAAATTTCCTCGTGTAATTCCTCGAGTAGTAACTCTGATGCTTCAGGGTGTATGCACAGCAAATATGGTCCGGAATAGGAGCGCTTATACAACTTCTGATCCTCGGATAGCCAGAACCGAGGAGCTTTTCTTCGTACTTTTTCAGCTTCTGATTTCTCTTCTGGTAATGTATCGTCTTTAAGAAAGCTCACTATGGGATCCATCCAGCTCGGACCCATTCTGACCTGATGGATCTGAACCACGCCCTGCTTAGTTCCATCTGCTCTGTATGAATCTTCAACAAGAATGACTCGAGGCAACCCCTGCGCCGAGGAGGTGGCAAGAGTAGCCAATGAATCCGCGTGTGTATTTCCACTCCTAGAGACGTGTGATATGTCGAAGAATTCAAAATTTGATTGTAAGCATCTGACCTGACTTAAGTACTCCTGCATTCTCTCGTCTCTGGCCTCTAGCTCACCCTTCACCTGGCCCACAACCAGTCTCGAGTCTGAGAACACTTCTAGTGCCTTACCCCCCATTTTCTGTACCATGGACATTCCTTGCAAAGTTTCATACTCAGCTTCATTATTTGTGGTCGAGAACCCCAACCTCAATGATCTTTCCAGGGTAATCTTCTCAGGAGATATCAGAACTAGCCCCACCCCGGACCCCCTTTGGTTTGCCGCGCCATCAACATATACTTTCCAGTGTGAGGGTTCTTGCACGGAAACTAAGCCAACCGATTTTCCATCCGTGTTCTGCTCTTCTGTTACCACTTCTATTGGGGGTTTGGCAAATTCAGCTATTAAATCAGCGAGGACCTAGCCCTTGACAGAGGTCCGAGGCATGTATTTGACATCAAAAGCCCCTAGAACTGTGTTCCACTTAGCAATCCTTCCCATGTAGTCAGTGCTTCGGAGTACTGACTTAAGTGGGAGCTGAGTTAGAACGACAACTGTGTGCGCTTGGAAGTAATGAGGGAGCTTTCGCGTGGCATGAACTACTGCCAAAATTGCCTTCTCCAATGGTAAATAACGCACCTCGGCCTCATGCAATGATTTACTCACATAATAGACTGGCCGTTGCACGCCATTATCACTTTGTATCAGTACCAAGCTTACAGCATGGGGGGCTACCGTGATGTAAGCGAACAAGACTTCGTCGGCCTCAGGGCTGGACATGATGGGTGGTCGGGATAAATATTGCTTAAGTTGTTGGAAGGCCAAAGCGCAGTCCTTAGACCATTCAAATCCTTTCCACTTGTTCATCAGGAGGTAAAAGGGTCGGCATCTGTCCGTGGATCTAGAAATAAACCGATTCAAGGCTGCGATCATTCCAGCAAGCTTCTGGACCTCCTTGGGGTTCCAAAGAGGTTGCAAATTGTGAATTGCTTTGATCTGATCTGGGCTCACCTCAATTTCCCTATAAGTTACCATATAGCCCAAAAATCTGCCAGACCCAACACCAAACGAGCACTTAGAGGCATTGAGGCACAGTTTGTGTTCTCTCAAGATGTCAAAGATGCCTTCGAGGTCTTCCACGTGCACAGACGCCACTTTACTCTTTACCACCATGTCGTCTACGTAAACCTCAATACTTTTACCTAGCTGTGACTCAAACATTCTAGTCATCATCCTCTGATAGGTAGATCATGCGTTCTTCAAACCAAAGGGCATCACCTTGTAGTGATAATTTCCAATAGGAGTCATAAATGCTGTCTTTTCTTGATCATCCAGGGCCAGTGGTATTTGATGATAGCCTTGGAAGGCATCTAAGAAGCTCATCCGAGGGTGGCCTACAGTGGCATCCACCAACTGGTCTATCCGAGGCATGGGGAATGAGTCCTTTGGGCATGCCTTGCTTAAGTCTGAGAAATCCACACAAACTCGCCACTTCCCACTTTTCTTTTTTACCACCACAATGTTAGCCAACCACTCAGGGTAGAACACCTCCTTAATGGCCCCTGCTTGCTTGAGCTTTTTCACCTCGTCCCTGACAGCGTCGGCGTGCTCCCTGGATGGCCGCCGAGGAGGTTGCTTTTTGGGGGTTGCTGCTGGATTTACAATTAAGTGGTGGCATATGAAGCTCGGATCAACCCCTGGGGCGTTATAAGCATCCCATGCGAACACATCAACATTTTTTCTGAGGAACCTTACCAATTCCTCCTTTTCCCGATGGGGTAATTGGGATCCCACCTGAAAGAACCTCTCCGGGTCATCGCCAACGATCACTTTTTCTAAGTCCTCACACTTTACGTCCTCGGATGGTGCATTAACAGGCGATGCCGGGATCTTTGATTGCTATGAGTTTTCTTCAACTTGGGCCGAGAACTCTGCTCTGAGCCGATGTGAGAAGGCAGCCACCAAGCACTCTCTCGCTGTAACTTGGCAACCTCGAATTTCTAGGACTTGGCCCTCGGAAGGGAATTTCACCTTCTGATGCAAGGTGGAGGCAACGACTCTTAGAGTGTGAAGCCAAGGCCTAGCCACGATGGCAGTGTAAGGGGAATAAGTATCCACCACGATGAAGTCAACCTCCACTATCTTCGGGCCGGTTTGCACAGGTAGCCTAATCTGCCCCCTTTGGTATGACTGCCTTCCCATCAAAACTCATCAAGGGGGAGCTGTAGGGCGTTAAATCTTCTGGCCTCAGTTTCAGCCCTTTATAGAGATCGGGGTACATGATCTCGGCTCCACTACCGCCGTCCACCATTACCCTTTTCACGTCGTAACCCCCAATCCGAAGAGTGATCACCAACGCATCGTCGTGGGGTTGTATGGTTCCACTTTTGTCTTCCTCAAAGAAGCTCAGGACTGGATGGGGATATACTTTGGGTCTTTTCGGCTCTGGGCCAGAGTTATCGACGGGTAGCCGAGCTACAGACATTACCCTATAAGGGCATGAGCCCGTCCTCCCCAAAGCAGCAAAGATTACGTTTATCGTCCCTATAGGTGGTCTTAAGGAAGTGTCTCTCCGGGGCTCCTGGTTTGCTTAGCCTTGATGACCACTAGAAGGGTGCAAAAGGTGCCTCAGTCTCCCTTCTCGGACCAGCTGATCCAGGTGGTTCCAAAGGTTCCTGCAGTCTTCTGTAGCATGTCCGTGGTCTTGGTGGTACTGACAATATAGACTTTGGTTGCGCTTCATGGAGTCTCCAGCCATTTTATTCGGCCACTTGAAGAATGACTCATTCTTGATTTTCTCCAAAACCTGATGTACCGGTTCTTTGAATACGGCGTTAACTGTCTGCATGTTGGTTGATCCGGACTGCCCTGCGAAATCTCTCCTTGGAGGGTTATTGTTGTACCGGTCTGACCTGAAATCCCCCCTCTTTTGAGGGATAACCTTTTGCTTTCCTTTCTCCTGCAGCTGGTCCTCTTCCACTCTTTTGTATTTGTCGATCCGGTCCATAAGTTGACGTGCGATGGTGACAAGTTTGCCGGTTAAGGATTTCCTCAAGTCGTGCTCGGTTAGGAAACCGCTTTTAAAAGTGCTGATGGCGACGTCTTCAAAGTTGCCGTCCAACTCATTATATATCTCCCAATATCTGTCAGAGTACGCTTTTAGAGTTTCTCCATCGCGCATGGACAATGACAGCAGCGAACTTAAAGGCCGAGGAACCCTCCTGTTCGTAACGAAGCGAGAGCTGAAGGCTTGGGTGAGCTGCTTGTAGGAATCTATGGAATTCATTTTCAAGCCGTTGAACTACCTCATCGCTACGGGTTCCAAGCTGGACGGGAAAACTTTGCACATCAACGCTTCGTTCGCGGAGTGGACGGCCATTTTTTTATTAAACTGGCTCACATGTTCTACGGGGTCCAACCGACCATTATAAAGGGTAAGCGTAGGCTGATGGAACCGTCGAGGTAGCCTAGCCCTTTCTATTTTGCGCGTGAAGAGTGACTTAGAGATCTGATCCAGAGCCCTACTCATGGCATCACTACCCATGCCCCTACTAGATGGGCCCTTACATTTTCGTTTGTGATGGTGCTCATCTTCATAAGAAAAGGTTTCACTGGGAGGAGTTCTTGATCTCTGCCTGTAATCGCCGTCCTCTTCATCATTAGAAGATATGCCAGAGCTAGAAGGGGACCGCTTCCGCTGTGCGTGGCGCAGTTTCCTTTTCAAGTCATCAATCTCTTTCTGCATGGCTTAGTGGTTGTTTTGTCTCTGGGATATGCGACGGCCCACCTGGGAATGGCTTCTGCTTGTCTGGGTGGTGTTCACACTCCCCTCTCGATTCCTTTCATTCTCCCGATTATGTTCACGTTCATGGCCAGGAAAGTTACCCCGTAGCTGGGACCCTACGGTTTCTGTCCGTTAGGGACCCGCCTGGTGCAGATTTTCTTGGTGTGGACCTGATCCCACCATTTTTAACTGTTGCACTCACTAACACACAAGCTCTTCCCACAGACGGCGCTAATTGTAGGGACTCGTTTTGGCGGCCCAAGCCCAAAAGGTATGGGATCTTAGCCCTATGAGCCCAGAACAATAAATTTGTAGAGAGTGGGCTGAAGAACTAGGTTTTAGTGAGTTAGGCAGTGAACCAATAGATTTTTATGTATTAAAAAGGGGAAAATAAGAGGTATTTACTAAATGAGGAAAGTTCTCGGCCAAGTCCGAGAAGGCTTAGTTATTTAAATACAGTTCTTAAAGCTTTTTACAAGTCTGATTCTAGATCGCTACAGTGTATCTTCCTTTTCTCCCTCCTCCTTTTCTTCCAGGGGTCTCTTGCATTATATACCCTCTTCCCGACGATCTTGGCCCTCCACTTGTCAATCATCCCCGCTACTACTTGAGTGGCTGTCTCACAAGACGCTCCTTCTGGCTCTCTATGAGTTGCGGTTGCCAAGGAAACACTGTTCAGGAGTCTTCTCCACATAAATGCGTCTAGAAAAGTAGCTACAACGCATTTAATGCGATGGTAGCAGTTTTCCTTAGATATTTCTGGAATTTCCATCATCCTTACGTGTTTAGGATACGTGTCTTTATTACCTGGGCTCTCTGGAGGGCTCCCTGGATTGCTGGGATATGTGTTTGAGTTGCATTTACGGTGTCCGAGGACTTGTTTGTCCTTGGATTGATCTCTTGTCGCCACCTTGCTCGTAAAATCTCGAGCCTGAATCATTTAAAATCATTGGTTCCTCCTCGAACCGTCCTCGGGTTGACCATCTCCTCGGACAGGCCCAAGGCCCACAATAGTATTTGGGCCCTTTGACCCTACACCATGTATAAATAAATAGACAATGAAACTTTAATGTACATTCTCAAATTGAAATAGAGTGTGTCAACCACAATTGATAATAGATTATAAAATTATTTTTCAAGATTGTAAATTTCTTATATGTTTTTATTCTTTATCAAATGAGTTATCCAATAAGTCATTTGTAATTTTGCTTTATATTTTGGGATGTTGATATTGTATAGAAATAAAACTTTTGTATTTGTTTTACTTATCTTTGTGTTATTTTGTTTTAGTTAGCAATGTTGGGATTTGTATGATTTTAAAATCATTAAATAAGTATTAATAAGTTTAATTAGGGGTGGCAAAATTGGACAAGACTCGCGAACCTGACATAACACAACACGAAATTAGCAGGTTATGGGTTGAGGCTTAACGGGTTCGTGTCATATTTGAGTTGACACGGCTAACCTGTTTAATAAACGGGTTGGGTTAGTGCTGAACACATAGAACCCATTTGACCCGTTTAATTAAATGACATTTTACTAATATACCCTTCAAACTCTAGGTATATAAACTTATTAGTTGTTGCGGTTTATTTTCTTTAACATATTGGGATATACTTTAGTTTTAAATGATTATTTGTGATGTAGTTACTCTTTAGTTCTTAATTTTATATTAAAAATATTTATTTGTTTGTTTTTTCATAAATTTTTTTTTATTTTGATAAAATCTGATAAACAAGTCGACACAATTGACTTTTTTAATAAATGGGTCGTATTAGAGTTGAGGAATCTTGACCCATTTAATAAACATGTCGGGTTAGTGTTGACCTATATAGTCGAATACTCATGAGTTGACACGACACGAACCCGACATGCGAACATGAATTGCCACCCCTAAGTTTAACTGAGTTCATTCTTGATATAAGTGGTGAATTTAAAATAATGCATTTTACATAAAGTAATTTGTTGCATAACTTTCCAAGTGACAAATACATGTTGTTTTCTTTATTTAAAAAAAAAATCATGTGAAAAATACGGGTCGACTTGACCCGACCCACAACCCAATTGACTTGAACTTGTTTTTAACCCGCTTAAAATGACCTATTTTAATCTGCAACCCATTTGACCTGACCCGACCCACCCATTTGTCATGTCTACCTATGATGGGGTGATTGAAGAGACCATCTATATGTAGTTTTAGTTACATAACTTTTTAATGAGTCATGTGACTTTTTGAATAATTCACATGGATAGTCTAATAAATTTTCTAGTAATGTGTTGGAAATTAAAGATTTCTTCAAACCATTTTGGAGCCAAATTTTTTCCACTAGTATCAATATTGTTTTTTTATTGACTAACCTGCCCTTGGTTAACATTCTTAATTATACCTTGATAAATTGATGAAATCTCTATTTTGCATTTGAGTTATTTGGTATACTTTTTTTTGGACAAACAAAGGTGTCCAAACCTATTCAAGTATCTGACTATTCCTTTGAGCATGTGCACGCACCAGATTATTATAAGGACAAATCCCTTAGAATGGCCCCAAAATGTTGGCAAGAGATTTCGAACTCAAGATATCATAGATATCATGAGATCTTAGGAAACACTAAGTCAACCCCTTGAGATTAAGTTATTTGGTTTACTTAAAAGTTAGTTCAATTGAATCAATTGTTCAAGCAACTTGGACAAAAAATTGAGATTTTAGCGCATCCTTTTTGCTTATCTCAAAGTTAAGGTGAGGCAGTCATTTCTATAAAACTTTTAAGGTTTTTATGTTTCTTTATGCATCAAAAGAAGCAAGTATAATTCTCTTTAAAACAAACCATCCTCCCATAAAAATTTGTGAAGGTTAAGGTCATATCTTCAAAACCCACTTTATACATTAGGTAATTTTCTATCAAGACGAGCCTATTCCTCAGTTTGATCCATGGTAATGTTTTAAATTTTAGTCTTTCTCTTTTATTTTTTATCTGCTACCCATTTTATTTTGCACTGTCCTTTTATTTGTTTCTTATACAGTAAATTTGTATAAGAAATTTTGAACTCTCCAAAATTTTGGTCCTTTGAAGATTGAACCAAAAAATTGCAAGAAATGTTATGTTCACAATATTTTCACAAAACTTTCACAACAAATCGTAAGTGTTAGGTTATTACTAGTGGACGAAAAAATAATTTTAGTGGTAGATTCAAATTAGAAACAGTAGCAACTTGTCACCCATGCTTTGTTGTGAACGTGTTGCATGCTGTGAAAGTAAAATTTCTCAAAAATTGTCCAAACAAACAAACTAGCCTAAAAGCCCAAATCAAATTTTTCATTGTGATTTTTTAATTTTTGTTTTCAAATGGCATATTTTAAAATCGCTATTAAAAAAACGGAAAAAAAACACTTAACATTTATTCTTTTGTTTAGAAGATGAATCGCTATTGCAAAATTCATCTTCTAAACAAATTTGTAACAACTTAAATAATCTTCTTTTAGATCCTAAGCTATGAGAAAAGATCTCATATTTTCATCCTAATGACCAAAACGAAATAAAAATAATATATTTACAAACAAGTTATTGCCAACTATTTTTTTGTTTAAACCCCTTAAAAAGCATATTAGTTTAACCTAATGAATTAGCCAAGTGGTTATTTAGATTAATTATGAGATCTAGGTTAAACTGCAAAATATCATATCATGCATAGCGAAAAAGTAAATAACACTATAATATGATTATCTAGGAAAACCAATAAAACCAAGAGTTTCAAGATAAAAATCTGGAGATGATTTAACCTAGCTATCCTCAAGGTAAATAAATACACTATGATAGAATGGAAGTTTACAAAAGATTTAACCATAAATCTTATGCTACCTCTAGTAGAACTTACTAACAAAACCATGTGCAGCTCCAACTCCACAGACTCTTCTCTCTTGGATTTATAGCACACAAGCTCCCACGCTTATGACTTTGAGATCCCACTCAAAGGTTTCAGATCACCAGTCGTTTTTGATCTTGTAGCAGCAACTAGATTCCACCAACACTTGATTATAGATCTCGTTTAGGTAGACACTTGTAGAGTTAGAAGGTTACAGAACCTCTCAGATCTCATAGGAGTAACTCACAAGTCTTCCAAGAGTCTTCAAAATGTAGTTAGGGTTTTTCTTTTATACTTAGAAGTGTTGAACTGAAACTCTAAACGTTTTCATGGACTTGGGCCTGATTTAAATTTTGCAAAATTTGATTTACTACGATTTTCGATCAGTTGAATCTAATTTTTGATCAGTCGAGCTTCACTAAACTTGAACTCTCTTTTTTGCAGCTTGAATGTTCTTGAATATTGATTTGTACAATCTTGAGCAATGTCTAACACCTAATCTAGACATGTTTTTGTTTTCAGTTTGCCAACATACACAAAATAGGAATCTAAACATTTGATCCTAAATCTTTAGAACCTAACAACAACCTCTTGACCGTGCATGATTTTCCTAAAAATGAAATTAGTGGAGCATTGCATCGATTTTGTAAAGTTGTAATTTACAACTATGTGTTTTGTTGGGTTTAATTCCATGCCAAATTTGATTGTAATTATGTTCAATCTTTTGTACCCTATATTTCATGTGGGATTTATTTGTAAGGGTTGTGTGTGAGAGAAAGAGTGTGTGTGTGAAGACTCAAGGCATTAAAGACTGAAGTGTTTTCATGGGTAACTCGCGAGTAAGCATCCCGCGAAGTGATGCATATGCCCTGCACATGACTGAAATGCGAAGAGTCAGGACAGGATGGAGACAGCTAGTTTTCGCGAGTATCTCACAGGTAAGGCCTTCCCGCGAGACACCCGCGAAACATTCTATTTTGCCAGACTGTTATTTCTAATACACACTTTCTGTGCCTACACTATATATACCCACATTACCCACAGATGTTGAGGTATGCTTCAGAGAGAAAATCCTAGCCACAAACTTTGAGAGTTAGAGATTGTTATACCCACAATTCTCTACACATTTACTTATGGATTTTTCTCAACTCCTACCTCTCCATTTTTATATCATTGAGAAGTTGATAGCCCAAACACTTACCACACCCTTTCAGAGTGTCCAGTGAGGTTTTGGTGCTGCTGGGAAGCATTGGAAGAAGCCAGGCTTTGGCGGATGCAATCGGACGTATTGCGGGATCTAGAGAGCTAGACAAGACATGATTCCGAGAAGTCTTATTGGAGTAGGAGCTTGGAGGGCTTAGGTGCATCGGGTATATTAGGCTTGGAGGGTCTCTTGCTAACCCATGTATCCCAACTGATTGTCTAGTGGATCGATTACCGCTTGGAGGGCAGCGAAGAGGTTTTACGCTGAGTACTTCAGTTTCCTCTTCGATAACACATCGACGTATTATCTTATGTTTGCATTCTTCTTCCTTACTCTTTTAGCTTTCATATTACTGCTGTGTTATATTGAATATGGCTTAGAGTAGTTTATTTGTTTATCCGCTCGCTTTTACTCTATTCCGCACTTTGTATAAGTTAGAGTAAAATCTATCGAGTCGTAATCTTTAATTTGGGGGTCTAAACAGCTCTTGTGTTTTAACACATTTTCGAGCTTTTAGATTTAATCCTAATTAGTTTACCAAATTCAAAAATCAGTTTGAACAAATTATAAAATTAAAAAAAAAAAAAAAAAGATTATGCATTTTGTTTATATTGTTGCAATGAAAGATTAGTAGTTTAATGATTGATTGGTTGTGTACATTGAAAAAGATGTAGCTGATAGAATTGATAATAAACCTATCATAAAATGATTTCAAAATATGAAAACTTGTAAAACAAAATTTAAAACTTTATATATATTTGAGCGTGTTTTTTTGTGATGTCAATATATTTAAGTTTTATTTTTATTATTCTAAAAAAATGTTTTATTTTTATTAAATTTTTATAATTTAAAATTTTTAATGACCATTTAAAAAAAAAATTATAGAGCCGCCACTGTTACAGAAAGATTATTATTACCAAAAATAATAATAATTCAAAGGCTGCGCCTACACCTTCCGGTGTTGCTAAAGTAGATTGCAATGCTTCAATGACCACCAAACCAAAGTAGCTGATGAGAAATAGGTCTGATAGTAGTGAAAGAGTTTTTCGTTCTCAAGGAAAAAAAAAAAACCAAAGCAAGCTATTGCATGTTCCAATTTTAAGGATAAATCTCTTCGTTTATATGAGAAATCCTCTATTGTTAAAAATAAACGAAATGATATTGTAGAAGATGAGGTTGCAGTGGCTTGACATCTGGGCCTAATGATCCCAGACCAAATAGAAGGCTTGCGGATTTTACCTTCTACAATTCTGATGGAAAACCAGAGTAGAAATGGTGCAAGTTGATGATTTATTCATTTCAGGTACCATCTTGCTTTAGGAAGAAAATTCCAAAAAAGGGAAGGAAAAGGGTGTGAGATGTGAAGGCTTTGGGTGGATCGAATCCTAGGCAATATCAGGATATGAAGAAGACACACCAGTGATTTGGGTCTCCACTATCATAGCAGATTATGATTGTGTTAAGCCGGCAAATGGCTACAAAAGTCTGTATAGTCTATTCCTTGAAAAGGCCAATGCATGTGTGCAGGTCTACCAAAAACTGTCAAGGACTCCTGGTGGTGGCCCCAATTTGACCCTGGATGAATTGCTTGCAAGGGTTGTCCACTCCATAAGTACTACTAAGACATTCTCACTTGAGAATATTAGAGAATTTATTGTTTCTCAAGGTGAATTCATATACAACCAACTAATTGGTTTAGACAGCACATCTAAAGAAAATGAGCAAACTTTTAGAGACTTGCCTGTGTTGACAGCTCTCAGGGATGAGAACAAGAAACAAGGAAATTTAGTGCCTCTTGAGGATAGTAGCTGTGGTGGGAATATGAAAATCAGTGGTGGACAGAAAACTAATCAATCTAGTTCATCTAGTACTTGTGGAGGTCAAGAAGATGAAGATATGAAATTGGCTTGGTTGCTGCAGGAGGAGGAAAACCAGCAAATAAAACAAATGAAAACTAGGCACTCGGTTGCATCATCAAACAATTTCTTGATAGTTTATTTATTTTGCCGCCTACTTGTTTGTTGAAGCAACCTGATACATAGTTTTATTTTGTTTTGTTTGCCAGTTTTCCTCCTTATGCAACAGGCAAGCCAATTCCATATTCTAATCTTGCTGAGCTCTACGAATACTAGGTGAACCAAACTAATTTGTTTCTGTCCAACACTGATTTTTAAACTCATAACCTACTAGCCTACTACCCTTAGGAGGTGCAAAAACACCTTGCTTCCTTCTCACATCCCTAGGAGCAGTCAACATATGCAAGGCCCTAAAAATCTGCTCATTTTTCTTAGATGTGTCATCTAAACCAATTAGTTGATTCTATATAAATTCACCCTGAGAAAAAATAAATTCTATAATAGGTCTCAAACAGAAGGTCTTACTATTGCTCATGAAGAGAACAATTCTTGCAAGTAATTCATTTAGGGTCACCTCCAAAAGTCCTTGACAATTTTTGTTAGACCTGTACACATGCATTGGCCTTTTAATGGAACTAGACTATATAGCCTTTGGTAGTCATTTGCAAATTTACAAAATCATAATCTGCAATAATAACAAAGATCCAAATGACTAGTATGCTTTCTTCATATCTAGATATTGCATAGAATTCAATTTGCCCAAAACCTTCATATCTCAAAGGCTTTTCCTTTCCTTTTTTAGAACATTCTTTCAAAGACAAGATAATGCCTGAAATGAACAGATTATTAATTTCCAACATGCCTATGGCTGCAATCTCATTTTTTGCAATCTGCTTTAGCCACACCAGAAGGTGCAAACTTTGAATTATTATTAGTCCGTTTTCTTATCCAAAAGCAAAATATTTAGTTAGCTGGGAAGAAAACCGTACATTCAATCCAAACAGATAAATGATGTCTATAAGAGATACAACAATTATATATAGTTATTATAAAGAAAGAGAACAGCAAAAAGAGATAGGTTAAGTCAATAATGATAAAAACATATGGGTTCCTTTAGCAGGAGCCAAATGGGAATAAGGAGCAAATTTATTGTATCTGACTTAAACTGGGACAAAAAAATGACAAATATTAATGGCTATATGAATTAAGTTGCCATCCATCGAAAGAAGTACAAAGCTATAAAAAGAGAAAAATAGAGATTAAACTACAATTATTAATGGAAGCTATATACATATATCTTGGTTTTTCATATTTATGTATGTATGTATGTCTATAAGTGTGCATGTATCTACATCTAAGCACCTATTTTCAAGACACTAAAAGACAAAAGGGTATGCTACTAATTTACTAAGCAATTAGGACCTTGGGCTATAACAAGATTTCACTTGCGATGTGTCTTGGGTTTGAGTCACCCCTCTCTTATTAGTGAGTGTGTTGGTATCCATCTTCCTCTCTCACGTGCGTGTAGGGGTTGCCCCATCCCCATTACACAATTTTTTTTTACACCCCCCCCCCCCTCCCAAAAAAAAAAAGCCATACTAAGCACTCTCCCTATTCCTTTTTTTTTTTTTTTTTGGGTATAACTCTTTTATATATATATATATATCAAAATTCCTTAAAAAATAAAAAATAGTTCTTATATTATCGACTTTTTTAAGGTTCAAAAGTTATAAAATTTATAAAAGAAAATATTGAAGTAGAAGTATTAATTAAAGCAAAAAAAAAAAAAAAAAAAAAAAAAAAAAAAAAAAATACCTATCACAAGTGTTAAGAATTCGAATTCTTTATATAATAATTTTTTTCCATGAAACTAATAAAATTTGAAAAAAAATATATTATAAAATACACTTCATAATTTGGTATCTTTTTCAAGTTAAACCGTAAAGAATATGCACAAATGATTACCATATCATTTTAAATTGTAATAATTTTTTTCATTTTAATATAAGCATAAAAAATCACTTAAGATGTGCTTGAGATTTATCTAAGATTATAAATCATTATATAAGAATTATAAGTGGAAATTTGACTATGAAAATTAAACATGGCCTATTAGTATAAATAAATAAAGCTATCATTTTATGGATTTTCTAACATTGAAATACCACTTTTTTTTTATACAGGGTAAAAAAATACTACTCAATACTCATATGAGTGACATATTATTGTTCAAATTAATCTTAAGTATTATATGTGTGTTTTGTCCATGCGCTGTGTGTACTGTATATATGTTTGCAAATATATAAATTTTTCCCCTGGAAGTCAAATCTTAACTTTGCCACTAACGCCAATATCATGGGAATCTGTCACAAATGTTTTCTTATCTTTTTTTTTTTTTTTTTGAGAAAGAAATGTTTTCTAATCTTAATCATGCAATCTAATGTGATAAAATATAAAAGAAATAAAATCAAATGATGTAAAGAAAGCAAAAGGGTAGAGAATATTTAACCTGGCTCCACTTGATGATCTATGTCTACGACAAAAAGCCTTTAACAACTTAATCTTTGTTATTCTAAATTGTATGTTACAATGAACCAATTGTAAGCTATATATATAAGTATACATTAGGCTTAGATGGTAATCCTAAAACCAGTACATGGTTTTACAAAACTACAGTAACTCATAGTATTCTATAAAACTATGTTCTAAACATTTATGGTAATATAGTAATATCATAATATATTTTTTGGGTTACAGATTATGGTAATGCCCAACTAATTTTTAGGAAGAAAATAAGAAATTATCTATTTAAGTGAATCACACAAAATTAAAGGTTTGAACCAAGGTTAGAAAGAATGTAATCACAAAATCTTCTACAAAATAGAGTTAACTAATAGGACAAAATGCGATCTGATCACTAGAAAAACTTCCAAAGTGATTCTTTGTAGTCTTTTGAAGATCCATTGCTTCCATTTTTGGTCATACTAATCTCTCTGTACACCATATTCTCTAACTGCACTTCCATATTTGTAATTCTTTTGGATCTCTTATTCGAATCAATCTGCCAAACTTAAGACAATCAAAATCATTCATTTCCTTAACATAACCAACCCAACCCAGCTTTATGGTGAAGATTTTGAAAATGATTCCACCAAATTAACCTGGTTTCATCAACTTGGTAGACATTTTCTGGTGATGGTGGTAGAATGACGCATAATAGTTAGTCATAGCCATAATAAAATTCGAGCTAAAAAAACACATATGCATGATCATTTTGCTCCACCAAAAGTTCTAAACCACTATATCGGCATAAATGGACTACATCACTTCCCATCAGAGGCTAAACATGGAAGTGAACTCTTCTTGATGAAGAAATTCTTGCATCTTTTTTTAATTTCGAATGGTCTTGTTTATGTCCCTTTTGTAAACATTAGAGATAGTTTGATTTCAGTGATACCTTTTTTTTTGTAAACTTTCAATATTTTCTCTTTTGAATCTTAAATGACCCATTTATGCCATTCAAACACAGGATTGCAAATGAAGTATTTCCTCATTACCTCTCTACAAATTCTTTTAGAAAACTCACCCTCTAAAAAAAATAAAGAAATAAAAAGACAATATCTAATCTCAATACACCTTCTACAGAAAGTGCACATAAATCCAAATAGGTATGTCAATTACGAGAAAATATATCATGTATCCAGTGTGACTGAAAAGAAGCGAGGTTTACTTTTATATAAGAAGGAGAAAACATACACTTAAATGCATGGAATACCTTCTCGTCAATCACACCAATCTTAAATTTCCGTAGTGCACTTTGTTCATCTACTAGTGCCTCAGAAGTTGCAAGCTTTTGCCTCTATGAAACTTGCTGCCAATTTTCATGCCATAAAGATATATTCTTGTCATAAGCCTCAAAGATATACATATCAAACGAATATAAATCCTCTATCCCACTCTTTCTTTCTTTTTTCAACCAAATATAAACTTTCATCAAAGAATTAAAATATCAAGGAGTTACATCAACAAGCATCTGGTGATCTAGGAAGCTTGGCACTTCATCCAAATTTCTAAATTTGAATTATTTTTTGCATGATGGGCTAGGTGTTCATGATTCCTTATGCTCCACTCTTTTAGTATTTCATTTTATGCTCTAGGCCTCCACCAATTGATATATGTCTTATGTCATTTTTTTTCATTTTAAACTTTAATTATTTTATACAAAAAAAATAAATAATATAGAGTACTAAGTTATGATTAAAGGAATATATTCGAATACTCAAAATGGAGTAAAGGATATTATTCATACTCCCTAGGACTCTAAAAGTTCGAGAATATTTATCTATATTTTTTCATCTTAATTTTCTCTAAATCATAATTTTTCATTTTGCAATTTGTGTAAACAAGAGGTAGTATTGGTATGATGGCAAGTCTTGGTCGCGGGTTTGAACCTTAGATACGAATCAGCCCCTCCTATAAATTGTAGGTAAAACTCCTTATAGCTTCTTTCAGACTAATCAAAAATAAGAGTTTTATACGCTTATACACAATTTGTGTAAACAATATACAGAACTATAAAATATATATGGACTACACACGCAGTGAAATTGAGTGCACTTGTACGACATGTGTAAAAAATATACTGAACTATAAAATATTGACTTAAAACACTTGTAAGCGAAAGTGAAATTGAGTGCAAATTTATTCTCTTGTAACTTATTAAGGCGAAGATAGCGATCTAACAGCTGAATAAAGTCGCCTTAATAACGGTCTTTCTTAACAAGATGCACATTTTACATTTATCGTTACTACGAGTGATTGTTAAGTCAAAAAGAGAGATTGTTTTAACGACCTTAAAAATCGTCGCTACAATATTATATTATATCTATCAAAACAAGACCTGGCATTAGAGTTTGCCACGTTGCATGCAATTTGAAGAGAGAGAGAGAGAGAGAGTGAGAGAGAGAGTGGTGGCCATGGCAGTAGCAGTGAGCTACTGCAAGTCTTCTCCTTTTCTAGGCCAATTCCCATCTAATTTCGTAAGCAACTCTCTCGCTCTCTCTGTCTGTGAGTTTACATATTGCTGTGTATATACCAACTGGTGTTCTAAAATTGTGTGAAAAGTGATTATTTGGTTGGATTTGCCTCTCAAACTTTCTTAAAAATTCATTTTATGATATGGGTATTGGTTATTGTCATCTATTTTGGACTTATACACCTCTTTTTTTCTTCTTTTCTTCCCTTTTTTTTTTCTCTGGGGACCATGTTATGATTACTTGCTATGTGTAGGAATAATGGTACAATGAATTGGATAGTTTGCTTTTTGAAGAAAAAAAATTATCTTTTAAATATGGAGAATTAGGAATAGTCTAGACAAAGAAAAATTATATTCCTTTTGTTCTGACTATTGCTTGGTAGTTCAATCAGGGCCATAACAATAAGAGGATTGAGATGTGTTTCAAGTTTCACTCAATGTTTACTTTTCACAAATTGGGCATAAACTGATAGATGAACTGAAAAAAAAAAGTCTTTTTTTTTTTTTTTTCTGTTGACTTTGTAGGGAAAAGTACAATGTAGACATATAACAGGAACTTCAGTTCAGGTGCCTAGAATTAGTGCACTATTTTGGGGATCTAAGAAGTCTGCAGCACCACCACAGGAAGTGGACTTTTCACTTGGAGATTTCACTTTGACAGGGTCAACGCCAGAGGTCCCCCCTCTGCTTTGGATTGTTGATTGCATATTTATCTGTTTGTTGTTTTTAGTTGCTGTAGCTAATGGCATTGTATTGATTCTCAATTCAGGGCATTTCAGCAAATGAAGTGAAATCTAAAAGGATATCAGTTTCAGTTGTTTCTTCAATATTAGAGGTTTCACCTAACGACTGGGATGCGTGCGCTTTGGATGCCACGGGTCCTGAAAAATATAATCCATTTCTTACACATGGTTTTCTTTCAAGCTTAGAGGAGTCTAACTGTGCAGTGAAGGTTAGGAATCATTGCTTCATATCGGACCTCTATAATTTGTAATGTTATCTATTTCTCCTGGTGCCATTTTAGTATCTTGCTTTTTAGCTTATCTAGCACTAGAAAATGAATGTCCTCTGATATTTTATTTTGCTAAAGAGTATAACAGAGGCTTTGCCATGAGTATTACTCCAAGTAATTAGTTCTGCTTTCATAGAATTTCCACTTTTCATTAAGAATTGCTCCCTTATTTACTTCCTTAACGAATATTTTAGTATTTATTGGTGGAAAGCTTGTCTACCTCAAATATAATACATAAAATTCTGGACCTAAATAATCACTATCTATAATTTCTTTAAGCATAAATGAATCTTTTGCTCAACTCACTCACTTTTGTGGATCCCTGATTGAGCAAATCCATGGTGCTACACCTACACATTTCAAAACAAATCATTCCCACTTGGAAACTTTATGAGAAATCGTAACTTTCCCAGTAAACATCAATGGGTCTGGGATCATCAAGGCCAATGAGCTCTAGCTCAAATGGGACTTGCTTCTCTTGTAAGAGCAAGGTGGAGGTGAGGCTGTGCATTGATGTGAATGAACATGAAAATTCCTGTGTTAAATCAATTATGAGCTTAATTTTTCTTTCAGGAAACAGGATGGATGCCACGCCACATGATTGTGAAGGATGAATGTGAAAATATTTTAGGTGTCGTTCCACTCTATCTTAAAAGGTTTACCATTTGCTATGTTGTCCACGCAGAAATTTTTCATGTACTTTCTTCTACAATTCCATAAAATGCTTAAACTTTATCTCGTCCCTGCTGATAATATTGTTTTATTTACATTTGCAGCCATTCCTATGGTGAATTTGTTTTTGATCATTCTTGGGCTGATGCATACTACAATTTTGGGGCAAGATATTATCCAAAGTTGCAATGTTGTGTACCTTTTACTCCAGTAACTGGTCCAAGAATTTTAATTCGCAATTCGTCTTTCAAGGATCAAGTTTTTGACATTATGGTCTCTGCTCTTAAGGAGCTGGCAGCCAAGGTATTGGATGAATCCAATGGCTCTTTATTTTCATGCGTTAGTTTGTTTATGTTAAGCTATTTCTATACCTACTGTTTGTATTTTTTTCATATATCTATTCCAAATTTATTTTGAGTACAGCTGTTGTTTCTCTGTCAATGTGAGAAACAAGGAGACATGTTTTATTAATTGGGTTAACTGAAAAATTCCTCTGTTTGTATCGATGTGAGATAGATGATGTGACATATTATATTGTGTCTAAATCAGGCGTCAGTTTCCTCTCTTTTCTGGATTAGTACTGCTGAAGATGCACCTGCTTTTGTACATGTTTATATAACTTAAATATTCAGAGGAACAGTATCTTCATATGAAAACTCAAATTTGATGTGTATATACTATGTTTACTTAAGTGCCTTTTGGAAACTTCCCTCACATATTTTTGTTGATGAACAATTGTTTGTATTTCTAGTCAGATATCTTTGTAGATATTGAAATTTTAGTATCCGTTTTTGCCTCTTTATGAAGCTAATTGACATATCACTTGGTCAAGCCACAATAAGTACAGGTAGAGTTTTAGGAAGGTCAGAATGAGTGAATGAGAATGGTGAACTGCTTTGCAACAAAAACTCTGAGAACTTTTGGAGATTGATGATTACCAAAGTCTGTGCTGAAGCAACCTTATACTACATCAAGGCACCTAGTGTTGTAGCTCAGTTCAGATATCTTGTTAAGAATTAGAGGCTTGCCAAGACCAGGCTGCATATGGGATCTCTGCTCACAAAAGATTTGATTTAAGCAAATATACTCCGTATATGAGGGGAAAAAATTAATTTAAGCCTCTTTTACATGTATTTAATAAATTATTTACTTAAAAAATTAAATAAAATAATAAAGAAGAATAAGAGAGCAAAATTGAATTGCATGGCTTATGTGGAATTTTCTTCATACCTGTGGAACCATGTCTAGTGGGAGTATGTATATTATTGTGCTACAATGTTAGACCCCTAGAAATTTAGAAACTAGCGAATAATATATACAGAAAAGGAAAATTTGGGAAAAAGGTATTGACTGCATATTAATCATCACAAGGAATAAAATCTTCTTAGTAGTTTTCTAAAAAGTTCATACAGATGAATAGAATAATTATATAATTTTTCTTTGTGTGCATACTTCTTGTGCATTGTATTTCCTAAGTTTATGCACACACAAATATGTATGCTATGTATCTATGTGTGTAACATTTTCCTTATATAAATATATATATATATAATTTTGTGTGTGTGTGTGTGTGTGTTTGTTATTGCTTAAGTCGGCTAGGAGAGAAGAAACTGAAATGCTTCATAGGTGGTGCTGAGATGAGTAAAGGTTTCTTGTGATATTGGTCTCAAATTACAGTGGGTGGAAAAAGATAAATGATGAGGAAAATATCTGATATTTAAGTGAGGAAATCTTATAACTGCATTTTCCATCTTTGGTCTTAGAACACACTTCCACATTTTATTGATAAAAGGATTTGTTTTCTAATAGAGTAATATTTAATATTTGTTTAATGCAGGCTTTAAGTTAATTTGTAGTATGGCTCTTATTCTAGTTATATTGTGATTATTACCTTTTCCTTATTCAGGAGATTGGCTACGTTCTTGTGATTCAATATTTTAGATAATCTTTTTTTGTTTTGGTACAATATTTTAGACAATCTAAAGAGCACTTATGGTGTTTCTATATTCATTTATGATGACACGCAAGAATTGACTGCTGGGTCACTTAAGGTTACCTTATATCTTTTACAGTCTCAGCTTTCATCATTGCATATTACCTACCCGTCTGAAAATGAGTGGCAGAAACTGAAGGAAGGAGGTTTTCTGCAGAGGATTGGAATGCAGTACCACTGGAAAAATCGTAACTATAAGAAGTGAGTGATACTAAACAGTTTTTTTTTCATGGTAACATGACTTTTATAATACAGTCTATTTATTTTATACGGCACTCCATTGTTGCATCATGACACGTCCCTTGAAGATTATATGGTGATTGTCATTTTCTTCATATATGCAACCAAGTGTAGCATCAAGGAAGGTAATGATTAAGTCGAGGCTTGCTTGCATTGATTTAGTCCACTATTAGCAATGTTGTGGACCTACATGACCCTGGTCAAGCAACTCCTGAGCTTATTTGTCCAATCCTTATGATTTTGGCCACCCTTTTAGGCAAGATGCATCAGTCATATAAATTTTTATCCTCTCTCTCTCTAAGGTTTCCATCTTGTTGAGTATTCCTGGAATTTTTAAGCATATATTCTGTTGTTATATTATTTGGGTTTAATGCATCCCTTCTGGTTTCTGGTCCTTTCATATTTATTCTGTCCTCAAGGTTAAAATCAAATTTTCAAAAAAAAATACCTGACCACAGAAGGGGTGAATTTTTTAAGCATAACATTATTAGCTCTTCCGCTCTTAAATGTCAACATAAGTATAAGCATTGTATAATTAGAACAAGTTGCAGTAGTAAATCCCTGAAATGCCTCAACTTATTAGTTGCTGCATGATTCAGTATTTCTTTATTTTTGCTCTGCTGTGTTGTATGCACAAATAATATAAAATGAATGAATCTCCTTGTGTGCTGCAGTTTTGATGAGTTTTTGATGGACATGAAACAAAGTAAGAGAAAAAATATTCGTCAGGAACGCAAAAAGGTTGGTTTGGTCCCTCCAAAACATTGTTTTATACATAAACATATTATGAGAGACTTAATGGTCATGAGAAAATTCATCTTCAAGCAAAAGAGGAGCTGGTGATTTGTTTGTACTGATTTAATTGACTTTCATCAATGCTGGTTAAGATTAGCTTCAAGGCTGAATCTTGGTAATAATCATTTGAATTGGACATTGATGGCGATGGATGACTATAGAAAAGAGTGCACGGATGTGATTGGAATGGTATGAAGATACATAATCAATTTAGACAACACTAAAATACTTAAGGAAACTTTTTATGATACTCTAAGGAATCAAACGAAAATCTGAAAATAAAATCATGGATTGAAAACAGACAAAAGATGTAAATTGTTATAGAGTTTGTGGATTTAGTTGTCTTCTACAACTAATGGAAGAAATATCCAGAATTTGGGGCCCACGTAGGATATTGGTCATGAATCCTCTTGTGCATCTTAACCCAATTATATTTTGTTTCCTGTTTTCATACAATTTAGAATCTCTCTCTCTCTCTCTCTCTCTCTCTCTCTCTACACACACACATAAGTAGAAGCCAATGCCGATTTACTAAAAATGATTGCCTTTGCCTCTCACTTGGTATACTGTCAATTCGACTAGGATATCAGTTGACATGCTTTTGGACATGCAAGTTGTATGTTTTCTCATTGAATTTTCTATGGTGCAGATTTCTGTGCAAAATCTGACTATGAAACGGCTTCGAGGTTATGAGATAAAGGTAATGGACAATAGGGATAACTCCAAGTTATTATGTAATTATGTGCTCTGTTCATTGTCATTTTACTGTTTTGAGTATGATAACTTATGTCTGAAGCATATTTGTTTATCCTACTTCACATTTGCTTTGTCTGTGTTAGAATTGTGTGGTTATATGATTAAATTTACCATATCCCAATAGCTTAAGCTTTTGGGACAATCAGTAATTTAACATGATATCAGAGCATGAGATCCTAAGTTCGATCCTTGTCTTCCCCACTCTACCTCCCATTTAAATTCCCACATGTTGGGCCTCACTTATTAAAAGGTAGTTTCGGCCCACACATGATGGGAAGTGTTAGAATTGTGTGATTAAATGATTAAATTTGACATATTCCAATAGCTTAAGTTTTTGGGACAATCGGTAATTTAACAGCCCGTATTTGCTCAAATATTTATATATGGTTAAATAAAATTTCAAAATGAATTGTATACATAAATTTGCATGTTTTTGGTTAAAAATCTAAAATTTATCCAAGAAAGAGTTTTTTCACCTCTCTAAAATCTAAAATTTGCATGTTTTTGTGTGTACTATGGTGCCAATCTACCTCTCTGAATTGTGGAATGTTTTCAATGTCTTTTCACCCATAGTAATATGGCTTTTGTTTAGAAATGTTGTAACAAGCCAAAATTTAATGACGACTTCAACATAAACTACCTAAAACATGAATCCAAAGAAATAAAAAAAACATGAATTTGTTTTTATTTAATTATCAAACAGTATATTTGTATACTCATTTAAAGACGGGATACATCATCTTCATAATTTGTTGGGAAAACTCCAAAGATTGCAAAACATTGCACAGTTTGTAAAGCAATTACATATGGTTTGCTTCTTCTATAAATTTCCTTCCTGTAACATAGACTGGGGTGGTAAATGGTGCCAAACAGATAAATCCAACAAAAGCTTCCCTTTAGGCCAAAATGATCTGGTGCTCCAAGTTCTCCATATTGATTCCCATCGATAATGGTGTGGCCAGTTTTTAGTAATCGCATTTATTTCTCTCCTATTCAGATATTATAGTTGAAAAATTGTTGGTGTCATAGAGTTGGGACTTCTTATCCTAATTATTTTATGGTTCTGTTGGCAGGCGAGGCACTGGGATTCTTTTTATAATTTTTACAGGAACACCACCAATAACAAGTTTGGTCCTTAACATTGGCCCCCTTTTTTTTTGCTTTTTAGTGAAAGTATATAATTTACAAAACCATTTTCAATATGCTTTTTGTACCTTATTTTGTCAAAGATTTGTTGAATTATACGAAAATCTTGAGATGCTGCATCTTAGATATGCTGTTGATTCATCCATAGGTGGGGTACTCCTTATCTAACAAGAGAGTTCTTCCACAATATGGGATCAAAGATGGGGGATCAAGTACTACTTGTTGTTGCTGAAGAAGGGGAAGAACTTGTTGCTGGAGCTCTTAACCTTATAGGAGGAGATACTTTATTTGGGCGGCTATGGGGATGTCAGCCACGAGCTTACTATCCAAGTTTGCATTTTGAAGCATGCTATTACCAGGTTTATGTCTGATTGTGAACCTAAATAATCTACAATTCTCAACTCCTCACCTTCAGTTCTATAACCAGAGGAACAATCTATAAAAGTTTCCAAGTTTTGAAACAACAGCTATATCTATGATAATGTTAGGCTATACTATTGAAAATGATATTACGCGTCCTGTGTATTAGGGCTGCACTCCTCTTTTCTCTTGTTTCAATAAAACTATTTACATGTCAAAAAGCAAAAAATAACTACGAATGTGATAGTGCACTTTAGAACCCTTGAGCCCAGGGTGATTGTTTTCCCACTTAATCACAAAGCTCAAGCTTACAGGCAACTATGAGTGCCTAAAATTTATAAATTATTTCTTTTGGAGTTCATTATGCCAAGAACTCCAGTGTGTAAAGAACATCATCCTGAGAAGAAATGCTTGTTATTTTTTTGTTTCTTATGGGTGCTTTGATTTGATATAACAGGCAATAGAAGCAGCTATTGAACTCAATTTGAACACAGTTGAGGCAGGAGCTCAGGGTGAGCACAAGATTCAGCGGGGTTATATGCCTGTGACAACTTACAGCTGCCATTACCTTATTAATACAAGTTTCAGGAAGGCCATAGAGGATTTTCTAGTCCGCGAATCAACTCAGGTGATTAGTGTTATATTGCTGCATTTTAGGCAGAAACTTTTTTTTGAGGAATGAGGAATTAATAATCGGCCATCAGTATGAGAATTTCATCCTTTCAAGGCAACAGAGCTCCATCTTATGCCCAATTTATTTGTGCATGGAAACAATTGCATGTACACCATTATGCATAGGAGGGTTGAATATCAGGAAATTGGGTACATGGATACGCATAATCCAAACTGGCAACGATTTTTATAGTGGATGTAAGACTACATATACATACAGCATAGTTTTTGTGCATGAGTGGATCTTCTGTCATGCATAATAATCTAAGTGACCCGTCTTCTCCATAGGAGGTTTTTTATTTCATTTTTACTCTAATCTCTTATACTCTTCCAATGCTCCTTCAACCTCTCCCTCGTTCACCTCCCTCTCTCTTCTGAGCAGTAAAATTTTAGTGAAATAAATTGTCTATAAGGGAAGAAAAAATGCTGATAATATTTGTCTGCATAGAAGATTAAGTTTTCTTTTTGCTGAAATAGAAGATTTAGTATTACTTATCAAAAAAAGAAATAGAAGATTTAGTATTCTTACATACATGCCTTGCATGATTTTACAATATCTAATTAGTTATTCTGTTTGCAGGTCAGGCTTGTTACGAAACTCTTGCATGAGTCTGGTCCCTTTAAGGAAGGATACAGCAGATAGAGGAAAACAAGGCCCTAACTTGAAGGAAAATATTTATGTTTTTATACCTGTAAATGTCTTTTTCATCATTTTGTGATAATCATAGTTATGATCTTTTGCTTCAAGAATCAGGAGTATGTAAATAGTTTCATTGACAGCAATCACTAGTGGATCATTCATCATTGTATCATATTTCTCTCTAGTAGGCAACCAGCTAGCTGAGATATCAAATGCTAGCTCTGGACTCGTTTAAACCCATGTAAATCATGCCCTGATATCTATAAAAACTCCTGTAAATGTCTAGAAGGAATCATCTCGCTATAAATGCAGACAGTATAATTCATAAGTTGAAAATTGGCTCATCTATTCAGCAGAAAGTTCTTTATATAAGAGCCTTTCAAGAAAAAAAAAATGCTCTTTATATAAGTTGTATAACACCACCAGAAGTAGTGCTGATGAGTGATGACTCTTTTGGAGAAAAGGGAGGGTGCTTGGACTAATGCCTTTGATCATTGAAATATATGTACATACAATGGAAGCTCTTTAATAATTTTATGGCATTTTGGTATATCGGAAACAGTAAATAATTCCTTCCTTTAAAGAATAAATTTGAAAAATGTAAAGAAATTCATATTTTTCCCCGTCTATCAATTGCAAGTTATTATTACTATAAATGGTGATTATTTCATTCAAAGATGTACCTTGTTTGTTGATACTCTCTTGTTGAGCTATACCCGCATAGCATTTTGATCCATCTTGGTACATGTTGGTCTATTTGGTCTCATTCGGTTCAGTTCAATCCACTTTAATCCATTTCGGTCCACTTCAATTCATTCGGTCCATTTGATCCACTCGGTCTACTTCAGTGATAATGTGGGAAGAGAGGTTTGTGTAGAAAAAAGAGCTGCTTCGTTGACAATTATGTCACCTTCTCAACGTAATGTTGGCAAGTTCTTAATAAAATTACATTTTTCTTATATTATTAAAGTTTTGTATTTTTTTTTTTTTCTAATTTCTCTTTAAGTCATTCAAGTCAATAGAGGATAAACCATTTGTAGAAAGTACTAGAAACAAATTCTAACTACACATTACATTATTTACAAAATATCTCGTCTTATATAATAATATAACGTAAAATAGTTTCCTTGAAAAAACAAAAACAAACAAACAAACTTACAAAATTTAAAACACTTTCAAATAACAAATATAGCCATATAGATGGCTTAATTTACAAATTTTAATATATTATATCAACTATACTTTGTTATAAAATAATCACATCATATCATTTTAAGAAGAATTTGGGACCAACACTTATAAATCTCATATAATACTTTTATTTTTCACTTTAACCAAAAAAAAAAAAAAAAGATCATCAAATTTTTTTAGCATTCAATGGTCAGCTACAAGTTACTCAATAAAACTTTAAACTTTTTATCAGTTCCTGATTGGGGGCACTTTGAAACCTTTATAAACAACGAGAGTTCCGTTCTACCTTATTCGTTTTGCATCGAAGGTTAAATTTGATATGAAGTCTTTGAAGTGTACGACGTAATATTGACTGCTTAACTGTGAGTTTGGGTTTACTAAAAAATAAAAAATAAAACTGAGTTTGGGACAATACACCAAATTTTGAGTCCCTTAAGATAAATCAAAATGCAAAACATTCATTATTTTGGTATCCTTAATCTTTTTACATTCTGAGGTGGGCTAGACAAAGACATGTTGGATAGGATTTGCGTTCAAATACTCTCTTCTTGATCTTCTTTCACGCTTGAGCAGATGCTGATGGTTGCACTATCTTATTTGCTTGTGCAATACCTTGTTTTATTTTTAAGGCCAAAAGTTAAGCTCTGTGGTTCACTCAATTGGAGCGTGCCAACAAAAAATGGCATTTTTTTTTTTTTTTTTTGGTAAACAAAAATGGGAGGATTTATGGTTATATTACACCCCCGGGCAGGGCGCCAGGCAACCATTCAGACTTACGCCTGTGTGAGGGGGCCAACCCTCACTAAGGATGCCCACCAACGGACTCTTGCGGGCAGCGGGACTCGAACCTAGGTGTGGTGCACGAAGCGTTCGAGCCTTACCCGCTTAGCCAAGCCCCCGTTGACAAAAAAAAAATGGCATTTAGATACGTCTAAACAACGTCAAATTTTACAAGAAAGCACAATATTTCATCATTTCTAGGGAGAGAAATTGAGGCAGATTGTATCTAACCACAGATACTATACCTGCTAAATAAAATTTTACAAATTTAATCAGATTCAGTACAACCAATTACAAATGTAGCATCTGAGGGTGAAAAAGGGATAAGGGTACCCCACCCTCATTAAAAATTCTCTTATGAGACCCACCGTCTCATGAAGCATCCCTCTCACAACATATGGGTCCCATGGGTTTGTGGGGCCCACCAAATGTTAGAGAGACACTCCATGCCTCCTCCCCCTCCCCCCTTCTCTCTCTCCCTTCCCCTCTTTCCCCTCGCCTGTCCACCCATACGGGAGAAAGAAAATTTTACTTAGCATAGAGAAAATACGCTGCAAAAAATCACAGATGTAATAGCAAGATTTATCTACAAACCTATTCCACTTCTACAAAACCACCCTAACTTAATGTGAGCTTGGCAAAAGCTCAATCTGAGCAGGAGCAACACACACCAACTGAATAGATTGTTGTTATTTATAACCTGACTGTGGCGGAGCAGGCGGCAACCGGTTAGGTGTGCGGCGACTGCTGGAGTTTGAGCTTGAGTTTGAATCACCATTCTGAGCTGGATCACTGTACCGTCGACTGTGACCCCTGCTGAACCTAGATGAGTCATCATATGAGTCAACAGATCCATTTGCAGCAGCATCAAATGCTGACCTCCAGTCATCACCTGTTGGGGGTGCAGTGGTTCTTGGGCTGTTCTCTGTACAATGAATTGTCAGAAATCAGTACCTAGTAATAAAATGAGAACTATTAGAGAGAAACTAACAATTTAAATTCTACTTAGTAAAAAGTAATTCTTCTAAATCAAAATGTTGAAATTTCTGATTAACATTTTGCACTCACTACGTAAAGTGCTCTAAGGACGGATATCATATTGGGAGAGTGCATTTCTAATGGGAAGGTCTAAATAAGGAAATGTCCCAAAAATCAAATCTCTAAGATCACATTAAATTTAACATTTTCACCCTCTTTGCCCATACTCCATACAGTTGAAGAACACATTTTCAAGTTCAAAATCATCATCTATAAGATCCATCAGTTTTTAAATAAATTCATTTCCTTAAAATCACAGTCATGATTCAACAACACTGACGATATACAAAAAGAGAGATGATTCTGCAACTAGTGTAAACAACATGCAGAAATCTCTCGAGTAAGTTCAACTCAATAATAGAATGCACCAAAAATTTTTAATTCATTCTACAAGTTAAAAGTTCAGCTGGCCACATTTAGATGAGTAACAAGGGGAAACACAATGGTAACAAAATGGAATAAGAATTTTGTGTCATTACTTCACAAACGTGGAAAGTGAGTTTTTTATTCTGCATGCATTATTATCTGTCCAATTGAGATACCCAAAACACAGTAAAAATGGCAGTCTGCAACATATGCAATTATATTTACCTGCTCCACCCCCACCATTGGACCAACTAGAGGCAGCAGCTGCTCGATTGTCATGAATGCTAAGTTGCCTGGTGAGTTTTGAAAGAAGAGAGGACTGCCTCTGGATTCGCTCCCTCCTATGCTTTACATTCTGATCTTCCTGGATCAGTTCTTCAATCCTTGCTGTGCTTAGGGCACTATCAACCAAGGAGTAATAAAAAAAATTTCATAATTAAGAACCAATTTAACAAGAAACATATTGGAAGAAAGAAACCAGAGGTTGTATTTGGATGACACATGCATGTCTTAAAGTTGCAAATGTTCATACTTCAATTGCAGAGTGTAATATCGTATTATATCTCAAGGACACATCCAACCAGAAATGCATTTAAAAACATGAAAGGAAACACATAAGAATTTTTATTACAATTAAGAACAGTTCCCTTCCTGTGAAATTTTGTATAAATCTTCACACATAAAGGAATAAACATCAGAAATATATCCTATTAAAAATAAGAATACTTTCATAACAGAATTGGGAAAAAATATTATGCATCCATACATGGGAAACAGTATCATCAGTATGTCACCAAAGAGATTGATATGTTGCTAACCTGATAGAACTGTATAACTGATTAAGCATGTCTTCCTTGGCTTTCTCTACTTGGCAAAGAACAACTGCCTGCTCAGCCAGAACAGTTACTGACACACATTAGAGAACTATAGATAAACAGTTACAGAAAGGATGACTGGCACAGAGAAAAAAACTGACTTTTGGGACATTCGCAGCAAGGCTGTTAAGAACAGCTTCAACATAACCGCGTACTTCTTGGGACATCCATCGAAGCTCTTCCTCTGGATCAGCTGGTTTCCTCACCATTGAATCCTAAAACAAGTGAACACATCAGACATATGTTCAAAGACATGTGAAACAAGCTCTATTGGCCAGCAAGAAAAACCAGGAAAGACCACAAACAAGTTAAAAATTATTTAAAGAACTATTTTCACTCCACAAGGAGGCTGAAATATAGCCTGGACAAAGATGAGTCAGTTTACCCTGAGATTATGGATCATCTCAGTTTCCCAGAAAGAAAAATAGGTCCCCTTATGTTAAGAAACCTTTCCTCCAGCATCTCCTAAACCTTTTCTCATTTAGTTCATATAAAAGAACCTTTGGCTCTAGCAATGGAAGTTTTACCCCCAGAATGGCATTACATTCCAAAGCACCCAGAGAAAAACATTAAATTCTATAGGAGTATCCTAATCCAGGAAAAGTCTGCTCAAGTAGAAGATATCAGATGTAGACAGGACCCCTCAGTAGTCCTCTACCGCAAGTTTATCATCACAGATTTTGTCAGCAGCAAAGAGGACGACACCCCTCGTTGCTCCGAACATTGGAAAATTCAAGCCTCCAGTACAACTATTATGATTACATGGATGCTTTTGAGAAAATCTTATTCTTCCAGAACAAGAATTTTGATCATACATGGTTCATAATGTTTGACAAGAAATTCTCCTGCCAAATACCTTCATGGTTCCTTAAGTGGTGGGAAATGTTTGGATTAGTACCCCAGATTTTCCCAGAACCCCTACAGGATGCTCTCAGGTATTTTAGTACAAGGTTCCAGGCCTCAAGTCATGGTTCTCAGTTTCCAGCAATTCTGCATATGACAGTCATGTACAAGATCCACTGGATTAGCATGTGGAACTATGCAATCAATAACAATCTGTTAAACAGAGAATTCTCCGTCAAATGGTGGGATAGTTTTAGGTTTGATCAGGTCATCATCCTAATTCATAAGGACTTCCCTCCTCCAGTTCAGAGAGCCATTGCGCAGAAAACAAGATCTCAGTCCAGCCTAGACTCCGTCCAAGTCGCCGGGAAAACTAGCAAGGAATTAAAAGATCTTGCAATGCAGTTGCTCCTCCAATCAGAGAAATTAGAATCAGAAGAAAAGGTTTCTCTTACCTCTTCTAAAGCTTCAGTTAACCACAGTCCAATTTGGACAGTCCATAATCTCTTCTGGATAACACCAGTCACTATTAAGAACAGTATTCCAAACAAGGTACTATTCATCCACAGCACCAGTCACTGTTGATGAATAGTACCCGCACTCAGCAACCGTATAAAGACAAAAGACAAGCTACTATTCATGAATAGTGACTGTTACTGTTCATGAATAGTAGCCTGTCTTTTGTCTTTATACAGCTGCTGAGTGCGGGGACTGTTCATCAACAGTGACTAGTGCTGTGGATGAATAGTACCTTGTCTGGAATACTGTTTTGAATAGTGACTAAAAAGGGGGGTAAGTTACAGGGACAGGGGGGTACAGCCGACAGAGGCCATTTGATTACAATTGTAAAGGCCGACTGAGGCCATATTGCTACAAGTGTAAGCTAAACTGGGGATAGTCATTCTGATTACAAGTATTGGGTTGTAATGAGAAGGAGGTAGTTTGCTATCTTAGCCTAAACTGGACCTGCTTCAGAATGGAGCTTGAGCTTCCTTATATAGACTAGAGGGAGCCCTGGATCCTCTGAAAATTGCTGAATTTCCGGAAGGTGAATTGCTTTTACTAGGGGTGAAAACCTTTTCCACCGAAAGCAAACAGTGATTCTGGAAATTGGTGCTGGGTACTGATCATGAATAGTGACTGTACTGTTCATGAATAGTAGCCTGTCTTTTGTCTTTATATGGCTGCTGAGTGCGGGGACTGTTCATCAACAGTGACTGGTGCTGTGGATGAATAATAGTACCTTGTTTGGAATACTGTTCATCTCTTTTATATATATATATATATATATATATATATATATATATATATATATAAACTACAGATTTCCATGTTCAAAACATGTCAAGAGAACAAATTGCTGAAGAGAGTTCAAACATAAATATGGATACTCTTTAAATGAAGTCAAAAACAAGGACCTCTTTGATTTTCAAATCCCTAATGCATCACATAACTAACAAATTCATGGACTCAAAAATCTAAAGGAAACTACAAGAAACTAAAACAGCTGCAAGATCAAATATGCTATGATATTGGATAAAAACAATCAACATTGTTCAGTAACTCACAAGAGAACCATCAGAAAAACTATGCCGCATGGGAAAACCAGATTCACCCTTTGCTTCACCTCCTTTATAAGGCCCAGCAACTTTTCTTAACCTATTTAACCACTCAACCTTATCTGCGACACTCTCAGCCTTTAACACAACGGCACTGTGAGCTGCAAAAATACATATTAATTGAAGCATGTATTGGCACACAACTTCATTGGAGAGGAATTTTTAAAAATAGAATTTTTCAGCAAACAGTACTAGGAAGCAATTTAAAGATAAATATTACTACCTTTCAAAACAGTCTTATATGGAATCTTGCTAGTTAACTTGAAAACAAGACTAGGTACTTTAGAATCTGGTCCATTGGCTTTTTTGTTCTTGGAACCTTTTGAAGGTGCTTCCTCTTCATCAGAAATTTCCTCTATATTGCATTCCTGAGTGATTCATTGAAATATTCAGAGACAAAGGCATTAAAGTGCAATGCATGCTAAATGACACCAATATGCTCATCAAGTTCAAACTCATAGTTGGGGAAGAAGTGAGCGAAAGTCAAATAACTGAAAATTCATTGAATATGAGTTAATAGTGGGAAAATCAATGACTTTCATAGGATCCAATTCAAGCTATATTTCTATTATAAATAGTAAGAAATTGAGAGAACAGAAGAATCGCAACTTCAAAAATGCTGAACTACATTTAAATTCACTTAAATCCATGCTCTTAAGACAAGTTGATCGCATGAATCATGATCAAATGGTTGTCATTTCTTCATCTTATTAATCTCCTTGTTCTTAGATTGTAACATTTGGAGATCTTGTATACCTACTTGTACTTTGTTCTGTTTTTTAAGAACTTCTTACTTATCAAAAACTAAATTCATAGAAAATTTACCCTATTGGCATTGAATTTGAAAAATAAAATTCAGTAAAAATAACTCTCTTATTATGGACATGTTCACATAAATAAACCCACTTTAACTCATTTTCAACTCAGTTAAGCCTTAAACCCAATTAATTAGGATCATCTATATCAATCCTTCTATGCCACTTGACCCTAACTAGGGCCATGTGCCCACTTACATATCTAATAACCATATTGTTTTCATTATAGCATGTATCCACATCATTTTTAGCTGCCCATTTATCCTTTCTACTCATCACATTGGTGCAAATGCAAATCTTCATTGCACATGTCCAAACCATTTCAAACGACTCTACCTCATTTTATCCTCAATTGCAGTCATACGCAAGAACAAGAGCAAGAGAAGCAAAGATTTTACCAACTGGTCCCACAAGGGTATTTTTTTTTCCAATCCTAATAACCCTATGGAAACATTAACAACCCTATCCAAGTTTCTCTTTCCCTCTCTCTATTCTCAGGTAGATAAAAACACTGATTAAAATGTACTTTTGGATTGGTGGCACCAATTGAGGAGCAAAGATGGTTGTTCTTGGGTATGACTCTGATTTGAATCCACCTCATTTTAATATACCTAGTTTATTTTTTAAAGGATAAGTAGTTTAATTTGTAAAAAAAATAAATAAATAAATAACTGGGACTATTTGTTCCAATCCATGTCAAAGATACATTTTTTTTTTCAGGTATTAAAAATCAGACACCACGTACCCCAGGTTTGCAACAAGATTATACACTTTTTGCATGTGAGGTGTTGTAATGTTTAAATATTGATTTTAGTGTAGGCAGGAATTTTCTTTTTGCCTATCACATTTTCTTCCAATAACAGGGATCTATCTAAAAATTATGTGGATCATTAAAATAGTCGCATAAATCTCGAGAACCACGAAACTTCTATATATGAACTTGATAGAACCAGTACTTGCTACAGTATTTACAAAAACAGGAATAGAGATGCAACTAACAATTTGCAAAGAATACTGAGAACCTACTATAATCACACAGAACTGCGAGTCTGCAATATAATTTCATTTAAGTATATGAAAACCACCAATTTTATATTAATATGTACTTGCAAAACCAGAAATTTACACAAATATATGATATATTCGGCTCAACATGTTCAGAACAAGAATATCATATAACAAAAAGGGGAAACTAAAAGAAGAAAAAAATTTCTAAAAATTTTTTTGCGTCTTTTTTTGGGGGTGGGGGTGGGTCAAGAAATAGCCAGAAGAGAAGGAAACAGTAAAACAAAGTCTTTGAATATGCTGTCTAACATCAGAATCCATTGCTGCAAGCATCCCAAGAAACTAACAAGAAATTCATACCTCCAAGGTGATGACTCCACGAAAATGTCTTTCCTCTTGTTTTTTAGTGTATCCAAGCTGCAATATAAAGCTAAATTAAAACATATTGCATCAACTAAAAAAATTTCTCGATATTACAAAACAATGGAAATGATAGAGATAAGAACAATTGAATTCAGAGTCCTAATAAGGGAGATGACACATTTTTAATTGAAGTCTAAAAGTTTGCCTAAGCACTAAGGTCTTTCAGAGCCTAACAAAACACAAAGGCATAAGCCAGAGCTAAATGAAGTGCAGTTTGCAGGCATAAAACTATATAATGACAGAAGGAGATGGAACAGTTTAACTTAACAAATGCAATGATCCAAACACATATTCCAAACTAAACGAAATCAATTTAAATCACTCAAGCGCCTCGCTCTCTAATGTGTTCAGATTCAAAATGAACTAAAAAATCCAACAATTCAGACATTTGAAAATTAAAACTATGTGAACAGCATGATGCAGAGTAGAGCTAGGGTTAGTAGAAAGAAATCAGGGTTTAGGATTGATTTCATTTACATTAATTCTACAACGTCTAACAACAACCATCATAAAATTGATTAAATAAAAATAATGCATGTCATAGTGAAATGGTTAACTACAACCAATATGGTTACAACAGAGTTATACAAGTATTAGTCAACAGAAAACAAAAATGTGTGCATTTGCACCTCGACCTTTTGCAAAAACATGCATCCCTGTGTGCATAAAGAATGCCTCATTGAAGGTGCCCAAGCTTTGAGTGGCAATATGAGATCCTTATTTTTCCTTAGGCCTCAAACATTTGTCTATGTGCACTTTGGATAAGTTTTTTAAAAGAAACCCAAGAACTTGAGTGTCACATGAAAAAACCAAAAGGATGCAACACCAAGAAGTGCCAACCAATTGAGCTACAAGGCTCTTGGCAAAAGGATGCAACAAAATAATTGATAAACACAAGAGTAGGGGATAGATAACCCAGAAGTCAGCACCTAGGCTTGCTTGGAATTAGCATCAAGTGAGAGAGAACAAACCCAGGAGTCAATACGTAGGACTTGGCTTGGAGTTGCAAAAAAAAACATTAGAAATTCCTAGAGAACTTTCAGTAATCAATCAAATTGTAAACTTTCTCCATAGGAGTACAATATTGTACTTATATAGACTAAGGCTTATCCCTAATTCTAGTTGACTTAAGAAAACCTAATTCTTGTTGATTTGAGGAATCCCAACTATTGACTACTAAGACTCCAAATTGAAATACAATTGGCTTCCACAATTAAATAAAACTAATTAAAATAATATTTTGTTGCACTTCCTGCACCAAGGAGACAATCTATTCTTCGGTTGTCAGAATTAAAGACAATTCTAATCATACCATTCCTTACAAATTTGATCTTAAATTTTTATTAATAAATACAAGGATATCACAAGTGTTCTTCATTAAAGGTGCCTAAGAGTTGAATAGAAATAGATGAGCCTTGTTTTACCTTCAGCTTCAAACCATGTCTATGTGCACCTTTGTCAAGTGTCTTAAAAGAACAAATAAACATGAGACAATCTATTCACATGCTTTTCTTTTGTCAGTATTAAAAACAATTCTAATCATACCATGCCATAGAGATTTACTGTAAGGTTTTTGTTAATATACATGAATAAGGATAAAATAAGCGTGGGAGAATCAAAGATTACATAAGAAACAGGACGAAAAATTGCAAAATATCCATGCAATATTAAGCAAGGTAATAAACCAAACAGATTAGACCACTAACCTTTCCAGTTTTCTCATTAAAAACAAACCACCGTCTACTCCACCCATTTGTTTTGGCACTTTTCTTCAATAAAAATCCTGAAAATACAGAGTAAGTATCAATTACAGGAATCAGGATCTCCATAATCAAGAGAAGGTTGAAGGGTAAACCCTTAGAAGAAACTAATAAATTAAAATTCCTTAGTCCTACATCCTTGGAATCAACATGTGCAACAAATTAAGCGTGTTAAAGAGAATACTCTCTTGTATTCTTCTAAAAGATACCGTTGGTGAGGTGTCCCTACCACTTGTCAGTAACATAGTATTCTGTCATATTTGTAAATGCTCCTAATAATGGAGATCGATTGGGTGAGGGTGCGATATAGAAAAAAAGTTCCTATTCATATTTTCTGTTATTATCTTCTCTTCTCAAATTTATTAACCGGTAGAGGTATCAGAACAAGTGATTTGAATTGTTCCCTTGCCTCTGGTTCTCATTTCTGTCTCCTTCTCATTTCTCTTTCCTTTCTTTCTTTTCCATTTATTGTTCCTTTTTCTTCAGACTGCTCTGTTGGTTGATTTGAGTTAAAACATTTGTTGATTTGTCTGGTGTTGGTAGGGGTATGAAGACATTGCAAAGGACTTCTGTCTTCATCACCATTGTCACCGTCAACAATAAAACCATGTCCTTGGTTGCTGTGTTTGTTGCTTCTTGATACTCTGAATGTCACTCCTAGTTTATCAGCATTGTCTGGAGATTTCTGTTAGATTTGTGAAGGTTCACGGCAGTTTCAACAGTCAGTGGTTTATGATTTGAATGGCAGTGAGTATGTGGGTTTTTCGGTCATCAATGATTTATGTTCATGCAGGTGCAGTAGTCAGAAGTTTCTGAGAGTCACTGATGTCAACGCTTGACAACTAATTACGTATAATTTAACATATTTTTAAGAAGATGAAAAACTTAGATCAAAAGTTACATTTTTCAAACTGATTATACTCATACCTGCTGTTATCTCACCACCAGGCCCAGCAATCTTCAAGGCTGATCCCTCTTGTACATCCTTCTCTTGCTGACCAGATTTCTCTTTCATTGATTTTAAGCTTCCACCAGTTTGTTCCCCTGTTTGAGGACTGGTGGCCTATCCATGGAAACCAAGAAGACATAATCCATAAATCCAAATAAAAGGAACTTTCATCATGCATTTGATGGATATAAAATCATCAAAGCACTTATGTGAAATATCATAACTTATAAGCCTCCAATTTATTATAAAGAAAGTCAATAAGCCCACACCCTATTCAAAATTGACTGCTCTGCATCGGGTGCCTTTTTGGAAGGTCGGTTTTTCAGCTCTTCTTCACGGCGTTGCCTATCCATTCTGGTCAAGTTAGATACCAATGGATCAGATGACATAATGCCAAACAACACAGAAGCCCAAACATAAAACAGAGGAACTCTTTGAAATACACTAATTAGCAATTATACTACAGCAATGACACGTGCATTAATAATCTGTTTGTTACAGTCTATCTTTCATCAGTAAAAATCACTCAAATCTCTGTTCATCCCCGTAAAATTATGTGAAGTTGGTCACTGTATTTTTCAAAAAGATTCATTTTAATCTTTTCCCTTATGTCATCTATTTAAGTGACGGAATTTGTTGATGAGTCAATTTTTGATGATTTGGCACCTTTCCAGAATTAAATATATACCAGTCAGCAAAAAATACCATGTGAGTTAGCCTCTCAACCACCATAACCCACTACCATGACATCAGCAAACATCCAATTACACCACACAGCCAAAGGAAATGAACGATCACCTTTGGAACTTAAGTTGATATTCTAACGCTCTATGCATGATTGGATGGCTACATTTCCCATCTACTTGCAAGGTTTTTTATATCACTAACAATAAAATTTCTTCCTTATAAAAAATGTGCCATGTCACCCGACCCCATACTCCAGAAATGGCATAATTAGTTGTATTTATAAAGAGGAAGGATTGCCCATATCAAGAGTACATGAACTAGTCTACCAACAAATTGTCATTTTTTATCAAGCCATTAAGCCTTCTAGAAATGGCTGTGGAGGTTTGGAATCAAGAGGGATCAAATTTGGAATACTCGTGCTTTCCCAAATTGGAATTGGAAAATGTGGTTAAGCTTTTTGATATGCTATATTCTCATTTTCCTTTGAGTGAAGGTGCAGATCAAATGTCTTGGAGATTAATACAATCTGAAAATTTTAAAGTTCAACTGTTTTATGATGCTTTGAGAGGATCTACGAGTAAAGTCTCCTTGGAAGAGTATTTGGACTGCTAAGGTGGCCCAGAAGGTTGCTTTTCTATAATGGACAGCAGCTTTAGAACAGATTCTAGCTGTGGATAATCTTCCAAAGCAGAACATAGTGATTGTTGATTGGCGTTGTATTTGCAAATGTATTGGGGGAATCATCTTCTACTACATTGCTCAGTGATAAGAGATATTTGGCCATTAGCATTTTCAACATTTGCTGTATCTTGAGTGGTGTTGAAGAATAGATGTCTGTCCTAGGCAGTGTTTTTTTGGGCTCTTTTTCTTTTACTCCACTCTTAGATCTGATTGATTATTGTAATTTAAGAGCTTGATTGTGTTGTTCACATAATATACTCTCTGTGTAATTGGGATTCTTTTTTAATAAATGTTATTTAACAAAAAATTTGTAACCTTTTAGAATTAGCTTGATCCACTTCCTGTATTTTTAAGGTCTCCTCATATCAATAAGGATTTCTTTACTTGTTAAAATAAAATAAAAGGATTTCTCATTGAGCATACCGCCTTTGAACCAGACGGATGAAGTGCTGAGGCGGAACAAAAGCACGCTCCATATCCACTAGTGCTATCACCATTTTTTTTGCCTCATTCTTAAACTCGTCAAGTGCAGCACTTGCAACTGCCACAACCTGATTTTAAAATTTCACAACAGATGAAACATCCAATGATGTAGCTACACAAAAAGCTTCTGCTTTTTTTCTAAGTACTCAAAAAGTATATGCAAACAGCTGTAAGAAACTATTACCTCTCTCTTAAAAGGAGGATATCTTCCAAGCCCAGGCGTCGCACTTGCAGCAGCAGAAACTATTTCCACAAGTACTCGATGCACCTATTTTAGTAGTCACCCACAAATTAGATTAAATAGTAAAACTGAAATATAAATAGAATGTTTACCTTGCAGCAAAAAAAATGTATTATAATTACTATAAAAATACCAATTAAAAAGAAAAAAAAAAGATATATATATATATATAGCAAGTAGAACTAAAATCCGTGCACAGCATGCTTAAAGCAAATGCACAACATTTATGCTTGATAATAGCAAACAAAAACAAAAACGAAATGTTATTTTCTAGCCACATGTACTCTTTTTCTTCCATTCTATTCTATATAAAGTCAAAGTTTCTGTTACTTCCATAATTTTCATGTCCTTTTTTATTACTTCTATTATTGTTATTTTTGGGATTTTGGTCTTCCTCTACCTCTAGTACCCCTTTCTCCCTCAATAAATGTTCCCTGATGAGCATTGGAGGAAAACAAAAATCAAAAGATGACGTTTTTGGAAAATGAACAATCTCATTACAAGTTAGCAACTTACAGAATGCTCTCTCTGTTAAAAAAACAAAACAAAACAAAAAACCTCTTTCTCTTCTAGCTAGTTTAGCTAGGGTCTAATGATCAATTATACAGTGCATACTCTTCACTATTTCGTTCATAAAGAGACACTCCTCTACATCAAGCATAATCAAGTAAGATTCCTGAGAGGACACAAAAGTCCAAAAAAACCTCTTAAGTGGCGTGAGATGAGGGACAACCAAATCCTAACTAAGTTGCACATCGCCTAAGTAAGGGGGGAACCCATGCCTTATATAGAGGCATTGGACTCTAATTGGTAAGAGTCCTTTTAAGAACTTGAGGAATAAGGCTATGTGTCCCTCCCAAAGAGGACAATTTCTTGCCAATGATGAGTTAGGGTGTGACAAAATGGAATCAAAGCAGACCCCAATGCGACCAGATGGTGGGTCCCAAATTGGTATGATTTTAGTGTTTTTTTCTTTTGGTTTGAATTGCACCCAAGGAATAAATTTAAAAAAAATAAGCCATAGGCCGTTTAATGAAATAAACACAAATTGATATAAATTCAAGGTAGGCCCTTCTTGTTATACCAAATAAAAATTTAATCACATGTACACATGCCATAATCACATGCTCTTAGTGAATATAGACATTTATACATATCTGCAAGCCCTTGTATTTCCTGTTAAATTTTAATTAAAAATCACTACCAAATAGAGCTTCCTTTGAACCAAAGACTGAGTTACATGCCTAAAAAAATGAAGACCACAATCATAAGCCTAACATTTGCAAACATTAACAAAACTTTTTTTTTGTGATAAGTAATGTAAATATTATCCATATCATAAAAAGGAGTCACCCAAGTATACAGGAAGAATACAGCTAGGGATAGAGTAGAAACAAGAATAAACCCCAGAGTACATCAGAGTACCTCATCAACACATAAACGAGATGGTTCCTTTGCTAGTTCTAGGACGCCTTTTATTAACGACCTCAAACCTTTCTCTGGAGATATAAGATAAGGTTGATAACCATCTGCTTCTAGGACAATCTAATAAAATTGAAAAGTGCCATATCAAAAGCAAAGCACCTGAAAACATTACAAGTCAAAAACAGAACAAAAGGAGAATGAAATAAGAAAAAGAGACTCTACCCTTTTGACATTGTTTATGTCAAAATGCCTGTCCAAGGGGAGCTGCTTGATCCTGTTAGGAAAATTTCCCTCAAAACTAGCAACAACTTTCCAACCACTACCCTGCAAAGAAAATTTGTGAACAGAACTAAGTATTTGTGGTAGGACACAATTCTTGCAACAGTACACATCAGCGGCAGTGTATTTGTAAAATTGAACATCAAATTTCAAGACCATGACTACAAAGAAGTGGCAGAAAAACAACAAATCAAACAACCATCCCTATGCACAGTAGGAATCAGGATAACAGATTTGTACCAATTAAAATAATGCAATGCCAGGATTACTGTTAGGCCTATAGGAAGTCAAATGGCAACCATACGTTAACTTGAATAGCACTTTGATATTTGACCAGGCACTCTTATTAGGCTGTAAAAATATCTAACAAGGAGGATGCATACTTCTCAATTTTAGACACATATACTAGGCCTTTGGCATGACAACCAGTTGGAGATATATACATTCTTCCTTATGTGTCATTTGGCAAATATTTTGCATTACTGACATAAGATTATAATGAGCTACATTTGAAAGAAACTACTGACCTCACCACCTGTGATATGTAGGAGAAATTTGTCCTCAAATTCACGGCATAGTTGCAAGGCTATAGCTCTTGTACCTTCAGCACTATTAACCATTTGTTCACCAAGTCTAACTAATTCATCCTGAACAATTTGAGACTTCCCCTGAAGACTGCAGTATTGTCAAAAGGATGAAAGTATCAATAAAGTAATGAAGGTTCCAAAACTCCAGTTACAAATAAAAACTATAGACAACAAGACCCCACCTAAGTACACCCATTCATAAGCTTTTTAACTAAATTGGTTTTAAAATGAGAATGATCCAGACCCCCAAACTTTAAAAAGGAAGAGAAAATGGCAGTGTAACTATGCAACTACAGAACAAAAATTAGCTCTTCATAACAGACCTGTCTCATAAAAGGTTTAAGGGTACATAGAAAAAGAAATAATTCCATGTGCTTCGTCATTAAGCTTGCTGACCCAAATATCTAGGAAGTATCTGAGAAAAGACTCTGAGAAGCAGGAAAGAACTTCAAATTTGATAACTCACCTCTCAACTAGGCTAGCTTGCCCCTTGTAAACGATGATGATAAATAAATAAGTAATAAATCCTAGTTCAACTTGCATTTAGTAACATATGAGCTAATGAAAACAGACAACTATCTATAAATCATAATTGAAACCCAACTTCAATCTGGTCATCTGCATATTGTAACAATATATGCAATAGCATGGACTTCAAACCAGCACAACAGTACTAATCTGGACATGCTGGATAACATTAATAGAATATTATTTACCACAAAGATCATCCATAAAATTCTCACCACTATTCTTCCAAGACAGTCTTCCTGGAGAAACAAAAGCAAAAGGAAACAAAAACAAACTAGACATACTTTATCAATGTAACAGATTTTAGCAAAAGCAGCACAACTATAATAAACTGAAGTACTGAACAATCCTCGCCCCAATCTAGCAATTATTAATAGTTATTCAAAATAATCTATTCATTTCCAGAAAAGGAAAAGTATCAATAAGAAAAATAAACTTAGCTACAAAATTGTATGCAGCAATGAAAAAAAAGAACAGATAGAACAGTTATGACAAACTTCTATCTTAACAGAACTTTAACTTCATAAACAGAAGATCAAGAGCAGATGAAGGGGAAAAACTTACCCAGAAAGAAGATTTGGCAGTCTGAGTTTCATACGGTTACGAATCTGGCCAGCAAGGGCCTCCACCAAAGCTACTCTACCCAGCTTGCTTTGAGGAGCTCCAGTCAAAATAGATTTTAAACTTTCACTCTCAGCTCGCCATGCAGTTTCTAAAGAATTCTCAGAACCAGCACCAGACTGTGCTGAAGCTATAGAAACAGATTGACCAATTAAAGCAACCCAAGGTATATCAGATGTCTTCGGTGGTCCCTGATTCAGTAGGAGAGCCTGAACAGCTGCAAGTGCTTTCGGTTCTGAAGCTGCTTGATCAATTTTACTAATAATGCCAACCGTTCTAGTGCCTACAGGCATCCCAAAAATAAAAGGGGATAAAAATAAAAACTAATAAAATATCATTAAAAAAGGATGTGCAAAAGATAACAAACTTGAAATAAATGAAGAATGTTTTTTAAAGAAATTAGTAAATGCAAGCTTAACAATGAAAAACCCACTGTCTGCATCATATTCCTTCACTATTTTAAGGGCTCGAGACGATGAAATTTCTGGCGCCTGAGTTGCAGGAATTACAACTAGCAAAATAGCATCATTGTGTTCAACATATTCACTAATCTGCATAAAATAAGTAGAAAAGAAATAATTATTAAATGAAGTTCCAAGAGAACCTTAAAAATTGAATATTCATCAGAAGCATTATTAAAAACAACTATACCATGTTCAATCTACTCCAAGAAGAATTAGCAAGGACCCAAAAAAAAAATACCTTCTACTAAATTCGAAACAAAAGAGAAGACCACTTACAGCCACTCACCATTGAATCATCCATAATTCGTTGATCCAATCCCGGTAAGTCAATCAATTTCAATGGTGGAGCTGAGCATATAAAAGAAACTTATTAAAGAGTGCAATGTGTTGTGATACAAGTACATTTGCACGCATAAGTACCCACATACACATACATAAAGAGTCATACAGTCAGATATATGTAAGTACATACATACACATACATAAAGAGTCATACAGTCAGATATATGTAAGTACATACTCCATGCTTACCTATAGATATACATGTGTTACCTATGCATAGGATGTACATGTGTGTGTGTACACAAACAACCAGCATTCATCCCAAATGAGCTATGCGCTTCAACGAGGGAATACTCTGGTTCTAACCAAGAGTGAAGAGTGGTCACGATATCTAACTCAATGCGACAGAGAGCAGTCAAGTATTCAATCAGATTCAGAAAACAATTACCCTAGTGGCACACTCATAACAACAAAAACAACAACAACAACCAAGCCTCAGTCCCAAAATTTTTGGGGTCAACAAGAGATCCTCAATACACGAGTCAGGATTGAGCACATGAGTTCTTTTCCGTCATTCTATTCTATCCGAAATTAGTCTCTATTACTTCCTTAATTAACATATCTTTTTTTACTACTTCTATTAATATTATTTTTGGTTTTTCTCTATCTTTTTCATTCCCTCAACTTAAATACCTCACTCTTTTTCACTAATGCATTAACCACTCTCCTCTAAAAATGAAAAACCATCTCAAGCAACTCTTATCGTCAATAGAGGTCACCCCTATCTTTAAGTGAATTTCCTTATTTCGAATCCAATCCTTCTATGTTTTTCCATTTGTCCATCCTAACAATCTCATTGCAACTACAGTCATTTTACCAAGAGTATAAATGTTGGTATTGAGGTTTGAGCAGTCCCAGGATGTTCAAAGCTTCTGTTTTGACCAAAAAACTTTAATCGTTTAGATCTGTCCTTACTGTTTTGACTAAAGGACAAATGTTTCCTTTCTTTTAAGATAAACAAATCAAAGTAATGTCTGATAAAGCTATGCTTTATAGTTGTACGATAAAGCTAATGAAGTTGTAAATAAATAAAAAGTTGGTCAAAGTAATGTCAAACCTTTTTAAAGTGATTCCATGTTTCTCTTTTAGTTCTGACTTCTAGTAGTAGGTTCTCACAAATTACAGTATCAAGGGAGGGGGGGGGGGGGGGGTGTGGGGGGACAATATCATAATAAAAGCAAGGACCAACCTGTACTAGTACGAAGTTTCAGGTATATTTCATCACGACTCCTGCCCGATGAACTCTTGCTTAGCCTATCCTGTAGAGAATGCCGAATAGCACCTACAATCCATCAAATTGAAAAACTTAAAATTATCAGAGGCAGCACAAGACCAATCCATGAGTCTCTTCTAAGGTCATAAATATGAAACATAAAAGCAGTACCATTGACACGCATTTACAACATAACAAAGTACATCCAAAATACATAACAACAGACAAACAACAAAGTAGCAGTGTATTGAAAGACCTTACTTGCAGAAACCTGTTGAGATTTATTGTCAATCTGCAAGACGATTGATTTGCTGCTTAAAGAGCTATCCCTGTTTAAATCAATGCTTATGGGAGCCCTAGTAGCACCATTTTCACCGGTTGGCTGTTGATCATATGTTACAGCAAATAAACCAATAATAAGGATAAAAAAAAAAATACTCACATTAGTAGAAGTCCACCAAATAAAGATAAAATTGTCATGACACTCAAACCAAATAGGACTTACCAAAACAGGATGTCCTATTAAACTGTTCAAAACTGCAGATTTACCAGCACCCTGACCAATGTGTCCACGGGAAAGCATATATTAAAATTCCAAAAGTAATGACTTTCAAAAGGGTAAAAAATAAAAATAAAAAATCACATGATGCAATACTTTCTTCATCATTTTTTTTCTTTCTCCCGAAAAGTTACGAGTCCCATGCCCCTAGACTCATGCACCCATACAAGATAGAACATGTAAATTCACCCTACACATGTTATTTATGAAGAGCGAATATGCCATTTGGCCCAAAGACAATTGACATATTTGGAGCATCTTTTTAAGGCATTGGTTATCTAGCTTCCAGAAGAGATTTATATAAATCCTCGCCCTATCTATTAATAGAGAAAATAAAGGGAAGGCTGAGTTAAGGAGGAACAAGTTAGCTCATAAGTCTGTTTACGACAGATAAGGAAAGGAAGGTATACATTAATCACTAAAAGAAAAATCTCGCTATTGGCTAGATTTAGCCACTTTAGTCCAAGATATAGAGAACTAGGATTAGAAATAGCCTTCGCCATTTTTTTTTTTTTTTTTGATAGATAACGAAAAAATTTATTAATAAAGAAAAAGCCAACCTGAGTACATTGGGGATGTACTGTGGGGGCAAAAATCAAGAACCAAAATTACAATGATCAGCCTTCGCCATATATAAGTAACAAATCTAACATCGTGAAGTTTCATTTTAAGCATGAACTTACCAAGTTAGGCTCCTCTAAGAAACAAACTCGACCCAACAAAGCATAAATCCCAACTCACTATATAGATCTTTTTATACCACTCAGCCCTCTCTAGGATCATGTCATACTCATCATTCACCTTTCTCATAACCATGCCTTTACTTACAACTTTGACCAATATCGTTTTCGGCCTCCCTTTTTAACCTTTCTGCTCCTCCCTCACCAATATAATCATTCTCTCAAAAACAAAACAAAAAACCGAGCTAATGATATTACAAATTTAATGTTGGTTGTATAAAAATCCATTTTACATTTTGAAATCTTTACTCTCACACTAAGATTCCAAAACATTTCCATATCGCAATCTCTACTAGCTTACAACAAACACGCGCGCACGCGCACACACACACACACATAAAGCTTCAGAAAGCCACTGGATCACAAAGATCCATTCCCCTCACACACACACACACACACACACATTACAAAATTCACAATCCATGTACGCTTTTTACGAAAATTCTTAGACTCTCACTCTAAGATTTCCCCAACTAGTTTGGTTCAGAAGGCCATTGGATCCAGGGATCCATTCCTCACATCACAAACACATATAACCCCTTATATACGCAAAACCTATATGTAGGTAGAGAGAGAGAGAGAGAGAGAGAGAGAGAGAGAGAGGAAGGTACATACGACATTGCCGAGAACGACGACGTTGAGGAAGGAGGAAGGGCGTTTGGATGAGGATGAAGACGATGAGGATGAGGATTCATCGACATCTTCGTCGGCGAGGAGCGCAGAGGCTTGGCGCATAGAGTCGGAGAGCTGAGCCAATTCTTCGATGGCCTCCATTTTCTCAAACTGATTTTTTCAAAGCAATACAAATTCAGAGAGAGAGAGAGAGAAAGAGATCGGAGATTCGGAGACAGTGAATGAAATTTGGAATTGAAAATTCTCTCAGAGAGAGAGAGAGAGAGATTGGAATGAGAAGATTGGGATCGAAGTTGGGGGGGGGGGGGGGGAATTAGGGTTTGATGATGAGATTCAAAATGGAAAGTTTGGGAAATGAAATGAAAGAGAGAGAGAGAGAGGGAGAGAAATGGTTTTCTTTCTGTTGTTGCTGTTGTGGTTGGGTTGGTTGTAAGAGTTGTGCCTGGTTTGTGGGGTGATGGAACAGGAACTCTCTTTTAACCAAACTCTCACAAGAGAGGAAGAGAGAGAAGTTCCTTAAATTAAATTTCAATTTCAATTTCAATTTCAAACTCTCTCTCTCTCTCCTCAGTGTGTGTCCTTTTCCTCTTTTTTTTATTTTTTTTCTTTTACAAAAATATTATTTTGATCCAAAAAAAATATATTTGAACTTTGAAGTTTCATATCATAAAAAATGGAGTATATAAAATATAAAATAAAAATCATCCTTAAACCATACTGTTGTACTTTTTGTCCACATTAACACCTCAAATTATGTAAGATTGAATTTTGAAATTGTGTGTGTTGTAAAACATGCAAGAATCTCCCAATTACAAATTGGAAAAAGTTGATGGATAGATTATTAGTTTAAGTAATATTTTTTAAGTTTCTCAAATAAATAAAAAAGTAATATTTTTTAAAATTTTTTATTAAAAAATACAATTGATTTTGTTTACGACTTTTTATATTTTGATTATCTTCTATAATAATAGTGTCAAAATTTTTCTAAAATAATTTATTAACAATTGTCCTAATGATACGCATTAATATGACCCTTACAAGTTTAATAAGTAGTTTTTTTAGGTATAAGTGCTAACACTTTCCTTAATAATAAGTAGCTCTTTTTTTTGTTATAAGCGCTACCCATAATTTGTTGCAAATGATAACAAAAGAACAAAACAAACCTACTAACACCATGTGACTCGGCACACTATATTATAACATGACTTTTCCAAGAATATCAACAATTTAAATGAAAGATATTACAATACTCTAAATTGTGCAAATTTGATTGTTATTGTGCGCAGGGGCAGAAGTATGTATAAGGGGGGAGGGGGGGGGGCCAATTTTGAAAAAAAAATTAAATACATATACAATTATTTTAAATTTTCAAAATTTAGTCTACAAAAATAAGAGTTAGCCCCCCCAAATATTTGAATTAGTCTATTAATGCTCTAAAAAAATAATTGGTCTAATAGTTATAGAGATACAACTTTATTTTTTGCGATTCTCAAAAAAAAAAAAAAAAAACTTTTTTTTTTTGCAATTCTATTTTTTATTGTAAAATATGCTCTTATATTTGTTAAATATTTGATAAAGTTTGGTATAAAACATGTTTGAATATATCTTTTTCAACCCATTATGTGGCGATTAACAAGTCATTGACTCATTAAAAAAAATTTTCCACTAAACCTACACATAAAATGTGTCTTTAGTTACCACATAATGGGTTAGAGCAAGGCAGCTTTAAATATGTTTGGAGCCTAACTTATTCTTTAAAGTTTTGAATCTTTTATGTTTTTGAAAATTTCATTAGTTCAATTGGAAATTTTTTTACATACTTTAGTGTAAAATTTGATAATTTGTATTTAAAATGAAACTTTTTAAGAATTTCACTATGAAAATATAAAAAATGAATTTTATTTTATGAAAGATCGTCATAAAAATAATTTCAATTAAAAATACCAAGCTTTTTTTTTTTTTTTTGTTGGGTGTGTGTATTATATAATTTATCAAATAAAAAAGTATGTGTATATAATAAAAAAGCGTGTGTGTATATATATGTGTGTGTGGGGGTTGTCTTAATAAATATATTAGCGTCGCAACTTGACCCCCCAAACAAAAATTCCTAGCTCCGCTCCTGATTGTGCGAGTGGATCTCATACGGCGTAAATGTGTTATGTGGTAACTTTGAGCTTCCAAGTTCCCACACCAAAGCAAACTAATTAATCTAAATTTTAACTTCAAAAAAAAAAAAAATTCAGCGTTTCCCATATTCAACATCCAAAAACTAAAGTCCTTTTATACTAATAGCTCCAATATTTATGCTGGATATGCATACCCAAACTCATCAAGTACCTTGCAATGATAACTCTAATCAAAAGTAAAATGCCCAATCTCACAACATTTTAGTGCTTCATGAGCCTGACACCCAAAAGAATTCAAAAATAGATATAAATTAATCATCAAACAATGTCACAATGACATTCCCATAAACATAGATATAAAGTGGATGAAAGACGAAGGACAAAACGTGTAACGTGTTTAATAGTTACGAAAGAAAAACGAAGTTCAACCAAACTCTAAAGATGAAAGTAATATTTTTTATGATTTTTATAAGTACTTTTTGTATTTAAATTTGATTCAAAACTAGACTTCCATCCCAAAAATTTCAAAATTACAATTGCATATTTGAAATTTTTTGATGTTAGCAACTTCATTATTTCATATATTTTCTAGTAAATTTATTTAATGTCACATTAGCCTTTTAGCTGTAATAAACAAAATATATGCCTTTAAAATGAAAATTTTTTAAATTTGAATGATAAAAAAAATCAAATTTAGAACAAGTTTTAATCACAAAAATTGCAGCTCAACAGAAATTCAGATTCTCTCTCTCTCTCTCTAATAATTTATTTTTGGATCCCAATGTGCAATAAAATAAAGCACAGCTTACAGCTTGGCTTCTTCATTTTTATTTATTTATTGATGAACAGTTTCTTCAATTTGGGCTAACTCCTGTTTGCCCTTTGTCATTTACCAATAAGGCCAGCCGTGCATTCACATTATACATTACCACTGCACACAATATTGGTACTTTCTTTTATAATATTCGATGTTATTGATCAAATAGAAACAGAAATACATTGGTACTTGGTAAAATATGATGTGTCCACATATTTTCTCCTATTGGCCTAGTGGTCATACTTGTGAGTTCCAGTTAATTCAATTAGTAAAATCTTTCCATAAAAAAAATAGAATAAAACAAAATAAACTAGTAAAGTTTCTTGTCGTCAAATAATATATTTTTAGTTCAATAAAGCATCTCCATATACACTAATAAACTAATTAGTGTCCTAAACTAATGATAAAAAACAACCATTAGAAGCAAACCCATAAGTTAAAACTATCTCTCAAAATATATATATATATATATTAGTGGTCACATCGTAATATTGCGAAGTGAAAAATAAAAGCGCATATTTTATGATTAAATTCCTCTCATGATAAGTTTGTAAGAAATTTTGTATCCCAACAATATGTGATTCATTAAACAATTATGCGAAAAGTCTTATAGTTCAACTAAAGCTTCTTAGTGTTTATACTAAAAACGTCTAGAGTTCAAATCTTTCAACTCTTGATCAAGTTATCCACACACACACACAAAAAAAAGAAAAAAAGAAAAAAAAGAACAACCACTACTACTATGTACTTATGACTAAACACTCCCTGATCAAATTGGTATCTTGTATGTTAGTATAATTAAACTCAAACACTCCGTCCTCTTTTCAGTTCAATTAAAAACAAAAAAATGAAACAAAAGTTATCTCTCTTTTTAACTGTTTGCTTAATAACAATTATGCAGCCAATGACCTGTATATCAACTGATACTTCCTAGAAAAAGAAGAAGAAAGCTAATGGTCATAGCAGCAACAACAAAAACGCAGCTAATCCTTGCACATATTTTGATTTTTAAATACTTTCTTCTTCTTTTTTGTTACATGAGTCTTCCATTTCCAAGAAATGGCAATAACAATTATAAAAAAAATGATAATAGCTTTTAAAGTGATGATACAGATCCGTTGTGTAAATTGCTCACTCTACTTCTTAGGCTGAAATTGTGGGTAAAGTCCCAATACATGCTCTGACATGAAGTCATGCCGCGTCAAGATTCCAACTACTGGAGGCCTCTGCAAAATACAAATATTTCACAGTGGATATTACTATTTGTGTGAGCTTCAAATATATTTTGATGGGAACTTCTAAAAGGTTGACAAAGGGACTAAAGATGCATTGTCCATTTGAAAATAACACCACAAAATGCATGTGTGTGTATTACTGCAGCAGTTTCTATTCACAACTTTTAACTCCTTTTTGAAAATTGGAAAATTGAGTTACTGCAAGAAGTTTGAGATCCCCAAGGCGAATAGATCAATTAGAAAGACAACATGTATCCACCTATTACATGTCCCACATGCCATATTCACAAAAATTGGCGACTCTTTTGTACTTAAGCTTATAAAAGTCATACCCCGAATACAAAACTCGCACTTCTATGGGGTCTAAGAGAGATGATTGATAGATAGTCTTACCCCCCCTCCCAAAATTATTTTTTGGAGAGGCTGATTCTCGGAATCACAAATTGTTGTTACAAAACTAGCCTTGAGTAATTGAATATGCACACATACACACACATGCTTACAAGCTTAACATGAATGTGCATCTACTAGACATGTATATTTGCATGAGAGAGAGAGAGAGATCTTACCCCGGGCATCTTTGGGGTAACCAGCATGTGCCTGAGGCCAAGCTGTCGAAAGAGAACTGCAGCTTTTGCTAGAGACATTGTCTCAACTACTGCGTATGGGGATGTATTAACGATGGGATGGAGATCAACATACATCTCAAGTTCCTCTTCCTTGATGTCTAAATCCTCCAGCTTGACCCCCTTGCCTGATCCTGCCTTGTCAAAATCTTGTGCATTGAACCTCCTCAACATGTTAGATCCAATTGCCATCCTCTGCTTTGTGAACTTCTTTCCTTTAAGCAACACCAGCAGATGAGACCTCAGAACAAGTCCACACAACTGGGGAGCATCTGAGAATGGTGGCTCATCAATCACAGGGAACCCATTATGCTTTGTTGTTTTTAAAGCATATAATATATTGGCCACTTTTTCAACCCCAGAAAATGTGACTAATGGACCAGAAACAACATCACTTGCAATCAAGTTCCTCATGTATGGTTCAGCATGGGCTTCCAAAAAAGGAAACCCCTTCATTTCCACAATTTGGTCATAGACACCCTTGTTGAAACAATCAGCCACAGTTTTTGAAATAAGGAGAACTAGCATTACCAATGGGAGCATTAGTAGACTATTAGTAAGTTCAAGAAGTATCACACAGAGAGAAACAGTCATTCTCATCGTGCCCCCCAAGAAGGATGCAGCTCCAAGTAAGGCAAAGAAGCCCACATCAAGATCAGAGAGAGAACCGAGGAGAGTCCCAATAAGGCGTCCATAAGAAGCCCCGGCAAGTATGACAGGGATGAAGAGCCCAGAGGGAACGGCAATTCCATAGGTAATAATGCCTAAGCAGTATATAGCAGCAAAGAAAACTATAAGAGTAGAGAGCTGAAATTCCTTGTCAAAACCAGAGCTAAATAGGTTGCGGATAGCATCATCATTGGTAGTCATAAACAGGGAAGCAAGATCATTGTAATGGTTAGGTGGACATTGGAAACTTTTGAAGTTTCCATAGCGACCTACAGTGGGGCACTGATCCCCCGAGGAAGCAGGACAAGGAATGCACTTTGATAACCATGGTAGGCCATAAGAACAACAAGAGGTCAAAAGGGAGATGATGATGGCAAGAAGGATTTTAAAAACAGGACCTCTCCTGCAATTCATTCCCAACAGTCAGCAACAGCAAAGCTATAGAAATTCTGTACAGCCAAGATTTAGTTTAGTACTCATATTAGCATTTAACTTAGAGAGCAATTAATGTAGTATCCCTAATCTGTTTCGTATGCATTAATAGCCGACCTTGACTAATCTTTTCAGGATCACTAGCCAGCCCCCAAAACAAATTGGGAATAAGGCTTGGTTGTAGCTATTAATGCAGTGTGCTTGTGTGCATATTTATGTATGTATTTATAATTATGTGCATGTATGTGTGTGTGTGTGTGATACAGAGGATAATAATACAGGGACGAATATAACCGGTCTTAAACTCATCAATATAAAGGGAATTTCTAGAACATACTCGTTGATGATGCTATAAGTGCGAAGGACCTTGTCCACAAGATAATTGTAAAGGCTCCCAAAAATGCCTCCAATCATTCCAAGGACTATTACAGCCAGTAGATCTGCAATTCTGTAAGTGGGATTCACTGAATTGACATCAAACATGATGAGGCCTCCTTCCCCAAATAGTCCACATTGTCCACCCCGGCAAAAAACAATGAAAGTCCTCAACACCACTGCTACTACTGCTGTTGTAAAAAATGTCCTCCAAAGAAGAGCACTCCTCCACCTAAAATTTAAATAGAAGAGAGAGGATACTAATTACCTCAAGAAAGAAGGGAGAAGAGAACCTTTAAGTCTATGCTCATCAAAATTTCAACAGAATCAGTGAATTTACCTCAACCTGGTAAAGTATAAAACTAAACTTTCTGCATTAAAATATTGGAATTGCTACAAAGCAAGGCAGCTGATTTTTGAATGCTAAAAGTTCTCTAAGGTTTCAAGAGAGATCAAATTAGATCAGTAAGTTAAAAGGAGTTATGGACCAATTACACAACGTTTGCAAGCGGTTCAATATTCAAACTAGCCCCTACTTGTTTTGGCTCAAGTACAGTATTTTGCCAATTTTGTACATCAATTGCATGACAAAAAACACATGCCTAGCAAATTAGGCTCCAGGACTCTCAATGAAATAGCCAATATGAATTGAAAAAGAGGAAATGAGAGGAAAAAAAACAAGAAACAGTTTCCTTTTCTTCTCTTTCCTTTTTTTCTCTCTTTTTTGAATCTCCCCTTTCCTCCTTCCTTTGGGGCCAAAAATTCAATTATTTAAGCCCAAAAAAAAAAAAAAAAAAAAACTCTAATATAATTTGAGGAGGCCATCACGTGGTTGCCTTTCCCTTTCATATTATTTTTGTTCCAACTTTAAGCTGGCATCTTTTAATTTATATATCTGTATGTATCATTCCACCAAAAAAAACTTACCAAGTAAATCTAACAACTCATATGTCTATTTACAGTTTATGTTGAAAAACTAGCATCCGCAAAAATAAGTTATATGACACAAAGAGAGAGAGAGAGAGAGAGAGACCAGGAAGCTATTTCTTCTAATGCAAAGAGGACCCCGCCAACTGGGGCACGGAAGGCAGCTGCTACACCAGCAGCAGCACCACAGGTGATTAAATCCCGCCGGTCCAGATCATTTTTGAAGTATCTGAGCCACTTCCATGTCAAACCATACTTGCGAGAACCACCCTGTCCAAGTAAAGAGGCTATGCAGGCACCAGTGTGTACCATAGGTCCTTCCTTCCCCACAACAAATCCAGCAGCAACTCCAAAAATCGAACCAAAAATCTGCCATGTTTGGATGAAGCAATTATTACAAGCTTATTTTTATAATAACTTCTAGTTGGCAATTGGCTCACAATCGTTATACGCCTTTAGCAGATAACAGCTTGACTTTTGGTTCCAGGGTTGGAGAATGAGAACTACTATTTCTGATTGTGATAACATTTTGAATTCCATGAAGTTTCTGATCTTCTAATTAAGTGGATGATCAATAAATCCTAGGTGTGTCCACATATCACAGAGAGAGAGAGAGAGTTTCAGTTTATTACTCACCTTCACAAGAAGGGTGCTTGGAGCCAATATAGAATGAGCATCTATACCATTGAGGTAAGCTTTCACCTCAGGTATGCCAGATCCTGCTGCTGCGGGAGAAATGTAGGCACAGAGGCCAGCAGCTGCAATGGCCAAAACCATGTTACAACCAGCATATGCTGCAAATGCCTGAAAATACCTGCACTGGAGTTTAAGATCATGCAATAGTTACTGAATATATTACAGGTGTTACAACTTTATGGTATGGGGGATTCCCCGACCACGAAAGTTGTTTGAGAAAAAAATGCTATTAGTAAGTAACCAGAAAAAAAAAAATTACACTCCAGGAATTTCAAAAATGTAGTACAGTAAACGATTTGAGCAAAGAACTTCATCTGTTTTCAAGCAAAAACATTTAACATCCATTGCTCATGAAATTCCTTCTAGTACATCCAAGAGAACCTAGAAGAAACATTAAAAAAAAAAAACGTCTAATAAAAAGACATAAAATATTAAGCAAAGGCCCTTTGCATCAAGTACCATGTGCTTAAAGTTGCAATATCTCATTTTTGGTTACTGGTTTCCAGCTGCAATCCTAAACTCCTATCTCAGTCTTGAAACATTTTTATTATTATTAAGTCACACACGCACCCAACAGGTTTTGAACCCGCAATATCAACCTCCACCCACACTTGTGAGAGGAAGAAGTGCCATTTGAGCTAAGTCTCATTGGCAATCTCAATATTGCAAAATGGTCATAGCTAAACATAAACTCAAACATCAACACTGGAGGGTATGTCTCTGGGGTTAAAAGCATCATAAATGTACCCGTCTGTTTTCAGTAATGATATTCTAGATGCATGCCACCAGACCACAGGCCAATATGCAATTAACCTCAGAAATTTAACACTAAAGAGGGCCTTGGTTCAAAAAAGGATGTTCTTATAGTTGTCACAAATGCATTCAAAATTCAAATTTTTTAAGCTTTAGTACAAAGGACTAACCACACAAATATAACTATTAGATTATGCCTACAAAAATTACAGGAAATACTACAACAACTTCATCCAAGCAAACAAGAAACCAAAAATAAAAGCACTTTAGCAAAATAAATTGAAGGATATAGTAAAGCAAGTAAGACTTGATTACACTATGAAACTTTGATAATATTCAGGCGATGATAGGTGGACTTACTTATCCTTAAGCATGAGGCTGTTGGTGAACAAAAGTTTGAAACCAGCTATATTCTCAACAGCAAGGTTATTGAAGAAGGCAACGAACCCTGTACCTAAACCGATAATGAGTACAAGGGTCCATTTAAAAAAAACATATTGAAGTATCTCATTTTTTGTTCTAGACCTCCAATCCTGCTTAAAAAGATCATTCTCGATAATCCTGCACAAAACACACAAAAACCAGTGAGACAGAGACAGAACCTGGAAAATAGTTAACAATCCTCTTTTTAAAAAAAAAAAAAAAACGAGTACTCTTAGAGAGATCTGTAGCATGCTTGAGTTCTCTAAACCAAAACATCACCATGCATATGGGATTATAAACTTGAGAAAGAGATTGTGTTCAACAAGATAGCATCAAAAGACTCATCCTAACAGCAATTGCTAATGAAATGATTGTTATGTCACTGAACATAATCTATCAATTCATTTCCCTGACAATCCAAGGTTGAGGTGATACTTCATTTATTTTCTCATTTTTAAATGAAGTAAACCATGCAATCCTGGAAACATAGATGTGCTACATTTTAACTGACCTTTGTTAAAGTGATTAGCATGCCTTTGAACTTGAATTCCACTAAAAAAAATTTAACCATAAAAGAAGCAGCAAAGCAAATATAGCCTTTTGCTCTAGGAGGAATGAGGGAAAAAGAATAGATGTTTCAGGTGAGTATAAATGTTGAAGAGCATATAAGTAAGGAGATAGCTAAAATGCAAAGTAGATTCTAAAAATTTTGGTACTCTAGAGCAAATCACAAACAAAAATTCAACTGGAATATTTTCCCAAATCCCAAAGCATAGTCCTGACCAACCCAAAGGGCAACATAGAAAGTAAAATGAGCAAAAAAACATTAATACCAATGTACTTTTAACAACATTATTTGTTACAAAATCATGTTTCTTCTGAATTGCAGGACTCATATTTGTCATCTTTGCGCACATGCACACCCATGTACAATATTCATACTTCAAAGTTTTTCAAAAACAACAACAACTGAAAAATACAGTAAGCCCTTAATTTATATAGATTTAGTCCTAATTACTAGATGATATACTGACATCAACCACTGGCCTTTCAAGGTACATCTTCATGAAAATACAGGATTCAGAATCTAATCTAAATCCTTTTTCAGCATTTTCTTTGCAAATAAGGTTCTACTCATAATGCACAACATATTTCATCATTTTCGGAAACCCAATTACCCAACACAACATATGGTTACTTCTCTCATTCCTTGTCAACCAAAGGGTAATGAAAATAATTGTATAAAAAAAAGTAATATAGGAAAACAATACTAAAAAGCACAAAACTCAATTCCATTGAGCCTAATATGATTAATTACCTAAATTTTGTAAGTCTTCTTATTGTCTGTTTTGTAACCAACAGAAAAGATGCTGAAAGATAAAGAAAATGCCACAATAAAAGGAAAACGCCAGCATACTTTCCTCCCACTTTCCTTCTTATTATCATTTTTTGGTGGCAGAACAGTTTCCCTCTCTTTTGGTCTCCCTCCATCAAAAAACCAAACATAGTGTGTGTTTGGCAAAAATTAAAAAGTCACCTTATTTTTGCTATTATTTATGAGCTTCACTGCACTTTTTAGTACTATTCATGGGTCCCACTGTACTATTTCAGCTAACTTTTATCTTTATCTATCGTACTTTCAGCAAAAAAATTTCAGTTTTAGCAAAATAAGTGAATCTCAAATAGACCTATAGTGTTAATAAAAGAACTCTGCTTAACTGAACCTCACACAACTTCTTCTTGGCTTGGTCTTTAAGAACCAAAATGCCATGATAACACAGTAGACTCAATTATGTTTCTTTTACACATCTTCACTTCCTAGGTAGGCACCCAAAGCCCTGCTAAAATAATAGATAATGGCAGCCCAAAGTCAAAACTTTCTTCTTTTTTCCTCCATTTTCTCCACAACCAACCACAGACACATATATACATACATACAGACATACACATGGATATGTATATGCATACATGCAAGTTTTGTATAAAAGAGATGCTTAACCTATTAAATGATCCAAATTACACTTGGTATTGGTATAACTTTTATCAATGTTATAACTTACACCCATCAATAACTTTCTAATTGATTTATTTTCTTTTTTTAAAAAACCCCACCATTGAATTAATTATATTGTCTTCATATACCCTACACACTCACAAAAAATAAAAATAATCAAAGATCAATATATAACACGCCATCCATAAAATGTTTATATTTAAATTCTTTGAATTTTAAAATTATATAAATCAAACATGAGTTTAACGATCATATAATATATATCACCCCATCAACACAAAATTTAACATAGAACCCAGAAGCTATAACAGATATTAAAATATTAGTTTAAGAAAAAGTCCTTAAGTAATGCAATATTACGTAAAAGTAAAAGTTACACATGGTGAAATATCTATCTCTACATGTGTGTGAATATATATATATAGATAAGAAATGGGGTTGATAAGAGAGAGTAGAATAGTACTCGTAGTCGAGGCTTTCAATGGGACAGACATTGGCGCCAATAATGGCGAGCTGAGAGGTCTGGTTGGTTCTCTTGGTATCATGAGGAAGAAGCAGCGGTTCTTTCAGTGAAGACGACGTGATTCTTCTCGACTCAGGTGATGCACTTCTTGATGATGACGACGATGATGGTCCCCTTCTCTCCACACCTATCTCTATATCATTATTATTCTGGACCTCTTCTTTCTCTCCCATCTCTCTATTTCTCTCTCTCTCTCTAAAACACTACTCTCATTTCATTCCATTTTTCTCTCCAGTACTGTGGAGGAGCAATGGAAAGTTGAGGATTGTTTGTTTGTTTGTTGTTGTTGTTGTTAAATGCTTTGTTGGATTCTGACCGTTTTGGAAAGGCTTTACTTTTAATATCCATAGAACGTGAGAGTTTTGTGTTCTGTTTTTGCTTTTTTTTGGGTTGTGGTTTGTTTTTTAAGGATAAAATGTAAAATTTACCTTATATTTCAATGGAATTCGTTTTATTTATCTAACTTTGTTTTGAATTAGTACATCTTAGTCAAATTCTGTTTAAATTCTTTTTTTTTTAATCTGGAAAATATTATTCAACCATTAATTGGATTTTTTTTAATTAAAAATTTTTGAAAAAAAAAGGTAAAAATTTGGAGAGTTAATTGTAGCATTAAACAATAGTTGATGAAGATGCTTTAATTGGATAAACTTGAAAGTTAGAAAATTGAAATAAATTTTAATGAAATGATAAGTTTTGTATTTTAGCTAATTTTTAATTATAGCCATCAATTTTATCTTTTATTGTCTATTTTTCTTTTTTAGACAACAAAGTGATGTTGCTAAATTAATTCACACTCTATTCATGAGACATCCCACAAAATGGATCAAACCTAAGATCTTAGGATTTACGGTACGGTTTTCACGTACATTGAAGATTGAACACACCATCAATATTTGGAAAGGACAATTTTTATTTATTTTAGAAAGAAGTTTATTGAACAATTTGGATTTCGTGTTGTGTGATTATTCATTTGTGTATGATTTTGGGTTGGATATGTCAGATTAGTTTCATAAAACATCATGACATTGAAGATATATTGTTGACTGTATTTTTTTTTTTTCAGAAAAGTTTTGGGATGGATGTGTCAGGTTAGTTTCATCAAAACACTGATTTTGTAGATTGTTGATTTTATTTATTTATCTATTTTTCATAAAATTTTAGCAGTGTCTTACCTAAGGTTGTTGATTTTCATCATGATGAATGTTAGGAATAGGAAACAATTGTTGTAATCCCTTTAGTTAGTAAGTTAGTTAGTTAGTTAGTTGAGATTAGAACGAGTTAGTTAAAATTTGAGAAAACTTATGGCTTAACTCATAAAGCACATGCTAAATTAACTAGTCAATTATCTTAAACCATGTGGACCAATGAGATTAGAAATAGTCTCTTATAAATATATGATTGTAATTTAACATTAGATATTGAAAAATAAACCAATTACTTTGTGCATCTCTCTCTTAATCTCTCTCTTTCTCTATGGACGTCTAGGTCCCCTTAAAGTGGCCTACAACAACTATTATTCCCATTTACCATTCTTACTCTTCCACAATTCATATTCGTATTCCAACAGGTTCTCATCATTTGGTATCAGAGCCGTCGATCTTAAGATGGAAAAATATTGTGATCAGCGAGAAATCTTGAAAGAATTACAGCATATGGTTAATGAAGTTTCAAAGAAAGTCAAGGCTATGAAAGAAGAGGTTTCAACATTGCAAAAGAATGTTGAGAACATGTTCAAAGAAGAGTTACGACCTCTTGATTCGATGGAACTCAAAAGAGAAAATTAAGTTCCAAAGAACCAACACCAATCATGGAGGCGAATAACCATTGTTGGGCTATACACTGTAGAGATCATGATTACAGATATGTCTTATGCTAAAACACCCCCAACACCAATTATCTACCAACCACTTAGCTCTACGTCACCATGCAACCTTCTAGGCCTTGCATTATTTCTAATGAATCTAATTATATATTATTGATCATGGAAACACACTCTGCCCATTCTAATTTTCTGTGTAATTATACTTCGCTAGTGTGTAATGTGTTCAGTGTTTATATCAGTAAATAAATAAATATTATCATGATGTAATGGAGAACTTTAAATTCCAATATTATATATCATAGTTGTCAAAAATCAAGAGTTTTATGGTTCAGGGCATTGTTCCATTTTTTAATGGAATATTACGTGGTTTCGAATTTCCCTTTCCCCTTGCTGTTGTAAGCAAAACATATTAGATGTACACGTATTATATAATTTGTTATCGTCATGGGAATTGAAATAATAAAACTTTTTTTTAAGAATCTGAAACCATAATCTACTCTTACAATTTACTGCACCAAAACTCTAGTCTCAAAACCATTACAACTACTAAAACAAGACACAAAATTGCCGACTTTTCTTACTTTTAGGTTCAGTTTGCTGTAATGTGCTTTTGATGTGACGCACATTACAATAATATAATATTAAGATTTTTGGTTTATTTTATTTTTTCTAACATTACCATAATTTAATATTACAAAATATATCACACAATTTTAATCTCATCACATTTCTAAATAATGTAATGTTGTATTCTTGTATTGAGATTATATTTATATAAAATTACAATAACGTAATATTACGGCGTAATGTAACATCATGGCGAACCAAATGCCCCTAAAATGGTCTATTTAGATTAAGAAGAAGGGAAGAAAAATAGAGAAGAGTAAAGTAAAGTTAACAAGAAATAATCTAATTTTCTGATAACTCTAATCACAGTTGACACACCTTCCTTCCCTTTTAATCCAAACGAAACATTAGTTTTAATGGCCTGAAATGGCCCACAATCACAAAGCTGGAGTGACTGACTCGGCTTGGATAGAATACTTGGGGCAGGTCCAACTTGAAGTATACTGAAAGTTCAATATGTGTATAAAACACTCTTGAACGTTTAGACCCCCAATTTACAAGTTATCAATTCAAGCTTATTATCAAACAATTAATGTGCAGAATATGAACATAAGCATATAATAGAATTGATAATTAATCTAAACCAATTAAAATCACATCCACAGTAGAAATTAAAAGGTAAAGATTAAGAGAAGAGAAATGCAAATACAAGGACAACACAACGATATGTTATCGAAGAGGAAACCGAAGCTCTCGGCGTAAAACCTCTCCGCCGCCCTCCAAGCGGTCAATAATCTACTAGAAAATGTAGTTGGGATACATGAACAGTAATAGACCCTCCAAGCCTAATCTACCCAGTGTACCTAAGCCCTCCAAGCTTCTTGCTCCAATGAGGTTGCGCCGAACCTTTGTCTTTTCTAACTTACCGGATTCCGCTACTTGACCATAGCATCAACCAATATGAAATTAGTCCCTTCTTAACTGTTTCCCAAAGCACCAAAAAGCCTTCTTACAGATGTGGGTATGGTGAGAAAATGTTTTGGTCAAGAACCTCTCAAGGATGTAACAATGGAAAGGGTGAGAGTAGAGAAATTTGGAAAATCAAAGATGAAGATTGTGGATGAGTCAATCTTGTTTTTCTCTAGGATTTCTCTCTCAAAATTCTCCCTGGAAGCTTTCTACATTTCGTGGGTATAAGGGGTATTTATACTGGGGTGAGAGTGGAATGCGAAGAGATAGAATTTTCAAAACAGGGCTGGCTGGCGGCTTGGCCTCGCGACTTGACTGAGTCACGAGTTCAAGTCGCGAGCTAACGGTCTGACCAGTCTGGACTTTTTGTCTTGTAGTGCTCCAGCTGGCGTGACTGTTCATCTTCCTGCACGCTTCACTCGTGTGCTACAATTGGCGGCTTGCTAATCGCGAGTCACCCGCGAGTCCCTGCCGCGAGTCTCTGTTTCTTTGCACAATCTCGAGCATTTCTTCACACTCTCTCACACACTACCCTTACATGAATTCCCACCTAAATACAGGGTTACTAATTGCTAAAATACAAGCAAATTTGGTACGGAATAAAGCCAACAAGATGGTTGATTAAATTCAACCTTACAATCTCCCCCTTTGGCTATTTCGTGACAAAACCCTAAAACAAACTCTAGACTTAACATGTGAGTTGGGATCAGTTGAACATAACTCACTCACACCTAACTCTAGAATCTGTGTAGCTCTTGAAACATATGAACAAGTAACTCCTGAAACACAACAACATAATACGATCATTGTATGCAGAAAAACTTGTAATGCATATGAGGCAAGCACAATGTGATTAAGCAAAATAGAGTTTAAGAAACACACCATGGCTTGACCAAACAAGCAATCACTATAAGATAGTGACCACAATGCTCATTTACACTTGGAATGAACATCCGGACATGCAAGCTAATAAGCTCAATGCAAAGTATCATTTGCATGTCCAACACTAGACCAATGCACAATACATGAAGTATATGCATCTAGGAATAAAATCCTACAAAGGGCACAAGAGTGATGTACTTAAAGAAAATGCATGACATTTAACAGCAAGTACTAAAGCTACAAAGCATGAGTTCAAAAAATAAAGGCTGCATAAGCATGGTACAAACCATAGAAGCCTACAAATCAAATCCTAAAAGCTTACAAAAGCAACATGGGTACAAATGTACCAAATACAAAATATAAACATCTTCTATAAATTTGTAAACCAAAGTATCACATCCAATCAAAACCATGTGTTTTAAACCTTAAAACCAAAAGTTTTAACCACAGTGTATTAAACCCATAATGAGATCATTATCCAAACATAAATACTATAAGAAACATAAATAAGAAACATAAAGCTGAATAAACACTGTTTATGACATGCTCCCCCTCAAAATGGCACTCCCCCTTAAGAGCTGCCCCCTCAAAAATTCTCCCCATTTTTGACCGGAATAGCCAAAGGGTCACTGCTGGGTGTTGATGCTATCAAACTTGGTTGAAAGTATGTTGAGCTGATCCTGAATTGCTGCCATCCTGTCAGTATGCTCATTTTGGATCTCTCTGAGTCCATCAATCCTTTTTAGGATGATCTGAAATGCATCTGGAGGTATAGCTGATGAAGATGAAGCTCTTCTCCTCTTGCCTCGGCCTCTTGAGCTTGAAGCTTGTCTTACAGCCTCTGTCTTAATGTCCATGGGTTCACCTTCAGCTTGGTCACCTTCCTCTTCATCATCGGGGAGACGAACTTGTACCCTTGTGATGGTCAGTTTGTTGATGGCTGAGGGTGTAGGCATGAAACTGATATCTTGAGGGATGGTAACACCTTTCAGTCTAAAAAGCCTCATAAGAAGGCTAGGAAAAATTAGCTTGGCCCTGGAGGTTGTTCTAGTCTCATCCACAATGGTGTCAAAGATGTGAGAGCTGATATCTATGAAGGTTTTCTCCTTGAGTTCCATGAGGAAGATAGCTCTGGCATTGTTGATTGTAGTTAGCTTCCTCACTGGATACAAGTTGAACATCATGATGGTGGTTAGGCACCTCATGTCAGCTGGAAATGCTTTAGTGTTGAGGCATCTCCCCTCTCTTTGTCCACCAATGCAAGTTTGGACAGTGTCTATAGACAGCATCCTGTCCTTGTAGTTGGTGAAGTTATGGTCATCTAAACCTTCAAGCCCTAGGACCTCATCTATGTCACGGGCATCTACAGTGAATTCCTTTCTTCTAATCCAACAGCTCAACTCATCCTCCCTTATCACAGCATTTGCATAGAATTCCCTTATTAAAGGCTCACAAACTGCAGGTAGGTCACTCAACAGTTTATCCCATCCTTTGCCCTCAAAATAACCTGGAATGAAGGTGTCCTTCAAGTCCCCTAAGTCTACAAACCTTTCTTAAATAATGGTTCCCCTCAAGAAAGAATCTCTATATCTCTCAAAGTGTTGAACAGACCTAAATAGGTTATGGTCCATTTTCAACCTTTTGTCAGCTTTCTTAGCAGGAGTCTTCTTCTTTGTAGGAGATAGGGCCATCTGTAAACAATCAGAAAAGGCCACAACAAGAGAGCACAATAGATGAACACTCAACTCCTTAGTAACATGTTAGTGTCAAAAGAATAGAGTATTGCACCAAAACATTCAGTCTAAAATTAGTTCATAAACAGGCATTGAATGGGAAAGCTCAAATTAGAAAGGCATAAAGCAATCTATCAACACTTCTTATGCATACCACAGTTTGACCTTGAGCACAACCACTCAAACATTAACACCCTAAGGTACATTCCCAAGCATAGACTTTATCATGCAACAAACAACAATATTGAGGCAGTGTATACCACATTCAATCAAAAGGAAGCATATGTCTATGAGATATATCTTAATGAGTATGAAATGCTCAGACCAAAACCAAAACAGAGCAGACAGTATCTACAGGGCAGAAGCAACCCACATGATATCAACAATCTATTGCAACTTGAAGACAAGACTTTATAAGTGAACTCGCAAAAAAAAAAAAAAAAAAAAAAAAAAAAAAAAAAAAACCAAAATGAATCTACCATACTCACAAACAGAGTATATCCTTGTAAATCCAAACAAATGGCTTATGACAATGTGGCATATTATTACGGGTTTGAGATTTACCAACCAACGCAAATCAAATCATAAACAATGAAACAAAAAAGCATGATAATGACCATATATAGCATCTTAAAACCAAAATCAACAAAACCTAAACAACCAAACCCAACAAACATGAAACCAACCCATATCTGAAACAAAGGAATTTCAAAACATAGCATCAACTCACAAATCAAAGAAATCAAGTCAAGAAACATGAAATATTTAGAGAAATTGAGAAAACCCATACCTTTTCTTGAAGATTAAAGTTGAGAAGATGATCAACAATGGAGGTTTAGGTTGAGAGCACTGTGTGTTTGGGAGAGGGATAGACAAACAAGACAATGAATAGTCAAAAAGTTCGAGGGAAACTCTAAAAGGTTTTTTAAAAAAAAAAACTGACTTTAAAACGCAAAACACACGTTTTTTGTGACTGAGTCAAGTCGCCATACAGTCGCCAGGGTAAGCCGCGAAACACTCAAAGACAAAAATTTTGAAAAATTTTCTAAGTGTTTTTCGCGACTGGAAGGTCTACCAGCAAGAGAGTCGCGAGGTGAGTCGCGAAAATCTCTGTGTACCCCTCACGACTGGACCTTCCACCCTCGAACAAGTCGCCATACTGAGTCACAAGAAACATAAAACCCAAATTTTTGAAAAATATTCTAAGTATTTTTCGCAACTGGGGCATTTACCCGCCAGTGAGTCGCGAAAAATCTCTATATGGACTCGCGACTGGAGCATGCGACTGGGTCAACCCGCAAATGAGTCGCCAAAACAGGGCAACACTGTTTTTGAAATTTTGACAAATTTTTGTAAAAACAAAGTACTTTCCAAAAACAATTAAACACTCAAAAATCTTTTTGTGTTTGATCAACAAAGATTGAGCAAGTGAAAACACATTTAAACAAGTACAATCACACAAATGAATATGACATTCATTGAACATAGACATGTGTGTTGTATGTGAATATAAAAAATGAGATAGTTCTTAGTCTAATGTGAAGTTTCAATGATCAATTCAATTAAGGCATACACAACTAGCACTAGATAATGTGACCCATCTCAATTATAGAAATATGCATATATGACCTCTCACATAAGCTTGAGTACAATATCTTTGAAGCTTTTCATTTGGCTCCATGTTCAATATATCATTTGATCTTTTTGAATCAACACATCTCATTAAGAGATCGATGCTTGAAATTTTTGATATTTCACTTTGATGAATTAGCGTTTGGCTTTTTGGGCATCATACAATTTTATTTTTGGTCGCTTTCCCTTTTTTCTAGTTAAATACTAGTATGTGCGACAGGCTTTTGCAGCTCAAAATCTCTTTTCATTTGGAGATTTACATTTGAAGAGCTCTTTTAGCAAAAACAGTAAAATAAAAGAGTGGGAAGATATATAGGCACAAGTCTATGCATGTCTCAGGATCAACAAAACCATTCACTAATCATTCATGACAAGTTTGAAGATCTATTTACAACAGTCACATAGATGTCAAGATTTCTTCCACACTGATATGTGTGCATGGGGAACAAGCTATGCTCGTAGATGCACAAGGCCATTAGTACAAAGGTATAAGGCAAAACATGGTTTGAGACAACACTCAACAAAGTCGATCAAACTTTTTGGATTTTCTACTTTTTATGTGTTTTTGGATTTTTGACACACAAGAAGGAAAAGATTGATAAAAAACAGCAATAAAAAAAATTAAAGCAAAAACAAACAAACAAACTATTTTTAACTCAAACTAGCACAAAGCACACAACTAAGCATATTCACAAAACATAGGAAGTATTAATGCATGGACATGTTGTAATGCTTATGCATGAGTACCCTTCTTCACCCACACGTCACGTGCGTTTGTGGTGATTTCCTTATAGGATCGGGTACAAGAGTTAGGACTTTCAAACCTTCTAGTGAAGCTTTCCAAGCATGTGGTGAATGCACCGATCATCTTCATCACGTCCATCATTCCGGGATCACCGTTTTGACTTTTTGGTTGCTCACCACCCCAAGACCTCTTGTCATTTCTTGGTCCTCGTGACCGTGGAGCGCTTGCATTGTTCAATGCTCTCAGCTTATGACAGTTGGGTCTGGTATGTCCTTGCAATCTGCAATGGTGACAAAAATGATTCGCTCTAGGACCCCGTTGTGATCTTGGAAGTGATCTTCCTCTAGCTTCACGTCTGGCTTCTGATTGATTACGGGACTTATTTAACACCCGTTGATTAGCCACATTCTTCTTCTTTTCAACCTTAACTTTCTCAGGAATAGACTCTTCTACAACCAGCTCTTTGGACTTCACAAACTTCACTTCTTTGATGACATTGGCCGATGAGCTACTTCCTTCGGTATATCACAACCCGGACTTGTCTGAGAAATGTTTTTGAGATGAAATAACATCATCTAGCTTCTTGGTGGAGACCCTCTCTATCTTGGCATTAGCTTGCACTACCTCTAGCTCAAGAAATCTCACTTTTGTATAAGCTTCTGACAACTCGCCATTCAGTGTCTCTATCTCACATTTGGCCTCCTTATAGCGAATTAGGAGACTTTTATAGTCCTCCTCTGCCTTCTTCATCTTCTCTACAGCTGCCTTGGCCACCCTTGTATACTCTCCCGACTTCTCAAGGAGTGAATTGTAGTTTTCTTGAAGACCCACTACAATCTCATCTTCTTCACTATCCGATTCTTACTATGCTCCCCAAGCTCTTGTACAAGCGAATTCAAGTCCTCCGAAGACTCAACATGAGCAATAGTCATAAAAGTAGAGTAATTCCCTTCTCCGTCACAGCTTTCCTCAGAATCAGAATTGGATGAATCGGAGTCACTAAGAGTCGTGGCATACACCTTGCCCTTCGATTTCAAATAATTAGGACATTCTTTCTTAAAGTGTCCATGCCCGTTGCACTCGAAACAAGTGATTCCTTGTGTAGATTGGGATTCCTTTCCATCATTCTTTTTGAATTCCTTTTTCTCCCTTCCTGAACTTCGGAATTTCCCTTTATCACCAAATTTTCCATTGTTCTTGAATTTCAAGAATTTTCGAAAATTTTTCACAAGGTATGCAACATCTTTGTCGACCACATCCTCATCCGATGAGTCATGGGCTTCCACCTTTTCCTTAATGGTCTTAAGAGCAAGAGATTTGATCTTCCTTTGTGTGGGCAGCGACAATTCATAAGTCTAAAGAGACCCAATCAGTTCTTGGACTTTTATATCATCAAGGTCTTTACTCTCTTCAATCGCTGTCATTTTGGCACGAAAGCTTTCTGGTAATAACCAAAGGATCTTCCTTACTATCTTTGAATCTTCCGTTTTCTCCCCCAAATTGAACTTGCCGACAACCACCTCATTCAGCTTGCTATAGAAAGAGTCAAAAGACTCGTTCTCACTCATTTTGAGCTCCTTAAATCGAGTGGTCAGCATCTGCAGCTTGGTGTCTTTTACTTTCTTCGTGCCTTCGTAGGTGGTCTCCAATATCTCCCACGCCTCCTTGGCAATAGTGATGTGAGAAATCCTGTGAAACTCATTTGGAGAAACACCACAGAAAATTGCATTCAAAACTTTACTGTTAGCATTGGCTGCTGCAAGGGCTGCTTTATCCCAAGTGGATTTTGCGGCCTCTGACCTAGTCCAACCTACTTCTACGGCATCCCAAACAGTATCATCAATTGAACACAAGAAAGCCCTCATCCGGACTTTCCAAAAAGCATAGTTGTTACCATCAAAAAATGGTGGAACATTCAAAGATTGAGACCGGTCCATCTCAATATGGGGTCAAGGATCGCACTAAGGTATTTAAACCACAAAGAGTGCACCCGCTCTGATACCAATTGAAAGTTCAATATGGGTATAAAACACTCTTGAACATTTAGACCCCTAATTTACAAGTTATCAATTCAAGCTTATTATCAAACAATTAATGTGCAGAATATGAACATAAGTATATAACAGAATTGATAATCAATCTAAACTAATTAAAATCACATCCACAGTAGAAATTAAAAGGTAAAGATTAAGAGAAGAGAGATGCAAACACAAGGACAACACAACGATGTGTTATCGAAGAGGAAACCGAAACTCTCGACGTAAAACCTCTCCGCCGCCCTCCAAGCGGTCAATAATCCACTAGAAAATGTAGTTGGGATACATGAACAGCAATAGACCCTCCAAGCCTAATCTACCTAGTGTACCTAAGCCCTCCAAGCTTCTTGTTCCAACAAGGTTGCGTCGAACTTTTGTTTTTTCTAACTTACCGGATTTCGCTACTTGACCATAGCATCAACCAATATGAAATTGGTCCCTTCTTAACTGCTTCCCAAAGCACCAAAAAGCCTTCTCACAGATGTGGGTATGGTGAGAAAAGGTTTTGGTCAAGAACCTCTCAAGGATGTAATAATGGAGAGCGTGAGAGTAGAGGAATTTGGAGAATCAAAGATGAAGATTGTGGATGAGTCAATCTTGTTTTTCTCTAGGGTTTCTCTCTTAAAATTCTCTTTGGAAGCTCTCTATATTTCGTAGGTATAAGGGGTATTTATACTGGGGTGAGAGTGGAATGCGAAGAGACAGATTTTTCAAAACAGGGCTGGCTGGCGGCTTGGTCTCGCGACTTGACTGAGTCGCGAGTTCAAGTCGCGAGCTAACGGTCTGGACAGTCTGGACTTTTTGTCCTATAGTGCTCCAGCTAGCGTGACTGTTCATCTTCCTGTACACTTCACTTGTGTACTACAGTTGGTAGCTTTCCAGTCGCGAGTCACCCGCGAGTCCCAGTCGCGAGTCTTTGTTTCTTTGCACAATCTCGAGCATTTCTTCACACTTTCTCACACACTACCCTTACATGAATTTCCACATAAATACAGGGTTACTAATTGCTAAAATACAAGCAAATTTGGCACGGAATAAAGCCAACAAGATGGTTGATTAAATTCAACCTTACATATACTATTACCAACCAGCAACCAAAAAAGCCCACATAAGCAAATATGGGCTTTTAGGGACCATTCTAAAGGTTTAACCTTGAGCACTAAGCCCGTTGTTGTTTGTTGTGATTTTACACTTCGGTAATGTCCTATTTCACATCAGCAATTAATCAAGAAAAATGTTATAGTATTACTTTCTAAAATTGATGTAACAAGGTAGCTCACATTTTGACTAAATTGTCAATTAATTTTTTAGATTGTGTCGTATGGATGGAGTTCTACCACCTATTTATCATGTATAAGGCTAACTTGGTTTAAATAATCATGGAAGTCTTGTTTCTCAAAAAAAAAATTGATATAACAATAAATATGAGTTGTGAAAATTGAAAGCTCAAATAGTATAAAACACTTTAACTTGTTTAGACCCCCAATTTTAAATTACGGCTTAATTGCTTTTACTCTAACTTATCTAAGTGCGGAACAAGAGTAAATGATACACAATAACCGAAACTACTCTCTAAGATATAACCACAAGCAAGCAATAACAAATATAAAGCTTAAAGAGTAAGGGAAGAGAGATGCAAACACAAGATAACACTGAGATGTGTTATCGAAAAGGAAACCAAAGTACTCGGCGAAAAACCTCTCTGCGGCCTTCCAAGCCGAAATCGATCCACTAGTGAATAAAGTTGGAGTACACGAATATCAAAAAGACCCTCCAAGCCTAATCTACCTAATGTACTTGAACCCTCCAAGTTTCAGCTACCAACGGGCTTTACAGAGCCATGTCTTCACTAGTTATCCAGATCCCACAATTAGCTCCAAATTGCATCTACCAATCAATGGCTTCTTCCAATACTTCCTATACACATCAAAACTTCTCTCAACACTTAGAATGTGTGAGGTAAATGATTGGGCTAAAAACCTCTCAAGGATGTGTAAATGGAGAGGTAGGAGTAGAGGAAAACTTTAGAGAAATGGTGTAGATGATTGTGGGTTTACAATCTCTAACTCTTAACTGTATGTCTAGGGTTTTCTCTCTCAAAAGTTTTTTAGAAAAACTCTTTACAATTTCGTGGGTAATGTGGGTTTATATAGTGTTGGTAAAAGAATAAGAAAAAGCACACTTAAAAAGTTCAAGTAGTGAGTTTCGTGGGTCACTCGTAACTTGGCCTGAGTCGCGAAGTGACTCACGAAATCCAATCTGACATGAGACTGTTTAGATTCTAGCATGTGCTTCTCACGTGGCCTTTCACGAGTTGTCACTTGCGAGCCAGTTGCGAGCCAGTCACGAATTCTTCTTCTTTACAGATCTTCACCAAACTCTCACATTAAATCCCAAAAAAAATATAGGGAAATGATTGAACAGAATTACAATCAAATTTGACACAGAATTAAAAACGAACAAAAACATAGTTGTAAATCACAACTTACAAAAATAAATAAATTTGATACCATTTCAATAACATAATAAATAAATGGTGAATTACATTTTTAATAATCAGCGACACATTATTTATAAAGTTTATGTAGTAAAATTTGTAAAATTACTTCTTAATTAATATTATCATTAACTAGTTAACTCTAAAATTCCAACATTAGAAATCATAGAAACTTTTTTTTTTTTTTTGGTCATGTGGAGACAACAAACAATAGCAATAAAGCACTGTCATAGTGAATTCCATAAGATCACCAATGAGCCCAATTAGCACTTACCCCACTCCCTAGTCTTCAAATTGTGGGTTTGATTTGTCCCCTTGATGTGGGCCCAATTAGCACCAACCTCATTTATAGTCTGTTTGGATTAAGGGATGGGAGATGAAAAGTGGAATAGAGTTAGCCAAAAATTAGGCTAATTTCTTGTCAACTCTACTCTATTCTTTTTCACTCTCCCTCCCTCTCCTCAATCCAAATGAGCATTTATAGTCTTTGTATTGTAGGTTTGATTTGTCTCAAACATCCCCTACCAAAGGAAAAAAAAAAAAAAAGCTAAAAACTAATCCATAAAATCTACCAATCAAGAGCTTTATTTTGTGTGGCGGCGTTTTGTTGTATTTCCATCCTATAAACTAGGTAATGGGAGGTGTCCTCCTATGTATCAAACTTTTTTTTTTCTTTGTTGACAAAATTTGATTACAAACTTAATTGTAACTTACAACTTTACTAAATATATTTTTGTTAGATGTGATTTTTAGCAAATCTACAATTGGATTACATTTTCTCCTTATATCCTTCATACTTGCAAAATTTCCAAAAAATCAAATATCAATAGCTATGTTATCAATCACATGTTTAAATTTCAAATTTTTGTAGTCTAAAATTATGCATAAAAATTAATTTTATAGATCAAATAGTAAATAACATCCAATTGGTGTGAAATTTGACATGTATGTTAAAACATGAAAAATATGTAATTTAACAGTTAGGTTTTCAAAAAATGTAATCATATTAGTTTTTTTAGTGGGAGTTATAATCTTAAAGTACATTTACACTTAAATTTGGCTAAAGTAAAAATTCTATCTTGTATCCAAAAAAAGAAGAAGTTTGTAGCTAAACTTTATCTTTTTTGTTTTGCTCTTCTCGAAATCCTACAGAACGAAGGATTGGGAATTAGCTTAGCCGAAGTAATTATCTCAAGGATTTTGTTTTTGATTCTCTAGTGCATATCTTGGGCTTGGTTTCTTATCGCTTTAAGGAAAACCAAGGAATCTCTCTTAAAGATTATCGATTTAAAGTTGAGTTGTGAAGATAATACCCACCGCTTACGCATCCGCTTGGAGAAGGACGTCAGTGTATACTCTTTTGAAACAAGCAAATACTAAATCTCATCTCTATTCTCTTGTTTTACAGTGGAAACAATTGATTGATCCATAATAAAAATACAGAAATTTAATGTTTAACTTTTGTTTCAAATTAGTATTATTTCCATGTGATGCACAGCTTGATAAAGATTCATATGTAAGCTCAAAAATTTTAAATAATTAAAATTGAATTATTAAATAAATAATAATAATAAATTATCAAATTAGTAAATAATTTTAATAAAAAAATTACTTTAAGTTTTGATTGTTTAGAGTTTAGACTTTATCAGTGTTTATCTATTTTCATATTTTAAAATTCTCTTTGGATTTTGTGTTAATTTCTTAATATGAAATATGGAATGAGTTTGATCATTCTTGTAAGGACCAAAAGATCTTGCGGCCCAAGCCCACTTAGAACAGTGAGTTGTATAGTTCAACCTTGGCCCAAATCAATAAAATTTGTAAAAGAGGAAAACGAACAACAAGAGGGGACTCTGCCCGAGAATGAAGATAGAGAAGAAAAGGTTAATTTTATAGAATAGAAGAGCATATATCCCTCCACAAGCTTACCCGAGAAGGCTAAGATTGTACAAAAAGTTACACTGTTCACTCTCCTCTCTCTATGTTCTTCTTGTTTCTCTTTAGTACTTCTATTTTTAGATACTTGTATTTCAGATCTCTTTTTCTGTAAACCCCCCTTTTCTTATATACTTCTCATTTCTTTATATCTCAACCATCCATTCCTACCTAACTAGTTTCCTCTTATGACACTTGTCTTTTTCTACATCTGAAAAAGATGGTGGAAGGAGCTTGCTTATCTGTAACTTGCACTGTTCAGGTCACTTCCTCATCAATGCAGCTACTAAATCTGTTGCCCACCACCAAATTGGAGCGAGTAAGATTGGACTTAAATCTAGTGGGCAAAAAAAGACTTGACATTAATTATGCCCAACTTGAATAATAAGTATTAGGGTAAATTCCACTAATATATCTTGAGGTTTAGGTTAATACCAATTAAGTCCAAGACTTTTCAATACTAGCCAATCTGGTTCCTAAAGCCAATTTAGTCTCTAACCAGTTAGTTATTTTTTCTCAACTATTTTAGGAACTAAATTGGCTTTAAAGGCCAACTTGGTTAGTTTTGAAAAATATTTGACCTAGTTGGCATTAACCCAAATATCAGGGAGTGTGAATCGAATTTATCATAAGCATTATATTAGGATTGGGCTTAAATGGTGTTTAGGTACAAATTTTCGGGCCCTAATCTCATTAGCACACTCACTAAAAAATACTCATACAAGCCCATAAACTATTTTGGGCCTACGTAAATATTTCTTACATACTTCCCACATATTACCCAAATATTCTCCATATTATTACCCAACTTGGGCTCTTACAAATATTACCCATTACATCCCACATATTATCCAACTTGGGTTTTCACAAAAATACTTATCACACTACTACTAAAATTGGGCCACAAAGTTAAACTATCTCCACAAAAAGGCCCAAACTCATTTACCTTGTGGGCAAAACCCAAAAAGCCCAACAAAATCCTCTTACAAAGCCCGTTGCTACACGGAACTCCTAAAACCCATTGCTACACGGCACTTCTAAAGTCCGTTGCTACACGGCACCTCTAAAACCCGTTGCTACATGGCACCTCTAAAAGCCCGTTGCTACACGGCAATATTTTTACAAAATCTCAAAAAACCCAAATACTATTTTGGCATATATTTACAAAGCCTAAATACTATTTTGGCACATTTTTACAAAGCCCAAATATTATTTTGGCAACTACTTAAAAAGCCCAAATACTATTTTGGCACATATTTACAAAGCCCAAATATTATTTTGACAACTACTCATAAAACCCAATAATACTCTGGCACCTATTTATAAAAGCCCAAATACTATTTTGGCAAAAATAATTACATATAAAGCCCAATATTATTTTGGCACATATTTACAAAGCCCAAAACTATTCCTTGGCAAAAACATATTTTCATATACCAAAGTCCCTAACTCATGGGAAATATAAATTACTCATCCCTCAAAAATACTTCTTTTACAAAATTTATGGGAATTATGCTTATTTTTTCCATAATCAACTAACTACAAAAGCCCATGTATATCACCCATAGCAAAACTATTCATTTTGTAGGGATGGACAAGCTCAAAGAAGCTCAACTACAAGGCCCAGCTGAGCCAGCCCAGCTCACATGCAAATCTCAGCAGCTGAAGCTCACGTGAGCTGTCAAGTCAAGTTTCAGCACAACCTGACAGCTGGGGCCCATTATCATCAGTTACAGCTTGTCAAATCAGATCAGAAGAGGACACATGTCCAGCAGGGGTTAAACCCTTCCTTGCCAAGCTGATTTTCATCATTTCTCATGTGACACAAAGCTGGGATAACATTACGTAAAGCTAGGAAGCTTCAGCCAGCTATCTTCCCTTTCTTCTCCAACCCATTCGGTCAAGGACTAAGGGCAGCCATAACCATACCATGAAAGCTTCTGAAATAACTTGAAAACAGCTCATTATCATGCCAAAAACGTGTACTTTCTGGTTCATGGACCAAAAACATGAATCCAAATGGGGAAACTTAGGGAAATATGGTTTAGAGGGCACCAAAGGGGTCTCCAGTAGAGTTCCCAACAAAGGGCTCCAAGATTGACACCTAGCTTGGGGTGATGCAATCTGCCCTAGGGAGCTCTAATTCTAGCAGCAACAAAACCAAGATCATTAGCCTAATACATGCTCTAATCCCATCAGCTGAGGATAATCAGCATTTAATGCTAAGTCAGAACTCCAGCTGCCATTACCCAAAACAACAAAGAACATTCTAAAGCTGAACTTACCACTCTTTACCAAATCCTAGGAACGAATCTCCAAGGATTTTCTAAAGATTGAGGATGATTTAGCAGAGATTATTTGCTAATTACCCCCTCAAACTCAACTATAAATGGAACTCTCCACTAATACTTCAACACAGACCAATAGACACACTAATAAAGAAGAACTCTCCCTTAAACTTCTCTGTTATCTCCATCTCTAATCTTCTTTAAGTTCTTAGTGAGGTTCTGATTCTCTGAACTTTTAGTTTCAAACTTAGAAACTGAGTTCTTCAACCCCTAGCTCACAAATACTCCTCACATCTTCACTTCTAAGCTCTTATTTATCCCCAGCAGGAAGTCCCAACAGCTTTACTAAACACTCTCTCTCACTACTCATACTACCCAAAATTACCCTCACTATTCACTATATATACTATATCAATGAGCATACCCTGGCATCGTGATGATCTTGCTACGCTAGCTGGAATCTCTCTCTCTCCCTTCATCTCACACTAAGTTTCTTCATTATTTGTTATAATGGAGCCCATAGTGTTTGTTTATTCGTTTACTATTGAAGGCTATGATGTAATTGTCACTATAGAATTTTTCCCTCATGTTATTGTATTAGAGGACTCTTCTCCAGAACCAGTGGATGATGATTCTGAAGATGCAGATACTTTCCTTAATTTGTAAAATAATTAATGGCTGGAAGTTCATTCTGCTTTGTTTCATTTTACCGCTAGAATATTTACTGCTGAATTATTTTACTGCTGGGCTATTTCTTTATTGCAGTATACTTTTATTGTGCTAACGTGTCTGCTGTAGGAAGTGTTTTTTGGACCATCTCATAACCCTTGTCAGTCCCATCCTAAGCCCAAGGCATAAAATAAGATGAATTTTTCAAATCTTCACCTGTAGCCTTTGGGCCGTGCTTCAAGTCCATCGTCGAGTTTCGGTCTAGGCCCCTAACCCAACATAAATCTCATTTGTCAGAATGAATACTTTTCCGCCCCCGACAAATGGTAAATCTATAAAATGAAAAAGAGTTGACTTTAGTTAGGCCAAAGTTGGATTATAGTATTCTTCTATGCAATAAGTATTTGCAGTGCTTGAAATTTAAAAATATGAATCTCTATAAATATATTGGATATTATGATCTATTACATGGATGTCATCGAAAATGACAACATGTTATCTGAATCTCTGTACCATTTGGCCTGAAGTCCTTAAAACAATTATCACAAAGCCTATAAATCTATAATGCTCGTCGCCATCACATAACACATACATGATACAACCCCAGTTCCCACCTCCCATAGACAGGTTCATAGGTAAAATCTATTTATATATTTTTTTTGAGGGAAAGGTATATTCTATTTAAGTCTAACAGTTAGCACCTAGCTTAGTTAAAACTTAAAACCAACGGTCCAATAGTGTTTATATTATATCCACTTTTTGTAAATATAAAACTATACATTATACTATATGTCTCCTTCACTCCTCCTTCCAAGAAAAAAGAAGAAGAAGAAGAAGAAGAAGAAGACCAACTGACCAACTAATAGTATACAAACCAATCAGCTAATACCATATTGGATGTTTCATCCAAGAAAAAAAAAAGTGTATTAATTGATAAAACTTAAATACAATGTGGTAATCGCAATCATACAAAACAATAAATTTCCTAATTAGATACAAACTCATAATTGCATTAAAATGAATTGTCCTTAAACATGATAACACTCTTTGTTACTATATTATATCTAAGTTTTACCCTACTGTATTATGTCTATAAAAATATTAAAACATATTATATCATAATAATTATATATTATTATATATCTGCCTATATAAAAACTCAATTTGTAACTTTTTTTTTTTTTTTTGAGAATCAACTCAATTTGTAACTTAATATTCTTTTCCGTTCCAAATGGTTGGTCTTTTATTTATTTATTTATTATTTTGTAATATCTCAACATGTAGATCTTTTCGAAAAGTCAATAAACAAATTGTGCCATGAGTATTAAATAATAGTTCCAGTTAATGAGTGTCCCAAAACTCTTACCACATCTCACCTTAATAGATCAATCATCCTACGGTGTGCTCAGTTTTCATATATATTAAATATAAAATAAAACTTATATATATTAATACGTTCGGTTTTCTTAAAAATAGAATCGCAAACTGCACCGCACCGCACAAATTGTGCCATGAGTAGGTGCAATTTTTGCACATCCATGGTTCCACAAAACCACATTTTGCTATTAGTTTAGGTGCAGTTGAAGTGGTTTTTTGTACATACTTGCGAGCCCCTTATTTTTCAGTTATTTAAATAAATAATTAAAAAAAATATTATGTCTACAACATTTTTACAACATTTTTATAACAAATTTTAAGTGACAAGTTGTTACTGTTGAGGTAAAAATGTAATCTTAGTGTTAGGTTCAAATTTGAACCAATAACAATTAACCACCTATAATTTGTTGTAAAAATATTATAGATGTAGCAGTACTTTAAAAAAACCACATTTGTGTCATGGACAGTAGTTTTAGCAAAGATCCTATGAAATGGATGTTGTGTAACACTGGTCGGTGATTCTGGTTCTTTGCTTTCCGTGTGCCATTTCTTGCACTCGCAGTTTGCTCTTTGCTCTCTCTCTCTCTCTCTCTCTCTGTCTTTCGTTTTCTCTCTCCAAATCTCCCACTTTGTTTTCTATCAAACACACACGATTCATTCAACATCGTCAACTACCCCACTTCTCCCTCCCCCTCTGAATAATCCGAAACGCCTTTTTCTATTACCCCGCGAAACGTTTCGTTCCTCTTTTCCTTCTCACCTCCACCTCCTCTCCTCTTCATCACCACTCTTATCGCGTTTCGACTGTCACTCTGATCTAAAACTAACTTCATCTCCCCCGAAACGTTTCGTCCTTCATTCTCACCTCCCCCACTTTTCCGCAACCCTGGTTCTTCAATTCTCCCACAGATCCCATTTTCCCATTTCTTCAAAATCAATTCCCATCTCTCTCATAAATTTCCCACCTTTGAAATTCAATCTTTTTTTTTTCCAAGATTTCAAATTCGAATTCAAGAAAAAAAAAAAAAAAAAAACTCACATAGATATATTGGTTTTCTTCTTTGTCTTAATGATTTGATTGAATCAGCAATGGCTCGTTGTTACAACAAAGACGAAACAACAACAATAGAGAAAAACTTCACATGTTTACACAAACTAGTACAAATCCTCTCGTTCCTCGTAGTTTTCGTGGCCGGAATCGTGATCGGATTAGTGACAACCTCGAACATAAACCGCCACTTCATCAACAACCGCCAATCCTTCTCTTCTTCCTTCGTGCCTGTCCGTAAATCATGCGACAACAACAATGTTAACGAGGAGTGTTTTTGTGGGAGCTTGAAGGGTTATTTGAGGACCAAAAACGTGAGCCATTCGATGTCGGATGAGGAGTTGCTGTGGAGGGCTTCCTTGATGCCCAAGAAAGAGGAGTACCCTTACAAGAGAGTCCCTAAAGTGGCTTTCATGTTCTTGACTAGAGGGCCCTTACCCATGTTGCCTTTGTGGGAGAAGTTCTTTGATGGACAGGATCCAGACTTGTTCTCCATTTATGTCCATGCTCCTCCCGGGTTCGACCTCAATGTGTCTATGGATTCGCCTTTTTATCATCGGGAAATCCCCAGCCAGGTGTGTGGTTTGGTACTTGTCTTTGTTTTATTGTTTTTTATGTTATGTTGTGTTGCTTTATGTTAGTTGTAATGTTTAATAGTTGAGTTTTGTTTTTTTGTGTGTTAGTTGAGGTGTTATTGTAATGTGGTTTGGTTTAGTTTGATGTAGAAGTTGGTGGGGTTTGGCAGTGATGAGATTGCTGGCTTTTGAAGTTGCTTTAGGTATGGGAAATCTATAGGGTGGAAATGGAATCAATGATTCTTGGATTTAAGGATGGAAGTAGAAAACATGAAACTTGTCTATGTATTTCTTATAGGATCATGAAAGCTTTTGCAAGTAAAAAAATTGGGGAAAAAGAAAGTGTCACCGGATTTGTCTTGCGATTAAATCGATTTAGAGAGTTCATGAGATTGGAATTGATTGGGGGCCATAAAAGCAGGACAAGTTATCTATCAGGTAAAGGAATGTCAAGAGAAGCTTATATTTGATGTGGTTTATGGCATGGAAATATGGGGTACATTTAGTAATATGAAGCCTATATTGAATTGTTGCTTATAAAAAAGTCATCTTTTACTGCTATTTGTTGGTCATAAAGCTTGACAAAGGATGAATGAAATAGTAGGGTTGGGGGGGGCTATGCAAAGTACTAAAATTCAATTTTCTAAGACTGAGGATTAACAGTTAGCAATGGGTAATTTTTGAACGAAATAGGATGCCTCCAACTGCTTCTGGTGTGTGGGGATGGTCAATTATTGATATCGAAAGCTGAAGTTGGACATCTGATTCTGAAGTATTATGTGGTGGTTGAGTTTCCTTCAATCCTGTAAAAAATGTTTCTATACAGTTGCTAAGTGCATTGGAGAAACCTTAAGTGTGGTAGATAATAATGGTAGGGATTTGGAATAGAAAGTTAAACTTCCAAGGAAATGACATGCTGAGTGGACAATCATGGTAGAAGTGCTTGGCTTGAGATTGAAACTGAGTGTGTTGCTGAAACCAGAAGATTTGTGACAATAAATTGGAGGGCACTGATTTGCATAATTTAGACATCGACAAAGAATGCCAATGCCATCCATGTGGAGAAGATTTAGAGCAAATTGAATTGTACAAATATGGAGAAGTCATTTTTCAAATCAACATATATATTAAGGTTCAAGGCAGCATCAGCACAAATTGATGTTACCATGTGTCAGAGTCCAGGCAGAGTGTTGGACTACCCATGCAAGCTTTAATAAAAAATATACTAGGTGATCACTTGGACTAAAAACTGTCATTCTCTAGATACCATTTGATACCTAGGAATGAAGGTATGCAGTAAGTTGTTTGGGAGCCTTGGTGACAGCTTGATTTTAATGTAGCATGAACTAGGGGTGCAAGAAGAAGCTGGTGTCCCATTTTGACCGACCAATATTTACGGTGTTCAGACAAGTTTTATTCCGTGCATATGGTGTTCATACTAGTAGATCACCATTTACTACCACCACCACTCATGGCATCCAGACCACGAAGAAGAAGAAAAAGAAGGGATGGCCAACATGTGGCAAACATTGGGTCAAATACTTTGGGGATATGACAAGAAATGTTGATTTCCTGCAGTAAAGGATTTAAATTGTAAAGAGCAAAGATTTCATGAGAGCCTCAGTCTTCATTTAGCTTTCCATTGGACATTCCTTTATATGATACTACTTTGGAAGTCCTTTTTAGATCACAAGGGTTTAAGTTAGAAAAGAGTACCAAAAGATTTGAAATTATCTACATTCTACTGTGTGTGTGTGTGTGTCGTTATGCGTAGGACTTTACATTTTATTGAGATGCTAATTATCTAGGAATGGCTATTGTTGCTTCATTCGTAGACACTCTTCCTTGCAACCTCTCTCTCTCTCTCTCTCACACACACACTTTTCTTAAACACATAATATGCATGAGTTTTTTATGCACTATTGGAATCATGGATAGCAATAGAAGAGGCCCCTTTTTGTTGTTACAAATTAACCTGTAACATGCATTTTTTATCTAATACTTTTGCTTTGGAATTACAGAACTCAATGGTTTCTTGTAATAGTTCAAAAGAAAGGTCCTTTTGCCAAAATTCATGACAACTGCATGGTACATTTTTATCTATGCATCATAAAACTGTTGATAGACAGAAGTTTCAGAACTTATATTGTCATCTGTAAAATAAATTGTACGCAGTTTTAATAAATTTTGTGCCTTTGGAGTGAAAACTTAGAAGTGATGTCTTCCTATTTTCTCTAGGCAGAAGCATCTCTCTCTGAGAAACACACCCACACCCACACCCACACACAGGAAATATGAATTTTTTCTACTGCGTAATGAGATAATATATAAGGCCTCTTGTATTTTTGTTTTTGTTTTTTCATATCAGTAAAAAGCAGTTTCCAGATTATTCTCTAATGCAATTTAGAATTTACCTTTACTTTAAAAATTAAGTATTTTATTGCATGTATTATCCACATGAACCATTTCTTTTTTCTTCTTCAGAGTGTTTCATGGGGATCCGTGAAACTGTCTGATGCTGAGAGGCGCCTTCTAGCCAATGCTCTGCTTGACTTTTCAAATGAGCGATTTGTACTTCTTTCTGAGAGCTGCATCCCAGTCTATAACTTCCGAAAAGTTTACAAATATCTCACTGATTCTACCTACAGTTTTGTTGAGTCATATGATGACCCCTCTCGATATGGACGTGGCCGCTACAGCCGCCATATGCTTCCTTATATAAAGCTCTATCATTGGCGGAAAGGGTCTCAGTGGTTTGAAGTTAACCGTGAACTAGCTGTTTATATAGTTGGTGACACCCAGTACTACACCCTCTTCAGGAAATATTGCACGCCTGCTTGCTACCCAGATGAACATTACATTCCAACTTACCTGAACATGTTCCATGGTTCACAGAATTCAAATCGGACTGTGACTTGGGTTGACTGGTCACTGGGAGGTCCACACCCGGCAATGTATGGAGAAGCTAATATTACCAAGGATTTTATCCAGTCTATAAGGAATAACCACACACTTTGTCAATATAATTCTGAGATGACATCTGTTTGTTACCTCTTTGCCCGGAAGTTTGCTCCAAGTGCACTGGGGCCTTTGCTCGACCTTAGCTCAACAGTAATGGAATTTTGAAATTTTTGATTCAGCAGAGATGAGATTCTTTTAGAAATTTTGACATTTTTTTTACATTTTGTTAGGACATTATTCTTAGTTTGCCAATTGTATTACTGTTTGGCTCATTGATTTTTATTCTGGTACAGATGTACAGGTAGTTTTGTTAGAGAAATTGGGTTCTCTACCATTGAGAGATTATTGTTGCACATATTTTGAGAGGAGAATTATCAGGTCCATTTTGGAAAGAAAGCATTAATTTTACAAATTAATATTAGCATTTATTTATTTTTTGTTCATGTTCATTGGGCATGAAATTACTTCTGTTATTTAGCGTGCGTTTGGATTGCAATTAAAATTATAAATTATTTCATTATTTAGTTTATTTTTACTACTATTCATGGGCTCTACTGCACTTTTTGGTACTATTCATGGGTCTAACTGTACTATTTCAACTAACTTTTACCTTTATATATAGTACTTTCAGTAATAAGTTTTTAGTTTCAGCAAAATAAGCGATATCTAAACAGACCCTTAATTACTAATTATAGGTGAAATTTGTTAGGCGTTAAGGGTATGGTACCCTTGTCTGAAGTCCAAACTAGCATTAAATGCTCGAACTTCATGATGTTGTGAGAAGTGGCTTTCAAGTTTATTTTAGCTTTCCATTTCAACTTGCTTGCGCCTCTAGTCCACTCAATATCTTATTCTTTGTAGAGGTGGCAACTGGCAAGTAGGCTGGTCGGTTTGGGTGGGCAAAAAACACAGGTTGGGCTAAAAGGCCCCACTTGACCATCACGAAAGCTGACCATTTTCCCTTTTCTTTTTTCTATTTTTGGTGTGCTGCAAGAAAGCTGACCATTTCTTGGTTAGTTGCTCTGGGCAGACTCGCTAACACAATCTTTTCTTTTTTTGGTTAGAGGGAAGTTGCATAACAAAGCTAACTAGCCAAAACAGAGGGCATAGCTGAAGAAAGCCTATGAAAGAACAAAATAGAAGCATCAAAGCTTAAAAAATTAGAGAGATCAACAAAGGGGGTTTTCTCAAAAAAAAAAAAAAAAAACCTAGAAGCATCAAAGCTTTAAAAATTAGAGAGAGCATCAAAGAGGAGAGAGGGGGGGGGGGGGGGGGTGGCTTAAAAAATTAAAGTCTTCCTGCTAAGCACAACCCCTTTTTGCTAGAATAAAAGATTATGTTAGATGGTATGAACATTGCTTGTCTCCTTGAAAAATGAGAAATTATTCGATGCCTGAGTAAGGTCTAGTAGTCCTCCCACCCAATATAAAATGTTATATTTTAATCTTATGTGCTTTTCTCCAGTCATGGCAAATGTTACTAGAGAGACGCATTGCAATGCACTGCAACACATCACAACTATGATGAGAATGTCGGGGATTTAAGTGAGAAAAGTTGTAGTAACTCAAACTGTTTGGATTTCATTAGATTGTATGAGCGTGTAGTTATTTTTTGCATAAACATTTGTTGAGTCACATGTCGGATATGTGCTTGGTCGAACAAGATCATGAATCATTAGGATAAGCTTTAATTGTAACTTCATATGCTTCTAAAAAAAAAAAAAAAAAAAGTAACTTCATATGTTTTTTTCTTTCTTTTTGAGGTGTAGTACAAATGTGACTAGCATTTTTTTTGGGTTGTAACAGCCATTGACCGGCCATTAACTTTTTTCAAAATGACATTTTTTACTCAAACCATTTGCTTTCCCACTTAATTTTTCACTTAACTCCAAATTTGAGGCACTCCCAAATGACTCAAAAAAAAAAAAATCCCTATAAGCCAAACAATAGAATTTTTTGGAGCACATTTTTAGGATCACACACGCACACACATTTTTACTTAAACCAATTGCTTTTCCACTTAATCTAAATTAAAGATGTTTTATTTATTTATATATTTGAGGCTTCTAATGGCCAAAAAATTGATTTTCTTTTTAATGATTCATACGCATAATATTTTTAGGATCACAACTAAACACAAAAAAAGAGCAATTTTCTTACACTTCCTAAAACAAGTCATTTTTAAAAAAGTATTTTCCATCGAAACAACCAAAGCATTGATATTAATGAGATGTCAATCTTATTTTCAATCTTTATGGAGATATTAATTTTGAACAAAGACCATGAATAAGAATTATGCAGTAGGAGTGTAGGACAAACTCAAGCACTAAAATGGAGGATTCGAATATAATAGCAAAACTGGAGAGAGAGGGAGAGTATTGGAAAGGAAACAGTACTTGACTATTTTTCCCTCCCTACTGGCAGCATACTGCTACTAACATCAGAACAAATATAACCACATCAAACAAAGTTCAACGACAAAGAACAAAGTTACCAAGGCAGTCAAAATCATGTTTTAATTTAGCACATTCTGCATCGAAAGATCAAACATCAAAACAAATTGACTTCAGGGTTCAGACAAACATGCACACACGTTGAAATTGGGTATAAGCAAAATATCCTCTTCAATGCAGATTTATTGCAATCATGAGTAATGTATCCAAAATTGCACAAGCTTTATGGGATGCATTACAATTATTAGTGGAAACTCATGTCTAGGTATCCTGAACTCTAAGCATTGATACAAAAGTTTCCTGCATAATCTTACATAAACCTATATGCATGGATCCAAAGCAAAAAACTAAGAGAATCTAATGAACTAACCTGACATAAAAATAATCCTGACAAACATAGATTATCCCAAAACAAACCACTGACAGTAGGGCATGATAAAAACTAGCATGCAGATGACTCCAAAAGATGTTCCTATTCGTAACATTATGCCAAAAAGAGAAAAGGCCAGAAGTTACACTCATCTCAGACGTCTATGATTTAGCATCCACACCTCGTGAAAGACTTGTATGAAAACCACACAATATATACAAAAACACACACAACTGCTCTTCAAAGTGGTGAGAAGTGTCACACACCCCCCCCCCCCCCTCTCTTTTTGATAAAATATTTATCCACTGCTACTACTTTTTTTTTTGTCCTAGGGTGCACAAATATATTATTTAATTAAAGAAACATAATTAAAATGTATCAAAGCAAAATCTTTTTCTTTCTTGATTGTTTCCTCACATTTTACAATCAAAGGCATGGGGTCCATAGCGCATGGAAATTTTCTAGAAACTGTGTACTTATTCAAGACAAATGCAGCATATATATTGTTAAACCAACAGTCACTTCAGACAGTTTTTTTTTTTTGATAGGTAATCAAAAATTTATTGCATAAAAAAAGGACGTCATGTTCACAATGGTGAACACTCTAAACTTAAAACGGATACAATTTATAAAAGTCTTTCGTTAAGCTAACATTATAAATCTTCGTGTATCCTTTACACAGTACCACGTTATCAAAACTCAGACTGAGACCTACAAGAAAAAGGTTAGCAAATTCAATAGTAGATATGAGTTCTTTTTAATTTGTTTCTCACTCTTATGTCACCTCCAAGTTGCTTTTGGACCTCTATTATTTTGAACTTATATTGCAGGTAAAGAACCTGCATAATCATACAAAATCTAAAACACCATGCAACCTAAGTAATATATTATATATAATCAATGCTATGTGGCTTCTTTGAAAGCTACTTTTTCCAAAAATATCTGCATCGGATGTGCCCTCTAGATTTTTCACATATTGTAAGTTTCTAACACAAGCAATATGAGCATCAAGATTATTCAGATTAAAAATGTCTTGAATAAATATGTATATGTCTGAATACAAAAATAATTGGCTCATCATATCAGCTAACACATTGAGGGTCACAACAGATCCGTATAATATTAAGACACCCCTACCAAAAACTACGTCATTATTATACTCAAGTGAAACTAACCAATACAGAGACTTGTAGCACAAAGAGACACTCAGCGTATAAGAATGAGGTAGCACTCTCCTTGCCCAATTCAAAATCAGAACAAGAGAGAACCAGCATCTCTATCAATGACCTGGTATCAAAGAATCAAACTAACCCGTTGCTACCTGTTCCGTTGTTTGAGGAAGTGCTGAGGGTGAGTTATGTGATTCATTTGTTTGAGACCCTGGCTGCAGCCCTTCTGTTTGACATGGGCCAGATGGTGGGTGATGGAATCCTGTCATTGGAGGGGGAGATGGTGGTTGCGGTGGTCTGGCCATTTGAGCAAGTCCAGATGGCGTGTGCTGCTGCCATGACATTTGAGAGGATCCAGATGATGGGTAATGTGGTCCGGCAATTTGAGGGGATCCAGATGGTGGGTACTGTGGTCCAGACATTTGAGATGGTCCAGATGGTGGGTGCTGCTGCCATCCCATTTGTGTGGGCCCTGATGGTGTCTGCTGGGGTCCGGTCATTTGAGACTGTGGGTTGATTCCCGATGGTGGCTGTGGTGGTCTGGCAATTTGAGCGAGTCCAGATGGTGTGTGCTGCTGCCATGCCACTTGAGGGGATCCAGACGGTGGGTAATGTGGTCCAGCCATTTGAGGGGATCCAGATGGTGGGTACTGTGGTCCGGACATTTGAGAGGGTCCAGATGGTGGGTACTGCTGCCAACCCATTTGTGTGGGCCCTGATGGTGTCTGCTGGGGTCTGGCCATTTGAGGGTATCCAGATGGTGGGTATTGTGGCCTTGCCATTTGAGGGGGTCCGGATGGTGGGTGAGAAGGTCCTGCCATTCGAGGAGGTGGTCTTGATGGCATGTGTGCATATCCCCACCTATTCATGCCCAACAGTCTTTCAATCTCTTCACCCCGACCAGCTTTTGTAAATGCCTCATTTACAGTTTCCTGCAACGCAGGAGTAACACCAACACCATACCTCATCACCTCGCCCATTAGATCCCAGCTCCTGTCCAATGCATCTTCATTGCAAAGTCCCTTAATCACAACCTCATAACAAGTAGGGTCTGGTTTAGGTTCTTTTTCTCCCATTTTAGACAAAATCTGGGCACAGTCTGCTGCCTTGCCATTCTTGATCAATTCCTCAAACACCCTATTACCAAAACTAGCAACCACCCTCAAACCAGCATCCACCATTTTGTTCAACACCTTCAATGCATCATCAATCCTGTTCGCTTTCAAAAATGCATCAATCAAAGTCCTATGAGTAGTGACATCAGGGGACAATGACTTTGAGGATAATTCTGTAAACAGCATCTCTGCCTCTGATAACATCTCATTCTCACAAAACCGAGCAATGATATTATTATAACCTGCAACATCCATTTGAAAAGCCTTTGAATTTGATTTTGTCCCAACTTTCTTAAATGTGGGAATTACCTCCTCAAACTTGCCAAGCTTAAAGCATTCATTAACCATTATGTTAAATGTTTCTGAATTCACTGCTTGGAAAGTTGGCGGGGTGTGACTATCCAACATCGAATCAAACAATGCCAAAGCTTCCTTTTTCTTCCCGTGCTTAAGCAATACCTCCAAAAGAACATTGCAAGTCGCAGGCACCATCTTAAACTGGCGATCAAGCAAGGACTTATATGACTCCATTGCCTCCTTATCTTTCCCCTGATTAAAAAACCAGTTCATAAATGTTGCATTCACAACCCCATCATACACCAGACACCGCTCCTTCAGCTCATCAAAAAGCTCATTAGCCTTCTCCAAATTTTCCAAATCTAGAAACCCCTTGATCAAATTGTTATAAACCAATGAGTCTGCACCGTGCCCCTTATTCAACATCTCCCTCAAGAGATCCACCGCCTCTTGAATCCGCCCTGCATCAATCAACCCTTTTGTCAAATGCCGGTATGTAACCGACGATGGACTAAATGGTGCACTCGCAATAATATGGCGATACACTTCCAACCCCTGATCAACCCTCCCCTCATCACAATGAGTATTAATCAAATTATTATAAGATACAACATTGGGAACAATATTGGATTGGTTGAAGAAGAAGTGGAAGAGGGCAACAGCATCATTGTACCTGTATCAATAATATCATCAGAAACAAAACAGTGTTTCAAATTTCCCTAAAACTAATTGGGTTATTAAATAAAACTTAAGAATCGGCTAATAGAAAACAGATGTAATTGAATCTAAAACAGTGACTCGTTTGGCAATATGCTGGATTGGTTAAACAAGAATTAGAAGAGAAAAATAGCATCAAAAACCAAACTTTCTCTAAGTTCCAACATTAGGGTGTTCCATTAAAATCTACAAAGAACCAAATTTGGGTCTTTCATCAAAATCTACAATCAGAGCATGTGTGCACACACACTCAATCTGTACCTTATCTAATCAAGCTATAGAAAGAAATGATCTTGGATCTTTTGATAACATCTACAATGAACAAGCATGTATGCCCTCTCTCTCTCTCTCTCTCAGAGACACAACATTAAGTAAAACTAGAGAGAAGAGAAACCCACTCTCTCTCTTGCACGTGCACACACGCACTCACTGCACCATATCCTAGGAAGCACGGACATGGGTACAGTACAACACGGTGGCACAAGAAATTTTCCTGAAAATTATAACATAACACGGCAGGTATAACACCTATATGGCACGGGTATGACACCCTAAATGAAGTGTCTATGCTTCCTAGACCATATCTAATCAAGATACTGTAAGAAACAATCCTGGTCTTTTTGTTAAAATCTACAATCAGAGTGCACATGTACCCACACACTCTCTCCCTCACACAAAAACTCCAAACTTTAAAATTTACAGTATCCAATTAAGAAACAATCATGGGTCTTTTGTTAGAATCTACAATCAATGTTCACTCTCTCACACACACACGCACATTTACCTTAATTAACCAAGCTATTCTAAGAAACCAATATTGGGTATTTCGTTAAAATCTACAATCAGAACACACACACACACACACAAACATTTATGTTTCAAAAAAACATCAAAGTGAACGATATAGTAATCAACTAAAAAAACCCAGAAGAGCCAGTGGCAGAATCATAAAAACACGAAAACGCGAAGGGCAAAAAGGGAAGAAGAAACTAAAAAAGAGTAAACTTCAACCTCTTAGCGCGGTACATGGCGGCGATGATAGCATTGCAAGTGAAGACAGTAGGCCTCGTATTCGAAAACACAGAATGTCTCGCCACCGCAGAAGCAGCATCGAGGTCACCGGCTCTGATCAGAGACTGCACCCTGTTGTGGAGGTTCAGCCTGGGACCCACCAGAGCTGAGGTGGAGTCCGGAAGCCGAGGAGCGTTCGGGTCTCGCTGCGGTGGCGGTTGGGAGGGGTCACGGCGAAGTGCATGGAGAGGCGGCTCGATGCGGAGGCGGCGCTTGCGACGGCGTCGTTCGGCTGCAGCTTCTTCGGCGGAGGAGAAGGCGAAGCCACGGCGGGTGGGTTGGTTGGTTTGGAGGAGGAGGAGTGGGGTTAGAGTTTGGGAGGAGGAGGTGGCGGTGGAGGGGCGGCGGAGAGAGCGGAGGAGGAGACGATAGAGAGACATGGTGGTCTCTGTGTGTGAAGCAGAGAGAAATGAAATGTGGGCTTAAACCCTAGGAGACAGGGGATGGGAGGTTTGGGAATTGGGACTTGGGACAACAACGAAACAAATAGACTTTGAAGAGTGAACTGGATGAAGTGAACACACGATTTTTTTTTTTTTTTCTCTTTCTTTGGTCTTGTTTTTTGTTTTTTTGTTTTTTATTATTATTATTATTTTATTTGGGAGGATTCTTCTTCTTTTGTTTAACCAAAAAAAATATATATATATTTATATTTTTATATATATATATATATTATATAAAACCGAAGCTTTTGACATAACTTTTGACTTTTTTTTTAGAGCTCTCACATTGTGTATAGAGCTGTAAGTATGTAATTTTGTTTGTTTGATGGTTTTATATATATATATAATTTTTATTTTATTTCAGGCCGGTTGTTAAAGCAAGACTTAGAGGAGTGAATCATCTTCGTTGGTAAGACTAAGTGATGCTTCTTTGAATAATTAGGTTTCAATTTTAGAGTTATTGCATGTGTTGCAAATCTATATTTAAATAGAATGATTTATTTATTTATTTATTTTTATCTAAACTAAATTGATCTATTTTTCATTATGTAAATTAGTGTTCAAATATTTCATATCAAGGACAGGAAATTAAAAGACTGGAATCCTAATATATAATCAAAAAGGAAGAGAAAAAGAATAGTTTACATCTTTATACACAATAACTTTCCCGTGCATTGCACGGGTTAGCAACTAGTATGTTATATAATAAAAGTTGGGTAAAAGTTAGGCTTAGAAACTATGGTTACACCAAGTGGCTTCACCAAATTGTAGAAATTTTTTTAAAATTTTTTAAATATATATATATATATATGTAATTGGTTGTGGCAAGTAATTCCACCAAATTGCAGTAAGTTTTTAGGTAAAAACAAAAAAGTTTTTGATCTTATCAACTTCTTTGGATAAAGTGACAATTAGTGTTCGTATTAGCTTCTTCTTCTTCTTTTTTAATTTTATAAAGTAACAATTTTACTCTTAGCTTATGTTAGTATTTTTTTTTTTTTTTTGGGATAAACATTTATCCTACACCATTTATTTCCTAATAATAAAGTAAAAGTATTATTTTTTCTTCAAAAATAAAAGCTTTTTTTTTATATATATAAAGTATCAAAAAATATAGTTCCCATAAAAAAAATAATTAATATGTATTAACTTTAACGTAAACTAAAAAAAAAATCTAATAACAATCTAATAACGTTAATTTTTTTTTGGGATAAAGTAAAAAAAAAAAACTAATATGTAATTAATGTAAACTTCTTGATTACGTAAACTCCTTATTCTTTTTGTTCATATCAAGTTATCAACTTCTTCACAACTTTAAATTATCTAATACATTATAAAAGTGGGGGTATATATACAATTTTGGTGAATCTTTCCCTTTTCCCACCGTACAGTTTCTTGATGTATTCTTTCCTTCTCATACTTACCTTACCTATAAAACTTGCAGGTATGTATTTGTCTTATTCCTTTTGTTTTTTCATAAGATTCTCTTCTTTATTTTTTTTCATCAAATTGAATATGTTTTGTGTGCGGGTTTCCTTTTGTTTAAGTTATTTTTGTTAACTTTGATATAATTTATATGCTTATTGTGGTTTTCAGAATCTATGGTATATCTTTCTTGAGAACTACCAAATTAATTTTAACAAAAATCTTACTTGTTTTTTTTTGAAAGATCTACTATAATATATATATATATATATATATATATATATATAAAAGTAAGGTACTATCACTGATTTTTCCAATGTGTGTAAATCCCACTAGTAGCCACGAGACCAAGATTTGAGCATCCAAAAGCATGATATTGAACATCACTCCACAAAGAATGGAGACAGAAAAATCATTGTGATGTAAAAACAATGGATATTTAAGGTGATGTGAAATCTACGTGATTTTGCCTACCTCCCCCTTGCTGTTAAAATTAATTTAATTTTCACTTGAGTATCTTTACTTTAACTTTTTTAATGTTTAGAAATTTATATTGTTTGTAATTATTGAAGTAAGAGTTTCTTTGTGTGTGTGTGTGTATTTATGTGTGTATTGTAGTGAATTTTGCTTCATTTTTTTTATAATAAATTTGGGTAGTTTTTAATTTGTAAATTCGGGATGATTTATTGGGGTTAAAGTAAAAATATTAGGTCAATTTTATTCGTGCAATAGTAGGGTGTTAGATGTTGATATTAATTTTATGCTTATTTACATTAATTAACGGAAACATGTTAGCATGTACAGTATTGTTATTAATTTGACACATTATAATTAAATATAAATGTCATTATGCTGGTATGTTATAATTTTTATTTGTTGTTCCTCGTCCTACTTCACCTTAATTGTTATTTGAACAAGTAAAAGTTATGTCTTAGTCCAACCGGGTATAGCATTTCTCTTCAATCCTTAATTAGTGTTCCTCAATAAAATTATTCATGTTATAAGTTTATGATCAAAACCGTGCAACGCACGTTTACTACTAAAAGCTTTTAGAATTTTAAAACTTGCCATAATTTTTAAAATATTTTTACTATTTTATTTGTTATTAAAAGTTGGGCTTAGAAGTCGTGATTGCACCATATAATTTCACGAAATTGAAGAAATATTTTAGATAGAAATAATAATTTATTTGTTCTTATAAACTTCAACTTAGTATTTTAACAAAATATGCAACCTTTTCGGTCATTTTTTATTTATTTTTTATTTTTGGATAAACTAACAAGACATTTATAACATTGGAAATATGGATAAAATAACTAATTTACTTATATTAGGAAGTGTAACTATTAGAAAAAAAATAAAAATACACGCTATTTTTTTGGATAGAAACATTTTTTAACTATATATATATATATATTTTTTTTTATTGGAATTTCACAAAAGATAGGTGTTTCTTTAATCCAAACTATCTAATACTTTCTCTTATGATTTAACTTCAATATAGATTGAAATTCTATGTCTAATATAACTCTTCCAAGTTCTAACTTCCAAGTTTTTTGGATAAACAGCTTTATTGATACTTTCTAAAAATTTTACCTGTTTAGTGTCTTATTGACAGATATAAATACATTTTAACAATTTTGGCTCATACAGTAAATAATTTTTATCTCCAAATCTCCTCTTAGTACCTAAATCAGATATAAATTTTGGCAGAAATATTTAAGAACCCCACGTAACAAGTAGAAATACAAGGCAATATTATCTCATCAACAAGACTCAGCAATCAAACCAAATAAAGTGACAAAGCTGAATTCCCCTGATATGCATTTTTTCAACAATCCAACTAAAATAACAAAGTACCATACACATCATTCATGTAGATCTTATTGTACTTAATGCCGCCATGAAATTAAGAAGACAGTATTTATCTGTTAACAATTTCCAAAAATCAAAACTAAAGAATGATAAGCATTCCATTGGTTGCTAAGACTTGGGAACCTGCACATGGATGAAATAAAAAGTATCAAGTACATAAATTGTAACAAGCCAAACAAAAAATGAGTGAAAGAAAACTGAGATAAGAATGATTTTTTTATGACAGTAACCTATATAATAAAAGTATTCAAACTGTCCAAATTCACAAATAAGACAACGAGAAGCTATAGCATCATAATAATCACAGAATATAGCACGGCCAGTTGGAATGTCAGGGAAAAGGCCTGTGACAGCTCTAAACGGAATGGATTTGTAAAAGTAGGCAGGCAATAGTTGCACTAGAAATAGAAAACAAAGCATTTATATATAAATAAGAATGTGATGTGGGAAGAAAAAAAAGGATGAATTATTTGGTAAGCAGATTGTTGGAACCAAAGCAACAGCAATGGAAATTTATAGAAACACCTCCAAAAAATAAAGGTCGGGGGGGGGGGGGGGGGGCAGAAAAGAGACAAGTAATCATAACCAACCAAGTATAATTAAGTTAGATCCTTTAAAACTTGAACATGAATCACAAAAAATAGCAATGTTTCCTGGGCAATACATGGTAAGTGGTAACTAACTAACAAACAACAACAAAAATACTATATATTGCTCTAACATGAGTAAATAAAATAAAAAACAAAAGAAAAAAAATGGAAAATTCTTTTTTGATCAAGGCTGTTTGAACAAGTGCTCTGATACCACTTGTTGGGAAATTTAGACCCCGGTTGATAGAATTAACAAGTTTTAAACCCAAGTTGTTAATTAGGTTTATTATGAATAAATCTTGTTAAAACAAACAAACATCAATATCATGTCAATAATGAATGCAACAGAAAAGTAAATAAGACAAGATATGATAACTCAGGAAAACCAATGAAACCAACCAGTTTCACAGTAAAAAAAAATCTGGGGGGAAACCTTCCCAAAAAGCAATCCATTATAATGAAAAGGGAGTTTCAGATCTAGTACAAAACCTTTATCCCTATACTCTACAACCCCCTAGATGAACTCACAGTAGAAACCTTCTACCGCTTCAGAACCTCTGAACTCTTTAATATATGAACGCCACCCTTTGATGATGCACGAATCCCAGTACATGACTAACCAATTGCGCGGATCCCAGTACGCAACTTCAATCACCAACTAGAAGAATATCGTTGGCTGCAAAGTTCTTCACTTCATCAACAATGAAGATCAAGAAGCACTTGGTTACAAAACCCTAAAGCGTAAAGACGCAGTAGCTTCTTTCAGAGAGAATAAGGCATCGGTCACCTTTTGCATATGTTTTCCTTGTATTCTCTCATGTGACGGCCTCTAAGATAAGCCTTATATAGGTCTAAGGTTGTGAGAAAAGAAACCCTACACAAATACAAAAGCCTGGCCCAAAAATCAGATCTGAAAATTCTGATTTCCCGTAACCTCGATCGATCGGGAGGTGTCAAGTTTTAAACCTTGATAGATAGCTAGGTGTCGAGGAGGTGTCGAGAAGCTGTTGAGGAGACAGGAGCTTTCTCGATCGATCTACCAGCTGTCGAGAAGGTGTCGAGATTGCGATAAGAAACACCTTAAGAAATCGATAGATAGCCAGCTGTCGAGCTATCTATCCGCAGGTGTCGAGCTATCTGTCCAGCTTTAATGAACAACTTTTCTTCACTTGTTTCTTGGTCCAATCTTCATGGCTTTAATACTAGACTTGAATAACATGTTTCTTGAAGTATTAAACACATCGTAGATCTACCCAAATACAAGTAAAGTGTGTTTTGTCAAAAGATTAGCCAATTACACAAAATATGTCCTTAACAAAGGCTAGTGTTTTAAACCATGTCCTTAAGATAGATTTCATCCTTCATAGTGGTTTTTTGAGTCTATTGGACAACTACCTCCCAGAATACAAAAATCTTCTACAAATAGAAGAAGCATAGCAATATGTGTGCGCATCTAATAAAACTGTGTTTTTCTCTCTTTCAAAGATTCTTAAGTACGAAATATGAAAATAAGAAGTGACTAGAATGAATGAGGGACAAAGTATTCATAGACAAAATCGCAACAATTCATAACAGATACAAGTTAAGCATTCACACTTTTCTAAAAAAAATAAGCAATATTAGATAGATCCAAATAGCATGCGCACACACCCAATCCAACCCGTCCTAGGGTGATGTGTGCTAGTGTGAGAGGTCCATTTAAGTAGGTCATCCCCTGTTCCACAAAAGTGGGGTGCCCCTTGGGGCCCATCCAATATCCAACTTTATGGTATACAAACCCACAAAATATTTATAACTTTACCAATGTGGGATCAAGATTTTTCACTACCTTCATTCATGTTCAAGAAGACACATTTGTAGTCAATTTCTCATTAATTCCCTAGTGGTTTTTCTGTACTTGTTAGGGTGCCCCTGTTCACCTATTTTTACCTTCTTGTTCTGTATGTATTAATGTATTATGGACATTAATTCTGTCTTCAGCAGTAGTGTACACCCCAGTCCTCAAAAGTGGAACATTCTTTAAGAACCTTATCAAAATCCAAGTATGTTTTATAAGAGAACCTTTGGGCATATTGGCCTCTTGGTACAAACATGTCTTAGAATCAACAGAAAAATTCAATAGCTGAACATATATAATAAATAATTTCCTTTGAAGTATCTATCCAAACCGATATAGATGTCAAAGAGAATTGGGGTACAAAAGGAGACAACCGCAGATTAGAATAAGACCTAGTAACAAACCACAATATATACAAGATTAAATGCTTAAAAAAACTAGGAAATCAATGTTGTGGATTACCTCACCGATTGATTGCCGTTAAATTTTTTCTGGGTGTAGTTGTATAGATGATTTGTTTGCATCAGATGGATAGTATCACTAGGTAAGTTAGTAGAGCTGAACTCGCCAATAGAAATATTTTGTAAGTCAAAGAAAGCAAATAATAATTTCAAGAGTAATATGCTTATATATATATTCCCATTTGATTAATTCAAAGCAAAGCATGCCTATAATTTTTCTTATGCAAAATGCTCCTTAAATAACTGAGACAGCTAATACAATTCTGTCTTTCAAATTTAAAGATGTGTTAATGATTAATCTTGTGTGTAGTGAAATATCAAATAACAACTAAACTAGAGTACATCTTGAGTGAAAGAATAGCAGTACTGTATTGTGCTCAATTCCATAGCTAATAGGAAACAAAGATCTCGTAGACTCGATCGAATTGGTCTAGTTTAATTTTATGTAAGAAGACAACAAGTATTAAATTTTAGTTTGTTTGTTTTCTCAATTTTTTAATTATTTTAAAATACATCAAAATTAGTTTTTTTTTTTTAAATTTTAAATAAGCTATTTTTTAACTTTTTGCCACACATTCATCCTAAAAACTATATATTTTTTATTTATAAAAAGAGTAAAAAATAAACTATTGAAAACTATGGATACCCAAATACTCACTTAACTTTGAAGTTTGTGAGTTCACCAGTTCAAATATTTGTTTATTTCTTATAATCTCACGAGTTAGTGAGATTTGACCTTTTGTTTGTCAAAAAAATATAAAAAATCAAAGTTGTCTAATAATTCCTAAATTCATTTAATCCGTGAGATTCTCCCTTCAAGCCTTTTAAACAACATATAAGTTGCCAAGTCATTTTGTAAGGCACTAGTAAAATAAATAGTACTTCTATGATTCTATCATTTTCCATTAAAACATTATATTCAGTTCATTCTGTTATCTTCCATGTAAGAGTATGAAGGAGGACTTGATCTAGGAGATGAATGCTACTATATAAATCTTAGAAAGAAGCCACCAGGCCATAGTTTATCCCACTAATTGGTAACCCACATCTTAACATTTTTAACCTCTAAGCAAGCCAAAATAGCTGATCATGCAATTTAAATACTTAATATTGGATTATAATCTTAATATCAGACTAAAGACAGGGAAAAGGGGATTCTTGGAGAACTTTCTTTTGGTGTTTTGATTAGCATAAGCTAGAATCAAAACCTAACATCAACAGCTAAGAAGCATGAATTACCCGCCAATAAAACAGGATTCAGCCACCAAGGCAAGAGAAAAAAGACACTGAAATTGAGAGGGAAAAATATTTACTTTGTATTAGAAAAAATTATCAACAACCTTTACAAAAAATGTTCCAAGTGTCAGGGATCTCCCATGTTGTAAGGGAAAATTATTTTCTATAACTTTTTGCTAAATAAATAATACAAAAAACCTGGCCAGGGCAAAATCTATGTGATACAAAAGCCGGCTATACTGCATCACAAGCTCCTTGTGTAAGACCAAAAAAAGAGTATAAGACATCAGCTGTTTCTTCTGCATCACGGCAAAATTGTATGCATGGTAATCTGTATAACTTCTATGGCTTTGTATTAGAACGGGTGTCAACCTTGCACTTTGCTTGGATGAAGGTTCTCCATAAATCAAATCAATGGGTACTTTGGTTCACTGATCGTTGATATGGATCAATCCAACAACTGTCCTCCTTCGATGCATTAGTCCACCTTTTCTCGAAGATCCGCATTTCAGCATAGGATTGCCACCTGACCTGAATAAAATCATCACTCACTAATTACTTTTTAGATAATTGGTTTGGGTGAAATACAATGGAAGATGTACACTCTCAGCCCATACAAACACCAACATAGAGGAGAAGGTGTCTTATGTATCATATATGCATTTTTCCTCTCACAGCGGGTGGATCACATATAGTTATGAGACCCACACACTGTGAAATGGACAATGCACAAGATAATTATTTCACATAGATAGAGAACTTCGCAGAATTGACATATTAGCAACCACTAGCATAGGAATATTATTAAGACTTACTTGAGATCTAGGATCAGCTTTATTGGAATCAGATGGCGCCTACAAAATTTAAAAGAGAACACATTATACATTAGTGAAGAATCTAGTACAACTCAATCTAAGCTTTAGAAAAATGTACCAGTGCTTCTGAGTTTGAGTTTTCTTTTAAAATTGGAGCCAGGGAATCATTGCTTACCTACATGAATAAACAGGTAGTTGAAAGTGAGAGACAACCCAAACATTCAACATAAATACCACAGACCGAGACAAGAAACTATTAAGACAACCACTCATATAAGTATTTCTAAACAACTAAGTCCCAAAATAGTGCCATATAAAAATTAGGAAGATGTCCTGCCTTATTGCCACCAAGTGTGGGAAGACCCAGATGAACTATGTACTCAGAGTCAACAACACCAACATTTTTCATTCGATCCTGAAAAAAGTCCAAACATCAAAAAGACCCTCAAGAGAGTTGAAAAACGAAGCTGTAAGACAGAATAGTTACCTGCGCACAATAGCCAAGCTTTCTGTCAAGGCCCCATGCATGGATCAAGTCATTCTGAACGGATGGGGAAAAACATTATAGAACAATTATCAGAAAGGAAGATGCAATGCAAAGCTGAACAAAGCAATCAGATGCAGATTGAATTTAAGGTTAGTCTTCTAAACTTTACCAACCTGATTCTGTAGCCTAGTATTTAAATTTACAGAATCACTCATCATTCTCTCAAAAAAAAAAAAAAAAAAATACAGATTCTTCAAAGACAAATACATATTTTTAAAAGTGTGTTTCCATTGCCATTAAGTTTCCAGTGTGGATTCAGGTTGACCTGTAACACATGGTTCATGCTGATTGAATCTTTTATTTCAATTATAAAAGGTCAGTTTCAATCCAGGTCCAAATGGTGCCCAACTGCCCATAGAAAGAGATTTGTTTGATGCAAGACCCTGATATCAGTTGGATAGAAAAAATCTTATCCTATTTCAAAATTAACATTCTTAAATCATTTAAAACAAATATGGTTGACCTATTCAGGATAACACAGCTGGGGGAAAAATTGCAATCAACATAATGTAGGTGGGACATAATCCATGATGCTTACTTAAGCGATTCAATTTGATAAGGTTAATTACATAGAATGAAATCCTTTTGATACCTTAATTCATTTAGTGTTAATTTGTGAAACTCCTCTTTATGCAATTCAAAATTGTTAAGCACCGGCGGTGACCATTATTTTTATGCAGTGGTGGTTTCTATACCTGGATCATATACCATGCACATCGCCAAGCCACCTTTGAAAACACAGGTGCCATCATTTCCACCCAACTGTATAACAGGTTTTATCCAATATTAAAATTGATGAGGATGAGAAAGTAAATGATATAACAATGAAACAGTTACAGAGCAGGTGATTGTGTACCCTCCACATGGAGGACCAGTGCTCTGGGCATCACACCGTCCACCGCCTTTGAACTTATAATACCTTCTGTTATTAAAAAATAAAATAAAAAATAAAAAACAAAAAGTGAAAATGTGTCAAACACAATTGTACTGCATGCCTTCCATTACAATTATATGAAACTGATAATAATCTGAATCTGCATAAGCCAATGATTCATAGATTGCAAAAGATGTGGCATGTGTTCAAAAAGATACTACTACTAAGCAAGTGAGCACAAAACAGACATTATTCCATTGAAGAAAGGCTGTATTACTTATCCAAGAAAAGGGGCAGTAAGTCTTCTATATGAGTGCTCAAATCTATTGTTGAATAACTGGAGTAAAGGTCTATTAATGCAGAATCCAATTAGTTCTGGAAAAGATTTTACACTGACCTATGTACCCTTGATCTTTTTTTGCGTACAGTAATTGGATGATGCAACTCTGACTTATAAGGATCAAGTGCTGGCTGTGATATTTCAAGTTGCTCCTCTTGAACAATAGATAGATATCTACAACAGATTCACCATAGTTAGGATTGGAATTTAAATCTGAGCTCATTAAAAAAAGGGGGCGGGGGATTATATAATGCTGTTAATATCTCCAAGGTCTACAGCTAGGAACTGTTTCTCCTATTATTATCGGTTATGCTTGATTTTCTTTTCAATACATTATATTTTCCTCTATGATCTCCTACAGAAGCACCTCTTCTTATGGAATAAGGACTACATTTTTCAATACAAAAAAAGGGTTTTATGCATACTACAAAAAATGTTCTATTGTAAAAGAGAAATGATATAAACGTTATTATTCCCACAACATGAGAAATGGTCATTAGTTTTACATTTCTAAGGATCCTATCATTTGCCTATTACACACCAGATTTTTATTTCAACATTTAGATTAACATGTTTTGTCAAAAGCATTGATGCAGTGAGAGCTGGTGGTGGACTTCAAGAGTAAACAGTATACGACGGTCAAGAATATTCCGATAAAGCAACTGCAAAGCCATACTTACCGTATTGGGTCAAAATTCTCAACTCCAAGGTCCTCATCCCAAAGAAATATATAATCATATTCAGCAACTATATCCGGATGCATGAATCGTTTGGCAAACCACCTACATCAAGACATGGTATTGTTTCATATTAACCTTATGCATTGAGACTTGGACTCGTCCACCTCCCATTATTACTTAAACGGAAACAAAAATCTAGGAAGAATCAAAATTACCATTTCGTTTGATTCTCTGCAGACACATGTGTGGCACGTTTACTCCATGAAAAATTCCTCCATTCATCCACAACACCATCATAGTGAAAAAGCATTATAACGAAATTACTTAAAGGAAACTGCAAAAAGATGAAAAGACATTACAAAAAAATATGATGAAAAAAAAATCAGGAATACATGGGAATTAGGCGAACAAGACCCACCTTTTTCACAATTTGGTTCACTAAATCTTTTTGCTTGATTCCAACTGCAATGGCTAACAAGTTAAGTGAAGGCTTTGCATTGTTCTGACATTGAAAAAACATTGAAATGTGCACCTTATATGTGTTAAAAACAACGGGGAAGATTAAAAAAAAAAAAAAAGGAAAAAGCCAAGAAGATCAACACGTTAGTGCAAAAGTGTATGGTTTAATGTACGTCTCTTAACTATGAAATGTTTGGAATATATTTTTCTCAGGAAATTTCAATTTGGCACAATTATTATATAAGCATAGGCATCCACAGGGCATCTCAGTGGGTTTAGCAGGTAGTGGCAAGATGATAAAATTATTCAAGCAACTTTTGCTGCATATCCTATAGATTTTGGAAAATCAGTATAATTCTTTTGTCTGGTCACCCTACCTGCTAATATTGAGAAATATAGTTAAATAATGCCATCTTTTCAGCTTTTGCTTGTCATGGAACAAAGAATGGTTTACTTTGAAAATATGATCTCCCTTGGTGATGCTACCATCATGGGCATCCCCAAAACAATTCATGCATCAGAGACAAATATAATTGATTGCCTATAATTCAAAAAGGATTTTGGAAATTTTTAATTTATTTTCAAAGATACAAGGAACTTGATGCAACAAAAAAGAACATCAATTTTGTCAGTCATACACTGGTCCTGAATCATGACTAAAGGAAAGCTTGGATGATTCTTTAGCAATTTGTAATACCAAATTTTAATTATCATGTAATTTAACAAAACCACAACTAAAATGTAGTGAAATATTATAAAATATCTGATGATTTTTCCATCCAACCATTGAGAATCTGATCAGTGGCTTCACTTACATTTTCTGGAATGGAACCCCATAATGGCCGCATTTCCAAGTTAGATGTCTTGACAACAATTCCTTCTGGTAATGACTCACTCCCAACAGGCCTGCATCGACTCTACGGTATTTTGGGGGACAAGAAAAAGAGAGAAAAAGATAAATTAGGGAAAAAAAATTCAACTTAATGTGCCAATATAGAAAGGAATTCCTTTTATTATTTTAATAAGACACACCTTGCATATATTAGAGTCATTAGAATTTGTATTCTGCATAGTAGGAGTTTCTCCCCATCTTGTGAATCTCTGCATGTGTGATTTCAAGAGTTATTATGTATGTAATCTAGTAAAGTATAATCATCACACAAATATTTTCCATATATCAATGTGAATTTTAAGTTAAATGACAGATTTTGAAACGAGATGAAGGCCAGGAAACTCAAACAATATGACAGATTTTGTTCTGACACTTTAAACCAATAAAGAAGAAGAAGAACTAAAATAATCATTAGGTGTAAAGGAACAATTTTCTAAATTAAATGTAAAAAGTGAGGCACAAAATATTTTCTAAATTAAATAGTTAACATCAGCTCAATATACATACCATCAAAACATACAAACTCCATCCTCAACAATTCAAAGAATATTCTCTCTAAGGAACATCAATTGCCCTCACAAACTAAAATTTATATGACCAGTAAGTAATATTTAAAAAGAGCCTATTCCGTCTGACATACATACTTCTTTGTATTCCTTTGCAACAAATGCATTACCAATGAAGTAAGCACCACAAATCAAAGTAACTGTGACAAAGAAACCGCAGACACACGGCCTACTCTTTAGATTTGAGAGTACAGGAGCCTGACAACAAAAACAAATGAGCAATAGAATGAGGAGTTTTCATCAAAATCCATCTGCACAACAATCAAGTAATAAAGGATGTCAAACGACAGGTACACCAAAATAAATAAATAAATCAAACCCAGTTGTAGTATCATAAGCGTTCTCCCCAATTTCTGTGCACTAAATCAGTACTGGCTTTTCGGTTGTAGAGAATCACATTAATGCAAAATTCTTACTCAATTAAATTTCCAAGTGTCAATTATTATCCATGAACATGTCCTCCTTTCTATGTATCTACTAACCCGTGTTGTATTCATATCACTATGTCAGTATGCCATCTTATGCTACCACATTAAGTTAGCATTTTACCACATAGTTCACCAAACAGAATATTTCAAATGCACAGTTTTACATTCTTTCCATTAGTTCAATAGACATATTTGCGAGAGTATCTAGTATAGTGGCCGGAAACTTGTGTTTTACTTAAAACTGTATGTAGCAAAAACAACATGAAAAATCATTTATTTGTTTGGTTTAGTTACATAAGAAATTGAAAGGGTCTAACTTTGAATAATAGATTATTTTTATCATTTTTTTTTTGGTTTAAAATGTTAAAAATTCCAGAAAGTAGTTACATAAGAAATTGAAAGGTTAAAACTTTTAATAATAAATCATTTTCATTATTTGCGAACCATGGAAACAAGAATGTCTACCAAATTGAGTAAAAAATAATATTCAAAATATTATTTTCTTTTCTTTTTATTAGGCTTTGCAAACTATTACATGGAGTCAAAAAAAATGCAAAAATATGAGAGTTATTTATTTATTTTATTATGATATATAAGATAAGCTCAACATCTAATTTGAAGAATTTAAATTTTAAATTCAACCAAACTAAGAGGAGGAATAAAAAGATAAAGAAGACAAAAGGAGGGATTGAGAAATGTAAATAATCTAAACAGGATTAAGATCCTCTAGAGTTCTTCACTTAATAACTCCACCATGGAGTTTATAGAATCTTATCAATCCATTTTGAAATGAGTGGACTGCCTGTCATCAAAATTTCAAATAAATACCAAATTAGTGATAGTCAACTTTTGTTCAAATGTTGAAGACATGGTAAAATCCAATTCAATGGATGGATAGGATTTTAGGAACTCTATGATGTGGTTACCTTGAAAACTCTAACAGATTCTAATCCAGCCAAAAAGAAGCATTAACTCTGTTCAAATACTACTCCATGAGAACTTCTAAATTCTTGCTGTTTTCCTTTTTCTTTTCTTTTCTCAGTTATCAAACACATAATATTAAAACAACTGACAACTTAAATTATACGAAACAACAAGACCTTCCTTTTGCCTAAACTGAAAAGAAATTGTATCTTTGAACCCAAATCAACCAAACACACCCTTCTATGTTTCCTCTGTTTTCTCAGCAACCAAACGGGACACCAAGAAAATAGAAACTCAAACTCCCCAGAAAAACAAAACTAATGAAAAAAAAAAAAAAAAAAAAAAAAGAAGAAGAAGAAGAGAGAAAATCAATGAAACAAACAACCGCTTCCAGATTCCAAACACACCCCTCCTCTGTTTTCTCAGAAACCAAACGGGACTCCGAGAGAGAAACTCAAACAAAAAAGGAAACCCAAAATAGAAAATTACCACCAATCATGCCCAACACAGCCTAAAACAGTTTAAATATCATTTTCTAGAAACCCCACGAAGAAGAAAAATAAAAAGCTCATCTTAAAAAAAAAAAAAAAAAAAAAAAAAAAAAAAAAAACTGCACAGAAAGAAGTAGTAGAGCTATGAATTCGAACACATAAGGTATACATACATACACATATACATGTAGAGGGAGAGAGAAAGAAAAGGAAAGCTTACAGGGTTGAAAGTCTTCTTCATTTCCTCCTTTTGCTGTTTTGCTTTCTGGGAAAACCAAAAGCATGCACAGAAAGTATTTGTACAAATAATGAGAGAAAGAGAGAGAGAAGAGAGAGAGAAGGAGAAAGAGTCCGCCTTTTGAAATTACAAAAGGGAAGGAAAGGGAAGGGAAGGGAAGTTTGAAAGTAAAGAAAGGAATGGAAACTATAAAGTAATGAAAACCATTGAGAATAATAACAGAGAAGAATAAGTACTAGCTTTTAGTGTTAATTAAGAAAAACCATATTTTTATATTACTTAAACTAAAACCCATTTTAGCTAAGCAAATAGAAAATGCAGAGGATGTTCAACAAGTTGGTGCTGTTGTGTAACGTCAACATGGTGCCGTATTCAATAAGGATAAAAATAAAGCAAATCAACCGTGTCCTAAATAAATGTCAAAAAAACCAGTAAAAGACAGAGACAGATACAGATACAGAAAGAGACAGAAACACTATCTTGGTTGGTGTTTAATTTGTGTTCCAAGTTAGAGTCTTTACTTTGATTTATGGGTCTTCGAGAGAGAGAGAAAGAGAGAGAGTTAGATAAGAAAGTGGGACTGTTGTCTTTTAGTACTGTGTTCCAAATCAAAAAAAGTGTTTTTTTTTTTTTAAGAGTTACTGTTTTTTTTCTTGCTTGTTGTTTACTTCGGGTTAAGAGAACTTGACTTGAAACGCATTAACTAATGTTCCCAGTTACACGCGAAATGTTAGGAACTAGGATTATGGGGGGAGTGTAAAATTTGCGAGAGATTCGAGAGTGTTTATAGTTTTTTGGTACTCGCTTTGCTTGGCCAACATTTGTTTCTTCTATTTATTAGTTACAAGTTACAATGCCCTTTAATTTAAATTTTGATTTCAATTTGGTCCTTTAAGTTCTATTTAAAAAAAAATTTAAGTCCTTCGTTTAGTAGGAGGGTTTTTGTTTTTATAAAAATAATTTTCAAAAATTGAATGTGAAGCTAGTTTTTAAAGAATAATTTTTATATTATGTGTGCTTGGTTTTCTACTTTTAAGAACATAATTTTTAAAATACTAAAAATAAAGAAAATGATGCTAGTACATTACAATGTTGGAAGGAGAGAGTATTAGTCTAAAATATGAGTATTTTAAGAAAAGGTATCTCGTGAGGCATTTCTCTCACAACAATATAAAATTCACACATGTTGTGAGAGGGATATTTAATGCTGTCTCATAATATAATTTTTTGCCTTTAACCTTTAAAAGGCCGGAGAGAAATCTAAGAGGATGATTAAAATGAATTTCAATATAACATAATTGGCTTAAAATATTATTAATTTTTAAATTTATTTTTACTTAACATATGCATCACATAAGGCATAATTATAATATTCAATAGCTCGAGAGTAATTTTCGTTATCTCACATAATTGTAGATGAATTGAATCCATGGTATTGCTCAAATTTATGAGGAAATATTACTATGAGAGCAGTGGCGGCTCCAGAAATTCTTTTCAGGGTAGTCATTAAAAACAATGAAATTAAAAAATTTAATAATAATAAAATTTGAATATATTAACATCACAAAATAAAAACATATGCAAATACATAAAGTTTTAAAATTTCCTTTCACAAGTTTTCATATTTTGAAATCATTGTGTGATATGATAGTTTCAATATCAATGTTATCAGCTACATCTTTTTCAATATACACAACCAAACAATTATTATGCTACTGGTCTCTCATTCAATTACTAACATATTTTCTAAATAAGTATTAATATAAACAAAATGCATTATTTTTTTGAAAAAATATCACATAAATTCAACAAATTCGTCTAAAGTCTAAAACAAGCACTAACATACTAGCTATTTAAAAAGTATGCATTTTTTATATAAAAAAATAGCAATTTTAAAATATGTCATTTGAAAACACAATTTAAAAAATCACAATTAAATGTTTGATTTGAGATTTTAGGCTAATTTGTTTGTTTGGGCAATTTTTGAGAAGTGATATATCCACGACATTTTTACAACATTTTTACAATAAAACTTAAGTGGTAAGTTTTTACTGTTTCTAATTTGAATTTATCATTGAAAGTTATTTTTTTGTTTACCAGTAACAACCTGCTGTTTAGGATTGTTACAAAAATATTACGAAAAATATTGTAAACATTGCATTTCTTGAAATTTTTTGTTCAACATTCAATGGACCAAAATTTTGAAGATGTTTAATTTTATTTTTAATGGGCTCAATTGTTATTAAGGGTGGTCAAAAGACCTATATTAATTTAACACTTAAATTTTTTTAAGGTATATTAAAAAATATATATATATATATTTCAGGGTGGTCTTGTGACCAACCTCATTAGTACTTGGCGACGCCCTTGTATGAGAGTATTAAATAAATGTACAATTATAAATTTATAATACTACACGCGTTAGTAGGAACATGACCACAAGTTTAATACTTGATAACTCAAAAGCTGATTGTCTCAAAAAAAAAAAAAAAAAAGTTAACTCAAAAGCTTAAATTTACCCCTTAGAAAAAAACTTAAAATTACAAAAATAAAATTATAAAAGTATATTATACTAGACCAAGCTTTTTATCAAAGCCAAAAATTATAGCAAATTATCAACAAGATTATCGACAAGATAAACCACACGTGTATTATTCGTACCAACTAGGTTGAAATTTGAAAATGAGTATTGAGGAGGTAGTTGTTTGTTTATATGCATGATTAGTAAACGTCAAAAGGCGTTTCATGATGTGAGTTTCACTTTAACTTAAAGTCATCATCATATTAATTTGTATATATTTTTTATTAGATTTTTCCGTCTATATAACATGGCTCTTTGGATATTATATGTTTTTGAGTGTATCCTATATTACACAAATTGATAGGCCAAAATGGGCATTTGCCAATTTCTTACAAACTTTCCAGCATTTTGTCTAATTTCTCAAACTAATAAGAGAAATGCCCCTGTTTTGAAACTTAATTTTTTAAAAATTGAGTTTTAATTTAAAACTCAATTTTTGTACAATTGAGTTATAGCGAGCTGGAAATTTAATTTAAATTTTTTTTTTGTGGAACTCAAGTTCTAGAATTTTTTTTTTCTAAGTCCAAGTTCGCTATAACTTAATTATCCAAAAATCGAGTTTAACATTTGAAACTTGATTTTCTAAAAAACGAGTTTCAAAACAGGGGCATATCTCTAAATAGTTTCAGACATGGAGTATTTTGTTAGAAAGTTTGTGAGAAAGGGGCAAATGCCCATTTTGGCCCAAATTGATATCATGTATTTGGCAGAAATAAGATGAGAAAACACTGAAATTTTAGTTTTATTAGTTCTTAAAATCAAGAAAATAAAAGAAAAATATTTTAACATTAAAATGGATATGTAGAGTTCAATTTTTTTTTTTTTTTGGATACAATGTAGAGTTCAATTTTAATAATTGAAGATATATGGATCAGGTCATAACTCATAAGGTATGCAAAGTGTATGGTTAGATTTCACTATTGAGTAAGATAATGTGTAGGGATATTTTAATAAATTAAAGCTAATTATAAAATTAATGTTATCATAGAGTCAGGTATGAATCATATGATCAAATATAATATAATAAATAAATAATGCCTACTAGGGTCTCTATCCTTATCTATTTATTTTATATGCAGAAGACTTTATGGCATTATTGTGGAAAATAAAATCATATATTTATTAATTCAATAAAATTCGCAGGTTCACTAAAACAATAAAATAAATAAATAATCAACCAAACTCGTACGCCGAAGACAAGGCAAAAGATTTTATTTATAACCCACGTCAGAGCCATATGATTCAATTATTCTCCATGAAAGCTTCTTTTGTTTTGTTAGGCTAGACTCTTTCAGGCTTGAAGAATTTGACGTGGTCAAAAATCGATTTTGGCCTTATAATTTTAACATCCTAAACCAATAATAGATGATTACTTGTTATATCAAACATATCATAAAATATGTATAACACCCCATGATTACTTGTTAGATCAAACATATCACAAAATATATATAACACCCAATGATTATTATGGCAAACTTGTCAAGTCACCTTATTTTAATTATCTGAATTATGACATTCCTCCTTCTCTCTTGCTCTTGAAATTTCAACACAAAATGAGCTCTTCTTCAGCAAAAATAAATAAATGTTTTGCTATATACTACTAATATTTACGTTTGGATAATTAAATTTCCTGACTTATTCGACTTACATGAGTACAACTTCTTAAAACTTTCATTTTTTCTTTTTTTAAATAGAACTTAGATTTTAGACAAAATAAGCATATGAAAATAACCCCATTCAAACACATATTTAAATTGGTTAGGGATGGTATTAAACTTAGAGAATGTTATTTAATTTTATCCCCTATTTTACAAACCTGATATCATTTATGACTCATAGGATAGAACTAAACATAAAATATAACTTTCATCTTACCCATTCACTTCCAATAACTGCAAGTATGCCTAATGCCTTCTTTATTTTTCATTTTTGGCTGTGTATGACATAAATATGCAACACCGATATGAATAAAGAAGCATTATTGCCTTCGGTTAGAACTTAGAGGTAAACCTTCTTAAATGCAATACGTTAAGTTCTCTAATTTAATTTAAACATACAATTGCATTGATCAATAAAATATAAACATTTTTTTTCTAATAATAATTAATTTCATTGCAATTATGTGTGTGAATTTAATTAGAAAATCGAATATACTATACCTAAAAGATTGCTTAGTTTACCCATTATCTTTCCTATCAAATCAATGGATCTAGTAAACTATCATAAGAACATACTCTTCAACAAAGATTATGATAGTAGTCATGGAATACTAGGATTAGTTGTTAATGACAAGGCACCCATAATCGCATTTTAGTTGGAACCATCATGATTCATGACACACTACCGGAGGGTCCAAGTCAAAATGCCAAACACAATTTTTCACAATTTGATATGATGATTGAATTAGACTTGTGACTGTGATTGCGGTATCAAGAGGCATATACTTCAAATAGTTTATTTACTTATAATGCCAATGATATAGCCAACCAAACCAGGCTGGTACCATGTTGAAGCCACTAGAGCAACTCAATTTGTTTCCTTTTGTTATAGAAAAGGGCATCTCCAAATTTTTCTACCTTTTAATAGATATTAGGGAAAAATACAATTTTTTATGCAAACTAAATTGAATTTTCAATTAAATTCAAACATATAATATATTGAATTTGATTATTTTTGAAAAATATAACATTATTTATTGTGGGCTACTTTTTTGTACTCCCAGGGAAACTTTTGGCGTACTCCCTGGGAAACTTTTTGCATCCCACATCGAAGATAACTCCCTCCACTTGCTGCCTTATAAGCGTGAAGCTGAAGCAGTAGTGTACCGTCAGTTATTGGAGTACAAAAAAGTAGCCCACAATAAAAGGAGTCCCTAAGTTTACGCACTATTCCCAAAGGACCAGTCAAGTGATCTGAATATACTACATCTAAGAAATCTAAGAAACTATACGTAAGTTTTGTTATATTTATAAACCACTACAAAGAAATCTTTGAAATTTCAAGATTATGACACTTTGTTCTATTACTTTGTTCTATTCTTCTGTGTCAAACTAAAAGGAAAAAAATATGTGCGTGCTTATCTGATCTGATCTTTGTTGGAATACTTTTTCTTTTCTAGTTACTTTCCCACTATCTTCTACTTCACGACGTGTTGAAAGATTAGAAAGTTATATGAAAAGTGGTTTTTGTATGTGTTGTAAAAGAACTTACATAAAGTAAGAAGGGGACAAGACCCATCAAAAAGAAAAAAGAAAAAAGAAGGGGACAAGAATTTTCTAATAACAAAGTGTCATGCTTAGGTTGCGTTTCGATGCTTATTTTTTGTTAATTTATTTTACTGTTCATCTTATTTATATTATTATTTATAGGTCTCATTGCATTTTTTGGTATTATTTATGAGTCATACTGTACTATTTCAGCTAAATTTTACCTTTATTTACAATACTTTTAGTAAAAATTTTTTAGTTTTAACAAAATAAGCAGATCTCAAACAAACAATTATATTCAGAAAAAATCTTAGGCATATTTTGTAATTTCAAATAATATTCTTGACAATTTTTTTTAAAATTTTTTTGGGCATATGAGTGTTGAGTCTGTTTACTGTTGACAAGTTTATATATTTTTTATAATTTGTTGATAAGTATGTTTATGTATTTATATATATTTATATATATATATATATATATAAAAAAAGCATGTAAACAGTATTTTATGTTTTGACCCCAAAGAAAAAGTAATATTTCATTATGTTCCATAAATTCATTATTGGAACTTGGAAGAGTATTTGTTTGGGCCTGAATTTTTGTGTGACATGGCTCCCGCTCTACAAAGATCTAACGGGCGGGCATATAACGACCAAATCTCATTATCCCACTTCTAACTCCAAGGCCCAAAAAACTCCACACAAAATAATCTTTTAATTTATTTTTTATTTTTTATTTTTTATTTTAGAAAATGATCGTTCCTATTTAAATGGAATTCATTTTACTATTTAGAATGAATTTTATAGATTTTTTTAATGATATGATGTCTTTTTGGCCACAAATTTTTAGTTTATTTAGTCTTTTTTTTTTTTTTTTGTCTCAAGTTCTATTTTTTTATTATTTTATAAATAGCTTTCAATAAATAAACTAACTTTTAAATTTTTGTTATATATATATATATATATATATCAAACTATTTATATTGTTAAATAAAAAAAAAAAAATTACATCACCCTTAGAGGATTTATGAAATGGCACTCCCCTGGAGGTCTTTATATATAAATGCAGAAATGAATTAATTGTTATCTTAGGGAGTGTTCAAAGCTGTCTCTTAGCCTATATTAAACTCCAAACACAACCCGTGGTTTATTTTGCAATAAAGTTCGGGATAAAAAAAAAATCACAATCTTACAATATATATTCCCAAATTAACCTACCCATTCACACATGAGCTCACCATAATCTTTTATTTATTTATTTTTAATAGCTCATGTGTCACGTGTGAGGTAGTAGACTAATTTGAGAATATCATAATTTTTTGTAATGTCTTAGAAAAACTCTCAAATTGTTAAGTTTTGAAAAAAAAAATTCATAGTTTAATACTTTAATTTAATATTTTTTGGAAATTTCAAAATTTTATTTGTTACATCTCTAAATTATAGGTTTAAAATGTAATTATTCTAAGAAATAAAAACAAAAAAAGTGTTTGCTAGGACTTTTGTAACTCAATTGACACCTCTTAATTTATGGTTCAGATCCTCTCATTCTATTGTAACTATCAAATTATCAACAAAAAAAAAAAAAAATGCAAAGCTTAAATACAACACTACAGTTGGTTAAATACAGCACTATAGTTGGTTAAGTTATCCACCTTAGCTTAAATTACATTAAACTCATTTGTAATTATTATTATTTTTGTTTGAGAAGTGCTACAATTACAATATTTTTACAACAAATTTTAGGTGATAATAACTTACTACTTAGCATTTGTTGTAAAAATTATAGATATAACATTTATCTTGTTTTGTTTTTTGGTCTAAATACAAAACAAACCTTTTTTTTTTTTTTTTTTTGATGAATAATACAAAACAAAACTAAGTAATCACAATTCTCTCAAGATAAATGCTACGTTTATAATATTTTTTATTAGAACCAATAATAACGTACTACTTATGATTTTTTATGACATTATAAAATGTTGAGAATATAGTACATCTTTTTTTTTTTTAAACCTCAACCAAACCTTTGTGAAAAAAAAAAAAAAAAAAAAACTAGGAAAAGTGTTTGGACATGCGTATTATAGAGTCCTAAAGTGGAGGAATATGTTTGGGAACAAAGGAAGGAGGCGTCAGATAGTAAAGTGCGCAGGGAGTATAAAAAGGCTTTCATCACCTCCCAGCGCATTTTAGGGCAACTCCCAATTTCCCAATCCACCTCACCTGGATTGCTCCCATGAATTCAATTGGTACCATTCTCTTATCTTTCTTTAATATTTTCGTCCTCTTAAAACAGTCTCTCTCTCTCTCTCTCTCTCTGTATATGTGTGTGAATAGACATGGTTATTATATCTATAAAAGTAATGTTTGTCTCTGTTTCTAATTTGGAGCAATATATGCAGCCAGAGACTCTTAAAAATGAAGTGTTCATGTGAATTTCTGTGTGAAACACAAATCCCATTTTGGATTTTCCATTTCTGATAATGGGTTGTCCTCAATTTTGCAGAATGTGTTAGTAATGTGATTGAATTGAGTTTTATATTGTATATGTTTGTGTGTGTTTATGTACATTATGTGCAGTCAGAGTCTGTTAAAAATGAAGTGCTCATCTGAAATTTTTGTGAGAAACACAAAGCCCGTTTTGGAGTTTTACATTTCTCATAATGGGTTATCCTCAATTTTGTGGAATGCGATTGACTTGAGTTGTATGTATATATGATATGTGCAGTTAGAGTCTCTTAAAAATAATTTTCATTTTGAATTTTGTGATAAAAACAAAAACCATTTTGACTTTTCCATTTTGGTAATGGGTTGTCCTCAAATTTGCAGAATGTGTTAGGAATATGATTGATTGAGCTATATGTTTTTGTGTGTCTATATCCAATATTTACAGTCAGAGTCTATTAGAAATAAAGTGTTTACGTAATTTTGTTTGTAAGTAAACACAAATCCCATTTTGGGTTTCCCGTTATTGATAATAATTATCCTCAATTTCGCATAATGCATCAGAAATGTGATTGAATCGAGCTGTACATGTACATAATGCATGTGAAAAAGAGCTAGAGTGGCAATCTAATTCTGAGGTAAAATGGAAAAGTCTGATAGGATTGCACAGAAATCAATAGATGGAAATTTCATTACAAACGATTGGTGTTTTTTGGTCTTTCTTCAGGAACTCAAAGATGTAACTATAAGATAAGAGTTTAGCTTGAATGAAACCTGAACTACGAAGTAACATTTGCGGATATGTTTTTGAAAGTTGATCAACAAGCAATGAACTCAGCTTACTTTTTAAATTATAATTATTATAAAACCTCGTTGCCCTCTGAATAGGTCCAACATAAATATTGAGTCTGTTCAAATAAGAACTTGACTCATATTTGGAATTTGTGAGGGCATATGACATAATCTACTTCCAAGTTCTTGCATTTGTTTACCCGATCTCTCAATAAAATTGTGTGAATAGGAAGATTACAACTTGTGCCTTTAGGGCTACCAGTTTCAATTTGCTAGCTTTGACAATCACTGAGATTGTAATTCCAAACAAAGAAAGCAGTGAGTGTATTGAATTACAGTGGAAAAGTGGATGGTCGGTGGATGCTTGAAATGTGAAGTGCCTCTAAACTTCTGGTACATATGAGAAATCCTCTACTTTGCTGAGGTTATAGCCTTTAATTACTTAAAAGTCCATATTCCTCACTTTTGTAGGATTTGAGGAAGCATGTTAACGTTTAAAACCTGAAAAAGAATAGTGTGATACTAAATTGGTGACTTGACCATCTGAGAAATCTCAAGAATTATTATTTTTGTATAATGAGTGTTGTTATTTTAACCAACAACATGCCTTTTATTATTTATTTATTTCCAATGAAAATCTGGAATTTTATGTGGGTTGATTATTTAATCATCAGCATCATCATTACTGGTTTTTTCTATTATTTTCTCTTTTTTCTTGGTTGTTGACCAGCATTTAGATTAGTTGCCAGTTACTGTGAATACATGTGTTCATATGTTGTTATGCCCCTTTTATTTGGTATGGCTCAATTTTTTCCATCTGTTGGGACTGGTTTGGCTAATCAAGGCTTTTGGTTTTTTGTTTTGTCTTGTTTTTTATATTTCCTTTTTTAAAAAGACATAGGGTATTGAGTGGTTTAATGAGAAAGTATAATGTCTGAAGAGGCTGGACCGTTGTTGGTGGTTTATGATGATCCCTCAGATCAACGATCTTTGTCCTTGGACGATACCAGTAGCACTGAGGAATCACCTGATGAAACTAGGCTCTCCCTAGAAACCACTAATGATGCAATTCCATATATGGGGCAAAGATTTGCCACTCATGATGCTGCTTATGAATTTTATAGTGAATTTGCAAAGCGATGTGGCTTCTCAATCCGGCGTCACCGCACAGAGGGGAAGGATGGGGTTGGTAAAGGACTCACTAGACGCTACTTTGTCTGTCACCGTGCTGGCAACACCCCCATCAAAGCCTCAAATGAAAGTAAACCTCAAAGAAACCGAAAATCATCTCGTTGTGGATGTCAAGCGTACATGCGAATAAGCAAGACAACAGAATTAGGGGCTTCAGAATGGCGTATCACAGGTTTTCTAAACCACCATAATCACGAGCTCTTAGAACCAAATCAAGTTCGTTTCCTTCCTGCATACCGGACCATTTCAGACACGGACAAGAGCAGAATCCTTATGTTTGCCAAAACAGGAATTTCTGTGCACCAGATGATAAAACTTATGGAGCTTGAGAAGTGTGTGGAACCAGGATATTTGCCTTTCACTGAAAAGGATGTTAGGAATTTGCTCCAATCATTTAGGAAAGTAGATCCAGAAGAGGAGAGCATAGACTTATTAAGAATGTGCAGAAACATTAAGGAGAGAGACCCCAACTTCAAGTTTGAGTATACACTTGATTCAAACAATAGGTTAGAGAACATCACCTGGTCATATGCCTCATCTGTCCAGTCATATGAGATCTTTGGTGATGCAGTTGTGTTTGATACAACACATCGCTTGACTGCATTTGACATGCCGCTTGGGATATGGGTTGGAATGAATAATTATGGTATGCCTTGCTTCTTTGGCTGCGTCCTTTTGCGTGAGGAAAATTTGAGGTCATTTTCATGGGCATTGAAGGTAATAACTGAAAATAATTATGGGTTTTCCCCCCTAATCTGTCACCTTATATTGCACATGTGACTGCTGTAAATCTTAATTGAACTATTCAATCAATTGCTTTTCTCTTATGAGGCATAACCAATCAAAAGGCTAATTGAAGGATAGAACATAGAATTTGAATTTTGAAGCTGGATGTTTAGGATAGCCAGTTAGGTTTTGGACCATGCACAAAATAATGCTGGTTGATTGAGTTTTCACATGAGGGACTTCTGTAATTGGGACTTGATATTCTTTATGTTACAATTATAAATGATGGGGACCAGGCCAAATGGTCACTGAGCATCTACTTGTCCGATTGGTAGTGGACAATTTGTATGAAATTGGGACTCTCTTTTTTCCCCAATAAATGCTCAGTGAGCACCTCCTGGTATTGTTCAATGCCTATTGGTCTGTTCTTCCTGTCATCCTAATTGGACAAGGCATTATATTTAGTATGAAAATTGCTCTTCACTGTTGGGTAATATATTGCACATGCTCACATGCATTTCCTTTTTTTAAATAGCTTCACTGATCCCAATTTGACATTGGTGTTTATGTGTTGTATTGTATATATGGAACTTTGGAAGGCATTCTTGGGGTTTATGAATGGGAAGGCTCCGCAAACAATTCTAACTGATCAAAATATGTGTCTCAAAGAAGCAGTAGCCATTGAATTGCCTATGACGAAACACGCACTTTGCATATGGATGATTGTAGGGAAATTTCCGTCCTGGTTTAATGCTGTACTGGGAGAACGTTACAATGAGTGGAAGACAGAGTTTTTTCGAATCTATAATCTGGAGTCAATTGAGGATTTTGAACTCGGTTGGATGGAGATGGTAAATTCCTTTGGGTTGCACGCTAATAGACATATAGCCAACTTGTATGGGTTGCACTCACTTTGGGCACTACCATTCTTGAGAACCCATTTCTTTGCGGGAATGACAACGAATGGCCAGTCAAAGTCAATTAACGCTTTCATTCAAAGATTTTTGAGTGCACAGACCCGGCTTGCACACTTTGTTGAACAAGTATGCTATCTCTTTTACTATTGGCCTATTTCTATTTATTTAGATTAAGATATTAATATTTTGCTGTTGTTTTTTATTGTATTCTCAAGTCATGGTCATGATTCAGAGTGCGTAGTGAGTACAATGTTCTGCATTTTACTTGGTCTCACTTAAAGATTTTGAAGTGCTGTTAATTCAGGAGTAACTTAACAAGAGTATTAGCATATGAGGGTCCTATAATTGATTATACTTTTTGTGTAGGCTCTTATGAAATTTATCTAGGCAAGCCCCAGTGTTCTGTCCCTTTTACCTAGATGCTGGTGAAACAGAAATGCTTAGAGATTTTCCAGCACTTTTCTTATTATGTTCACAAGGTTTTGGCCTGTTGTTTCTTTCTCCACACAACCTTATCAAAGAAAAGTAAAAAGAAAGATAGTAACAACTACAAAGAAAGGAAGGAATAGTTATTAATGTTCCTAATTAAGCTCAAAAAAATTATATTGAACCTGTTAGCCCCTGCCTTATTGTGGTGAATTCATGTGTAATCTAGTGAATCTGAAGATGCCAAAACGTAGGGCCCTTCAGAAACTGAATCATGTCAAACAGACAAGTTGTATTGAAGGCTGTATGGTGAGCAAAAAGAACTACTCTTTTGCCATTCTCCAAAGGTAGTATTGGCTGAATTGATGTGCAATTTATCCTAATCCCTCTAAATAGTGCCTACTTGTCCTTAACCTGAACTGTTTGTCATACCAAGACTATCATATTAAATAAAGACTTAATTGCCACATTATTGAAAAGTTGATTTTAATATTGATCTCCATGATTTGGGTTACTTTGCTCCCCTTTTTGATGCGGTTACGGGCTATTCACTATGTATGAAATTCGCAACTTGTTTCTGGCTTGTTAGATTGATGAAAAACCGTCTAAACAGTAAAAATGATTCAAAATTATTGGTTGGAAAAAATTTTCTTTCCTTATTAATTGGGATTTGGGCTTAGTTAAGTTTTTTCCCTCTTATTAAATTAAAACTTGCACAAGCAGGCAGCAGTTGCTGTGGATTTCAGAGATCAAGCTGGAGAACAACAAACAATGCAACAGAATCTCCAAAATATTTGCTTGAAGACAGGGGCCCCCATGGAATCCCATGCTGCCACTATCCTCACTCCTTTTGCCTTCTCTAAGCTACAAGAACAACTTGTTCTGGCTGCCCACTATGCATCTTTTCAGATGGATGATGGTTTTCTTGTAAGACACCACACAAAAGCTGAGGGAGGCCGGAAAGTCTATTGGGCTCCTAGGGAAGGCATCATCAGTTGCAGCTGCCATCATTTTGAGTTTTCTGGAATTCTCTGCCGGCATGCTCTTCGAGTTTTCTCAACAGGAAACTGCTTTCAGATCCCAGATAGGTATCTTCCTATCCGTTGGCGCAGGATCAGTACACCTTCTGCAAAGCTTTTTCAGAGTACTCCAAGTGATCACGCAGAAAGAATTCAGATATTGCAAAGTATGGTATCAACTCTTGTAACAGAATCTGCCAAGTCCAAGGAGAGGCTAGATATTGCAAATGAGCAAATTTCCAACCTTTTATCTCGTATAAAAGAGCAGCCAGTTTCATTACAAGGTATGAGAGATGTGTCGTCCGTTCATGAAGTTTTTGACTCAAGAATATACCAAAAATAGTTAGCTTAGTGTTGAATTCTCATGGAAAGCAGAGGGAAACACGGTGGAAATTATCACAGAAAGCAAGTTTGGGGATTTGTATAGCAAGATTTGAGAGGAAAGCTTCTTTTGTTGAAGGCTTGGGGCTGAGGTTCTTTGCATGGCATTTTGAGAGTTTTGGTACATACATATAATTGATACAAGTTGTCTTTTGTAGACATCATAAAAAAAGCCTCTCCTTTGCAGGGTGTTTTCACGAGGGTTCCAATATGTACAAAATATATAGAAAGAACTTTGTGTCTGTATGTATATTGCTGTGTTTGTGGTTAAAAAGATTAGCTCATTTTGGCATTTAGAATTATGATACAAGAAAAACATATGTTTAGAGGAAGTGGTGTGTAATTCATCCCAAATTATGTAGTGTGTTTTGATGCAACTGAAGGATTGAAAGAACTTTGTGTCTGTATGAATATTGTTGTGTTTGTGGTTAAAAAGATTAGCTCATTTTGGCATTTAGTATACAAGAAAAATATATTATTAAAGGAAGTGGTGTGTAATTCATCCAAAAAAAAGTAGTGTGTTTTTAAGCAACTAAAGGATTGAGTTGAAGATGGTTCTTTTCTTCTTTAGAGTGCAAGCATTCGTTTATTTATTTTATCCATCTATTTGTTGTCTTGGAGTAGGTTGATAGTTGACAGTGCTGGCTTAGTTTTCCATTAACTTGGCTAGGGGTGTTCAAAAATTGCACCAAAACCACCCACAAAATGGCATAACCGCATTGCACTACATGTAACAATGCACCGCACTGCACCTTCTCTATATATTAATATTAGATATATTATTAATAATTTAATAACACTAGTTTTCAAAAAAAAAAAAAAAGGTTTAATAATCCTAGTAAGTGTTGATTAGGAAAGCCAACTCAAAATAAAGAAAAACTAGCTCAATAATTTAAAACTTGGCCCAAAACAAAAGGAAAAATCAATTTTAGACTGGGCAGGAAAAGCCTAAAATTTGAAAAATATATTGGTTTCAAATTATTCAAACTGCATCTTATACACCGCATCGTACATGTGACCGCAAAAATGAGGTGCGGTGCGGTTATGGTTTTGGCTAAATTCTAAACTGCACCGCAAAGTGCGGTGCTAAAAATGGCCCAAATTCGCACTGTACCACGAACAACCCTAAACTTGGCTATACAATAGATGGAAAAGAAAGGCAAAGAGCAGTAGGAGTTTTGGTTGCATAGCATTAGAGTTTTGCAACATATCTTTCTAAGGAGAATTTGGTTTTCTTCTACAAAATCCCTTTCTTTTGCCAGAGGTTTTGCCTTTTCTTTTCTTTTGAGTATCGGATATACAATTGACTCTTTTTATGAGTTTTTTTATTTGGCTTTCTAATGTCCTCACGTACTTAAGAAAGTCAAAAGACATGTTTCAAAATTTTTTCTTCCAATCGAGTAAGTTTAATATGAATGGATCTAATGGCTTGACTATGACATTTTCTTCTACTTGATGCTGTTTCACACGAATTATCCAACTTCCAAAATCATTGGTATGCCATATGTGGCCTAAATTCAGGGTCTTTCTTGGCCTTATAGAAGAACCAACATTTACTAGCTACTTGTTTGATCTGGAATTAATTGAGACTCCTATTATCAATCTTTTCAATCCAAAATGAAAATGGAAGAAAAGTGTATATTAATGCACCAGAGATATAATCTAAATTTCCCATTAATAATTTGTAGTAGATGCAAATGATATGGTGTGTGTTCTTTCCATATGTTAGAAATTGAATTGCACTTCTTTCTTGAGCATGCAAATGATATGCTTTGAGCGAAACCAATTCTTGGCGTATGATGGGCAGTGTGTACATGACCTGAGTACATCTTCATTGAGGCATGCTAATGAATCTGCTATCATTAGCAAATCCATCTATGACTCTGTGTTTTTGAGTTACAGAGAACAATCCAAATAAAGGCAATCTTTATGAGTTATAACCTTCTCATTGTAATTACCACTGTAATATGCATGGCCAATATGTCCCTATTTGATCCCTTTGAATTTTTCTTCCCTCAAAGAAATATGATTTATTTAAAAAAAAATATTAAGATCACACATTTCGGTCCTTCAAATTTTTCATTTTTTAATAATGGATCTTTAGATAAAATTAAACTTCCAAAATTTTTAGAGAAGGTAAATCAGGGTTCTTTTTCATTCAACATTAAGAAAATACACCAATTTTCTTTTCTTTTGCTTATAAAATATTATTTTAGTACCTAAAATTTGCATGAATTTTGTTTTTCATTCCTAAAGTGTAAAAATTTTGTTTTGTTTTGTTTTGTTTTTTTTTGTTTTTGTTTTTTGTTTTTGTTTTAATCTCTAAACTATTGAAAATATTTCATTTTCTGTCATTAAGCTAAAAAAAAAAAAAAAAGGCTTTTTCTCATTCCTAAAATATTGATTTTGTCCCTATTATTATCTTTAAACTATTGAAAAAAGCTTTTATCTTTAAACTATTGAAAAAAGCTTTTTACAAAGTTTAAGAACGAAAAACTTTTTGATAAAGTTTAGAAAAGAAGATAATATTTTAGCCTATAAATTATAATTACACAAACAACATAGATGAACTTAAGAGCATTTGCATTAACTTGTACAAAAATTTCTGTTTATTTTAATATAAGAACCTACTTTTTTTATTTTACATATGCATTTTTCTAAAAACCCCACTTTATATTATCTATTTTATTCAACATTTCATTAAAATATATATATATTTTGTATTTGTTTCTCTTTTTTCACACACAACTACCATCATCTACTCGCTTCCTTTATCTCTCGATAAATAAACTAAATGCAAAATGAAATAATAAAAAATTAAATACAAAATAAATAGCATAAATGTAAATTTACAGAATAATAAATTTATAAATTTATGCAACTTATAAATTTATCCAATTATAAATTCAAATATTTTAAGCAAAAAATTGTAAATTTATTATTCCTTTCAAACATAGACTAACAAAAAAAAAAAAACTCTCTCATTCTCTCTCTCTCTCTCTCTCTATCTGCTCGTGTCTGACGTCTCTCATTGTCTAGCTCCTCTGACTCTCTCACCGTACCTCCATTGCCAGGTATATCTCTTCTCTCTCACAGCTTTGGCTCGTCAATAACATCTTATATTACCTGAAACTTTGTGTGTTGCTCGATGATGCAACAAATCTTTTTTACTCCTCACAATTGCTTCTTTTTTATTTAGTTATATTATCTAGGATTTGCTTCTTCTTCTTCTTTTTTTTTTTTTTTTTTTTTTTTCCTTATTGGGTTTTGGTGTATGATGTATCCTTTTCCATTTCTATTGTTTATGTGTGTGTGTATGTTCTTAAAAAATCTGGGCTTTGTTCATATTTGTGTGTTTGCTCTCTCATTGGGTTTTGATGAATAATTGACCTTTCCATTTCTATTGCTTCTATATGTATTAACAAATAAATAAATTGGGCTTTGCTTTCTTTGTGTGTGTGTGTGTTTTTTTCTCCCAATTTTTATGTGCACTTCCAGATTTTCTATTGTTAATTTGTGCTATGTGAAAAAAAAATGGAGTATGTTACCTTTTTTTTTTGTGCTTTTAATTTTCTTAGGAAGAAAATGGAGGTGGAATGTGATGTATATGGTTTGTTTTCATTTGGTGAAAGTTGCATTTGAATGTTGAAATATTTTTGTTGGTGGTTGCTGTTGCAGGGGGCTACAGGTTGAATTTGATTTTAATTGAAAGATAAAAAGAAGAGAGAATGCATCCCCCGTTAACGCTACACAAGCACCCAATGTGCACTGAAGTGAGTCCATCTTCGCCTACTAGCTTTAGTTGTTACTTGTTATTCACAACTAAGTATATGTTATGCTTATAAGTTGCTTGTTTTTAATATTTATTTTTGTGGGTTTAACTTGAATGACTGGATGCATTTGTGCATTTGTGCATTTGTGCATTTTCTTGGTTATTATTATTATTATTTTGGATGAATAGTTAACTTTTCATTTAACCAAAGCAGCGTGGCTGCACAACAGTTAAACCAAACAAAACAGCCATTAACAAAAAGAAAACAGACAAGCTAAATTCAATTCATTGAATAAGGCAAGGCAGTCTCCACCCACAACGCAAATCCCATTTTGGATTGAATTCTTCATTCTTGTTTTTGTCACTGCTCTGCCCCTCACATCAGCACGGATTTCTTTCAGCAGCATCTCTTCACTGTTAACTTGACCATTGTGAAACTCTTTCATTTCTATCCTTCCAAATGTGATATATTGTAGCTTGCCATGCTTTGCAGATAGTCCTTCTTAAACCATTTTCTTTCAACTTGTTAACTGCCCAATCTAGCTCATCATTCCATCCACTTATTGGTCTGTCAATGAGGCTTTTTTTAAGAATCTGCTTCCAAATTCTCTGGATTACAGAACATTCATAAAACAGATGGTCCCTTGATTCAATAATTCTTCTTCAGAATTATCATAGAATGGATGCATTATAACCCCATTTTAAATGCCTTTCTTTAGTCCCTATCCTGTCTAGAATCACCGGAAAAGTTAAAAAGGACGTTTTGGGAAAAAACCTGGAAACCACATAATCCTCCACCACCATACAGTAGGCTAAATTTGCTTGGCTGATATATATATATATATATATCGGGAGGCACTCAGCAAACAGGATGGCTTGGAATGGGAATTCTACTTCAATGGTGTTTCCAAAGCCCGGGCAAGGTGGCAGTGTCCACCTCTGAGGGCTATATATATATATATATATATATGAATGGTTGGGATATGGCTAGAGTTCAATAAGGGGGAATGTGATTTTGTCATGAACACCTTATCATCAACTGTGAGCAGGAGAAGTCAAAATAATTTGCATGGGAACATTTTTAAAGTGACCTGTCTTTTGCATCACTAACCATGAAAGTTTGTGTTATAATTTTGATTATCATGTCTGGTTCATTGGAAACTTTCCATTCTTTCAAATCAAGTGGTGTTGGAAGATGGCAAAGAAGCGGATAAGTGTTTGGTCTGACTGATATATCATCTGATTTGTGCAGATTATTGAAGAGTTCCAGAAGTGCCATATAGACCATCCTATTGGAAAATTCTTTGGCGAATGTACAAATCTCAAAATAAAGCTTGATCGTTGTTTCAGGGAGGAAGTGAGTTTTCTATGGATCTCAGTTTCTCTTTGGTTTAGGTCTTTATTTTGTAATTCCTTTGTATTAAGATCTTTCAAAATTTTGTCAGAAAGCTATAAAGCGGAAAGCAAACTTTGAACAGAGTAAGAAATTGAAAGAGAGGCTACAAGCTCTTAGGAAGGAGGCTGCTGAGGAGAATAATTTTGTGCAATCGTAATGGCCAAGTGAGAGAAAGTGTCTTCATTACCAAATCGAAGTTTGACATGACACCTTCTACAAAAATCCTGCTAGAATATAATGTTGCAGGAACAAACTATAGTTTGTTGGCATCATGCAATTTGGTTGATATTTTGTTGCATGTGATGTTGTCAAGATGTTTACTCGTTCCGTTGAACTATGAGGAAAATAAGATATTATTTTGTATAAGAATTATTAATTTAGACCTTGGATGCTTAACATGGAAAGGTTCTTGAAAATCTTAATTTTGTTCCTCCAAAGAATTATTAATTTAAACACTTGTATTCCGAATAAGATCAATAACTTATGGGAAACTCACTCTTGGGTTTTCTAGTTGTCTTGGCCTCCTCCTGGATAATGTAGATGTATTATTTGTGTTCTGTTGGCACATTACAATACTTAATGAGGTTTTCTGTCTATTAAAAGGCATCATCAATACAATATGGTATCAGAAAAATATATTGAGAACAAAATCAATAAGAAAATTATGTATTTCCTGCTTTGAACTGTTTACATGTGTTGTAAAAAAGAATTTAATCTTATTGCGCAATAGGAACATTTGATAAGTATGCATGAATGACTTTCACTCAGTTCTGTTTTTGCAACAAGATTATCACCGGACAACATTTCAATTCCCTGATTTACTTGCATCTCAGGAGACAAAAATGCTTCTTTTGACCTGTTCATTAAATGTATTCCCTGGTAAACAAACAACACTTTGGAAATTTAAGAAGCATTGATGTTCAAAAAAGTCACTGAAAATACAGTAGGACACTTTGATCAAAACACTAGGAGGTATCAAAGAAACGAAAGGGCTGATTGCTAAATAGATACAAATATGTATAGGATATATTTATCTAAAACACTCTTAAATGAAAAGTAATAGTTTTTATTTTATTTTAAATAAAAGTAATAGTTCCATTTTTTTTATATTATATGATCAGTGAACCTACTTCAGTAAACTGCTTAATGTATAGTTTAGATTTGGTGCATAATCATTATGAATGGCTCGAGAACGCAGGTCTTTACTATTAACATTTTCATTATCTTAAATTATGACAATTTATATTTAGTTCCAGAAAAGCCTGCTCCAGACCTTGCTTCAAGCAGCAATGAGTAAATCTAACTGCACTAGAATTTATACTCTCGCCCAATCATTTTTACAACTAACATTTTGTCGCTTGCCATCAACATAATTAGTTAATTACAGCATTGGGAAGTTGATCTTGAGCAATTAATTACCTCATGCATTTGGCAGATGCATTATCTGTCTCACAACACGTGAGTGTCACAATTGTGTAAGACTCGCATGATGTGAGAGAGATGATATATACATAGACATCCAGTCTCCTAAACCATTGCATAAGCCAACTTTTCTTCCCATATATTGACTCACCATGTAAACAAACTAAACACACTCATTTTGCCAATTTGTTCATTCAGAAACCAAAGTACTTAAGGAACCTTTGAATTACTCATTTGAGTTATTGACATCTTGCAAGTCACGGAATTGATCCTATCAACATCTTTATTTTGGGCTAACACTTGGTTTAAGATGGGGAAAAAATCAAACTTGCCACAAGAAATAACAGAAACAAGTAAAAAAAAAAAATTTAATTAAGTGATAAACTGCTAGAACTAATTAACATCTATATAATATCTATTGTCATGTACATCCCATTGCAAATTCCAGCAGTTGTGACCTTGATATGCAGATCAGAACATCTATTCAATCTAAAGGATTCTTTCTGAGTATGTTTACATTCTAGTTCCATGTGAACTCACTTGATGCATTTAAAGTAACAAGTTCATATGTAGTTGATGGGCTCTTTCTCTTCTTTACTCTATAAACTTCAAATAAAAAGACATCATAGTAACAAAAACCTTAACCTTTTCTTCTGTATTGAAAAGAATTCTGGCAAAGAGCTTCAGTCAAAGAGATTGCATCTTTTTCACTCAGATCTCTCCTCCAAACCTTGATGTTTGATGCATAAGACCTAGTATAGCTCCAACGTTTGAGTGATCACATCGCTAAGGGACCGCTTTTTACACCATGTACCATATAGAGCATTCACTGTTCTCAAATGCTTGCTTTCTAGGTGCATGATTCAGATCTTGTTCATCATCATCACTTAACTCGATAAACTCAGCTGTCAATGTGCTTTGCTTTTTCTCATTTGTTTGTTCTTGGCTGATTTTTTGAGAAACAACATCACAATGGCCTTCAAGAGCAAAAGTACGTGAGTTCGTGGCAATTCTTCGAGAAGTGATGACTTTGAACAGTGCTGCTTTACTTCAGGAGGAAAAGTGAGATTCTCGAGGCAGTTCTTCAGGAAGTAATGCCTTGGAATGGTGCTGCTCATGAAGAATGTCATCACCTTTAACATCAGGGGGAAATATATTAAATTGTTCAGTTGATTTTTTGAAAAGAGGTCCTTCTGACTGCTGCCTCACTTCTTCTAGAATAGTTACACAGAATTGGTCTCCCTTTACTGGAGCAACTAAAGTTAAATCATGGAAATGAACACACAACATAGAGGGTTAAACTTTCTACTTTTTCAAAAAAATATATACAGACTGAATCCAAAGCTAAATTGAAATTACAGAGCATTTAATTATATCTAAATTGGAGCCAAATCAAAAATAGAACTGGACAGTGTTTGGTGCAAAACCCCCCACAGCCACAGCTCCCATACAGGCAATCAATATTGCATGCAGTTTCTGCAGTAAATGAAGTAACTCCCCTAAATGGAGTATGCCATACGGCCAAAATCAATTGGATGCTAGATAGGTACCACTAGTCCAATCTTATATAAAGATCAATGAGGATATGAAGCCCTGATGGTAAACTATACCTCCAATTAGTGTGGTTCATGATTTCTCAACGGTTTCGTGTATGCTGTGTGTTTGTGGGCATTGACCAAAGCCATTTGCTTGTTTTTGCTTCACTAGTTTATCTACAGGACGTTGACATTGTGGAGTTTGGTAGAAAAATGATTTAGAGTTCAACGACAGCCGATTCTTGCCAAAAAGAAGCTAAGAGACAGTAACAAAGCTAGTCAATGTATTTGATAGTTATTGTTATACTCAATACAAAGATGTTGAAAATTATATAGACATACCAGTTGAGAATTTTATATGAGTACATCAAAGGTGAGATTTTTAGCCATTTTTAGTGATGCATGATTAGATTGCAGAAGTAGAATTGCATTCACAAAGGATTCTGGAAGAGACCAGACTAAAGAGTATAGAAGCTGATTCTTGGAAAACAAAGGATCACAGGCTTCAAAAAATTAGGTACTAAGACATACTACAATGATGGAAATAGAACATGAGGCACACACAAAGACAACATGAGATGAATATAAAAAATCATTCCTTCCCCACCCCCCAAACACACACACTCAACTAAAGGGATAAAGTAGAAGGCATACCTACTTCCTACGCTAGTAAATTATCCAAGATTACATGGATTGGCTCCGGAGGATTGTAATGGTATGTGTTTTTGCATGGCCGGTATAAAAATTCAGGAAAACTTGTCAACAAAGGAAAATTATTGGCCTTGCACCCCAAGTTTGTTGATTTTTGTTAAACATTCAAGAAGCCTTGGGATATTCTTTCAGAAAATCTGTAATTCTCAATCCAATGTTAGAAAAAATAACATAAATATATACCCTTATATTTAAAATATCAATGCTTACGATTAAAGGAAAACAATGCTTGGTCAATGCATGTTTGAACTATTGGTTGCAAATATCTAATGAATGATGTGTCTGAGCCAACAATGCAGCACCCCAAGAATAATATTATATTTCTTCAATGTTTTCCAGAAGGCCAAGGCAGGAGCTTCAAACTGCAGATCCTGATGTATCCGGCATCACTATACAACCAATTACATACAATGCAGCTGCTCTAACGTGTTGCCTAAACTCGTCACTGTTTTCATGTATTTCTGGGGGAGCTACCATAAAAGTCCTCCTAAGATGAGCTAATTTTAAGTTGGTGATATATTCAACTTTTCCATCTCTGTCTCTATACATATTTTGCATCTTACGACCCTAGTACGAAGTAAAAAAAATTATTTGCATCTTTTTCATTGCTTATGACCGGCTTTGCCACTTTCTGGAAATCCGGATATATACAACACATCTTCTAATCCAATATGAAGGCTGTGTTCATTCATTATGAAACACCTTTCTTCAATATCATAATGTCTAAGAATCTCCTCCAAAAAAGAAGTATTATGCAGCCACTTACTAACACTTGAAATGGTCAGCATTACTCTGTCTACTAGATTAAGTCTTGCAAGTGGGTCTGACACACCCAAGTGGATGGATTTTAACAGGGTAGTGCTCTTCAAAATTCACACCAGTTGGTACTTGGGAGTCTTTGCAATATGAATCTAATTTTGAGTATTCAAACATACTTCTGAACTTTCGTTCAATCCTGCATATTCTAAAGTAAATTTTCAACCCCACCCATTCACACCCTTACTTTCAATCACTCATTTGACTTCTTGGCTTCTTGCAAGTCATGAACTGATCATTTTGACATCTTCATTTTGGGCTAACACTTTTAGAGAAATAAAATAGTAAACTCAAAGTCAAACTTACCTCAAGAAATAACAGAACAAGTAAAAAAGATTAATTAAGAGATAACCTCTAGAACAAATTAACATCCATGTAATATTCTATTGTCATGTACATCACACTGCAAATAGCAGCAGTTGCAACCTAAATTTTTCAGATCAGGACATCTATTCTATCTACAGGATTCTTTCTTGAGTATACTTACATTCTAGTTCCATTTGAAGATATACACATGACGGATTTCATCTAACAAGTTCATAGCTAGTTTATGGACTCTTCCTGTTTCCTACTCCATAGACTTCAAATATAACAGACATCATAGTAACAAAAACCTAAACTTTTTCTTCTGTTTGGGGGAAAATTCTGACAAAGAGCTTCAGTCAAAGAGATTGCATCTTTTTCATTCTGAACTGTCCTCCAAACCTAGAAATTTGATGTATAAGAATTAGTATCGCTCCAACATTTGAGCAATGACATTGATAAAGGATCCCTTTTTTCACCATGTGGACCCACATAATACCATATAGAGCATTCACAATTCTAAACTGCTTGCTTTCTAGGTGCATGATTCAGATCTTGGGGAAAATTCTCTGGCAAAGAGCTTCAGTTTTGGGGAAAATTCTGGCTAAGAGCTTCAGTCAAAGAGATTGCATCTTGTTCACTCTGATCTTTCCTCCAAACCTTGAAGTTCAATGGAGAATTAGTATCACTCCAACGTTTGAGCACTGACATCGAAAAGGGACCCCTTTTTTCACCATGTGGACCCACACAATACCATATAGAGCATCCAGTGTTCTCAATTGCTTGCTTTCTAGGTGCATGATTCAGAATTTGTTCATCATCATCACTTAACTCAATAAACTCAACTGTTGACATGTTTTGCTTTTTCTCATTTGTCTGTTCTTGACTGATTTTTGGAGAAATAACATCACAATGGCCCTCAAGAGCAAAAGTGCGTGATTTTTGTGGCAATTCTTCAAGAAGCAATGACTTTGAACGGTGCTGCTTTACTTCGGGAGTAAAAGTGAGAGATCCTCGTGGCAAAACTTCAGGAAGCAAAGCCCTGGAATGGTGCTGCTCTCTTTGAAGAATGTCATCACCTTTAACATCAGGGGCAAATTTATGAAATTGTTCAGTTGATTTTTTGTAAAGAGATCCTTCAGACTGCTGCTTCTCTTCTGGGATAGGCACACGGAATTGGACTGCCTTTACTGGGGCGACAAAAGCTAAGCCATGGAAATGAACACACAATATAGAGGGGTAAACTTTCTACTTTATCAAAGAACATCTACAGACTGAATCAAAAGCTAAATTGAAATTACAGAGCATTTCATTATCCAAATTGGGGCCAAATCAACAACTGAACTGTACAGTCCTTGCTGAAAACCCCCCATGGCTCCCATGAGGGAATCCCATGCGCTCGCAATAAAGTATTGCATGCATTTTCTGCAGTAAATGCAGGTCCCTTAAATGAAAATAAAAAGGATGCTTGATTGGTACCTCTAGTCCAATTTTAGACAAAGATCAAGGAGGATATGAAGCCCTGATGGTAAACTATACCTCCAATTAGTGTGGTTCATAATTTCTCAACAGTATTGTGTATGTTGTGTGTGTTAGTGGGCATAGACCAAAGCTATTTGCTTGTTTTCTGCTTCACTATTTTCTCTACAGGGTGTTGGCATTGTAGAGTTTAGTAGAAAAGTGATTTAGAGTTCAACAACAGCTGATCTTGCAAAAAGAAGCTAAGACAATAACAAAGCTAGACTCTTGAAGAAGACAGAGGAGTGTAATCTTATTTGGAGTTTTCATGTGGGAGCTGTGAACTCTGTTGGTGTGCGTATTTCCCATCTATTATTTGCTGATGACACTATCTTATTTTGTGATGCCTCTAGGGAACAGTTGCTGTCCATAAGGTTGGTGTTGTCTTGTTTTCAGGCTTTTACGGGTTTGAAGGTCAATGTCGGGAAAAATGAGATTGTCCCTGTTGGGGAGGTGAATAATCTAGATGCACTGGCTAATATTCTTCAATGTAGAGTGGGCAGTTTGCCTATGAAATATTTGGGGATGCCGTTGGGAACTTCTTTTAAGACAGCTTCGATTTGGAATCCTATTTTGGAGAAAATGGAGAAGAAACTATTTGGGTGGAAGCGTCTCTATTTATCTAAGGGTGGTAGGCTCATGTTACTAAAGAGTACTCTCTCAAGTCTTCCAACGTACCTTTTATCTCTTTTTACTATTCCTAAAGCTGTGGCTGCTAGATTGGAAAGTATTCAGAGGAATTTTCTGTGGGGGTCTTCTGAGGGGAGTTTCAAATATCCTTTGGTGGCTTGGGAAAATGTGTGTTTACCCGTTGAGATGGGTGGTTTGGGGATAAGAAGTGTGGTGTCATTTAATCAAGCTTTATTAGAGAAATGGCTGTGAAGATATGGTTATGAAGTTACCCATCTCTGGTGGAGAGTTATCTCCACAAAATATGGTAAGGGTCAAGGGGGGTGGAGCACTAAAGTTTGCAGGAGGACTCATGGGTGTGGCCTATGGAGAAGCATTAATGAAGGGTGGGAGAGCTTTTCTAAGCATTTGTCTTTTGTAGTGGGTGAAGGCACTCGTATCCACTTTTAGCATGATAGGTGGATTGGTGATAATACTCTAAAAGATCTCTATCCTGAGCTCTATGTGTGTTCAGCGGTCAAGGATGCTTGTATCTCTGAGGTTTTGTGGATTCCAGAAGGGGGTACTGTTAGAGTGTGGAATTAAAGGTTTTATAGAGCTTTTGAAGATTGGGAGTTGGCTGCATCTTATTCTCTACTTCAGCTTATCCAAACTCGTATTCCTCAGGGTGATAGGAGAGATACTCTTTGCTGGCGGTTAAAAGGTGATGGTAAGTTTGACATCCGGTCTTACTACCATGCGATTCGAGGTGCTTCGAATTCTTTGTTTCCTTGGAAGGGTGTTTGGAAACCAAAGATTCCTAAGCGCGTGGCGTACTTTTTGTGGACAGCTGCACATGGTCGGATCTTCACTTTGGATAATCTAATGCTTAAGGGTCGCCCTTTGGCTAATTGGTGTTGTATGTGTTGCTGTGATGGGGAGTCGGTAGACCACCTTCTTCTTCATTGTCCTGTTACTCATTCCCTATGGACTTTTATGCTTCATGCTTTTGGTATTCATTGGGTTATGCTAGGATCGGTGGCAGGTTTGTTATCTTATTGGCATCAGTGAATTGGGAAGCATAATTCGGACATTTGGAATTTGGTTCCAAGGTGCTTAATGTGGATTGTGTGGTTGGAACGAAATCGTTGATCTTTTGAGGACAATGAGAAGACGTTGGATGAGTTAAAGGTTTTATGCCAACGTAGTATTTTGGAGTGGTCTCGTTGTTGGGGTTTTACTGATTGTTCTTCTCTCTCTGAGTTTATGTCTTCCCTTAGCTTAGTTTCCTGACTACCCTCTTCTTGTTGTGCTGTTTGTTCTATTATTTCTTGTTGTTCATCATCATGAAAATCTTGTACTTTTCATTATTTACTCATTAATAATAGTTTTCTGATTACCTATCAAAAAAAAAAGCTAGTCAACTTATTTGATAATTATTCTCATACTCAATACAAAGATGTTGAAAATTATAGACATACTAGCTAAGAATTTTATATTATGAGTATATCAAAGGTGAGATTAGCCATTTTTAGTGATGCACAATTAGATTGCAGAGAAACAGTAGAATTAAATTCACAAATGACTCTGGAAAAGACCAGACTTATAGAAGCTGATTCTTGGAAGACAGTTTCCTATAATTTTTTGCAACCATCAAGATACTCAAAATTTTGCAGAAGAATCATTGATTTAGTTTGACATATTAGATTTCGAAAAGACAAAAAAGAACGGAATCTTGAAGTATTGTCAGAATTTAGAAACCTTGATTCTGCATGTATACATGTCCAGCTCCCATTCAATTATTGGACACAAAAACTACTGAAATTTCAAACAAAGATCAATCTGCAAAATCCACAGTAATAGACACGAGTACACAACTCACACAGACAGATACATGTCTTTATTATGCATGCATATAATTTTTTTATCATAAAAGTCAAAACTCAGCAAACCTGCAGGATATTTTCCACCATTTGGGTAGCAAGAAGTTCCTTTGCCTTTTAAATCAGTGCAGGGGAGTTCAGAAGTCCCAGGGGCTAATTCTGGTAAGCGTCCTTGTTTATCTTTTCTAGAAGAGTCCTCAAAAGTGAGTTCAGCCTCTACTACATCAGCAATTACTTCTGGAACCTCATGTAGCAACCGTGACTGTTCTGATGGTTTCTGAAGCAGCATCTTTCTATCCATGTATTCAGAAAGCTTATGTGCAAGTTAAGCATCACATTTTTTTTCATCAAGAAATATATAGACCAGACTAATTCTGGACACTACAAATACAGAAATCAATTAAACTGGAAGAAATAATAAAGACACTAATGATTTATACTGAACATATGAAAATGCCAATCAACAGAAACTTCCAATTGATATGAGGTTTTGAATGGACTTGTCATCACATGAATGGAAGAAAGCTGTGAGCCTGTGACCCAGTAGAAGGTGTCTTTAATGTAAGAAGTATACACATCACTAGCTTTCTATTGATTTTATTTTTCTGCATTTAGAATTTAGAATTTTATGTTCCAACTCCAAGAATTGTTGATTCAACAATCCCATCTTTCATGGGGCTGGGCTCCATCCCATGAGAGAGGGGCTGTTCAAGATGAGGAGAGTTGAAATAAAACCCCTTATAAACAAACATAACAATACATACGCACGTTATAGGTAGTTGTTATTTCAAATCAAGAATTGTTTTCACCCTCCCATCTCTCATGGTGGTGGGTCCCATCCCATGAGAGGGGCAATGTTCAAGCAACAATCTGGAGTTGAAATAGCGACTCCCATATATATAATGGTAAAGTCTTCGACTACCAAACAAAAGTGCACAATATGATTCTTGAGAGCAGTCACTTAATGCATGAAAGAAAGAATGCTGAAATGTAAGACTGTATTCAAGCCACCAGTTCAGGATCCCACTTAAGTGGGACCAACACTGGGCAATCACCTTTTACATGATCACCTCAACCTTAATCTCATGGTGTGTTTTAATAACACAAGAATCATATTTGAGAATCCATAGCTTCCCAGAATGGTCCATTAATACTGAATTTGAGTTACATATACTGCATAAAGAAAGGATATTCTCTTCTCCAGCCCTTTTCATTTGCCTGATCAATGCGTCTTTGCAATATAATCAGCTCTCGCACAATCCACTGTCATATAAAAATTCCAAGATAATATAAATCATAACAGCAAAATCAGGAGAAGAGCAGCTATCAAAATAAATAGAGAGGCACAACACACAATGGGGTGTTTGGGAATTTTAGATTGTGTTTGAACACACAAGGAGGTTAACATAACCAAGATTAATATAGAGAAAATAGAGAGACGACCGCTTATAAAACTTCCAAACTGAACCCTTATAAATAAATTCCAATAAAAAAAAAAAGATCATATTTAAAGCTGGAAAACAGTATGACTGTATTTGAGATGCTGCATGTAAGACAGTCAAATGACTTGATTTCAAGGAACTAGAGGTACATAGAATTAGCCATGCACCCCCCCCCCCCCCCCCCCCCCCCCTCTTCTCGGTGGTAGGGGTGCAAAGAAAGAATTAGGGAGCGAATTGAAGAATATGAATCCTTAATACTCCACATTTATTTAACCATCCATAAACTTCAAAAAAATCACAGTTAACACTCTTCTTACTCTAAAAAATCTAAAATATATCTTGAACTCATTTCAAATTCAACTCTACAACTTTAGTGAATAGGTGAATGAGCACCAAGTCGCTCCAGAGAAATGATTATGAATATCATATAACATGTCCGCAAAATTATGATTTTTTTAGATCTTTCATTATCATGCTTGAGTGTTTTTTTTTTTGGCTATCCAATATGATAAATTCAGTTATCAATCTGTCTCTAACAATAATCAGGGAGGCACCCCAGTCCTGAAATGTCTTTCAATTTATACTCCAAGACTGCAAAGAATAGGCCAAGGAGCCTTAAAGTAAACATAAAGAAGTTATAGTGAATCCTAATATTTGACACATCCAGAAAAGTTTTTATTTCTTTTCTTCTTCTACCATGGAATGTCATTTCTTCCTTTTCCACATGCATGCTTGTCAGCCCATATGTACTCTTGGAATTACACTATAAATGACATAATCTTCTAACTTTTTAAGTAGATAGAGAAAAATTAAAATAAAAACATGTGTATCAAAAAAGAGAACATATAGTCTCAATACATACATGCTTTATTATATCCTCATGCAGAGTTCTAGCCTTCTCCTCAAGCTCCACCTATAAAAGAAGGCAAACTATTTAAGGAGCTGGAATAGCAGTTTTTAATTCGTTACTTGCAAGGTATTACATAAGCACCATAAAATTATTCACAACCAATACAGCAAAAGGTGAAAATCATATCATCCCAGATACATGATATAAATGAAATATATCATCCCACAAGGTTAAAAACCTCAACATACACCAATATTAGGGAAAATATAAATGAAATATAAAATTAAGTTTCTCTTTTCTATTAAAAGAAAGAAGAAAGAAGAACAACTTAAGTATATGAGGAGAATACAAAAGGTCCCCATAAAATTTACAATCTAAAGTCTGCTTTTCTTTTTTGGCTGCTAGTTTAGAATCCTCATAAGTAATAAATATATTCTTGGAGCAATGAACAGTAAACACTCATAATACACATAATTACACTATGCAAGCACAAAAAACAGTTTAAGCATGAAAAGACAGGCCACTAATTATACTTTTTTTTTTTGATAAGTGACAGGCCACTAATTATACTTTCTAGATCATGTAGCGAAGATGTAGCACAACATAAGAGAAGGTTCCTCAATTCCTTACGAGCAAAATTGTTTCCATAATACGTGGACAATTATTTCCTAACTAGGTCTCCTTCCAAGAATTTTAATCATTCCTGTTTGACTGTTCCAATATTACAAAGGTGCTTATCTAGAATATTTTAAAGCCAGGCATTAGGGGATAGATTTTTCAAGGAAAACCAAAACCGATGCAACTCTGAAATTAAAGAACAGAAAAATAAAAATAACCAAGGAATCGACACCTAGGCTTGCTTGGAATCGGTACCAAGCAAGAAAGCAAAGCCTAGGACTATGCACCTAGAGTCACCTCATAGTAACACCAAACTATTGAGGGAAAACTCCAACTACTAATTTTATTACTTGAGAAAATTGTTTAGGTGCGCCTCCGTAGGAGTACAATAGCGTGCTTATATAGATTACTATGACTTAACCCTAATTCTTTTTTTCTTTTTTATGAGAAGAACCCTATATCTAATTGACTTAGGACCTATGAAGCACGGACGCGGCTGGGAGGGTGTCGCATCGGAGTCCGACGTGGCCCGATGCGGCTGCCCGCGCATCGGTGCCGCATCTGAGCTTTTTTTTTTTTTTTTTCACGGATTCGCGCCGACTCGGCTTCGATTCGCGCCGAACTAGGTAGAATCAGGCCGTATCGGCCGAATCGGGTCGTATCTGCCGGTGACCGAAATAGGGCGAAATTGGCTTTGAATCATGCCGGAACATCCTAAATCTGTCATTCCTCAATTTTATTCTGAATATTTGTTACTTCTTTTGTGTTTTCTTTTTTGTTTTGTGTTTCTTGCCTTCTTCTTTCTTTGTTTTGTGAATCAAGGCATAGTAATGTGATTTTTAAGAATATTTTAATAGTAAAAATATATAGAAAATATAAATAAAAATATTTTTAATAAATTTTTAATCGCCGCACCCGCACCCTACTTTTTCAAAAATTGCAGAGTCCCGCACTTGCACCTGCACCCGCACCCGAATCCGGAAACGCACCTGTGCTTCATAGCTTAGGACTTCCCAATTATATGAATTATAGATATACGCTTGACTCTAGGAAATAAAATAAAATATATATAACTTAATTAACTATTAAGAATCAAAATAAAATCTAATTGACCAATAAAATGCAAATGACTCTAAAATTATATAAAAATAATTTTGTCTTCACGCTTCCCGAATCACTCCCATCCAATTTGTTACTTTATTTCCACAATACAGTGGTCTGCTATTCAAGAATAATTATTACACAATTTAGCAGATATAGGCACCACTTAGAAAGTGGGAAGTGTTTCAATTTCAAGAGAAAGATGCTTGAGCCTCTGAAGCAAAGAGCCAATCATGATATATCCAAGTAACAGGTAGCTATTTCCCAGAAGAACATTAAAATGGTGTCCATAAATAGTCGTGAAAATTCTTATGAGGATTTTAATTATAATCTACTTAAAGTTGAAAATTTGAGGTTCATGCATGTTCCATACTTTCATTTCCAAATTACCTCAGGTTGAAAGCAGATTTTCTAAAAGACTCACTCCACAGCCAAAAGAGACAACTTAAAAAAAAAAGAAGAAGGACAAGACCTTCAGAAAATAATGTCTACCATGTGGAAGAAAATTCCAATTGTTTGTACCCTACCAATGACTAAGGCTCTAGATATATAAAATCAAGAGTCCTTTGCAAAGGACTGTTGTTAGTTGTAATTCGTTTCCACAAAGAAAGCAATGTGCTTTTACATATTGTTTCCCATTTTAAAGATAATCCAATATTGATTCTATTAGTATAGTTAAACCCTAGTGTATCTGGGTGCCGTCCCCTTGGCATCTTTTACATCAATTTTTGCACTTGTCAAAAAAGGAAAAAATCTATTAAAACACTTGATCAATTTCTTGAGATCTGATATATATTAGTACTAGTGACTTTGAAGTTTCCACAATGCCTTTTGAATATACAGTAAGTGACACTACTTACAACAGTAGGCTTTCTGAGCAGGCCATCTTTCACTCTTTGGAGCAGATCCTCACATTCTTCCTGAAAAAAGACAGCATCTGATCATTGGGATTTTCATTTAAAACCAGCACATATTTGGAACTAAGCAATAATTTTCTGCTAGAAAGCGAGGGGTATGTCAATTGATGAGGAAAATATTGTAATTAGGAAAGGTTTCACTGATGAACTACGGCTAAAAACTCTACTCAACCAGAAAATTAAAAAGCATTTTTCCTTTGCAATTACAGATCAGTAGAAACCATATTTAAGAAAATCTTTTACAACATCAACTCTGGATAAACCCAGTGCTCACCGTAGAAACATGTCCTAAGATTTTCATTTTCTTTTTCCAGCAAAGCTCATAACTAAACCATCATTTTTTCTGATAGGTAGCTCATAACTAAATCAACATAAATTAAACTAGTAGATATATAAATTTATTTATTATAATCGACTTAGGAAATTAATCATCCCATGTTTCTTTTGATTTTTATACTATTGTGCTTTTATATCTTTATAAATAGGACAAAAATACTATGGAAACAAAAGAATAAAGACATTCAAAACACTAACACTGTTGTTACCTTAGAGAATTCATCATCAGAAAGCTTGCAAATGGATACATCTTTTGGACGATTGGAAACTTGTAGGAGTGTTTCACCATTTGTTGAAGCTCTCTTTATGCCTATGATGATAAAAGTTACAACACAGAACAGAAGGTTTAGTCACCCAACACATGAACTTTATAGCATTCACTGAAAGAACATTCACCAAAAGACTATAATCTAGTTTCATGTCCAGTGCAAGTGACAGTAAGGAGATATATATAATTAGATGAATCCTAGATCTTCTGAGCTACTCTTCTCTATCTTCCCATAAGCTGTCTTTATACAACATGGCCTAGACTTGGAATCAACTTCATTAAAAGAGTAATTTACATTTCCCACTGGGATGGTTTTTGAAATTAAAGTTCTTAATGGGGGATAAATTATGGAGTTTTTTTTTTTACACTTAGTTTCCTCAGGTTATGTAGTCTTTATTTGACACTTAGATTTTCATGTTATCAGAACCAATTCCTAAAACTACAAGCCACATCTTTAAGGCATTAAAACGCCACAAATTTGTGAAACCCAGAATCTAGTACTGCTTTTATGTGTATGATCCATGTAAAGGTTTTTCGGTCCAAGCAGAAAATTCCGCACCATATTTGTACCTAAGTTGTTTTAGTGATTAAAAGTATTAAATAAAAAATTGTTGTTATAATAAAGAATTAAGCTTTGCCATAATTTTTACTCAGAAACAACATTATGTTATTAAAGTAAATTCAGAAGTGACAAACGTAACAATAACTCTCTGGAACAGCTATGACAGCAAGGATCCCTGTAGCTATTAGTTATTCATAATTTGTAGCCATTGATAAGGAACTTACCTTTAACTTGCACAAGCTGATGAGTATTTTTTTGCAAGTAGTCATTTGGGTCTGATTTTATTCTCACAAAACTTCCCATTAATTTGCCTTCAAAAGTTTCAGGCTGCTTCAACAGCTCTTCCACTAAACTCCTCTTCAAATAGACAAGCTTGATGTTTTCAACAACTATGGATGCAAAACAGCTTCGCTGTACAACTGGAGTTACAATTGGAGTTGATTCCTTCAGAGATATTCCATCTGAGCTCAACTTTCTTTGCCTTTTAGAGGGGAACAAAACACCCTCATCCCTTTCTTCTGAACTACACCCAAACTCATATTCCTCCCATTGCTCAAGGTTCACAGCAAAGTGAGCTTTCAGGAGGTTATGTATACTATTTTTAATCACCGACTTTCTTCCTAAGAGAGATTGTAGCCTCTCATCACAAAGAACTCTCTTCTTTTTTCCTGGGTCAAAAAGCTTGTTCTCTCTACAATAATCAGTAATGATAGTCGTAACATCATTTTGTGATAATTCTTTGGTTGAGTCTTTACCAATGGAAGAAAGAAATTCTATGAGAGGTCTTGAGCCCCATCCAATGAACTCCTTTTTCTTTGATTTTGCCTTCTTTTTCATTGCACTTTTATCTCCCTTGGATCTCTTCCTTTTTCCCACAGCCTTGTTTTCTACCATATCATCCAGGTCCTCATAATCAGATACTATAAGGTGACTTTCTTCGTCAAATTGATCATCGTCTTCATCTTCTTCCCCTTCACAAGTTTCATTTGAATCATAGCCAGCCATGTAGTTCTTATTCTTCCTCAGTAATTTATCTGCGGAATGGACATGCTTTGAAGTTAACCCTTCCTTTTCTTTGATTATCTCCCAATATTCCTTGAAAAGGCCCTCATATGTATCTCTATCTTTGAAGTCTATCTTGCCCTGTATCATAACCAGATAGCTAGTGGGAAAAAAAGTAACAAGGCCCAAATTTATTTGGCCAAACCAATAAGACACTTATTGAAAGAAGAAAAAGAACCCTCAAGAAGCTGAAACAAAAGTAGGAAAACTGATTATTTGAATCCATTGATGAAAATAAGGTTTAGGTCATTTGCAAAATATAATTATGCCTTTTTTTCACCTGAGACTTAACCTTCATAATCTAAAGATCAGCATTAAATTCTCATCTTTTCATTTGACTTGCAAGCCACTCATCCTTGTAATGAACTGTGGAAAGCCATAGGCTGAAGAGCTATTTTCTTTTGTTATTAAATCACTAGTTCTGTGAATAATTGGGAGAACTTCCTTAAAAAAATTATTTTGAAAAATTCTAAATGTAACAAAAATGGAAACAATCAAACAAAGGAGATAAGATAGCATTATGTCAAGACAGCCAATCTCTCTCTCTCTCTCAGCATTTTTCTTTGTCTAAGACTCTATGTTGCTCCTCTCTTGTATACTAATGGACTAAAAAAGAGGATTCTTGGTGGCTTTTTGTTGAATTAAAGAAAAGGAAAAACAATATAAGAAGATAGTTGAAGAAGCAACAAATCCTGAATACAAGAAAGAAAGAATTAGAGATGTCTTATATGGTACCAGCATGTCTAATGTGGTTAATTTGGCAGGAACATAAAAAATGAACTTTTGAAGATATTGAGAGGCCCTTAGATCTGGTGAAGTCTCTGCTAGTAGGAACTTTGTTTGAGTGGTCTTGTATTTGGGGTTTTACGCAATGTATTTCTATTTTTGATTTCTTACAATCTGTTAGCATTTCATATTGATTTGTTAGTAATTGTTTCAAGTACAGTGTGTTTATCATTGTGAACACGGAGTACATTTTTATTTAATAAAACTTCTATTACCTATCAAAAAAAAAAAAAATTCAAATTAGAGATGTATTTCCAGAGACAACCATACCCCATCAAAGTCAACATTGATGTTTTCTTCTATAAGTTGTGCAAGAATCAAGCAGTGATTGCAAAATCCTTTCTTCCCTCTAACACATGCAAACTCAGCATCACAGATGCAGCGTCCACAAACAGCATTTGGGCAACAAAAGCACTGAAATTTTGAGTTTTTCTGGCAAATGAAGCAAGAATGCCAACCTGAAATATAAAACTTTAGCTTTTTATAAGCAGGTACAACTACAATGATGCAAGCATAAAATAGAGGGGCTAATAAAAAATTCTAAGAAAGCACCACAAAGTACTATACAAAGGCTTAGTTTATTTAGAAAGTAAAGTAATTTGCCGATGAAGTGGAGCTGAAAGATGATCCATCTTCCGTAACTGCACAAATTTAGGACGAAAAAAACATTGACATAATATGATGGAACATATTTTCTCTATCAATTGCAAAGTTGGGTATGCATTTTTCATTATTTGAGGTAAAAAATCATACTAATATTACTTAATTCAATATCCAATAGGCAAAAATCTGGTCTAGATTTAAATGGTGCTATTTCCCTAAACCATTAAGATAATGCAGCAGGTGTGACATCTGGGATAATCAAAATGGGGAAAAGGTTGTGGCATGCATATCATATGTATCATACATAAAAAAAGGGATGTGTTGTCAGGCTCCATGTATTTCACATATACCTAATCTGCATGATGCTTGAACAGTAGAATTCATTCAAAATGACAGAATATTACACAGAAGTATCATCACAGATAAAATTTAGTAGCTAACCGCAAGTCCAGCGATCTACAGTCTTCACAAAAGAATCATCTCTTCCCACACAATGAGGATGATACGCTTTAAGACAATCCCTGAAAGAAATGAATATGCTATAAAGAAAACTGAAAATTCTTTTGACCCCACACCAAAAAGTATATTTTATATGAAAGTTCTTAGGAGAAAGAGACATAATAATTTCCAATTATATTTGAAAGTTCTTAGGAGAAAGAGATGTATCAGTATCCAATTATATAGGATATATAGGAATTTATACATCTGACCAGCATCACTAATCACCTAGCCCCGTTAGAAACATAGCATGCTTGTGCTAGCAAAGACCAAGTTTGTAGCAGGGAACTGGTAACCAGAAATCAAATTTGCACTATGACAAGTTTCTTAATTCTGAAAACTAAAAGTAGGTATTCAATTCCTTTGATCAAACATGTAAGATATTAACAAAATCATAAATTTGAACAGACTTTCAAATCATCCGGTGCCATTAGTAATATATCATAGTAATACTTGTGTGCCTAAATGCCAAGCTTGTATCTAAATACTGTTTACCACAAAGCAAATGTATCAAATTACAAGTTTCTTAATTCTGAAATCAATACTACACCTACAATATCTTTGATGACTTAACCTAGCATTTAAGTTTTATTTTAGACATATGGATCACATTGTAGAGGTGGAAAACCAGCAGCAGTAAACACTTAGCAGAAGTCATTAAGCTGCAGCAACCCACCATCAGAAAGGGTTGGTAATCAGGTAATGACAAGTTAATTTATCCAAATTTTGGGCAGATTATTTAAACATCATTCTAATACCACAAAAACAAAAGTGACCATATAAAAATAAAAGGACCAAAATATTTCATCCAAATTTACTGTTCATTCAATCCAGGCACCACGCCCCTGCTTTATATCACAGTTATAATAATAATTCCAAAGCCAATGAGCTACCCTCCACCACAAGTGCCTTACATTCCTCACTCAATCATATGCATGGCACGTGCAACACAATCCAACAGACAAACAAACAAACATGTTTGATACTGATTTGGACACCCCATTATTTTATTTTATCCAACACTCTCTTCCATAGCATTGTAAATGACAAAACTGTCCTTATTACTAAAGATTGAGAGGACCAACTTTTGAATTTTCTTAAATAAATAATTGGCACGCCCAAATGAAAAAAGTCGTGGATTTTTTGAGAACTCACTTGTACTCACAGACCATGAGCAACCCTCCATCTTTGCAGATGAAGCAGTAATCTTCTGCTATCTCTTCCTTCTTTCTCCTATTCTTCCTTGCCATAATCTTTGAACCAAACACTATCTAACTTCCAAAATTAATCCCAGGGCAACCCAAATCCTTGAAACTCAAAAGCTGAGAAACCCTGTCAAATAAACAAGAAATATCAGATATACATACACCATCTCTCTCTCTCTCTCTCCCCCCACTACGATCAAGTTAAACTAAACTTATGCTAAATTATCACAGTCCCATTTGCAAAAAAGAAGCAAAGAATGTAACAACAAATTTGCAAATCGAAGGGAAAGGAGAATTAATCATAAAAAAGTAATGTTGAATGTAAACCTTAAAATATATGTATAACACAAAAATATAAAACAAAACAAAAGATATATTAAACCAAATACTAGAATAGCATTCTGGGCAATATATGAAATTCTTTATTATACATTAAAAAAACCAACTTGTGAGAGATAGACCTTATAAAATCAGAAAAGTAATTTAAGATGTTCCTTCTCTGAAAGTTACTCTCTCCAAAAAAAAAAAGGACGCTTTTTTTGTCTCTCTAAAACTTGGTCATCACAGAAATGGCCTTATTTTTATTTAGGTAATTCTATGAAGACCCATCTGAGAAAAATGACCCAAAAAATAGAATAAAGCTCAGACCTTTACCTTTCAAATTTGCAAACCAAACAGCTAAAAATATAGCAATGAAGCTTGGGTAGAAGACCCTCGTGAAATGAAAAGCTAAAAAGATGGTGTTTGAGACTTGAGACAGTGAGAAAACACAGCAATGTTAGGTGGCAACCGTGGCATTGGCATTGTATTTATAGTGGGTTTTCAGCGTTGAGGATTTGCGTCAAGTGTCAGACGTTAACATCATTATTCAGGTTCTGGATTATTAAAATAAAAAAAAATCTCATGTACTGAAAAATCTGCATTTTCTTTTTTCGTTTTGTTTTTACATAGTAAATTAGTAATAGTAGTACTCTATTGCCAAAAAATAGGCCAAATAAATTTTGACCTTTTCAATATAAATCTCAAGGTAAAAAAAATATAATGTTGATAAATTAAGATTTAAGTAGGTGATTTTTTCTTTCCTAAATGGAACTTAGACCATTTAACGTCGTTTGAGATGGCATCTTACATAGGTACTTAGACTATTTAACGTCGTCTAAGATTGGTTTTTTTGTAAAAAATTGCATGTAACGCCATTTTCATTATGAGTCCATAACCATATTAGAAAAGCAACTGTTACATAATATAATAAATCTGAATTGAAGAAATCGAGGCTCTAGCAGAAAGACGTGTGGTGAAACTTGCATGCGAGATTGGACTTTGGGATTGTATTTGAGGGAGGCTCATCTTATCATCTATGATCATAGATAACCACAATGGATTGCGCAAAAACTATGGGATGGTATCGATTTAGTCATGTAAGATTAGCAGAAAATTTAATAGCTCATGCATTGACAAAGCTTGCAAAGGAAATAAAGGGTGAATCAATTTTGAATGGAATTGGTTCCTACACATCTTGTAAACTTGCTTAAGTGTATTCGTAATAAACAACTTATATCTTCATCTAAAAAAGAAATTTTACTTTCAAAATCAACCTTTTATTGAATAGTCAATGCTAGGTGTTAGGGGTAGAAAAGAATTTTACAATTTTTTTTGTCACAACTTATTAATTGGCAAATTGTGATTAATACATTATCAGTTTTGTATGGTTCACTACTAATACTATTTTAATTATACTCGAATTATAACATTCTAATTAAGTGGAAAAAAAAAAAACTTAAGTGAGCAAAAAAGTAAAAAATTGTCCCATAATCTTTTTTTTATTTGTTTCTAAGTCATTTTTTTTAAAAAAATAAACCACTTAAAAAAACTAAAAAAATAAAAATAAATTGTATCATACGAACACTTAGAGATATAATGAGTACAATATACGTCTCATTTTAAAGAAGATATAAAAATTAATTAAAATTTAAAGTAGATAATTTTTCTTTTTCAAATAGATTTTTTAGTGTCGTTCAAGGGGGCATCTTACGTAACAAATGGCATGTAACGCCATTTTCGTTGTGGGGTCCATAACCATATAAGAGGACTAATAGTTACACAATATAATACATCTATTTTGATGAAGTCGAGGCTCTAGCAATAATGCATGCGATTCAATGGTGTAACAAGCAGAAACCATGGGATGGTATTTGTTTAGCCTTGCAAAAGATGAGAAGGAAATCAATGGCTCATGCATTGGCAACGCTTGCAAAAGAGGCGGAGGGTGAATCATTTATTTATAATAGAAGAGGAGGGTGAATCTATGTGCATGGAATCAGTTTTAGCACATCTTCTAAACTTGCTCTGGTGTTTTCGTAATAAACAACAACTTCTACCTCATCTAAAAAAAAAAAAATTGTTTACAAAGTCAACATTTTGTTACAATTTCTTAAGTGGTAAGTTGTGATTAATGCAACATCATTTTCACATAGTTCACTATTGATACTATTTTAATTATATAAAAATCATAAAATGTTAACTTAAGATAAAAACCTGAAAATTTTCTCCTAAACTAATTAATTTTTTTAATTTGGTTCAAATTCCAAATTTTCAAATAACTCACTTTGAAACAAAACTAAAGAATAAATCGTATATTTTTTTTAGTTATTTATTGAATAATGTTAGGGATACAAAAGAATTTAACAAAGGATTCTCAAAAAAGAAAAGAAAAAGAATTTTACAATTTTTGTCACAATTTAAGTGGCAAATTGTGATTAATGTAACATTATTTCTGCATGTTTCACTGTTAACACTTTTTAAATTATAGACAAATCATAATATGCTAACTTAAGTGAAAAAAGATTTAAGTGAGCAAAAAAGTAAAAAATTTCTCCTAATTTTTTTTATTGGTTTCTAAGTCCTTCTTTTATAATAAATCACTGAAAAACTAAAAAAATAAATTGTATCATAAGAATAGTTAGAGATACAAAGAGTACAATATATGTCTCATTAAATAAAGTTGATCACCATAAATCAAGATTTTGATGATTATATTTTCACTCAATATATACCATTTTCACCTTTTAACTTTGAAAATCGAGTATAATTTTGACAAGTATGATAGAAATAAATGAGATGATACATTATGTACATTTAGTAAAAAGAACTTTGTAATTTTTTATTTTATAAACAAGACATAGTAAAATAACTTTTTAAAAATTTCATGTTTTGGAAATTTTGCAATCTTTTAATGTAAAACAAGAGAGAAAGAGTTTTTTTTTTTTTAAAGGTAAAAAAAGAGATAAACATTAATTAAAATTTAAAGTAGGTAATTTTTCTTTTCTAAATAGACTATTAAGTGTCGTCTGAGGTGGCATCTAACGTCACAAATTGCATGTAACGCCATTCTCATTGTGGGGTCCATAACCACATAAGATGAGTAACCGTTAATCAGTTCCACAATATGATAATTCTATTTTGAAGAAAAAAAAAATATTTTGAAGAAATTGAGGCTCTAACAATAATGCATGCATTACAATTGGCGCGATAAGCAGAAACTATGAGATGGTATGGTTTTAACCATGTAAAAGATGAGAAGGAAATCAATGGCTCATGCATTGACAAATCTCTTGAAAAGGGCATAGAGGTTGGATCTATGTGCATGGAATCAGTTTCAACACACCTTGTAAACTTGCTCTAGTGTATTTGTAAAAAACATCTAACTCATCTAGTTATTTATTGAATAATGTTAGGGATAAAAAGAATTTTACAATTTTTTGTCATAACTTAAGTGGCAAATTGTGATTAATGTAACATCATTTCTGCATGTTTCACTATTGACACTATTTTAATTATAGACAAAATATAACATGCTAACTTAATAAATAAAAAACCTTAAGTGAACAAAAAAGTAAAAAATTTCCCCTAAACTTTTTTTATTGGTTTCTAAGTTCTTTTTTTAATAAATCACTTAAAAAACTAAAAAAATAAATTGTATCATATGAATACTTAGAGATACAATGAGTACAATATATGTCTCATTAAAAAAAATTTGATCATGATAAATCAAGATTTTGATGATTATATTTTCACTCATCTTATACTATTTTCACTTTTTAACTTTGAAAATTGAGTATAATTTTGACAAGTATGATAGAAATAAATGAGATGATACATTATGTTTCATTTTTTTTTTTTTTTGAGGGTGTATACATTATGTTTCATTTGGTAAAAAGAATTTTGTAAATTTTTTTAAGCAAGACATGTTAAAAAAATAACTTTATAAAGATTTCATGTTTTGGAAATTTTGCAATTTTTTAGTATAAAACTAGAAAAAAGGATTTTTTAAAGGTAAAAAAAGAGATAAACATTAATTAACATTTAAAGTAAGTAATTTTTCTTTTCCAAATAGACTATTAAGTGTCGTTTGAGGTGGCATTTTGCTTAACAAATTGCATGTAACGTCATTCTCATTATGGGCCCATGATCATATAAAAGGAGTAACCGTTAGTCAGTTACACAATACAATAATAAAGAAATCGAGGCTCTAACTATAATGCATGCATTACAATTGGCGTGATAAACAGAAAGCCATAAACCATGAGATGGTATCGTTTTAGCCAAGTAAAAGATGAGAAGGAAATCAATGGCTCATGCATTGTCAAAGCTTGCAAAGGACACAAGGGGTGAATCTATATGCGTGAAATCAGTTTCAACACATCTTGTAAACTTGCTATAATGTATTACAAAGCACAATTATGGAAAAATTAACGCTCTTTTTGGTTAGAGAATCATTAATACCCGCACTTAAAAAGACATATTTGAATTTAAAAAAAAAAAAAATTTCTATAAAAAAAATTATTATTTTCAATTCACTTCACCTCCCAATATTTTGGTTTAACTTACGATGATCATGTTTATTATATGAGAAATGATATGTCCACAACATTTTCACAATAAATCTTAAGTAGCAAGTTGTTACTGGCTGTTATTGTTGGGGCAAAAAAGTAATCTTAGTTTTAGGATCAAATTTGAACTAACAACAACTAACCACCTGTGATTTGTTGTAAAAATGTTGTGGACGTAGCATCTCTCTTATTATATTTCCTCTTGAAGTGGCTAATGAGCACTTCACATAAATTTTATCATCTTATACCACCTTTAACAAATAAATTTTACTACCGCACACCCTTGGTGCGTTGGTCACACCACAAATATAAGTGCTTGTGGGGTGTGGGGGGTAAGGGCCGGGGTTCAAGTCTCCAAGAGGGAGCTTCACACACATATACACTTAGATTAGGCTAAAGTAGAAATCCTATCTTGTAAAAAAAAAAAAAAAAAAGAAATAATAAAATGCCTCATCAAGAGTCCTATTTAATTGATTGGTACTTCCTAATATTTTCAAGACATCCAATATTCAACATCAACAACACACCTATTTGAAATATGCGAAGAAAAGGGATCAAACAAATCAATTTTTTTTTTTTTTTTGAGAATCGGATAAAACAAATCAAGCTTAAAAAAAGTGCAACTCAAGCTTAAAATATATATATGGTTGGGTTGGTCCAACATGCTAGACTGCTAGTACAACAACTAGCAAGAAAGCATTTTACTCCCAAATTTTTAGGATTGGTTATGGATCATCAAGAACATTCTGTATTAGATCTATTCATAATTCAATACACTAGTACATTCCCAAATTTATAGAAACAAATTATAGAAAAAATAAACATAATAAATAAGCATAATTACTATTCTCAATTTCCTAGGTGGTGGTCAAGGCCGAGAAACAAGTATTTTCACCCAAAAAAAAAAAAAAAAAAAACTTTAGCCAATGTCACTTATCCATTGTTAATAGAGATTAAATTGGGTCAGGAGCTGGCGTAAAATGTGTGTTTTACGCCAGCCAATCCTGACCTGACACATCAGCTAATTAAGTCACAGTGCTTTTCTCTCTCTCTCTCATGACAAAAGCTCATCTCTCTCTTTCCTCTTCTCTCTTTACCCCTTAGTTCATCCCTCGCGCCTCTCATCACAGCACCTCTTTCTTCTTCGTCTTTTTCCTTAGGTCTCTTTTTTTTCTTCTTTAATTCAAGATTCCCAGGTCACTTTTTTCTTCTGTCTTTTTTTTTTATCTTTATTCAAGTATGCATTTGAAGGTTTTCCGTTGCAAGGCCTGTGAAGTGAAATTGCTTTATATTGTGGTTTTGAGTTTTTTTTTAGTAATATTGTTGTCTATGTTTTTTCTTTGTGACTTGGGTATTGCAAGATTGAAGTAAAATTGTTAGTTGAAACTGTTGGGTTGATTCTTTTTTTTCTTTTTTCTTTTTTCTTTTTGGGGTGGATCTGAGTTTGTGGCATGGGTTTCTCACTGTATTTTGTTGTGAGTTACATTGATGGTTGATTTGGGTGCGTTAACAGCTCCTTTGCTGGGATTTCTTTGTAAAATTTGCAACTCTTTCAGAGGATTTTGCAGAAGAGAGGGAGATATGAAAAAAAATGAAAGATTGTGGCTCCTTCAACGTTGCTTCAAGCCTTCAACGTTTCTGGAAAAGTGAGGGAGATAGGAAGAGGAGAGAGGAAGAGAAAAGGGTTTTTTATTATTTTGCTGACGTGTCGGGTCAGGATTGGCTGGCGTAAAACACACATTTTACGCCAGCTCCTGACCCAATTTAATCTCTTGTGTAATTACATGCATCTTCGATGTTGTTAAATGCTCTACATCACCCCTAGGTAGAAGTAGAACTACTTAAATCCAACAGTACCAAACTTTTTTTTTTGAGAAACCAACAGTACCAAACTGGTAACGTATACAATTTCTGTTATTGAAAGAGTAAAGTTTATATTTCCTACATAGTTTTTATTTTCTTAAAATATTTCCTACATAGTTAGAAAACATGCAAGAAACAACTAACATTGTTGCAGATTTCACATTTAGAATCTCCAACCAATGCATGAGTACTCTTATTGTCTGTTGTGGCAAATATTTGGCTTACAATCTTGGTCAGAAGAAAAATAAAAAACTAAGTGTTAGCCAATTAAGTTTAGTATTTTAAATTTAATTTTAATTTTTATGTTGTTTTTACAGTTTTACTTATGTATATTAATAGAGAATTGAAGAAGACGTAGAGTTTCTCCTGACTAATAGAACCATTAATGAAGCCCAAAGTAAAATCGAACTTTAGCAACAGTAATACAGTACTCTTACCAATTAATTGATGATTTAGGGTTACCAATTTTGAGCTTAAGAAGATCATCATCATCATGTTATGTAGGTTCGGTATTCCTTCAAATTAAAAGCAGTTCCCCAATTCATAATAAATTTAACAATTGCAATTACATGCATTACTCCATTTCATTCACACAAGTGGAAGTTGAAAATTGAGTGTATGCACTATGGGTAGTGAGATTAATTAAACATTGAAAAAATTTAGGTAATTATTTATAAAAATATAATGTAAAATTTGTAAGTTAAATAGTGTATGTATTATTTAAAAGAATATTCTATTTTAATAAGTTTTATGTAATATGCAAAATATATAATGTATCATTTTGGTGAGTTATAAGTGTGTTTTATGACTTAAAGGAATTCTATTGTAATACAACTGTTTAGTTCTCTAATCAAATTCAATCATGACGCAAAAGTGGTATTCTTTTAAGGATTATTAAATTCAACCACATATTGAGCAAAAAATATCAAATTAAACTATGTGACTTATTGGTCAATATAGTCATGCGATTGAACTTACATCGTGTAAGTGAGTATACCAATAATGCAGAAGCCAATGCAAACATAAAGATGACGAGAAGGTATGTGAAAATAAGATCAAAATTGATAAAGAAGTAAAACTAGGGGTGTGCATGGGTCGGGTTGGGTCGGGTTGAGGGGATTTTTTGACCCAACCCACCATGGTAGGTTAAATAAAATTCAATCCAACTCAACCCATTACAGGGGTACAACCCAACTCACATGGATTAGGTTGGGTCAGGTTGAACTCATGGATTGGACTATTTTTATTTTTATTTTTTTAATTACTATTATTATTAACTTGAGCAAGAAAAATATATATCTCACTTACCACCTGAGTTGATAAATAAAATATTCATAACCTAGTATTCTAATTCAGTTATAAACAAAACATATCCAACTGAGTTAATAAACAAAATATATATGAACTAGTATCCCAACTCAGTTATAAACAAATAAGAGTGGAATGGGAGAATGGGAGTGGGAGGCGGCAGAGAGAGAAATAAGATTGTTAGGGTTTGTAAGGTAATTGGGTTTTATATAGGAAGAGCTGAATATGAAAAAACATTATTAATTATATAATATATTTATATATATAATTTAAATTTTAAATATATAGTGTGGGTCGGGTCGGATTAGACGGGTTTGTGATTGTTATGACTTGCACCCAACCTGATCTGCTATTAAAAAAAATTTCATAACCCAACCCAACCCACCAACCACTAAAAACCGACTCAACCCGGCGGGTTGGGTTGGGTTGGGTCGGTTTTGGTGGGTTGGTGGGTTGGCTACACACCCCTAAGTAAAACAGTCACACAGTGCACACAAATTCCAATGCATATTCTAAGTAAGTACTTTTAAAGCTTGTCAAAATTTCTATAATAGCAATTTCTTGGTATATGAATCTTCTTCATATAAGCATAGTCTACCCAAGAGACTAAGAAAAGAAAAACCAAAACAAAAGGATTGAATGAAATCTTACCTGAACCTTCTCAGTGCCCCTGCATGCAGCATATTCTAACTGCTTCTTCCCAACTGACATGCATCCAAGATAAACTTCAGTTGCTAATCCATAGTTTCCAATGTCTGCTGAGATCGTGGGCTCTGCACCCATGATAAAACCATTGACCTTTCAGATATATTGGAAAGATGCCCACGTGATGATAGTGTCTCTCTGATGCAGATGATTTGGAATCTATTTTCATATACATTTTCTTGTTATTCTGATGCAAAAGTATCACATGTTAAGTTCCTACTATCATTGATTATCAAACTGAAACCTTTAATCAATATTTCCATGTTATATAGAATAAATTACAAGGACCAGGTTCCAACAAGGAGTAAGTAATACATATGCTTTTGGTTTTGGGTTAAACGTAATTCTAATGGATTTCACCAAAGGCATCAAATTATAAAGAAGTTAACGCTAACTGTATCATTGGTACTCTTCAAATTTGTCGATGTACGTTTGGAGAAAGGAAAGGAAAGGGTTTTGGAGAGAGTGGAGCTGTGGAAGGGTACCTTTTATTTATTTATTATTAAAATATTTGTATGGTGAAGTCGAGTATTGTGTAATTTTTTTTAAATTTAAATTTGATATTATTAGCTGGACCAAATTAGACCGAAATGACCGAAGTGGACTGAATGGGATCAAATTAGATCAATATGGATTATGGACTAAATAGTTTTTGTATTTTTTGTATTGATTAAATGGGCTATCTCTCCTTTTGGAAGTTTTTTTTGGGTAATTATTATTATTTATTAGGGACTCTATTCAAAGGAATATTATTATTATTATTATTATTATGAACTTAATGATAATTAGTTAATTACCAAGTGGTGTTTTTGAAGGAAATTAATGTCTGTATTATAATGATACTTAATTTTTTTTTGTATTTTTTTAATTATTAGTTCAATCTTCTTTTGAATTAAAAAAATAAAATGATTAGTCAACTAATGCATTTCAACAAAATTAATGTTTATTTTCCTAATCATTCCCATTCTTTTTTATTTATTTATTTATTAAAATAAATGTTATTTATTAAAGAATAAATGTTAGAAGGGGAATTGTTAGGAAAATTAATAAGATGCAAATGGGCCCACATTATGTGAGAAGTAAGATTCATATTATCATATATCTAATGCAATCTAGATATGTCATACCTTCTTTACATACATACAGGATGTGGACCTCACATGATTACCAAACCCCTGATAGAAAGCTTTTGGTTTGGTAGTTCTTTCGAGGGAACTAGGCCTTTGAGTACGGGTGTGCATGGGTCGGGTTGATGGGATTTTTTGACCCAACCCACCATGGTGGGTCAAAAAAAATTCGACCCAATCCAACCCATCACATAAATTCAACCCAACCCAACTCAACCCACATGGGTCGAGTTGGGTCGGGTTGAACCCATGGGTTTGACAAATTTATTTGTTTATTATTATTAAATTGAGTAGAAAAAAATATAAATATTAATATATTAAAAAAACCCAAAGATTAGTATCAATGTAATTCCTTAAAGGCAAACAACACTAATGACTAAACAACAATAGTAATTTATTAGGGTTTGTGTGAACTAATTGGTTTTTATATAGGATAGGAAGAACTGGTTATTTTAAAAAATTTATTAATTATATAATATATATATATATTAAATTAGTATTAGTAGGAGGAACTAAGTAAGTGCAGCTCTACAGCTAGTTTTTTTTTTAAAATTATTAAATATATAATATATATAAAAGTGCCCTACAGCTGGTTTAAAAAAAAAATTATTAAATATATAATATATTTTAAATATATATTAAATATGGGTGGGTCAGGTCGGGTTTGGTGGGTTTGTAATTTTTTGACCCAAACCCAACCCGACCCGCTATAAAAAAAAATTTTGTAACCCAACCCAACCCACCAAGCCTTAAAAACCGACCCAACCCGGCGGGTCGGGTTGGGTTGGGTCGGGTTTGGCGGGTCGGTGGGTTTTCTGTACACCCCTACCTTTGAGAGAGAGAGAGAGAGAGAAGAAATTGCATATGCTTGTTACTTAGTTTTATTACTTCCCCCCCATTCTGCTCTTATAGTAGAGCAATCTGTTATACAATTTGTTATACAATTTTGTTGTTCAATCAGTTATACCACTGGACATTCAGTTACACCACTGGACTAACTAACTACTCCCTATACAACTAGCATAACTAACTTCTAGGGTAGCTGTGTAAAAACAATGATAGGTATAATAGCAAAACTCCTATCATTCGATCCCCCTTTTAAGACCTTGTCCACTAGGTAAAGCAATTACATTACAACTGTTGAACTCAATTAAAATCTAGTTGCAATACAACTACTGGACAAAGCAATACACGACAATATAGCTGCTTCACACAACAATGCACTAGTGCTGTGACACACATTACCATAGTATCTTGTTGCAAAACTGCAGAGCAACTCTTTGTAGCCTTCAAATTCAGCCAAACCCAACGATGCACCTTAACAATACACCAGGAAATACAGCTACACCACAGTTATACTCTCAGAATACTCTCCTTCCCATCACAGAACCTTGCCCACAAGGTGAGGAAATCGAAGTTGAAGCTTGTAAAGAGATTCCTAAGTTGCATTTTCCTATGATTGCCCTTGCCATTGGACTAAAACCTTAGTAATGGTTCTACTCCTGCGTTGCTTAGACCTCTGCTGCAAAATTGCAGTAGGTTTAGGGTTGAGAAAACATCTGACTCAATAGGAGGAATGGTAGGGAAAGGAGTAATGTGAGCACCCAACTTAGGCTTTAAGCAAGAGACATGAAAAACTGGGTGAAGCAGACAACCAACAAGCAAAGCTAACTTATAGGCCACCTGTCCTACCCTCTGCAGAATTTGGAAGGGACCAAAAAATACCTAGGAGATAGCTTGTTAAACCCTTTAGCTCTAAGGGATAATTGCCTGTAAGGTTGGAGCCTCAAGTAGACCCAATCACCCTCCTGAAAAGTCTTGTCAGACCTATGCTGATCAACCTGAGCCTTCAACCTAGCCTGAGCTGCAATTAAGTTCTGCTTAAGAAGATTGAGGAGAACAGTTCTGTCATGAAGCAAAGCATCCATTGCAGCCACCTGAGTGGTACCAGGTACATAGTCTAGGACCCTAGGAGGTGGATAACCATAGAGGGCCTTAAATGGTGTCATTCTAGTAGAGGTATGGTAATTGGTATTTAACCAAAACTCAGCCAGATATAACCAAGTAGCCCAAGTATAAGGCCCGTCCCCCACCAAGGCTCTCAAATACTGCTCCAAACTTCTATTCACAACCTCAGTTAGGCCATCAAACTGAAGGTGATATGCAAAAGACATGGCTAGCTCAGTCCCTTGGAGTTTAAACACCTCCCTCCAAAAGGCAGAAGTGAAGGTAGCATCCTTATCACTGACAATGGTTCTAGGTAAACCATGCAATTTAAACACCCCTTTCATGAACACCAAAGCTACCTTAGCGACAGTAAAAGGGTGTGACAAGGGCATGAAGTGCACAAATTTAGTGAGTCTATCAACCACCACAAAAATTACTTCAAAACCTTGAGATTTAGGAAGGCCAGTGACAAAATCCATACTAATGTCAAGCTAAGGTTTGTCTGGAATAGAGAGTGGCTGTAATAAACCAGCAGGTTTAGAAGTTTCTACCTTTATACGTTGGCACGTTTCACAAGTTTTAATATGATGCTTGATGTCATGTTTCATGCCAAACCAAAAGAAATCATGCTGAATCCGATGCATAGTTTTCAAATAACCAAAATGGCCACCAAGAGGACTATTATGAGCATGCTGGAGAACCAAAGGTTTCAGTTGAGAAGCAGAACTGAGGAATACCTTATCTCTGTAAAGCAGTAGGTTATTCTGAAGAGAGAAATAAGCAGGAGGAGCATCAGTGGCCAAAGCAGTGAGTAAATTTTGATACTTAGAATCAGCCTGATAGCTATACTTCAAAATATCCAACCAGGTAGGATAGGGAAATGAAATGAAGTAGAAGTGGGCATCATCTTGAGGTGCAGACAGAGACAAGGTTGAAGAGGAAGAAGTATGAGCATGCTCCATTAATGATAAGGATGAGGAAGGGTCAGACACTCTCCTAGAAAGAGCATCAGCTGCCTTGTTCTCTTGTCCTTTCTTGTATTCTACTAAAAAAGAGTACCCCAAAAGCTTTGTGATCCATTTTTATTGAGCAGGTTTGCCTACCCTTTGCTCTAGCAAAAATTTCAAGCTTTGCTAATCTGTTTTGATGATAAATGGCTTGCCCACAAGGTAAGGTCTTCACCTTTTCACTGCAGTAACCAAGGCAAGAAAATCCTTTTCATAAGTAGACAAGTGTAAACTTTTGCCCTTGCGAGCTTGACTATGAAAGGCCAATTGTCTTTAGTCTTGCATTAACACAGCCCTAATACCACTGTCAGAAGCATCACACTCCACCACAAAGGTTTTAGAAAAGCCAGGAAGGGCAAGGACAGGAGGGTTAGACACAACTTGTTTAAAGCATCCTTCTTGAGTAGTGCAGTCAAGGGAGTAGCAATAGTGCCATAGTTCTAAATAAACTTCCTATAATAACCAGTCAAGCCCAAGAACCCCCTCAAAGCTTTAACTGTCCTAGGCACAGGCCACTGTTGCATTGCTTCAGTTTTCTTAGGATCTGTTCTAACCCCTTGACCCGAAATCAAAGGCCCAAGTATTCAACCTCTCCACAACCAAAGACACATTTACTTTTCTTAGCATACAATTGATTGGAGAGTAAGATTGATAAGACAATTCTTAAGTGAGTAATATGATCCTCCAAATTCTTGCTAAACACTAGAATGTCATCAAAGAAAACCAACACAAACTTTCTCAAGTAAGGCTTAAAGATATGATTCATTAAGGACTGAAAAGTAGAGGGAGCATTGGTTAGGCCAAATGGCATAACAAGAAACTCATAATGCCCCTCATGAGTCCTAAAAGCAATCTTGTCAATGTCACAGTCCCTCATTCTAATTTGATGGTACCCTAATCTGAGATCCAATTTAGAAAAAATGGATGCACCATATAACTCGTCTAGTAATTCATCTACAACAGGAATGGGGTACTTGTCTTTAATAGTGGCTTCGTTAAGGGACCTATAGTCAATACACATCCTCCAATTACCAGCTGCCTTCTTGTAAAGTCTTTCATAGATTGGAGAAGTGCCCTCCTTCAAAATAATCTGATGCCCGTGACCCCTTATAGGAGGGAGGCCAATTGGCATGTCAAAGACCTGCTTGAACTCAAGTAACAGGTTGGTAATGGCTGATGATTACTGCACTAGAGGAAGTGGAGAAGAGCAAGACACAATCTGCAATACTAGCCCTTTCTTGAAGAACTGGTCACCATCTTGAAGAACAGGAGCAGAGGGTTTCAAGCCTTGTAGCAGCACTGATTTGTTCTGGTAATCAAACTGCATAGTAAGATTCTTGAAATTCCACTGAATAAGGCCTAATGAGAATAGACACTAAGTCCTTAAGACCACATCACAACCCCCCAAGGACAAAACATTCAAGTCTATTTGGAAATGAGTCCCTTGTAACCTGATTTGAACTCCATAACAAGCTCCTTTAGTTCTTAGGACATCCCCATTAACCACTTTAACTTCAAAACAGTCTTGAGTCGAAATTGGTAACTTCAACAGTTTCCAAAGTGCCTCATCCAGAAAATTATGAGTATTCCCACTATCAATCAAAATTACCATATCTTGATAATTGATTCTGCTCCAAACTCTCATGGTGCTTGGTGATGGGCTACCCAACAATGCATAAAGAGTGATTTCTGCAAACCCTTCAGGGCATCTACTTTCTTCAAATTGGTGCAGCTCCTGTTAAGAATTATAGACATCACTTACCTTCTCCAATTGCACATTTGTCTCAACCTCCTTAGGCACTTCTTGTAAACCTTCCATAAGAAAGATTCTTGGAGTCCTACACTTATGTCCTATATTCCATTTATCTTCACAGTAGTGGCACAAGCCTTTTTTCCTCCTTTCCTCCATTTGTGTAGGAGAAATCTTCTGAATTGGTAGCTTGGAACCTTTAGGATCATTCTTGATCGTTGGTGGAGGACCAAGAATTGAGTTTTTGATTCCCTCATTCCAAGTTTTTGGATTTGTATTCCTTCTACTAGCCCCTAAATACTTTTCTTGGATCTTTGCAAGACCAAATGCAGCACTCAAATTCTAGGGGTTCAACATTTTGACAGGCAATCTGATTTCATCCTTAAGACCACTTAAAAAACAACTTAGTTTATGCTTCTCAAATTCTTTGATCCTATTGGACAGTGCTTCAAACTGACCCTTATACAAAGCCACACTACCAACTTGTCTTAGCCTAGTTAGAGTTTCCATCGGATCGTCATAGGCAGTGGCTCCAAATCTAATGTGTAGAGCCCTCACAAAAGCTTCCCAACTTGTGAATTGGCCAGCTTCTTCTGCTTCTTGAAACCAAATCAATGCCTCTTCCTCCATATGATATGAAGCCAACAAAATCTTTTGATTAGGTGGGGTATTATACAATTGAAAGAACTGATGAGCCTTATACACCTAACTCAATGGATTTTCACCTTTGAACTTTTGAAATTCCAATTTCACTGATCTTGGGACTGGTGCTAAAGTTGTTTCTTGGAAAATTGGGGATGCTGGTCCTTCTGGAGTAGCTTGTCTCTGATGCCATTGACTACCAGCCTCTGTAAGTTCTTGCACAGTCAAAGTCAAAGTTTGCACCATGCCTGTGATAGCGTCTATCTTCTGATTGAGTCCTTGTATTTCTTGTGCATTTTGGTCTATGGCAAGAGAAAGAGCATTGAATTTATCTTTTAAAATAGAGAAGGATCGAGTTTCTGTCATGGCAATAGAAATTGGCTCTGATACCAATTGATAGAAAGCTTTTGGTTTGGTAGTTCTTTCGAGGGAACTAGGCCTCCTAGAGAAGTTTAGAGAGAGAGAGAGATAGAGAGAGAATGTAAGAAGAAATTGCATATGCTTGTTCCTTAATTTTATTACTTCCCCCCATTCTGCTCTTATAGTAGAGCAATTTGTTATACAATTGTTATACAATTCTGTTGTTCAATCAGTTATACCACTGGACATTCAGTTACACCACTGGACCAACTAACTACTCCCTATACAACTGGCATAACTAACTTCTAGGCTAGCTATGTAAAAACAATGATAGGTATAATAGCAAAACTCCTATCAACCCCACAATGTGAGCTGGTAAAAGATAAATATATCCAATGCATTATCATTGCTCTCACACATATTTTGGCCAATTAATATTGGGAAAACGGTAGATTCACTTCAAAACTTTACCAATTGAACTAATTGAAACCCATAATTATAGGATACATAGAATCATTGAACTGGCGATTATAAAATAATATCATAAAAAAAAAAAAACACATAGAGAAACCGTATTCATGGGCAAGGCAAATTAAAGGCTTTAATCTCTTAATAATATGGCCAGTGTGTAGTTAGCTTTTGGTGAGAAAATTATAACTCTGGCTTTGCGTTCCTTTTCCATTTACAAGGAAGAACTTGTTAAGTGCAGGAGATCTATGATTGGCATTTTGCTCATTCAAGAATATTATTATCCAGTGCCAGTGGATTCCTAGTACAATTCGGGTTTATGGTTGTATTTGTTACAAGCATATACGTAAGGGTATAGTTGCAGGATCCACCAGGTACTTGTCTAAGTTACTATTATTAAAGAGTTGCATGTACAAAGGATTAGTGAACAATTCTGCTGTCACCAGGTCTATAGTAGTAGTCAGTGATTCAGTGAATAGCAATGGCAGAAAAAAATTAGTAGGGAAGAGTGAAAGAAGATTATAAGTTTCATTGGATTTTCCAACATCTAAGCTACTAGGACACCCCCGTAAATTTGTGCACATGAGAGGGAGAGTTGTAGCAAAAAAAAGGAAAAAAAATAGAAGAAAATGCTTGGATAATTTTATATATATATATATATATATATATATATATATATATGATTTCATTGCCCACTCAATGAATGATGAGCATACCTCTAATGGAAGTGAGATTAATAAATCAGCACTAACAGTTCACATCTCTTTATGCCAAAAATCACAAATACAGGTCAGTTAATAACATATGTAGGGAAATTCTTTAGAAATCATATACTCCTCATTGGTGTAGTCGTAGGTCAAACCATCTAAATTGACTTTCTATTCTTGCCCTGACTCCAATGTCCCTCCACTTCTAAATGCTCTCTTGAATGGGACGGTACCTCTTACAGCGCAAAAACCTGGCTGTAGAAAAGCATTGATAGCTAAAATTGAAGAAATTTTTTGTCCTATCTCAAATTGCAATTGACATTAAGGAAAGCAAGTTTTAATCCTCAAATGCCTGCAAGAAATAGAGCGCAAGTAATCTTATGTATAAAGAGATGATGCCATGTCAAATAAATATTCAGGATCAATTATTATAAGCCCCGAACTACAGAAGAAAGCTAAAATTATTTTTCTTTCTTTCCTGATCAGGAAATATCTAATAAAGTAATCATCCTCCAGGAAGAATCAACTAATCAAATTAGCATCACAGGGCCTATGAGCTGCAAGTGCAACCATATTCAACCCAAAAGGTGCTAATATGCTGTAACCCTGCCACTGGCCAAGACAGCGAGTGCTGCAACTATAACCATGTTTGAATGGGAAATCATGGCAAAACTACAGATTCGGTAATTAGTGTGGTTTGTAGACCTCTTGTGACCAATTCTTTTGCAAGAGTCCCTGATGATACCTTGGAGCAACCTCAGCAACAAACATCCAAGATGATTTCTTTTTCTCCTTTGAGACGCAAAGAAATTCCAATACTGTTCTTGAACTTCCTAAAGTTGATATTACCTCATTTTGATGAATGTGCTCTACTTCTTGCTCAGTCATCTCTTCATGGCAAGTGGCAATATCATGATGAGTTCATTTACCTTACATCATGCTTCAGCTTCCAACTTCTGGAACTTTTATCAGAAGAATTGCCTTTCCCTTCAGAATCCCCAACTCAGGCACATCCTCCAGAAGAGTTTGCAAGGAAGGTGGACGCAAATTGCTTCTTGCAGCAGCAACAACAGCAGCTAATAGAACTGGATGATTATCCCGCTCAGCATCGGTAATTTATCAGTGAAAGCTTCCAGAAGAATCAGAAGATCAAATAGATCTCTTGATGGTTTAAAGTTAAGCATTACCAATAATCAAGGCAAGAACATTTTCCCTCCTTGAAATGATGAAATCTGCTATAATCCCTCACTATAATTTCTCTGTCAAACACCTTGGAAATCATCTTGCTTGCCTCATGACAATCCTCACAAACCCTCAAATTCTTCACTATTCGAATGCAATCCCCAACCTTTGTTACTAACATACCATAAGCAATTGCCAGCCTCTCACTATGCTCTTTAACTACATTCTCTTTTTCTTCTTCCCCAATATCATGCAATACAGATGAAATCTTTGGAGAGTAACCAGCTTCTGCTATTCGAGTTCCAATTGTTTCAAGCATTTTGTAGATCTCCAAAGAACGCTCATGCTCTCTATCCCCTGCAACAAATTGATGAACTCTGCCCTGTGCTTCAATCAAACTCCAACCTGCAACTTTATTAGTGTTTTGCTCCACCATTAATCTCCGAACTCGAACCACATCTTCCCATTTCCTTGCTTTGGCATATATACTGGCTAATTGTACATAATGCCCGTCATAGGTTGGATCCAACTGTATTAACTTTTTTCCAATCTTTTCACCCAGTTCTACTGATCCATGTATCTTACAAGCACCAAGCAATGTTGCCCACAATACCGGATCTGGCGAAGCTTGCATATTCTCAATCAATTCCACAGCTTCATCAACAAATCCAGCACGGCTCAATAGATCAACCATGCACCCATAATGCTCCATCTCCAGCTCAATATCATACTTTACTGTCATTAGCTTGAAATAATGCCTGCCCTCACTGACCAAACCTGCCCTGCTACAGGCATTCAAGACCCCAATGAAAGTCACACTCACTGGATGAAAACCTTCATTTATGAACCTTTCAAAAAGTGCAAGTGCTTCCTTTCCAAGGCCATGCGAGGCCAACCCACAAATCATGGCATTCCATGATGAAATATCTCTCCGGGGCATATTGTGGAACAAGAGTTTAGACTGTTCAATGCACCCACATTTTGCATACATGTCAACCAGCGCTGTACCAAGGGAAACAGTCATCGGAAAATTCAAAGAATCTACAATGGAATGAACTAATCTACCATTTTCAAGCAAACCCATTTGGGCCGATGCCGATAACACCGTGACCAATATGGCCTCATTCGGCCTCAACCCCTTCTCTCTCATCTCCTTAAAGCACTCCAACCCTTCTTCCAACTGTCCATTCTGCACATAACCCATAATCATCGTACTCCATGAGATAACATCTCTTTCAGGCATTTCATCAAACACTTTCTCCGCATCACCAATCCGCCCATCTCTTACAAACCCAGCTAGCATTGAATTCCAAGTAACAACATCTCGACAATGGCCATTCTCCTCGAAAACCAGTTTCGAACATTCTACCCTACAACAAGCAGAATACAAATGAATCAAAGCATTCCTAACAAACACATCCTCACAGAAACCAAGTTTCACCACATGGGTATGAACCTGAGCCCCTTCACATATAGCCAAAGCTTTACTACAAGCTTGCAACAAAAACGTATAAGTATGGTTATTGGGTATCAAATTCCTTCCCAGAATACACGAGTAAAGTACAACCGATTCACGAGGTGACTCGCTCTTGGCGAGGCACCGGATCATGTTATTGGAGGCGAAAAGAGATGGGTATTGGATTGTTTGAAAAATGGAGAGTGAATAGGCAAATGGGGTTGATGGGGAGAGAGCAAGAGAGGCGAGGAGGTGACCCGTGAAGCTGGCATTGGCGGCGAGGCCGGAAACGATGATTTGAGCGTGGGCTTGCTTGGTTTGGTTGATGGAAGGGCGTGGTGGGAGAGAAGACAGAGGTGTGTGAAGTGTAGTAGATGTTGAGAAGAAGAAGAAGTGAGGTTTTGAGAGTTGTTGTTTTGGGAACGAAAGGAGGGGTTTGGGCCTCTTTGCAAACATAAATGTAAAGCAAAATCGCTCTGTTCTAATCTTACCAGAGATTTTGAAAGTTTGGTGGGTAAGAAGTGGCGGGTTTAAGATGTGAATTGCTCGGCATATTCATCATCTTTCACTTATTTCTTCGTTATCATCAACATTTACTATATTTTCTTTGTTCTTTTTATTTTAATAATTTTTTTTTTCTTCATATTTCTTCCTAGCATAGAAAAGAAATTTGCAAATAAAGAAGGGAAGGGTCAAATGTGCAGTCCAAATTGAGGAGAAAGAGAAGAGGAAAAAAGAAACTCATGAACATAGTATTTTATTAAGCTCAATTAAGTAACTGAATAATTTTGTGTTAAAACAAGTCTAATAATTTGTTGAACTCAAATAAGAGCACTAATTTTAACAAAAAAAAAAAAAAAAACTCATTTTAAACCTATATGTTTGTGTATCATAAGGTACAAATGATTTTACGATACGATACTATCATATAATTCATGAGTACTTACTATAAGTCTTTATAATACAAACTTTTTTATACATAATACAATACATATCTGTATTGTACGATACTAATAGCTATAGAATATTTCATTTTACTCTTGGGGTGTTTTATTTTGTGCCCAAAATACGTCATTGGTTCTTAAAGTATAAAATATGAGCACTATTAAAATTACTTTTTTTTAGGTGTCACGTCATTATTTTTTTTAATATTAAAAAAAATTCACATTAATATTGCCACATAAAAAAAACCCATTACCCAACAAAAAGACCCAAACCCAGACCGTTATAAAAGGGTTCTTCCCCAGTTCAAAACTAAACCCAAAAAGAGAGAGTCACCCTAACCCAACCCAACCAGTGGTGGATCCTACCTCAGTTAATTGAAGTCCAATACTAATAAAGTACCCATACGTCTATTATCTATAATTTATAATATATATTAAATCAAATCAAATCGAATATATATATTTATATATATATATATATAAAATTTTGCCATGTCATTTTTCTTTAAATAGTAGAATAGATAGTCCATATATGAAATTATAGGCTACAAGAAATTGAAGCTAGAAGGAGGTAGGTTGAATAAAATGCTTATTAATAATTTACCAAAACTATAAAATTGCCTATCTTGAAGAAAACTAAAAGGGAGAAAAAAAATCATATTTTCTTAAACTTTTATGTGTTACATATTAGTTTAAATAATATTCATATCATTTCTGGCAAGATGAAATTGTGGCAAAATCATGTGATCATGAACCTTCCTGGTTTAAGATTCTCCAAACATACTGGAAGTACAAGAAAAAAAGTAGGTTTGGATATCCAAAACTTAAGTAAAGTGAGATTGTCATCTTAAATGGTATAACTTAAAATGTAAAAAAAAAAAAAAATCATAAAAGATTTGAGACAATCATTATCACCTAGAAGGAAGGTTTGAATCTAACATGGTAAAGAACTTTGTAGTTCTATGACTTAACTTAAGGGTGTGCAGTGAACCCACAAAAACCGATCTGATCCAACCTAACCTACTGGGTTGAGTCGGTTTTTAAGGGCTAGTGGGTTGTGTTGGGTTACTAATTTTATTTATTTATTTATTTTTATAGTGGGTCGAGTTGGATTTGGGTCATAAGATTCACAAATTCGCCTAACCCGACCCAACCCACCTATATTTAATATATATTTACATTTTTGCCCCTCTTCCTAAATAAAACCCAAACCATAAGTTCTCCTCGTATAGTTTGTGTTTATTTGGTGTTATGTTTATAATTATTTGGTTATAAATTCGCTATTATTTGTGGTGGTGTTGTTTTAATGCTCAATTTAATAATAATAATAGTAATTTAAAAAAATCGTCCAACTCAATCAATGTGGGTTAGGTTGGGTTGGATTCCTGTGATAGGTTGGGTTGTGTTGAATTTTTTTTAACCCACTATAATGGATTGGGTTAAAAAAATTCCTCAACCTGACCTATGCACACCCTCATGAAGGGTAGTTTAGGATTAACTAAGCTGCCAAAGGATGTGGATTGAGAGAACGCCAAAGAGATTTTCTAGATGGACAATGAATTGTCCATTTTACCTAAGAACACACGGTGCCCAATCTGTCAGCTTTGTTCTTTCCAAGAAATTACAAATTGAGAATGATTCCTCCCTCATTTTTTGATTTCAATAAATTGTTACATCCAATTCGATTAAGAAAACATAAGTCGAATTAATGGAAGTCCAATTCTAACAAAGTATCCATACATATTTATTTAAAAGTTAATATGCTTCTATTGAGCCACATTAACTTAGCATTTCAGTTTGTTTGTAAAGAACATTAAAATCAAATTCTAACCATATATTACATTATTTTCAAAATATCCCACCTTATATAATTATTGAATGTAAAATACATTATATTTTCTTGAGAAAAAAAAAACTACTTACAAAATTTAAAACACTTTCAAATAACAAATATAGATAAAATAATTTAGAAAATCTAATATATTGCATCTGGTATACTTTGTTAGAAAATAATCACATCATTTTAAGAAGGGTTTAAGATTAACACTTATAAGTCTCATCTTCTATTTTTATTTTTCACTTAACAAAAAAAGAAACCATCAAATTTTCTGCGTGTCATGCAGGTCTACAACTAATCTACGGTTAGTCTACAACTAGTTTAGGTCTACAAATTTTCTGCCGTAAACCCACTTATATCTACAGCTAGTATATATATATATATATATATATATATATAAATATATATATTTATATATATATAAGTTGAAGCGTAGCATTTATTATTGCTACGCTCCTGTTGAGCCACATCAATGTCACGTCACTATTTTTTTTTGGTTTTCCATCTTTATTGATTGTCTATGGAAAAATTAATTCTGTGTCCAACGTGATGTACTACACGCCATTATAAACTCTAATTGAACTTTTTTTTTTTGAGAGTATAATTTTTTTTTACATCCTTATATATATGTTTGCAATAAATTTTGCTACTTAATCATTGAGCGACATCATCTACTTATGTTTTTTTTATATAAAATCATATATACATATATATATATATATATCTTCTTTATGATTTTTATATTTTATTTTATATAAAATAATTAGACATAGTTCATGGACAAACCAATGCACTCCATTACCATTCAACATGTTACAATTCATTTGTTTTAAATGCAAATATTTGACTATTCAACTACTCAAATTGATTTCAACTTTTCATTTTCTACTTTCTAATTTCAAGTAATTGTTAAAATTGAATAATTCATTATCATTTTAGTGGATATATACACATGTTTGACTATTCATTACAAACGTTACTATTCATTAAATGCAAATGTTTGACTATATTCAGCTATCCAAATTGATTTCAACTTTTCGTTTTCTTCTTTCTAATTTCAAGTAATTGTTAAAATTGAATATTTAAACTTTTCATCTTCCTATTCTAAATAAATAAATAAATAAATAAATAAATAAATAAAAAACTCTTATTCTCTTCCTCCAACACTTCCCCTCCCTCTTTGCCTCTTTATCTCCCTACTACTCTTTGCTTTATCATTAAACTTCCTTCATCATTTCCTATTTCTTATATATTACGTCTTCTTCTCCCTATCTTATTTTGTATAAATTTGATATCACTTATTCCATTCAATTCATATTTTTCCATACAAAAACTGTGAGTACTCTCTCTCTCTCTCTCTTGCTTGATTTTTGTTCTTTCTTATAACTCTAATTTAGGTTGATATTTTTTTATTTAATTTTTTTGTATTATTTTTTTTTTAAAATATTTCCCATCACAAATGGCTCTTATAGCTTTGGTTGAATTTTAGTTTGGGTTAATACGTAGTTTTTTTTTTTTTTTTTTAAAATAGAAATTTGAGCTTATATCAAAACAAAATATAAAAGGTTACGAATTTGAATGTGCCTACCAATGGACTTTCACTGAATAGAGATGCATTCACAATATTTTTAGCTTCATATACTTCTTTGGTAATGTGAATTTGAGAAAGAGACAAGGGTAGGTAAAGGATATATGGTCTTTCATAATCCTCTATGTCTTGAAGAAAGTGGAGAGCCTATTAGTCTCCCTTTTACTGGAATTTTGTATAGAAAGTTTTTTGCTATAAGTTCCTTGACTTTTTGTTATTTTATAATGAAATGGGACTGAAAGTTTTCCTTTGCCTGACTAAACAGCTAGAGACAGATATACAAATACTATTAGAGAAGGTTGATATGGCTCTTAAAAAGTACAAGATGCATATGGTTGTGGCAAATGAGCTTTTAACTCGCAAAGACAAGGTTGTAGTTGTTACAAGCAATGAAAAGATATCAGTTTGCTGTTACAAGACTCAGGTTGGTGATGTTGTGGAGAATCCCCTTATTAGACTTATTGTGGAGAGACATTCAGCTTATGTTGAGAAGCCGGATCTATGATATCTAAGTCTAAAATATCATCAAATGTTTGATTTAACAAACATTTACCAAAAATTGCTCTATGGTAGTAGGTCCTTATGATAATCATTTTGATTATCTAGTAGGCTGACTTGCCTTTGGGCAAAAAAGAAAAAAAAAAGAAAAAAAAGAAATAAAAAGCATATTTTGATTTCAATCAAAGTGTTTATAAAATAACCTCAAGGGGGGTAGATTATAATAAACATTGTAATCGCTCTATAGCCTATATTGTGACAAAAAGTGAACAAAGGTGTTTTATTTGTAGAGTATCAAAAAAGTCAAAAAATATTCAGTGTAGTAATTTTGTGTTGTTGCATTGCATCCCATGTGTTTGGTAAAATTTCTTTTAGAAATCTTATGTGTTTTTCTCAAATTTATTTGTTATTTTTATTTTGGTCATTTTATTCCAAATAATTAACATCTCCACCATCAAATTTTTAGTTAATTTGAACTTTCTTGGTAAGCTTTTACTTTGCTTAATTGATCATCTTTATTGAAAATGCCAAAAAGAAATTAAGATAAAATATAATTTACTTTAGAGGATCATTATGCTATTAATGTATTTATGTATAGATACCTAAGGAACTTTTCTTTTTGCAGTTTATTTTATTTTATATTTCCACTTTATGATATATGATTTATTGATAATGATCTATTGCATAGTTATCTTTATTTACTTTTTCACTTAGTTTCAATTGTGAGGAAGAAAGAGATGTGGATCTATGTTTTTGAGAAAAATATATTTATAAGAGTTCAATCACATACATTTGTATAGTAATAAACAAAGTATACATAGTTACAACTTGGTCTAATAGTTCCCCCATACTATCAATTTAAAAAAAAAAAAAAAATTTATTGCATTGTGTTTTCATACATATCTTACTATATATATATAATACCTAACTACAAAATATATTTTGTTACATTGCAAAATACTTCTAATTTAAAACATAAATTCAAATAACACATATTGAATTTTTAAAAATATACAATCTAATATATTACTTCAATAATTATCCAATAAAAAATAATCATATCATATTTTCCTGCGCATCGCGTGGGTCTGCGACTAGTTTAAATAATCCTCATAACATTTTAGGCAAGATGAAGTTGTGGCAAAATCAGGCAATCATGAACTAAAAAATTTTCGATCTTTTTTTTTTGCTGCCAAAAGTTTTTTTTTGCTAATGGCTACCCAAAACTTAAGTAAAGGCAGATTACCATCTAAATGGCATAATTTTAAATGTTAAAAAAAATTCACAAAAGATTTGAGACAATCATTAACTCCAATAAGGAAGGTTTGAATCTAACATTCATGTATCATAAATACTAAATAATCACACATATTAAGATTTAAAAAAAAAAAAAAAAAACTCACAATCATATGTCATCTCGAAAAGGACATTATAAAAATTTTAAATCTCGCAAACCAAAAGTTCATGGAGAAAACATTTATACCACTAGCTTACATAGAAGAAATGCTGCGAAGAAGAATGGTTAGTTGAACATGCATATAGACCATAATCTTTGTTCAATGGCATCTCTTGCCAACCAAGGAACTCCACCATGACTGATGGCCTTCAGCACATCTCCAATTGATTGGATTCTCATTGTTGAAGCACAATCTTATCAATAACTAGCACACGGATATCGTCATTGATCCAAGCGCTTTTTGCTCTTAGAAGATCAGAAAGCACGAGCATCTTTAGACTAGAAAGCACACCAGGTTCCAACCCATAGTGTTCTCTCAGATTTCAGGACATTATTCAATTTTAGCTATTCAATCAACTTTGGACATCTGCATAAAGTTAAAGTTGTTAGTCAAACCATGCTTCCAAATCCAACATACACGACCACCTTAAATGCTTTATGGAAGCAACATTTTCCATAAGAGAAAATTTTCCATTATTCACAATATCATCATTGATAGAATACCAAAGGTAGTTTTGGCTATCCCTTTAATAGTATAATTTAAAAATTCAAAATTTTTCATTACAAATTTGAGACAATCATGACCACCCATAACAAAGGTTTCTTTCTAACATTCATGTATCACGAATACTAAACAATCACACATGTAAAGATAATTGATAGACCCATATTCATATGTTATGTCAAGATAATTGATAGACTCATATTCATATGTTATCTTGAAAAGGAAGAACACGAAAATTTTAAATCTCACAAACCAAAAAAGTTGATGGAACAAACATTTCTACCATTACCTTACACAAGAGTAACCGTGAAGAAATCTGAAGCCGAAAAGACTAGTTGAAAATGCATATAGACCGTAATCTTTGTTCAATGGTATCTTCATTCCATACCAACGCACTCCACCATAATTGTTGGCATTCAATACATCTCAAATTGACTGCGTTCTCACAGTTGAAAGGCAATCTTGTCAACGATTGGCACATGGATATCTTAATATTCTCTAAAGCTGGCCACTCCAATGAGTCATCAGTACAAATGCTTTCCACTTTTGGAAGATCATAGAGCTCTAGCGTTTTCAGTTTGGGAAGCACCTTGGGTTCAAACTCATTATTCTCAAATTTTGTAATTATCTCTTTGATTTCAAGACTTCCTTCAATTCTTAAGTGTTGAAGTCTACAGAGTTCTTTAATCGTACCATTGGAGAATATTTTTTTCAACTTCGGACATTTCTTTAAGATTAAACTTGTTAGGTTAGCTAGGCTTCCACTATGTACTGGACCTTCCCATATGCTTTCTAATTTTGGGACATTATTTATGTACATCTTTTCCAAGTTTTCTAATGCACTTCTTCTTTCGCTATCACCATCAATAATTGTTTCAATATCATCGCAGCCTTCAATTAAACAACCTCGCATTTTATTGATATTTCCAATACCAAAATCTGATAATCTTGAAGCTCCTTTATGACCAATCAATTCAAATGTTTCAGAATTTGCAAGAACCTCTGAAATTGCAGGATTTACACCTTCACCATTTACAAGCTTGAAACACTTCCTGATTTGGTATTCAAAACAATCTAGAATATGATAACTTGATGAGTCATGATAACCAACAGAAAAGTGGAATGTGAAGTGCATTTCCTTCCACAATCTGCTTGTCGAGATAAAACTCTTAAGGCAGTCCACATCGGGAAAGAAAATTGAAAGAGAAGTCAAACATTTCAAGGTAGCCACCTCCTCTATAATAGACTTTACAACTCCCTCCCACCTTCGATTGTTCGGATCTACATCAATTCTTAGTTCTTCCAATAAAGAAAGATTTGAAAAGACATTTCGATGAAATTCAACATCCCTTGATTTTCCCGAGCCAAAATTTGACAAGGACATACGTAAACACTTCAACTGAATCAAATATCCAATTTGAATTGGTAAATGATTAATCCCAGTTCGTCGAATATCAAGCACCTCAAGATGCTTTAGTTCTTCTAAGTAATTAAGCTCCATTAAATTGATGCAAGAATTCAGATACAATGCTCTTAAACACGTCAAGCAAGACACAGATGATGGTAATGACGCAATTCCAGTGCCGTGTAAGTCTAGAACTAGTAGATTTTGCATGCATCTAAAGAATCTAGGAGGAATCACTTTCAGGTCATTATTTCTTTGTAGCAGCAATGTTTTAAGATTGTTGCAATCTGGCAATTTTGGTAAAATGCACAATTTGCTATCCATCAAGGAGATTCGATTTACCTGCTGCCATTCTTCCTCATTGGGGGGCTCTTGTAGCTCCTCTTGGGTTTTCACCAAAATCTTAAAATCTTCGCTTTGGGAAGAAATTTTAAGGGCCATATTCCGCAACACTTTGTTCATACTTACATGATTCATCTTCTTGCTCCTCTCTAGCAAAGATACTTTGATAAGTTCATCCAATATGGTATGCCCTTTACCACGTGCTACTTTAAAATCATCAGCATCATGAATAAAACCTTCAGCTTTCCAACATTCCAACAAATAATCTATATATATGTCATAGTCTTCAGGATATAATGCAGTGTACAAAAAGCAAAATTTTTTATTGTCAGCATCTAAATCTTCGTAACAAAACTTTAGACACTCAATAAATTCATCCATGCCTTGGACTTTGATACTGCGCCATCTTCGCAAACGAATTAATCCATCACGCCACAGGTGGACGTTATCCTTAAATTTGAAGGTGGTTGCTACCCTATCTATTAAGAGCGGCAAACCAGCACACTCACGAACAACTAGCTTGGCTATTGGTTCAACACCTGAAATATTTATATTTTGACCGACTATTTCCTTAAACATTTTCCATGCATCAACTTTAGACATTCGTTTCATAATAATCAACGCATCCATTTCATGACAAATCTGACGATATCTAGTCGCCAATACTACCTTGCTATCCTTTTGGTTGCCATAGATACCTATCTTTTTTAGATCCAGAATGTGCCAAACATCATCCAAAAGAAGTAGATACCTCTTGCATTTCAACTCCATAGATATTCTCCAAGCAATTTCATCAACACTAGTGATGCCTTCTATATTCAATTTTAGCCGATCTATAATTACATGTTGCAGCTTTTCTACACCCCAATCCTGTGATACATGAACCCATATGACAATATCAAACATTTTAGCAATATCTTCATTGTCATTTAAGTTCTGCATTATTGTTGTTTTCCCGATTCCTACCATTCCCCAAAGTCCAATTTTTTTAACATTCCCATCTCTTAGGAGGCTCAATATATCTTCAACAACGCAGTGGAGTGATGGCTTGTCTTCTATTTTGGGTGCATGCATAATTCTCACACGTTCTGGCGGTTTCTCAACCATCATTCCCCTCTCAAATTTTGCCTCTGACCAGAGGTTATGTAGTTCATCGCACTTCTCTGCCATGCTTTTGCTAAGTTTTGCACGGAAACGATGGTGAAAAACCCTCCATAACCGCTTTTTACCTCGTACTTTCTCGTACTTGGTTTTCAGTTTTTGCACATCTTCTTCACTCTTCGTGACTGTAGACATCCAAACTTGGCATTCTCTAGTGAACTGTTTCGTCTTATATTTGTTTGCTTCAGCCACTATATCTTCCTTTCTAGCAGATAGCTTCTCTGCAATATCTGTTAACCTTTTATAGTGTTTTTTCAGGTCACGCGCATAATTAACAGTCTGATTTATGTTATTGACAATCCGTCTCCCATCTTTGTACACCTCAGCTGCAACTGCAGAACCTACTATCTCTGTTCCCGACATACCTGTGGTACAACAAAATAAAATTTAAGACGTTGACAGAAATTCAAAATGCAAAATGAAGACTAACTTTTCAGTTCAACGATATAAGGATTAAATTGTAGTTAACAACACAAACAAGGGCATGGTTGGTCCAAAGATGCCAACTAGATTCCACTGAAATGTTAGTGGACGAACTCACAAGATTAAAATACAAATTCAAAGCAACGGTGCCAGAGATATATTAGCCCATTAGTATAGGCCCAAATCTAATTTTATTTTGTGTGCAAGCCAATCCTCCTACTTGTACTAAAAGTCTATTAGTATAGAGTTTAGTCTACTATATATACACATGTTATGGTTCATTGTAACACAAGATTTGTACTACACTCTAATATATTATTGATATAGCCCTTTAGGATTTCCTCTATGGATGTAGGCCGTTAAGCTGAACCACGTAACTCTAGTGTGTTATTGTATTATATACTTTATGCTTTCGCTTCTGTATCCATACTAGCATATTCAACATGGTGTACCAATATTAATATTTAACATGAAATGTTAGTGGGCGAACTCACAAGATTAAAATACAAATTCAAAGCAACAGTATTTCACAATCTTAGAAAGACTTTACAGATGAGACTCTTTTCATCAATGAAGATTATCTATACATGGGCTTATAATTTATTTTTGGGTAGATTACATAAATGGTTTGTAATCTTTACACCTTGTGTCAATTTGATCCATAACCTTTAAATTGTGTTAATTTGATCTCAAACCTTTTGTTGTTGTGTCAATTTATTCCCTACTATTAACTCTTGGACATAATTTGCTGACATGTCTAACGGATTGAATAAAAAATGATTTCTTTGGCACGTAGGCGGACACCTAGAATGCCACATCATATAACATTAAAAAAAAAAACAAAAAACAAAACAAAGAACAAAATAGAAGCATGCCCTGCCTCTCGCAAGTCCTATTTGGGATCAAAGTTTAAAAATCCCTAACTCTCCCTCTCTCTCTCTCTCTCTTTTTTATTGTGGTTTTGTTTTGAATATTTGTGATGCGGGATTTTACTGAATTGGCACAAAGATGGGAGATTTTGGTATTGGGTTGAATTGGGCATTGGTTGAAATTGAGCTTTTGTGCTGTGTGTGGAAATGTGTTGCTGTGATTGTTTACTGTGAATTTGTGGTCTTGGAGTTTGTGTTGGGACTGGATTTTGTTTAATTTGTTGATTGGAATATAAGCTTTTGAGCATTTGTTCCATTTTGCCAAAAATAAAAGAAAAAAGAAAGAGCATTTGTTCTTCTTCTCTATGTGCATTACAATGATTTGAATTTGTGATTTTGGGGTTTGGTTTGATTTGTTGAGGCAGAGGCATGATTCCATTTTGTTCTTTGGATTTTGTAATATGAGGTGGCATTTGAGATGTCTGCTTACGTTGCAGAGAAATAATTTTTTTTTTTATTTAGTCCATTAGACACATTAGTAATTTCCATTCAAGAGTTAATAGTAGAAACCAAATTGACACATCATTGAAAAGTTAAAGACCAAATTGACGTAAGGTGTAAAGGTTAAAGACCATTTATATAATTTACCCTTAATTTTTTTTTACGGAAAAAGTTAAATCTTTTTTTATTTGAGTAATAAAGCAAGTAATGATAATTGTTATTTATATTAATGTTTCAAATATAAAATAAAAGTAACTCAAAGGTCCTTTTTCCCCATTGAATTTAAGAAGCTCAAGCACGTATTCACCACGTGAATTATAAACTTTAGCGAAAAATTATACTAGTATGTCACGAGTGATTTTGTGATACATACATAGATGAATTTGGGTTGTGGGTCATCAGAATTCATGTAGGATACTAGGAGTGATATGTAGTGCATTACGTGCTTGGTTCCCACTTAGGGGATGTGCAGTAATGGGGGCTGCTTTTGCATGGGATTGGTAGAGTTGTTTTAGTCGGTATTGATATGTAATTTTGGGTTTGTTAGAATAAGCCCGAGTCTTTAGTTCGTGGAGTCGTGGTTGTTTAATCTATCTTACTACTATTTAAGGGATTTTCCTTGTTTAGATTCCTAATTTTTCATATGCAAATTAAGTATCCTCAACTTAATCTATTTAGAAGATGTAAGTATCTATACTAGGATAAAAACTCTCTCTCCTAGACTCCCTTAGGTCTTGAAAAGTGGAAGCCCCAACTTGTGTTTTTTCACGCAAGATCCAAACTCTTCCAATCTGTGATACCAGATTGTCATAGGGGATTTTTGTTCTTTGTTTGATCTCCCATCCCCCTTATCCATTCGGTGATACCTGATTGTTGTAAGGAATTTTATTCCTTGCTAAATCTCCCTTCTCTATACCTCCCATTCTTGCAACAATTAATATCTTTCTTCAAATTGAGTAATCTTCGCTAATGGATGCGTCCTTGGAGGAGATGTGGAAACGCTTTCGTCTCTCTCATGTAGAAAAAGTTGTGATGTCTGTTAATCAGAAGAAGTATCTTTTTCACAACAACAGACTCAGTATTAGGAGATAAGTTGGTGAGTTCATCTATATATGTCAAGGAAATTTTTGAATTGGATAAAGATGAAGATATGGAAATGATTCCAACTGTTCATGAAGAGAAATTGGGCCGTACCAAGTCTTCCTTAAGGACTTGGAAACTATAAAGTTTTTATTTACAACTAATTTGTATTGGTTTTAATTCCATGCCAAATTTGATTGTAATTATGTTTAATCATGTTTACCCTTATTTTATGTGGGATTTTATTGTATGAGTTGTGTGTGAGAAAGAGTGTGAAGACTCGAGCTCTTATTGAAGACAAAGTGGATTTCGCGAGAAGATTCGTGAGAAGCTATCCCGCGAAGTGAGCCATGTGTAGAGCACATGACTGGAATGCGAAAAGTCATGACAGTTGGTTTTCGTGAGTAATTTGTCGGTAAGGCCTTCCGGCGAAATACCCGCGAAATATATATATATATTTTTTTTGTTGATAAGTAAGAATAGAATATTATTGATAAAAGAATAGCAAGAGAAACACAAATAGTTCACAGTAGTGAACAAAGCAAAAGAAGAAAAAAAAAAAAGACAGAAGCAACCCCTAATTTATTCTAATAGATGAAAGAAAATCCAAAAGGGTAGAACAATTTGAATAACCCCAACAACAAGACCAATCAAAGAGGGTCCGCTGGCAATATTCTAATAACTGAACCACAGTTTTCCCCTTATCCTCAAAAGACCGCCTATTCCGTTCAGTCCAAATAGTCCACATTAAACAACCTGGAACCAAATCCCAAATATCAAAGCTATGCTTCCCAAGCCAATGATACCAGCAAAATAATAAGTCCACAACTGAACCTGGCATGACCCATTCGATCCCAAACAACCGAGTCATATACATCCACAAAGAATGAGCTATCGGACAGAAAAGTAACAGGTGATCCACAAATTCCGCATTGTTACAGCACAAACAACAACGATTCGCCAAAGGGCGGCCACGAAGCATAAGATTATCCAAAGTTAGAATCTGACCATGGGCTGCTGACCACATGAAAAAAGCCACCCTTTTAGGAACCTTAACTTTCCAAATTCCCTTCCAAGGGAAAGTGGAAGGAACTGCATTTCGAATCTTATGATAAAAGGACCGAGTATCAAACTTCCCACTGCCATTAAGATCTTGACAAAGTCTATCACACCCTCCACCCCTAGGAATTCGGGTTTGGATGAAATGAAGAAAGGATTAGGAAGCCGCCAACTCCCAATCATTGAATTCCCTATGAAATCTTAAACTCCACACTCTATCATTATCACCCACTGGAGGGCTTAACATCTCAGAAATACAAGCCTCCTTATTAGCTGAACACAAAAATAACTGAGGATAAAGAATTTTGAGAGGAACATCCCTAATTCACTTATCATGCCAAAAAAGAATACGAGAACCGTCCCCCACCACAAAAGAGAAATGCTTAGCAAAAGTTTCCCATCCTTCACTAATACTCCGCCATAACCCACAACCATGAGCCCTACTACAAGCGTTAGTGCACCAACCCCCTTTTCCTTCCCCATATTTCATGGCAATGACCCTTCGCCACATATGCGAGGTTTCATGGCCATACCTCCAAAGCCATTTCCCTAATAGGGCCTGATTAAAAGGTGCCAACTTTCGAACTCCCAAACCACCCAACTCACGCGATAAGCAAACCTTTTCCCAAGCCACTAATGGATATTTGAAACACTCAACTATTGAACCCCACAAGAAGTTCCTTTGAATGCGTTCCAATCTAGTCGCCACAACTTTAGGGATAGTAAAAAGGGAAAGGTAATAAGTCGGAGGACTTGAAAGGGTACTCTTAAGCAAGGTGAGTCTACCACCCTTTGACAAATAAAGCCGCTTCCAACCTAAAAGCTTCTTATCCATCCTCTTAAGGATCGGATTCCAAATAGAGGTTGTTTTGTACAAAGTACCCAAAGGCATACCCAAGTAAATCATAGGCAAACTACCCACCCTGCACTGAAGGATATTAGCCAAAGACTGAATGTTATGCACCTCCCCAATAGGGACAATTTCACTTTTATTTTGGCATATCTGCTCCACCATGTCTTCACCCACACTATATATACCCTCATTACCCACATATTGTAAGGAGTGCTTTTTAGAAAGAAAACCCTAGATATTATTACCCTTGAGAGTTAGAAATTGTTATACCCACAATCCTCTACACAATCCTTTGTAGTTTTCCTCAACTCCTACCTCTCCATATCCAAATCCTTAAGAGGTTGATAGCTCAAACACTTACCACACTCATTCTGAGTGTAAAGTGAGGTTTTGGTGCTGTTAAGAAGCATTGGAAGAAGCCAATCATTTGGCGGATGCAATCGGGTTGAATTGTGTGATCCAGAGAGTTAGAAAAGATAAGGCTTTGTCAAGTCAGTTGGTAGCAGGAGCTTGGAGGGCTCAAGTGCATGGGGTAGACTAGGATTGGAGGGTCTTTTGTTATTCGTGTACTCTAACTTATTCTCTAGTGGATTGATTGACTGCTTGGAGGGCGGAAGAGAAGTTTTTCGCCGAGTTCTTCGGTTTCCTCTTCGATAACACGTCTCGGTGTTATTTTGTGTTTGCATTCTTCTTCCCTACACTTTTAGCTTTCATTTTATTGTTGTTATTTAATGAATATGGCTTAGAGTAGTTTTATTGTTTGTTCGCTCGCATTTACTCTTTTTCCGCATTTAGTTTAAGTTAGAGTAAAAACAACCGAGCCGTAACTTTTAATTGGGGGTCTAAACAAGCTCTTGTGTATTCACACAAATCCGAGGTTTCAGAAACGTATACTTAGGAGTAGTGGAAAAATTCCAACAGATTATTCCTTCTCCCTTGGTGTCACCACAAAAAAACGAGGTGTTGAAAAAAGTTCAGAAAATGCTACTGAAGCTTATTACAAGAGGCAAGCTATCAGTAAAGAACAAAAGAATTCAATGCATCCTGCGGCCGAGGTTGGTCTCTAACCCCTTTCACAATATGAAAACTCAAAGCGTGAATTTGAAAAGAATTTGCCCACTAGAAGTCGCATGGATTCTTGAGGATATTAATTTGATTTGTGATAGTGTTTTTTTATGTATTTTTTTAGTGTTCCTTTTATTATATTCATGTTACTCTAGCACTTGATAGTGTAAAAGAGAATGATGACGTCATTGTTTAATGCTCTATCTTTTCTCTTTTCTCATTGTATAGTGTGATTTTCAATTAATAAAGTCTATTATCATTTTCTCTAAAAAAAAATCTATACTCTATACTACTATTATTAAAAGGGCTTTCAAGCCATTTTAGCTATGGAAGCTGTGGACTCTATTTAAGCCATAGACTCTAAGATGTGGTCTATATAAAACTCTTAAATTTTAGATAAATTTAAAATAATAATAATAACAGTTTTTTTTTTTTTTTTTCCACCATGTTTCTCTATATCCCATAAAATTAGGTACCACCTCTCCTTACACCTTCTAACTTCTTTTTTTTTAGATTATATCAACTTGGGTTTATTTCTGATAGAGTTGAACACTTACAAAAAAGAAAAATGTGAAAGAGAAACAAAAAACGAGTATAAGCACATGGTCAGAGGCTAGTGTAAAATTAGTGATTAAAAAAAAAGAGGTTATTCATACTATTCTCTATCTTTTCTTTTCTTTTCTTCTTTTTTTTTTTTTTTTTTTTTTTTTTTTTTTAATAAATTAGGGATGTAACTATGATGATCCCCCATATCATTTTTGTTGATAATACACCCATTTTCTATGATGCAAGCCCAACTCAACTTTGCTATTTGAGATGTATCCTTATTTGTTTTAAGGCAGTATCAAGTTTGAGGATAGATGAGAACGAAACTGAAATTGTGCCAATTGGAGAGGGGTTGAATTTTTTTATGAATTTTAAAGCAATCATCATGGCTGTCGTGTTTCCTCTTTTCCTATGAAATATTTGGGTTTGCCTCTGGGAACTTGCTTCAAGGCAAGGCACATCTTGGACATTATCAATTTATCATTGAGAGGATGAAAAAGAGATTGGTTGGCAGGAATAAATTGTCCTTATCAAAAAGGGTGAAACTTATTACCCTTTTTTTTATACATAAGTTACACATGCACCTTCTCTTTTTTTTTTTTGAAAAAGAAGTTACACATGCACCTAGTGGACCTTAAACTCATAACCTCATCCTTATTAAAAGTAGTTTATCACTTTATTTCCAACTTTTCTTATCTTTACTATTGTTGCCTGCAGCTACAGGCGTGGCAAAAGGCATGGAGAATACAAAGGGAAAGGGGCTTTCTCTGGTGGTGGCTTTGTTGAGGTCAAACCGCAAAAGGGCCTTATAGTGTGGGCTTGTGGAATAATATTTGAAGAAGATGGAACAACTTCTCACTTTTATCTGATCTGTTGTTGGTGACAATGCTAGAATACGTTTTTGGCATGATTTGAGGAATGGTAAGACCACTCTTTAAGGAGGGGAAATTCTTGTATGCACTCAGTGAGACACAAGTCTTATATGCTGGCGTACGTATAAGATCCCACCTCCTTAAGGAGAGATATCTTAGCCTCTTTCTTTTTGTCTGGGACAAAGACACTAAGGTTACGGATTGTATATATAACACAAATGGAAGCTTTTATTGGAATCCATTATATATTAGAGAGGTGCAAGATTGTGAACTAGAACATACGGTTTAATTAATGGAGGATATATATACACATACTAAGAAATTACCTAATGGGGAGGAAGACAAATTGGAATGGATCCCGTTGAAGTTTCAAGGCTTCCAAGTGAAGGGTTATTATAAGACACTGAGAGGAGATAAGAACCCATTTCCTAGGCAGAGAATTTGGAAGCTCATGTTCTACCAAGTGTGGCTTTTTTCATACACCTAGCTAAGAACTTGACTATAACTCTACAAGAAACCTTCGACAATAAGGGATAATCATCATAGATTGGTGCTTAATGTGCAAAATCGGGGAGAATGTGACACATCTTTTCCTTCATTACGCGGTATAGCTCAAGATTTGTGATCTTTGGTTTTTTGCTTATTTGGTGTGTCATGGATAATGTCTTGTTTTGTGTTTGTAAGGGTCATATATTTATGTATTGGCAAAACGGACGTTAGTAATTGAGTCTTAGTTTTTAGTGTGTTCAAGAATATTTCAGTTGAATAAACAAGTGATATTATTGAAAACAAAAGATTGCTTAAGAAACTGATCAAGAAAAGATGTCAGAACAGGACTTAGATACCTTTTGATACCTGTCAATCTATCGAGACTTAATGGATCTTGATACCTCTCAATCTATTGAGTTACTGGAATTTTTTTTTTAAGCCAGCAACATTTTATTTAGGTGCCTATTTTTTATGGGTTTTTTAACATAGTTGGAGAGCTATTTAAAAGCCCATTAAGCTCCTATTAAAATAAGGTGATTGTGATAGAAAACCTAAGGCATTTCATATTGAAACTCTAGCATCGACTTATTGAACCTGTGAGTTCAAAAAATAAGCAAAGTCTCTAGTACTAACAATTGAAGATTTTATTGGGGTTTTGTGTAAAACTATTGCAAAAATCAGCTACAACAATCAAAAGAGTTGTTGTGCTGTTAGTCATAAATAGGATATTTGTGCAAAGGAAAGGTCTATTACAATAAGTAGTCCAACTGGGGATTGTAGTTGAGGTTTTACTGTAGGTAGGTACTTTGGGATGGTGTAAGATTCCTTGTATTTGTAACCTCTATTATTGTTAGTGGATTATTCGGGAGTGATAACCTAATATTCACTCAGTAGGGTTTTGCCTACAATGATTTTTCCCATTTTGATCAAATTACCATGTCAAACTTATTTTCCGCTACATTTAATTTAGTTTGGTGATTTTATTGTACCTTAATTTGCATGTAATTTGGACTAATTAATAAACTTGGGTAATTAGTTAATTTAATGAATGTAATGAATGATGATGATGACCTTCAAGAAGTTTATAATAAGCTTTATAAATTAATTTTTCAGATCTCTTAAAAGAAAACAAAATTAGAGGCTAAACTTGAGGAGATCAAACTTGAAAAAGGTGAATTGATTGTAAAATTGGATGAAGCCAATAAATTAAATGAAACTTTGAAAAATCAAATTTCATCTGAAGTGGATAAAATTAAAAGCTAGGAAGAGCAACTAATTGAATTTAAAGTTGAAGTAGAAAAATTAATTAGTGTCAAGCCTTGTTGATGAGCCTAACTCAAAAGATAATTTTTTATTTTATTTTATTTTTATTTTTATTTTTTTATATTCCTCCATTTAAAAAGAATAATGAAGAAGAGTTGAAGGCTAATATTGGATAGAAGGTAAAAAAATTTATGTTGACTCTGAAATTTCTAAAAACCTATGTCTAAATCCTCTAAAAAAATATGAATTTGTCCCACTTGTCATCATTATCATGTTGTTGGTCATATTAGGCCAAATTGTGCTAAGTTGATGTCTTTGTCAACCTCCAAATCTAAACACCCACCTAGGAAATCTAGTAATTCTAAAACTACTCATGTTTGTCACCATTGTGGTGCTTCTAGTCACACTCATCTTGATTGTTTCAAGTTGTTTCCTCTTAAGCAAGTGTTTGATATATCTCATCCTTTGTCTCAAGGCTCTATACCTATTCGTGGTAAGTTATTAAAAGTTAAGTTTTTTAACTCAGTTTCTGGGGAATGCTATTTCCTCTCTTTTTTTTTTTTTTTTTTTTTCTAAAATAAAATACAGAAGCATGAACAATTTGCATTTTTTACTAAAGAATATTCTTACAATGCTTTTTTAAGAGTTAACAAAATATAATAATAACTATATTTTGCTTATGTTGGAATTATAAAATGCATCTAATTGCATATTTTAAAATGTACTCATGCATATACATGGAGTTACAAGCTAGTATAAATATATGTGTGCATGTGTGTGTAACTTTTGAAACCGCAAGGTTATTTATGAAACTCTTTTTTTTTTTTTAATTATAAAAAATATTAATGAAAATGTAAACATGATATATATAAAATCTCACTTAATTTACGTTATATCCATGTTTTTGTTGTCTCAATTCTATGCCAAATTAATTAACTTGTAATTCTGCTTAGTTTTTCATGTATTTTTGGGATTACATTGTAATTGGGTAGAGTACTTGAACCTTGGTCACTGTTGCTGGCTGAAGAAGTTCACTTTCGTGAAAGTAGGGGAGTTCAAGCAGCCCGCCCACCTGCCCAACCCGCCCGCGTCCGATCCACCGCCACCCAATCCAACAACTCCAGTGGTCGGACGCGGGTTCCAAACTCTCTAACCCGACCCTAGTGGGTTGGTTGTCGGTTTTCCCTTTCAAAACCCGTGAAACCCGACCCGCCCATAAGCTTCACACTCATTCTAGTGATTATTAAGCATTCTGGACCAAATCCGACGAGACCTCATCGAGATTTGTCGAGATCTAGTCCAGATCCCATGAGATCTCGCCATTATCCAACAAAATCTAGGCTAGATCTCGACGAATCCAGCCAAATATCGGTCCTGATGATAAAACTCGAGACCAACCCGATACAACCTGAAAATGACGAGACCCGAACTGAAAGATCTGACCAAATCATTCGGGTCGGTTTCGGGTTATATTTTCATCCACCCGAATTATTCGGGTCGAGTCCAGGTTGGGCACAAGCTTGACCCGTGAACAGCCCTACGTGAAAGTAAGTGTTGCCCGCAAGATGAACACGTGGCAGAAAAAGGAGCAGGCTTTTTCTTTACAACTTGGTGGGTTTTCATGGTTTTGGTGTCTCTGGTGGTGGGTTTTGATGGTAGTGGTAGGGGGATGTGGGGGTGATAGACGGTGGTGCTTGGATTGAATTGGTTTTTGTTTTTGTTAATTTTTTAATATATTTGAATTTATTATTATTATTTTGATGTGGTGTAATTTTAAAATAGAAGATGTAGTAATGTAGAGTGTATTGGAAATAATATGCTAAAATTGATAAAGTAAGTTACTAAAGTAAGTTTTTAGTGTGGTAAATAGCATTTGGTATGATATTAGTAAGTATTAACGGTATCAAATCACAGTCAACAAGTAACACCTATAACTGAAAACGCATTTAATGGTTCGATTCATTTTCTAATAGAATGTTGAGAAACTATACCAGCTAACTATTACCTATTAAAAAAAAAAAAACTATTACCTATTTACCTTCTTAAATTATTTTATTTCATTATAAAAAAAAATAAAAAATAAAAAGAGTTTAATAATGGACAGCTAAAAATCAGATCAGATTTAACAAAGAAGACCGTTTTGGTTTTTTTAATTTTTTTATTATAATATATATATATATATATATATATATATACACACACATAACAATTTCATGGACTAACTGGTCGAAAGACCAATAGAAAGTACATCTCTTTGGACATGATTAACAATCACGGGAGTTTCTTCCACCCAAATTCCACGATCAGATCAGATTTGACAAAGAAGACAGTTAATCCCGGCCGAATTGAACACCCAAATGGCATACAGCTTAGTCATTTTCCCAGTCAAAGAGAGAGGGCATATATGTATAGAGTAATGTAATAAGCTTTAAGCACTCCATTTCAAGGAGATATGTGGATAAAGAAGACTAACCTTAGAACAGCTCAAGAAAATCACCAACAAGGAGATATGCAATTCCGGCTCCCCTTACCTAATTCCAAGAAAAAGTACTAGACCATTAAAGTCTTGGCCCTCCAGTAACAATAGAGCAGTGTTAAAAACTTAAAATTATGAAACTACCTTACTGCAGCTCAAGAAAATCACCAACAAAGAGATATGGAACTTCCGGCTCCCCCAATAAGCCACTGACGAAGTAAAGACTAGACAGGGTAAGTTTTGTCCCCACCGGAGTCATAGAACAGCAAAGTTACAATTATGAAAACTCGCCTCTTTAGTACAGCTCAAGGAAATCACAAATTAAGAAGGAGATTTTTTTTTTTTTTTTTTTTTGGAGTACCAGGAAGAAGATCTGGAACTTCCTGCTACTCTACGTAGCCACTAACAAAGTATAAAGACCTGCTTCTCTAGTTATTGACAAAAGTATAAAGACCAAACCGGCCATATTAATAATAGAACAATGTTACAAATAATGAAAACTAAATTGAAAAAAAAAAAAAAAAAAAAAAAACAGTAAACTGTGGAGACTACATATAAGAAATTAAATTTACTATAAAATAATGAATTATAAAAGAATTATTCTAATGCGTGGCCTTCACCTTAGAAATTCTTCCAATGGAGAACAAACGCTTTTTTCGAATGCTAGAATAATTTAACGTTGCTTTCCTATTGAACAAATGCTTTTTTCAAATGCTAGAATAATTTAACGTTGCTTTCCTATTTATACTTCCTCCACCAATAAGTGTAATTGATTTTGATTGTCAAGTTGTTCACCAAAAGTAACATCTATTAATTAACCAAATGATGTTTTAAGTGATGGTTTACAAATAGACTCTTGATAGGATAAAATAAATAAATAAATAAATAAATATATATATATATATAGAGAGAGAGAGAGAGAGAGAGATAGTTCCAATTCATAGCATCCGCTCTTGATAACTTAGCCATTAACAAAGTATAAGACCTGCTCCTTTAGTCATTGACAAAAGTATAAAGGCCAAATGGAGTAAGGTTTGGGCCCATATTAATAATAGAGCAATGTTACAAATAATGAAAACTAAATTGAGAAAAAAAAAAAAAAAACCGTAAGCCGTGGAGATGTACATGTAAGCAATTAAATTTACTATAAAATAATGAATTATGAAAGAATTATTCTAATGCATGGCCTTCACCTTAGAAATTCTTTCAATGGAGAACAAATGCTTTTTTCTAATGCTAGAATAATTTAACGTTGCTTTCCTATTTATACTTTCTCCATCAATAAGTGTAATTGATTTTGACTGTCAAGTTGTTCACCAAAAGTAACATCTATTAATTAACCAAATGATGTTTTAAGTGATGGTTTACAAATAGACTCTTGCTAGGATAAAATAAATCTTTTATTTTTTTGAGAAACAAATCTTTTTTTTTAATTATTATTATATAGAAATAGTTTCAATTCACGGCATTCGCTCTAGGTGATCTTTTTTTTCAATCACAAGAGACTTTACCAGTTGAGTTAACTGAAATCCACTAAAATTAAATATATAATAATTAAGGGCTTGTTTGGTTAGCTGAAAAAACACCACTTTTGTTTTCATTTTCAGTTTTTAGTGGGTTTCATCACTAAAAAACTAATTTGGTTTTGACATTTGTATTTAGTTTTTATTTTCAATATCTTAAAAGTTAAATTTTGAATACAAAAAAATGAATACAACTTTTCAACGTTTTCGTTTCTCTATGAATATGAATACAGTGGCATATTCGTAAATATTGTGAAGACACAAAATTACTTTTTTTTTAGTGATGTGATGTGTGTGAGTGAGAAAAATTACTTAAAAAAAGAAGAAAAAAGAAGACAATGACCAAATTAACCCGGGTATAATGTATTCTATATCCAAATTATGTATTCAAAACAACTTACCAAATATTACCAAATGTGAATATAGAAAAAACAAATGAAAAGTGAATACACCACTTTTTAAAACCAAATAGACCATAAATGATTAAGATAACTTTATGTAGGTCACATTAAAACTCATAAGGATGATTTTTTTACATTATCTCACTTGGCTCATGTGACATTTGAATACCTTGATGAGTGACTATAATACGGCATAATATTACTCATACCAAAATGCTCTCACTCAAATAAATAATTCAAAACATGAATCATGGTGATGATACCCTAAATTATAATAAGTATTTCCTTCCATGTTTTACAATATGGTATTCTCTGTATGAGTATTTTTATGAAGGGTACCATTTTAGAAAACTTTTTATGAATTTTTTTTTTAAAAAAAACTAACATTTTTTATAACTTTTTTCAATTTATTCAACAACTTTTTCAATTTTTCATAAAAGGTTTCCTAGAATTAATAATTAATGTATGCCCTACCAGACTATTCTTTAAAAAAAAAAAAGGTAAAGTGCAAAGCACACCCCTTAAGTTTGGAGGTGTTTGAATTTTATATTCTGAAATTTCAGAATTTTGATTTTGCCTTCTAACATTCTTTGTTATTTGGATTGTTAACCCGTTAGTTTTTTGCTAACTTGTAAGTTAACTATCACATTTGCTAATTGGACCAATTAAATTGCGACACTTGTTATTAACTACTCCGTGTCATTATTTTTTGATAAGACTCTATGTCATTATCTATACTACTATTTAAGGGCTTTCTCCTGTTTGGATTCCTCAATTTCGATATCCAAAATATCCTCAACTTTACTAGTTTGTAAAGCTTAAATAGTAGGGTTAGACATGTAAAATTACTAATTTAAAAAGTCCTAAGTTTTAGACAAATTTGAAAAAACATTGCCTAAAAAATAGATAAGGAGCATGAGGATTTTTTTTTAGAATAAAATATTAGAAACGTGTGTTAGAATAAGTGGGTTAGTGGGAGTGTTTCTATTTTGTAGGCAATGTTTTTTCAAATATATCTAAAATTTAGGACTTTTTAAATTAGTAATTTTACATGTCTAATCTTATTATTTAAGCTTTACAAACTAATAAATTTGAGAATATTTTGGGTATCGAAATTGAGGAATCCAAATAGGGGAAGCCCCTTAAATAATAGTATGGATAATAACACCAAATAATAAATACGAACTTTCCTAAACTAAGTGTATGTTTGGCAAAAATTATTTTTGCCAACTTATTTTACTATTCAGGTTATTTTTGCTACTATTCATGAGTCCTATTGCACTTTTTGGTACTGTTCATGTTGACAAAATTGTTAACCAACGTTTAACAATAATTGTTAGATTATGTATAACGAACGTTGTCAACTTATGTTTTAACAAACGTCGTCAAATTATGTTTAACAAATATTGTTAAATTATGTTTAGCAAACATTATCGAATTAGTCAAACATAATTTCACTCATAGGCCTTTTGGTGTATGAGTTTTATTGATGTGAGTAGTGCCCATTCAAGATAATGTATCTCTTAATTACAATCCCTTGTTTCAAGGGAAGACCCTTTGATTCCAACCATGTCGTCTTTGTACATGAGTTTATTTATTTTGATGTTTAAGGGGTTATGTGTTTTTATTTATTTGTGGCTGCACCTAATAATTTATTTAGGTTGCCTACGTACCCTTGGCGAGGATCAAGCCACTTCGTAGTTCTTAATTTTCAGATTTTAGATTCAAAATCCTCAAATTGATTTTGTCCAATTTAAATGATGGACATTTAAGTCAAATATTTTGTATTTAATTAAGCATCGACTTAATTTTACTTTTGGGTGAGATAATTGGTTTTAATCTCAAGGATAAGTCAAAGACCATGTTTTCATGGAAACTGAATCAAGGATTCTCTTTTTGAGAAATTAAAGTTCCAAATAATTTTCCCTTTCTTTCATAATATTTTGATTGAGGTTTCCAAATTTAATTAAGGGAAAGAAAACTCCTTTGAAGCAATTATTATTTTTTTTATGAACATTGGGAATTAGAAAATTTCCTTAAATCAATTTTCATAGTCATTTTATTTTAAGAATTATTAACTCTAATCTTGTTGAAAGAATTAATAATCCCAAAGAATTAGTCACAATTAATTTGGTAGAGTTAATGCCTCCATTAATTTGATGGTGGAATCAAGAATTCCATTAAAATGGTAGAGTCAAGGACTCCGTTGATGGGGTAGAGTCAATGACTCCATTGATGGGGTAGAGTCGAGGACTCCAATTATCGGGTAGAGTCAAGGACTCCAATAATGGGGTAGAATCAAGGACTCCATTGATGGGGTAGAGTCATGGACTCCAATGATGGGGTAGAGTCAAAGACTCCAATAATGGGGTAGAGTCAAGGACTCCAATAAGAGTCAAGGACTCCAATTATGGGGTAGAGTCAAGGACTCCATTGATGAAGTAGAGTCAAAGATTCTAATTAAAAGGAACATTACGCCACAATTTGAGAGAATTTTTATTTGGTAATGTACAAATAGGAGTTACGAGTCAAGGACTCGTATTTAAAGGTTCATGCTTGGAATTAGGAATTCCCCATGAAACTCAATCCTATTTGCATTACCAAGCAAAAATTCGGATTTGAGATTGAGGGAGAGAGAGATTTTGAGAAGAAAAGGACTAATGAAATCCCATAGACAAACCTATGCTCTTTGCTTGATGTTACTCTCTCTATCCGTGCCTCTCTTTTTTCTCTTCTTTTTGTCTTTTCTGTGTGTGTAATTGCTCTCTTTTTGTATTTCTGCCCTTCCTTTTCTTTTGCTTGTGCGTGCCTCTCTCTATTCATAGAGAGATTCCAAAGAAGCTGTTCCTTATTCTTCTCTCAACTGATCAGATCATGGAGCAGTTTTCGTCAGTTTTTTCTTCCACAACTCCTAATTTCATGTTGAGCCGTGACCCACTTTTCAGCTTTTTTCTCTTTTCTCTGTTCCGTTGCTTTTTAAACTCCTTTTTAGTTTGTGACAGCCCACTTTCTTTTTTTTTTTTTTTTTTTTTCTTTTTTGGTTAAAAGGATTATATAATAAAACAACTATCTGTTTACAGACACCAAAGATGGGCTTATCAGCCTACAACATGACACACCATACAAATCTGCATACAAAACAGGGAGAAGTTCAACAGAGGGAGGCTGATCGAATATAACAAAATCATCTTGCATACAACAGCCCCTTCTAGCCAAAAAATCTGCGCACATATTGGCCTCTCTAAGCACGTGCACTACTCTGACCTGCTGTAGTTGGTCCAACAACATCCTGCAATCATGCAAAAGGGGAGAATAGCTTCTATTAGAAGTACTATTAGACTTCAAGAGCCCCACAATCACCTTGGCGTCTAATTCAACCTCCTGTTGCTGGCATCCTAATTGAATAGCTAAATTAAGACCATCCCTTAAAGCCCACCATTCAGCAATAACGCTAGTAGTATATCCTATTGACAGCCCACTTTCACCAAACCGTGCTCCTTACTTTCTGGTGGTGACACTTCTTTATTCACTTTTCAGCTTTTCAATTTTTTATTATTATATTTGCTTCTACCGTGGCCATCTTTCAATCTTTATCTCTTTTTTTTGTTTTATTTATATTTTTTTTATTTAGGGACAATGGCAGACTTACTTTTTGTTAATGCTATGCTCACCTTCCCTTATTTTTCTCACTCTAGTCCTTTTTTTTTTGTTTTTTGGTTAAACACTCTAGTCCTTTCTTATAGTTAATAGAGGACTAGTAGACTAGTAGCTCTTCACTTCACGTGGACTCCTTCTTTTATATATATATATATATATATATATATATATATATATATATATAGAGGACTAGTAGACTAGTTGCTCTTCACTTCAAGTGGACTACTTCTTTTATATATATATATATATATATATTTAATTATATCACCTTTTTGTAAACCATCACACGTTTGGTCTCATCGTATTAACTAGTCCACAAGCCGTGATATGGCACTTTAGTCCACAAGCCGTGAAATGACATTCTTTTTAATGACACTATTTTTTTAGTTTCAACAGTTGCCCCCCGTGTGTCATGCAAGAATTAAAATTCTTTGTGTGACACACGTTTTTTAGGAACAGTAGCTTTTTCCTGCTAGGACTAGACTTCTTTTTGAGCTTTGATAAGTACAGGACTCCAGCACTATATATACTTCATGGCATTGTATCTGGTGATGATTTTGGGAAAGCTACTGTTGATTGGTTTTCTGAGTTTATCCATCGTGTTTTGAGCATGGCTGCAGCAATGGAATTAGAAGACAAGTCTTTAAAGGAAGACCCAAGGGTTGACCCAATCCGGTTAATTGAATTAACTAAAGCTCATGAAGATGTCCTCACAAAGCAGAGATCCCTGACTTGTACTTTGAATGAACTTAGGATCTGTTTGGATTGAACTTATTGCTGCTGAAACTGAAAATTGAAAACTGAAAACACTGTAGCAAAATAATTTTTAAATGTGTGAATAGTGCCGTGAGACCCATTTTTAATATTTTTAAATACATGAACAGTACTGTTACAGTGCGTAAACAGTGCTGTTACAGTGATTTTTGTCTCCTGAACAGTAAAATCATGTGATTTTACTGTTCATGCGCTGAAAAAAAAAGACAAAAAAAAAAAAAAGGCTGAAAACGCAAAACGCAGACTCAAAACTCTGAATCCAAACCGCACCTTAATGAAAAATATGGGGAACTGAAAAGTAGAGAATCAGAGCTCCTGGAAGCCGAAGCCAAGATTCGGGCGGAAAGGGCTGAGTTGGAGATCAAGCAGAAAGAGCTGGGAGGTGAAGTTGAAAAAGTCCGATCATTATTATCAGCTCAAGCCAATTTGGACAACGAACTTTGTCAACAAATACTTGCAACGGGCAAGAATGAGTTAGATCGTTTTAATTCACATGGCACGGAGTTGGGAGAACTCATATCTACAATCAGCTCTTTCTATAAAGCTTAGTTTTCTTCTTTCGTTTTTTGTTTTTTTTTTTTTTTTTTTTTTTTTTGGTAGCACGCTTTTAGTTTAGTATTTGTTTTTTTTTATTATTATTATTAAAAAGACAGCTACTTGCTTCATCGTGTCTCATATATATATATATATATATATATATATATATTTTTTTTTTTTTCTTGCCATGAAGAATGTTTGCATGCTACACACACATACATATACACAGAAGAATATTTAGGGAATTTGTTTTTTGGGTAGGTGTGACTGAATTCAGTAAATGATACCAAGCTGCCTATATACTCGAAAGGGGATCAAGTCAACACGTAGTTCAAAAGGGGATTAAGAGCCTTTTTTTTTTTTTTTTTTTAATGCCCTAACTTTTGCCTAGGCCACCTTATAAAAAAGTTTTCAACCTATTGGGCTTTTTATTTTTTATTTTTTAATTCTAAGTGTAGAACTTTTTAATGAACTTCCCATTTACACAAGGATAAATACATTGTCCCTCAGGATCTGACAACTCATATGCACCTTTGGAAAAGACCTTTGTGACAACGTAAGGCCCCTCCCATTTGGACTGAAATTTGCCTTGCATCCTTTCTTGTTATAATGATAGGTCTCCTTATAGTTAAGACCAAATCACCAACTAAAAAGGATCTGAACTTGACACGCTTATTAAAAGCACCTGCCATTTGAGCTTGATACAACTCCAATTTTTGCTGAACAAGAAGTCTTTTTTCATCTAAAGCTTCAAGTTCGGCAAGCCTTATCTTTGCATTTTCATCTGGCTCTGTTAATTGCGTGGCAACTCTGAGGGATGGTAATTGAACTTCCAATGGAAGCACAGCTTCTGAACCATACACCAGATTATATGGAGTACACCCAGTGGAATTACGAACCGTGGTTCTATAGGCCCATAACGCTTCTGGAAGGCGTTCATGCCAATCTCTTTTTCCTTTTGACACCATTTTTTTGAGAATCCTGCAAAGGATTTTATTAAAAGCCTCTGCTTGCCCATTTGCTGAGGGATTATAACTAGCTGGAAAAGCTTGCTCAAATTTGTATTTTTCTGATAATTTTTGTAATGGCTTACACTTGAAGTATAAAGCATTATCAGAAATTATTTTGGAAGGAACCCCATAGTGATAAATTATGTGATTTCTTATGAACCTGGCAACATCTTCTGATCTCACTTCTTTTAATGGAACAGCTTCAGCCCATTTTGAAAAATAATCAGTGCCGGCCAAGATGTATTGATGTCCTAGAGAGGATGAGGGTTTAAAAGGACCTATCACATCCAGCCCCCAAGATTCAAATGGCCAAGAAAGCACTGTAGGATGTAACGGTTGAGGAGGTTGATGTATAAAATCCCCATGAAGCTGACACATTTTGCAACTGCTTGCAAATTTCATTGCATCTTTCACCATGGTAGGCCAATAATATCCAATTCTTTTTAATTGTGCCGCAAGTTTCGGGCCAGCTTGATGAGCCCCACATGTCCCTGAATGAGTTTCAAAAAGTGCACGAGTAGCTTCGTCCTTTGACAAACATCTCAACAAAATGCCATCAAAAGATCTTCTATATAAGGTATCATTCAAGTATGCAAAGCGTAACGCTCTACGTCTTATATCAACCCTTTGTCTAGAATCACTTGGTAATCTTCCATGTTGGATGTAATTAATGATTGGCTGTCGCCAGTCTTGCTCTTCTTCAACTTCAAAGACGTTGATTGCATTTACATCATTTGCCTCTTCAATTCTTTCCAAGGCTGGGGGTAATAACCTTCGCTCTCCAACAGTTATTTGTACATCCCTTTGCTCAGGTAACGTCAAAGATGCGGCTAGATTAGCCAATGCATCTGCTTTGTCATTTTCTGACCTTGGTATATGACCAATGTGGATCTCTTGAAATTGTGACATTAAATATTTTGCCCTTTGATGGTATGGGATCAAATTAACATTTTTGACTGCATATTGGTCATTAATTTGCTTAACGATCAATTGAGAATCACCAAACACTTGCAAAGAATTTATATGCATTTCAAGGGCAATTTCAAGGCCAATTATTAATGCTTCGTATTCAGCCATATTATTTGAGCACAAGGATAATAGGGAAAATGAATAGGGGATTAAACTCCCAGATGGTGTAATGAACACAACTCCTGCTCCAGCCCCTAATTTTCTTGCAGCCCCATCAAAATAAAGTTGCCATGAGGATGTTTCAATATTAAAGACCTCCTCGTCAGGAAAATCTTCTGACAATTCCCCATCATCAGGCACAGGATGAGCCGCTAGAAAATCCGCAAGCACTTGGCCCTTAACTGCTTTTTGTGGTACAAATTTTACCTCAAATTCTGATAATATCATGCACCATCGGGCCAAACGTTCAGACAAAATTGGCTTAGTCAATAAATATCTGATCGGGTTTGCCTTTGAAATCAGGGTAATTGAATGGGTAAGCAAATAGTGTCGTAATTTCTGCACAGCGAAAATTAAAGCCAAACAAACTTTTTCCATGGGGGAATAGTTGTGTTCTGCCCCCACCAATGTACGACTTAAATAATAGAGTGCATTCTCTTTTCCTTCCTCATTATTCTGTGCCAACAACGCCCCCAATGAGCGCTCTACTGCCGCGACATATAGAATTAACGGCTTCCCAGTGATCGGGGCCATTAAAATTGGCGGTCTAAGTAGATATTGCTTGATTTCTTCAAAAGCATTTTGGCAAGCTTGATCCCATACAAATGGCGCATCCTTTTTCATTAACCTTGTGAAAGGTTGACATCTTCCAGATAGGTTTGAAATAAATCTTCTTATATATGCTAGTCTCCCTTGTAATCCTCGTAATTCTCGCAAGTTACGTGGAGGAGGCATTTCCATGATTGCTTTTATTTTTGTGGGGTCAATTTCGATTCCTCGGTATCTAACCACAAACCCAAGGAATTTCCCGGATGTGACTCCAAATGCACACTTTAAAGGGTTCATCTTAAGCTGATACTTTCGAAGTCTATCAAAAACTTTTCGAAGATCATTTAAGTGATTCTCCCTTTTTTTAGTTTTGACAACCAAGTCATCCACATAACATTCAACAGTATTATGGAGTATATCATTGAATATATTTGTCATGGCTCTTTGATACGTTGCTCCTGCATTTTTAATCCAAAAGGCATAACTATATAACAATAGATACCCTTAGGTGTTCTGAAGGCAGTTAGCTCTTCATCTTCAGGGGCCATTTTGATTTGATTATATCCCGAAAACCCATCCATGAAGGATAAAGCACCAAATCCAGTAGTGGCATCTATTAGCAATTCAGTGACTGGGAGGGGAAACTCATCTTTAGGACATGCTTCATTCAAGTCTCTAAAGTCCACGCAAATGCGCACTTAGCCATTCTTCTTTTTAACAGGAACAATGTTAGCAAGCCATTTAGGGTAGTAAACTTCCTGGATGAACCCAGCATTGATCAGTTTGTCAATTTCATCCTTGATCTGTACCACGAGCTCTGGTCGATAGCGATGTTGAGCTTGCTTTGTAGGGTGTTTCTCTTTAGATATGAAAAGTTTATGTACTGCCATATTTGGATCCAATCCTGGCATGTCTTGGTACCCCCATGCAAATTCATCTTGATATTCTCGAAGAAGTTGTTCATAATCTTCTAATTCTTCGGGAGTTAATAGGGCACTGACGAAAATTGGCTTTGGATCTTCACTTGTGCCAAGGTTTAACTCTCGAAGCTCATCAACTATAGCTTGCCCACCTTCTTCAAATTGTGGTGGCGCGGGATGAGCTTTATCCACAAACTCCAATGAATCATCTTGTCTAAGAACTTCAACTTGCTCATTCTTCGATGACTTTTCAACGACATCTTCTTCAAAGGAAGTGCAATTGACTTGTGCAACTTCAAAGTCTCCTTCAGTCTTATACACTACATTTCCTTGTCTCTTCTTGTTGAGCTTCCATTTTTTGTTCTTATTGAATTTTACCATTGGCTTGAGCCTCGAGGCTTTGCCAAGGTGTTGGAAAACTGAGACACGATTAGGCTTCTCCATCGGCTTATGAACTAGGACTTTGCCAAGGCGTTGGGATACTGAGACACGAGATGTTTGGTCAACTTCATTTAAAACAAGTTGAGTTCGCTCATATTCCATGAACATAGCCTTTTCTTTTTCTGTAAAGACCTCTGGTTCTACCAAGGATGCCCTAAGAACATCATCATTTTGTTGAATGCGTACTTTTTGAACGCATTGTTGAGCCATTGCACTTCTCTTCTTCATATTTACTTTTAAGGAAGGTGATGAAGTCGAAGGTAATGATGTACTCTTTCGAAAAACAACTGTACGCTTACTTTTACCTTCATCTCCCTCAAAATTGGTCATGACCGTAACTTGCCCCCTAGGAACAGATTGATCTATCTTACGGAGAGGGCAACTATAGCTTGCTGTAAGAACAGCCATTGATTCTTGCAACGGTGTCAAAATCTTCTGATTAGGCTTCCTTACACTTTTAGGTGTGTATCTAAAAAGTGCTTTTGGCTTCGAAACTTTTGATCCCTGAGTCTCTTCCATATTTGTTTGGCCTGAAGATTTCACCTTAACTTTGATAGCTTTGGATGCCTTTGATATTTCTGTACTTGAGGGCCTTGGATCTTGCTCATCGTTTAAACCTTCCTTCTTAATGCCATTGTCTTTGGATGAAGGCATAAGGATGGTCGTTGCATAAAATTTGGCATCAGCATAATTCACTTCTTCTCCCATAAATGGATCAGGATCAGCATACACTTTTTTCACATGTCCATCTTTATCACAAAATTTTAAGCATTGATGAAGTGTGGAACCAATTATGCCATAAGTGTGTATCCAAGGGCGTCCCAATAGAACATTGTAAGATGTATCAGCATCAATTACGTGGAAAAGAGCTTTAGAATACAATTCTCCTATTTCCACTTTTAATGAAATGGTTCCCATGGCTCTTTGGCCAACTTGATTGAAACCTTGAATGGTCAAATTGGATGGGGACAACTGTCTAGACTTCATCCCCATTGCTTTGAGTGTCTTGTAAGGGAGAAGATTTACGGCTGATCCGTAATCCAATAGGATTCTTGATACCCAAGCATCTCCAATTGTGCCCTTGACATATAAAGGCCGATTATGGAATTTTTTCCCCAGTTGGAGGTCTTCATCACTAAACGTTATGCATGCCAAACATGAAGCGCGTATTCTAGGTGACAAAGGTTGTCCCTCAATATGGTCAATCTCAGTCTTAAAAACATCTGGGCTTAATAAAGCAAGTATGAGGGCTCTCCTAAGCTCCTCGGATAATTGGAGAGCATCGTAAACACTCAGCAAAGCTGGGATGCGTCTCAAATGTGCCAAAATGTCATACTTTACCCTATGAGGGTTCGTAGAATTTTTAAGACTCTTGAGATATGACTTATACTGAACGGGAATTTCAATTGAAGACTCTTCTCCCCTTTTTTCTTCTTTTGATGTTGAGGCACTAGTGTCTTCCTTCATTGCCTTTTTTATTTCTCCAAGAGGTTGTGAGGAATTGTCTATTTTCTCTTTGGAAGAATCATGTGTTGCATTTTGATTTAGTTCTTCCTTCTGTGGTAATGACAAATGGCAGCCTGAACGCAATGTTACTTCGTTTACCTCTTGTTCATTGTCATCAACTGAAACCATGCAACACTGCACAACTTCCTCTTTTATCTCATTTTCGGAATGATTTTGAAGGAATTTCTTAGGAAGATATTCAACTAGAGTTATTGGCATTCTCTCAGATTGAACATATTCTTCTTCCTCTAAACTCACACTTTTCTTCTGAGTGTTCCTCTTTTTCTTCTTGCTTTTCTTAGAATCCTTCCTTCCACGGATTTTGACTCCTGGCTTCTCAAAGGGCATAATGATTGGTAATAGCCTTTAGCCATTTTCTTGGATCTCTTACCAATATACATTTGCCACTCTTCTTCATTTTTATCGGAATTGTCCCAACAATCTAATTTTGCTTCAATCATAAGTTCATAAAGACTTGGGAGATCGCTTGGTTCGGCCTTAGGAGTCTTTTTGATTTTTTCAACATCATTTGATTTTGCCCCCAATGGGCAAGGCAAATTGGACTTTGGTTCCTCCTCAAGCAGAGAAATGTTGTTAGACGCAGCAACTGATGTTCGAGAGGAACTATCTACCTCAATTTCGCCATCGTTTATCATTTTCTGAATTATATTCTTCAAGACATAGCATTCTGATAGAGAATGGCTGATGATTCGATGGTAGCGGCAATAGTTTGGGTCATTTATTTTATCAACCTCAGAAGGTCTTTTAGGTTCAGGAAGTTGTATTGCTCTTTCCTTCATCAACTCATTAAAGATCCCTTCTACATCATCATCATGGAATGAGTATTCTATCTTCTTTTTCTCTTCGAGAGTGAGCTTTTTCAAGCCTTCTTTACCTTTCCCATTTTGCCTTCCATTATTGACAAAGGTAGCCATTGCTTCTCCCTTCTTTTGGGGCTTTTTCCCTTCTGTATGCTTTTCTTCTAAATTACGCCCCCTTTGTGTGGTACTCTTTTGTCGGGCAATTTGTCTTTCAACATTGCTCGCTTTAGAGACCAATGCATCAAAACTCTGAGGTTCTGCGGTCCCTATGAAAGTGGCAATCTCTGGTAAGAGATTTTTTGAACACATTTGTACTGCAGATTGTTCAGTCAACTTTTCAGAACATTGGAGATTTAGGCTTCTCCGTCTTGTAATGAAATCATTGACACTTTCATTCGAATTTTGCCGAGCATCAGCTAAATCAATGATTGAAACTTTCTTCTTTGAACTCACAAATTAGGCAAGAAAAGCCCTTTGTAAATCGTCCCACATGTGGATTGATCCTGGTTGTAATTGGGTGTACCAAGTAAACGCGGAACCCTTAAGAGATTGGATGAATTGTCTTATTAACAAGGCATCTAACAAAGCAGATTCTCCACATGCCGAATAGAAATGTGCCAAGTGTTCTTGAGGGGAACCGGTCAAACCATCAAATTTCTCAAAATTTGGTTTTTGATAACTAGTTAGGAATGGAATAGTATCATAATGAGCTGGATAAGGCTTTCGATACCCAAGAACAGGCGGATTTATTGATGCCTGAAATTATTTGATTCCCTCAGCAATAAGGGACTTTAATTCTTCTTGTGTTACGGAATTGGATTATGTGTGCCCCTCTTCAGTTGTAGGTACGTGAGTTCGAGTTGATGAACTTGCTTGAGATGCTATTCGAGCTGCCAAAGCTGCTATTTCGGCATCTTTCTCAATGAGTTTCCTTTGTAACTCTTGAAGTTGTTCTTCTAAACTTGCAGTGCCAGTCACTAAAACAGGCATATCTTCAGAGTCACTTTCATCTGTGATGTTTAGCACTTTGTCAAATTGATCCATCAAAGTTTCATGAAAATCTTCTTCTTGAAATATAGACTCCAAATCTCCATATAGGGGATTGTGAATACTACTCTATATTCTCTCAGTATCAGAAGAAGTGCTAGAGTTTGATGAATCGTCGATTATGGATTGGGACATAAGGCGAGCCCTAGAGCGTGTGACAGGACCTGAGTAAGGCCTTGGTGGCTTGTTAACTTCCTCACAAAGCTTTGTTACATCTTTGTGTTTTGAACTTGTCCCTAATCCAAATTTTTCTTCTTTTGCCAACAAATAGCTTGAGAAGAATGCCCATTAATGAATCTCCAAGTTTGACTTAGCCCTTTTTGATTGCTCAGCACAAAGAGCCGTCAATGGATAGTGATCAAATAATTTAGAAGTCTGGCTTTCTCCTCTCCTTGCATTTTTTCCAGGGCCTGGCTTGGTTGGTGATGACGTTTCAAAGGAGGCATCAATGTCCATGTCCACTTCTTTCCCTTTGACAATAGGATCATTCTTGCAAGGTCGCATTATCTTTGGTTGAGGAGTCACCTTTTGCTTTAGTGATGATGCCTTCTTCGAAGCCTTGATAGATTTCTTAGTGACCTTAAGCTTCGGGGTTTTGGTAGGACTAGCTTCCCTTTCTTCAGTTGAAGTCACCATTACTGACTCGGTTGTTCCCAATGTGATTGGGATGGAGCCAATCATGATTTCGATAGGGAGATGCCTCGGGGCCATACCCATAGTGTTAGAGTTCACATTTGAAACCTCGGTTTGGGATTTCTTAGCTTTAGCACTTTTCCTTGCCCTCCTCTTTTTGAAGTCTTTGAAGTTGATGAAACTTGGATGTTGGTGATGCGTTCATCATTCGATACTTCAAGCTTGACGGAAGGGCGACCAAGGGTGAATGTCATGCAACAACCACTTGCTCCTCGTGTGGTTGTAGGAAGCTTATGGAAGTAAACAGTCACTTGGGGAGCCATCGATAGACCTATGCACAATGCAAAAGTAATATGTATTAAATTAAATGTATAGGTGACATAGTTGGAGATGAAAAGGAGAATGGGTCCCACCGGGCGTGCCAAAAATTATGTTGACGAAAATTGTTAACCAATGTTTAACAATAATTGTTAGATTATGTATAACGAACGTTGTCAACTTATGTTTTAACAAACATCGTCAAATTATGTTTAACAAATATTGTTAAATTATGTTTAGCAAACATTATCGAATTAGTCAAACATAATTTCACTCATAGGCCTTTTGGTGTATGAGTTTTATTGATGTGAGTAGTGCCCATTCAAGATAATGTATCTCTTAATTACAATCCCTTGTTTCAAGGGAAGACCCTTTGATTCCAACCATGTCGTCTTTGTACATGAGTTTATTTATTTTGATGTTTAAGGGGTTATGTGTTTTTATTTATTTGTGGCTGCACCTAATAATTTATTTAGGTTGCCTACGTACCCTTGGCGAGGATCAAGCCACTTCGTAGTTCTTAATTTTCAGAGTTTAGATTCAAAATCCTCAAATTGATTTTGTCCAATTTAAATGATGGACATTTAAGTCAAATATTTTGTATTTAATTAAGCATCGACTTAATTTTACTTTTGGGTGAGATAATTGGTTTTAATCTCAAGGATAAGTCAAAGACCATGTTTTCATGGAAACTGAATCAAGGATTCTCTTTTTGAGAAATTAAAGTTCCAAATAATTTTCCCTTTCTTTCATAATATTTTGATTGAGGTTTCCAAATTTAATTAAGGGAAAGAAAACTCCTTTGAAGCAATTATTATTTTTTTTATGAACATTGGGAATTAGAAAATTTCCTTAAATCAATTTTCATAGTCATTTTATTTTAAGAATTATTAACTCTAATCTTGTTGAAAGAATTAATAATCCCAAAGAATTAGTCACAATTAATTTGGTAGAGTTAATGCCTCCATAAATTTGATGGTTGAATCAAGAACTCCATTAAAATGGTAGAGTCAAGGAATCCATTGATGGGGTAGAGTCAAGGACTCCAATAATGGGGTAGAGTCAAAGACTCCAATTATAGGGTAGAGTTCCAATAATGGAATAGAGTCAAGGACTCTAATAATGGAGTAGAGTCAAGAACTCCATTGATGGGGTAGAGTCAAGGACTCCAATTAAAAAGAACATTACACCACAATTTGAGAGAATTTTTATTTGGTAATGTACAAATAGGAGTTACGAGTCAAGGACTCGTATTTAAAACTTCATGCTTGGAATTAGGAATTCCCCATGAAACTCGATCCTATTTGCATTAGCAAGCAAAAATTCAGATTTGAGAATGAGGGAGAGAGAGATTTTGAGAAAAAAAGGACTGATGAAATCCCATAGACAAACCTATGCTCTTTGCTTGATGTTACTCTCTCTATCCGTGCCTCTCTTTTTTCTCTTCTTTCTATCTTTATTGTGTGTGTAATGGCTCTCTTTTTGTATTTCTGCCCTTCCTTTTCTTTTACTTGTGCGTGCCTCTCTCTATTTAGTTTGTGACAGCCCACTTTCACCAAAGCGTGCTCCTTACTTTCTGGTGGTGACACTTCTTTATTCACTTTTCGGCTTTTCAATTTTTTATTATTATATTTGCTTCTGCCGTGGCCATCTTTCACTCTTTATCTTTTTTTTTTTTTTTGTTTTATTTATATTTTTTTATTTAGGGACAATGGCAGACTTACTTTTTGTTAATGCTATGCCCACCTTCCCTTATTTTTCTCACTCTAGTCTTTTCTCATATGTAATAGAGGACTAGCAGACTAGTAGCTCTTCACTTCACGTGGACTCCTTCTTTTTATATATATATATATAAATATATATATATATATATTTATTTATTTAATTATATCACCTTTTTGTAGACCATCACGTTTGGTCTCATCGTATTAACTAGTCCACAAGCCGTGATGTGGCGCTTTAGTCCACAAGCCGTGAAATGACATTCTTTTTAATGACATTATTTTTTTAGTTTCAACCGTTGATTTCATTCATAAGTTCTATTGTACTATTTCAGTTAACTTTTACTTTTATCTATCGTAATTTTAGCAAAAAAATTTCAATTTCAGCAAAATAAGCGGATCCCAAACAGATCCTAAAAGTTGAAAATTGTGATCATCCCCAACTCTAATTCTTTGATGGTAGTGGACCTTGTTGGTGGAGTTGTGGAAAGAGAAAGCAGAGTGGAATGGGTCTAAGGAGCCTTTCATTTTTGGTAATATCATTGTTATTGCTGTTTATATCAATCGCAAGAGCTGAATTTGTTTCGATGCCAAACCTGGTCACTAGTCATCATCAGATTTGGAACTGCACTTTTGAGGACCTTTGATTCTTTTGGGGAAGAACACACTCATATTGTTCTTCCAAAATTTTAGTCAAAAGAAAAAAAAAAATTTTAATTGCTTTCTTTAATTAGATTTTAGGATTTATTTTCAGTATTTTAAAGATTTTTAAAAGTTATTTTATTACATATAATAAATAATCCACATGTCACAATTTGATTGAACCCACTGATGCATGTTATAAGCTGATGTGGCACTTAACTAACACATCAGAAGAATAAAAATAAAAATAAACTAATAGAGGCTAAAATTTTCGAGTGTAGAATTTAAACACTCTCAAATTTCAGAAATGCATTTTGCAATTTATCTTAAAAAATAAATAAATAAAAAATGATAACTCCCCCTACCGCTAGCATCCAATATAGGTACAAAGACTCGACAAGGTAAGGTTTGGTCCCTCGTTAATAATTGAGAAAGAAAAAAAAAGGAAAGAAATGTTATAGCAGTGTCTTTTACCAAAAAAAAAAGAAAAAAGAAAAAAAAAAAGATAGAGCAGTGTTACAAATTATGAAAACTAAAGTTGGAGCAACTTGAGGAGACTGGAACTTTCGTCTCTCCCTGTCGTTGACATCGTCGACCTCGAATGAGGATAAAGAGTAAAAGACTAGATGATGTATAAAGTTTTGGTCCCACATAAATAATAATTGAGCACTCTTTTCTTAAAAAAAGAAAAAGTAACAATAAAGCAATGTTACAAATTATGAAAACTAAAAAAGAAAAAGTAATAATAAAGCAATATCACAAATTATGAAAACTAACTTTAGCTCAACTCAAGAAAGTTATCGAGAAGTGGGTTTTAGTTAGTTCAGTTAGTAAAGTCTCTGATGGTTGTATAAAAGATTTGAGGTTCAATCCCTGATTACACCAAAAACTGATTGGTGTCTTGGTCTGATAAGAAAGAGCTATTATCAGGAGTGGACATCATAGGTTGAAACTCTCTCAGAAAAAGAAAGTTACCGAGAAGGAGACTAAAAGCTAGGTCTGTAAATAAATAAAACTATGCTAGAGTTCGGTTTGGAAAAAGATTTGTTATCAAACAAGCTAAGCTTAAGCCTAAATTTAGACTTAACTATTAAACGAGATGAGGCAAATATAATAATGTATTCATGAACAAACTTGTAAATATGAGTCTATTTAATTATTTATAGTAGTAATGCTATACATTTACATGTATATTTGTCTTAAAATTATCACTCATTTCTCAATTTTCATCACTCGTTACTTAGTGGCGGCTTCAGGAATTTTTCTCAGCGTGGTCATTAAAAAACTTAAATTAAACAAAATTTAATAAAATAAAATTTGAATATATCGATATCACAAAAAAGTGCAAATACATAAATCTTTAAAATTTTATTTTACGAGTTTTCATATTTTGAAATTGATGTATGTTGGGTTCTAAGACTTTAGGTTTAAATGTATTAAAACTTCAATTTGTAATGTTGGTAAACCAAGATCAAAACGTTTTAGTCTTTGTTATAGACTTGCTCAAAGTGTGTTTTTATGTAAAGTTGGAATCGAGTGTTCTGCAGGATTTACTGTGTAAATCTGCCTGGCTCGATCGATCGAGAATTAGACTCAACCGATCGAAGCTCGTGCAGATTGTTTTTCTGCAGAATTTTCCAACTCAGCCCAAGCCTGTTTGACGTGTAGGGTTTTATATTTTGCCCTAGGTATAAAAGGGAAAACCCTAGCCATGTTTTAGAGTTGCTCCTTATGCTGTGTGTGTGAATCTTCTGTGAGATTTAGAGGTGTTTGCCTTCACATATACTTAGGGTTTCCAAGATTCAAGATTATGTCAAGAACTTGGTGATCGATTCAGTTGCTGCATTAAGAGCTTAAAGATACACAAGCATGAGTGCTTGTACTTGCTGGGAATTCAGGAAAGAAGTAGTTTTTGGACTCAGAGCTATCATGGGGTCGTGGTAGTAAGTTTCCTACTTGAGGTAGCAATAGGATGTTAGTGGTCTAAGTCGCTATTGTGTAAATTTCAATTCTTTCATAGTGAATTCATTTTACCTTGAGGATAGTTAGGTTAAATCCTCCATAGGTTTTTTACCGATTTGGTTTTCCTGGGTTATCATATTGTTGTGTTCTTTATTTTCCGCACTTTACAATAATATGTTATTTGAGTTAACCTAGATCTGCATAATTTACCTAAGTTAATCACTTGGCTAAATAACTAGGTTAATCTAGTTGTGTTTAAGGGGTCTAAAAACAAACAAGTGGTATCAGAGTAGGTAGCTCTCTTGTTGTAGATCTTTTGATTTAAGAGCTGATCCTTGACCCCTGTTGTCATGGAACACGACACTCTCTTGTTATTCCACCTCACTTTGATGAGAATAACTATGCTTATTGGAAAGTAAGGATGAAAGCATTCCTGAAATTCATTGATGAGAGAGTTTGAAACTCCGTTGAATACGGATGGGAGAAGCCCACTACTCCTGTTAGTGAGTGGCAAACTTCTCAGAAAGAAGCAGCTGCTTTCAATAGCAAAGCTATGAATGCTATCTTTAATGCTGTTTCTATGGAGGAATTTAAGAGAATCTCTAATGTTGAGATTGCTCATACTACTTGGAATATCCTCCAGACTGTGCATGAAGGCACAAAGACAGTTAAAATTAATAAGTTATAGCAATTAACAACTAGATTTGAAAGCATTAGGATGTTTGATGATGAATCTTTTGATGAATTCTATGCTAAGCTTAATGACATTGTTAATTCTGCTTATAATTTGGGTGAAATCTATGATCAACCTAAAATTGTTAAGAAAATTCTTAGATCTTTGACTGAAGATTTTAGACCCAAAGTGATTGCCAACACTGAAAGCAAGGATGTGGACTCCATCCCTGTTGATGAACTTGTAGGATCTCTTCAGTTCTATAAGTTGGACCTACCAAAGACTAGCAAATCTAAATCAATGGCTCTAAAGTCTGTTAATGATGTTGATGTGAGTGGATTTGATGATGAACTCTCTGCTACAGGAATTGCTAATCTTACCAAGAACTTTAGAAACTTTCTTAGGAACAATAATAGAAGGGTAAGAGGTAAGAACACTGTTGAACCTATAAATTTTAGGAGGAATGATCCCACTAAGGTTAATAACACTGAAAAACCTAAAGAGAAGTTAGGTCAACCTTCTAATAATTCTATGGGTTAACAATGTTTTGGATGTCAAGGGTATGGTCATATGAAATCAGAATGTCCTACATTCTTGAAGTCTAAGGGTAAGACTATGGCTGTAACCCTTAGTGATGATGAAGTTTCTAACAATGAGTCTAGTAGTGATGAGGATGGAAACTTCATTACTTTCACTGCTATTGCTGTAATTGATGAGAGTGTTTCTGTTGAGGAGAACCCTTTTGATGGGGAACTCTCTGAGAATGCAGATTTACAAGAAGCCTATAATAAACTTTGCAAAGTTGCTACAAAGGATGCTATAAGTGTTGATTTAGGCTTAAAGAAAATTGCTTCTCTTGAATTTGAAAAGAAAAATTTGCATGTGAAACTGTTTGATGCTAATGAATTGTTGAATAATGTGAAGACTGAGAACATGCTTTTGCTTGATAAAGTTAAGAATTTGGAACTTGAATTTTCTGTTGCTAGAGAACAATCTAATAGGTATGCAAGCTCCAAACTTGATCACATGCTAAGTGTTCAAAAGTCTCCATTTGACAAAACTGGTTTAGGTTTTGTAGAAAGCATCTCTGTACCTGAACCCCATTCCACAAACTTTGTTCCTTCTTCTGAACCCCCTGTGAGTGAGGTTGTCAAACCCTATGTGAGTGAGGCTGCTAAATCTGTAGAAGTTACACCTCCTAGGAAGATTAGGGTTGATCTTCAAGAGTTTAAACCTAAGGCTTCTAACCCTCCTAAGGGCAAGTTGCATGATAAATCTGCATGGGTTTGTCATTTTTGTGAAAAGTCTGGGCACATACGTCCAAACTGTTCAAGCTGCAAGCTGCTAAGCGAGCAAACAAGTCAAAAGTGCCTGTGCCTCAAGCACAATATCCTATGGTACTTATTGGTGAATTGGTAAAGGCTCTAAACTTTTATTCTAATTCTGGAGTTGGAAATCATTCTAATGTGAAAAAGAACTCCAATGCTCGAGGTGCATTTAAAAAGTTTTGGATGCAAAAGGCTCAATCTCATTGAGTCTTTATGACATGGTTCTTGTGCTTCATCGCTCTACTCTTTGTGACCATTTGTCTTTATTGTTTTTGTTTTCTTTGCTTTTCTAGGATTTGCATTGCATAACATTCATGCATTTCATTCTAGGTTATTTTTGTTATTTCTTTCCAAAAAAAAAAAAAAAAAAAAAAGGAATGAAAAAGGAAGCAAAATGTGTTTTGCATTATTTTCTTGGATTTGAAATCAAGGTTGGCCAATTTATTTTTACATAACATGTGTATGTACCTTGTTTAGTTTTGATGAGTTTATTTATTGCACTTTACTAGTTTGAGCTTTGTAGTGCATGTTGTGTGTGAAGATGTTTATAGTTTTTGATCACATGATCTTGATCTTGAAGTCACATGCCTTTGATTGTCGGACTTGAACTTATTGAGAAAAGCATAAATAACCATCTCACCACTGTTTACTAGCCAATCATGAACACCTTAGTGCATATCATATGATTTTGTGCTCGAGAAAGTGTAGCACATGTACAAAAAGAACATAAGGTGTAGCCTCGGCTTAAATGCTAAAATTGGTGTGTACATTATTGGGCTTAAATAACTTCACATTCAAATAAAATTGGTGTATATATTATAAGGCAAAATCAAGAAACTTACATGATTGCAAGCTTTTATTCTAGGAGATGTGAGAGTTATATGATGTAACTCTTTAGGTGATAGTTTCTCTCAAATTTATGTGATGAATTTTGTAGAAATTATGATTGATTTCTATTTACATATTACCTCACATGTATCTCAAGCTTTTGCTAGTTGCACACACCACACAAGTTACTCTTTGCTAAACTTTGTACATGTTATTGTGTGTGATTTTGGTTTAGCCAACCAAGTTTGAAAATTTCTTGAGTTTTATGCAAAACATGTTTATTGCTTAAGAATATAAGGTGTATTGATTGAAAATCTTTATTTTGGGAAAACTGGGTTCAAAACAAGTGTTTTTGAAAAGTATTTCATCTCATACTCATGCATTTTATTCATAATGTTCAATGCTTTGAGGAGTTTTTGCAGAAAATTGCTCTGTTTTTCAAAAAATTGTGTTTTCTAGATTTTCGATCGATCGAACCTGTTTTTCGACCGATCGAAAATGCTATTAAATTTTGGTTTGTACTTGACCGTTTCGATCGCTGCTCGATTGGTTCTGGATCAATCGAAGGTATTTTCGACCGATCGAACCTAATTTTCGATCGATCGAAAATCGTATAGAGAGTTTTTAAAAAAACTTTGTTTTTCACGTGTTCATCACTTTTCAAAACTTTTCAAACTTTTTTCTCTCTCTATTCGATCGGTCTAAGGGTCAAAGCAAGATTTTGTCGTTTTCGACCAAATTTCTTCAAGGGTTTTTGTCATCTAAGGCCGGTAAGACCTTTATACCCCTCCTTTTTCTTTTATTTTTAGTTTTCATGCATTTGGGGATATTTTCGAACCTAAAAAAAATTGGGATTTTTGATGATTCAAGCTTTTTCTGTGGAAATTGATCAATGTGTTTTTGTTGTGGGACAATATAAAACTGTTCTTGTGGTTTAATTTGATCAATTTGTTGATTTATGAAAAATTGGATATTCTAGGGCATGAAACTGACCGAATTGGGGATTTTGTTCAATTAGGTTTAATTTAATGAAATTGGCTTGTTGGATTGATTCATATGATCATTATATTGTGTTATCTATCTTGTGACAAGCATGGGACAAGCATTCTTGACCTTCAAACAGAAATTTATCTTCATTTTCCATGCTTTTGTTAGATTGAATTTTCTTTTTCAGATTATCAATCTTCTCACACAATATTCTATTTCTTCTTTTATACTTCTTAATCAAAGAGTTAGACTCACATAGACTATTGTGTAAGATGTGATTCTTATTTTCAAAATATTTCAGAATGTGAACAAACATCCTAGCATGTTTCTTTGTTTTTAATAACTCTAAGAGTTCATTGTTGGGATACCCTTCAAACATACTCATAGAGTCATTATCACAAACATTTAAACCACAATTCATCATAGCTTTTTCCATAGCTAAGGGGTCTAGGATCGCACTTAGGTAATTAAACCACAACAAGTGCAACCGCTATGATACCAATTGAATGTTCAAAATGTGTGTAAAACACCCTTGAACATTTAGACCCCCAATTTACAAATTACCAATGCAAGCTTAATATCAAACAATGTGCGTGTGGAAAATGAATATAAGCTTATAACAAAATTGATAAACAATCTAAACCAAATAAAATCACATCCATAGTAGAAATTAAATGGTAAAGATTAAGGGAAGAGAGATGCAAATACAAGGACAACACAACGATGTGTTATCGAAGAGGAAACCAAAGTCCTTGGCGTAAAACCTCTCCGCCGCCCTCCAAGCGGTTAATAATCCACTAAAGAATGAAGTTGGGATACATGAACAGCAGAAGACCCTCTAAGCCTAATCTATCAGTGTACTTAAGCCCTCTAAGCTTCTTGCTCCAATGAGGTTGCATCAAACCTTTCTCTTCTTTAGCTTACCGGATTCCGCTATAGCCCATAGCATCAACCAATATCAATTGGTTCCTTCCTAACTGCTTCCCAAGTATCAAATAGCCTACTCACAGATATAGGTATGGTGAGAAAAGGATTTGGCTAAGTGTACCTCTCAAGGATGTAACAATAGAGAGGGTGAGAGTAGAGGAATTTTGAGAAACAAAGATGAAGATTGTGGATGAGTCAATCTTGTTTTTCTTTAGGGTTTCTCTCTCAAAATTTTCTTTGGAAGCTCTTTACATTTCGTGGGTATAAGGGGTATTTATACTGGAGTGAGAAAGGAATGCGAAGAGTCAGTTTTTCCAAAACAGAGTGGACTGGCGACTTGGCCTCGCGACTTGACTGAGTCGCGAGTCCAAGCCGCGAGTTAACTGAATGGCCAGACTGGACTTTTAGTCCTGTAGTGCTCCAGCTGGCATGACTGTTCAGCTCCTCTACATGCTTCATTTGTGTGCATCCTTTGGCGACTTGCAAGCCGCGAGATCCAGTCGCGAGCCACTTGCTAAGTGCACAACCTTGAGCTTTTCTTCACACTCTCTCACACACTACCCTTACATGATTCCCACCTAAATACAGGGTTTCTAAATACTGAATTACAAGCAAATTTGGCACGAAATAAAACCAACAAGATGGTTGATTAAATTCAACCTTACAGTTCCTCATAGGATTAATAGAGTAACTGAGTGAGTAGTGGTACAATTCTCGAAACCAACCCTGGAGCAGCTCAGCTGGCTAAGAAAATATCCAACAAAGACATCTAGATCTGAGAGAAGAAAAGCAATAGAGAGGACATTACCTTTTTACCTACAAAAAATAATCTTCCACATCAATAGGTGTGTAACGGTTTTGTCAATATTTTTGTCTACATCCCTTCTCTTTTCTCCCTATTTGGGGAAATCAGTGTTTGGTGAGTCCGAATGGAAAAGAAACCACCCATTTTCGTCTTGTAAACAAAAAAGTGAAAGTTTCTACTTGAGCTTTCCAACTCATTGTTGTCCCCAGGGATGACAGTTCGGGCTTAGCACTTGATAGAGCAGCAACAACAGTAGTGGCCACAAAATCTGACGGAGGAAATCAAAACTTCTGAATTAATCAATTTCAAACATTTCAACAAAACAGGTGAGAATTTTGAATGGAAAATAAACGTAAGGGTTTCAACTTTTCAAGGAATAAGAAATTGGAATTGAATGAGACATCAGTTGTTGAGAGGACCCATATAGTACCCATCTCTCACGCTTACGGCTTCCTTGCTTGTTGTCAGTGTCATTGTCATGCTGCCTTCTATTGATGTCGGCAATAGTTGTCCTTGATTCGTTGATTTTTGTTAAGCCAGATCAACAGTTGTCTAAATCAATTGATAATTTTTTTTAATTGTTGCATAAGAGTATGGAATGCATTCCCGCATTTAATGGAGAAAACTGAGAGAATTGCCTCTCATTGTATATATAGGCTATAGATGAAAAAGGAGAAACAAAAACAAAACAAAAAAATTCTTCCAAATTGTCTAACCTATTTTATGGCAAATCATTTGGTCATTCACATGTATACTCATACTGGGATGCACGGACGCGGCAAAACGGCCGCCGCACCCATGTCCGACGTGGCGACGCGCGAGCGACGCCGCTGCCTGTGCGTCGGTGCCGCGTCCAGTTTTTTTTTTTTTTTTCCCGACTCGCGCCAACTCAGGTCGTATCGGCCACAACCACCGATACCGGCGCCGAACCGGCCAATTCAGGCTAAAATTCAAAAAAAAAAAAAAAAAAAGGTGCAAAACGCACCGTTTGGACAAAAACCCTATATCTCAGTATCTCAGTTCACTTCTCATCTTCAGACTTCAGCTCTCTCTCACTCTTTGGTCTCTATGCTCCACGCCACGGCGTCTCCCCTCTCTCACACAATCTCACTCTCAACTCACTCTCACACTCACACAATCTCACTCTCAAGAGTCTCAACTCTCAACTCACTTTCACACTCACACAATCTCACTCTTAAGAGTCTCAACTCTCAACTCACTCACACTCTGCTCTCCGTCTCCCCTCAGGTATCAATCTCAAGCTTTCAATCTTAGTTTTTCATAGCTCTCACATGCTCTGACTTTTTTCATAGCTCTCACACTCTTAGTTTTTCAATCTTAGGTCTCTATGATCTGATTTTTTTATATAAATTTTTTATGTATGCTGTAATGTAATAATGTTGTGACTTGGGTTTGTTTTTTTATTTAGTTAATAGTTATTACTCATTGTGATTTGTGATTGTGAATCTGTGAACACTGAACTATGATCTGATTTTTTAATTTTTTTTTAATTTTTTATATAAGCTGTTTGTAATGTTGTGACTTGTGAGTCTTGTGACACTGGGGTTTGATTTTTTATTTAGTTAATAGTTATCATTTATTTGTCAAATTTGGTATGTGTTTATATAATGTGAAAAAGTATGCTTAGCAATATATTAAAAATATAGATAAAAATATTTTTAATAATTTTTTAATCGTCGCACCCGCACCCTACTTTTTCAAAAATTGCCGAGTCCCACCCGAATCCGGAAATGCACCTTTGCTTCATAGTACTCATATGAGTAAGTCAATTGGAGGAAGATTAGGGGAGAATTCTGATTAAAACCAAAAAATAAATAAATAAAAATAAATAAATAAAAAAAAAGGAAAAAATTACACCTACTTCCCCAAGGTTTAAGGAAATTGTAAAGAAAATTTGAGTTTTACAAAAAGAGAATACAAAAAAAAAAAAATAAATAAAAATTTGCACAAATTTTTTAATAATATTAATTTAAATAAATCTTAGGAAGCAAGTAAAGAAAGCCGAAGAATATACAAGGTTCGACATGATTTATATGTCTAAATGATCATATTTACTATGCTCAACTTCTTAACTCAATTTCTCACTATTGAGAACTCTCTATTTTGTGTTTTCCAGTGTGACACATTCATAGGGTTTCGCACAAGAGAAAAATATACTCTTTAAGGCTTATAATGTGTTCTCTAAGTATTGAAAACATTTCTATCTCTCAAAAAAAAAAAAAAAAAAAGTATTGAAAACATATTTGACAAAATAAGTTAATTTATGGGTCTTGATCATTCAATGAGACAAATAAATTTATAGGTCTTGACTTAAGTCCAGCGCCGTTTTCTTCTTCTTCCCATTCCTTGCATTTGCTTTCATGGCTTCTCTGGGTTTTCTTCAATCTACTAAAACATTAAAAAAAAAAAAAAAAACTGTAAACATTGATACATATATGTTAAATTATAGTGTGTGTATTTATATAGATACCGGTGCGGTGCGGTTTCTCGTTGGAGTGCAAAACAGCCACTGCTCGCCGCACCAGACGTCTTCAGTTTGTCCAGATCACCGCCGACCACCACGCTGGACACCTACGGTGGGCTTGTGAAGCTGTCGGATCAGTTCGGCGCCGGCCGGTTTTGTCGGTGCCGGTCGGTACCTGAACAGGCCTAGTCTTGACCATTTATTTTATTGTTGGTAAGATGATCTAAGTAAATCTTAAATGGAACTCAAGTTTAATCATATGTGATAATGCGAAAGCAATATAACACAAGTTATAATATGGGGGTAGATATCTTTGGGTCAGTTGGATCGAGCCCAGCACCAACTATTTTAAACAGAACACTAATGATTCTTCCTTAGACAACATGAGAAAGCGGCATTATTAGGAACCACAATGGTGACTGGGTCAGTGGTTTTGCCCAATCAATTGATATTATTTTACAAAAGGAGAATACAAAACAAAAGAACCGTTCACCATATGTTAAATTCATTATAAATATTGAAGTTATCAATTGATTTGATGGACAACTTTTTTTAATAATATTAATTTAAATAAATCTTAAAAATAATTCCAAAACCGAGTACTTCTTCCTTTTCTGCTTTTTCGGATCTGTGTTTTCCAGATCATGTTATCTATTCCTCTTCTTCCTTCGAATCTAGTACTTCTTCCTTCAATTCTGGTTCTTCCTCTTCATCTTCAGATTCGTTCTTCATATACTTCTATAGAACTCGAGTCTAAGAAAACTTGAGTTCCACATGGATCCACCTCAACACTTGAACTAGAGTCTTTGAGGCTCGAGTTTGTCACCAAACTTAAGCTTTATAGACTTGAGATGCTAGTTTCTTAAATGGTTTCAAAATCGTGCTTACTAACAAAATAGTCTCTGAAAATTATGTTAGATGGCAAATATCCCCAAAGGCCTATGTTTGAAGTTATTTTATTATGCAGCCTCTTTTGGAACTCTAGACAATTCACATGAGTGGCTATCTACTTGGAACTTGAGTTTTCAAATTTAGCATACTCAAGTTCCAAAAAGGGTTATATAACAAAATAACTTTAGAAAGAGAATTTTCAGTAATATATATTTTTATTTTGCAAAAATTGAATATTTGGCAAAATGTCGGTAATCTAATCTAAAATGAGTAAAGTAGTGTGATGATGCCAAAAATCGTCAATAAGCCGCACAGTCCTCACGTGCTCTTGACTAAACCTGCGGAACAAAGAAAAAGAAGACCTCACAGAGAGTACCGGTGTGGTACCGGCCAAATACCCTCTGAAGGTTAAGTTAGAGAACTCTTCTACCACTCTAGAGTGTTAGAGCTGGAGTAAATTGTACCTTGATTTGTGAGGGCTTTGGGGTTTATATAGTAGTGTTCAGTCGACTTTCGTTTCTTGGTGGAGAGGGACTTTCCTTGTAGGGAAGATTCTCCTTAATGCGCGTATTTCGTGGGATCCTTTCCTTCCAGAGAGTCCTTTGATTGGGGTTAGTCGTGGGATACAAGATATTTCCTTACATAGACATTTGTGGGCATCAAGCTAAGCCACGTTGGCCCCGTCGACCTCTTCATCTCGTCGATCAATTGACTCGTCCAGAGGCTTTCCGTCAGCTTTACGGAGACGACCGTCGGCCTTACGGAGACGTCTAAAGGCAATCTGTTGGTTTTTGTGGGGTCGTCAGCCTCATGCCATTGATGCCTTGGATGTCTACCTGCTTATGGGAAGCTAACGGGTCCAAAGGAACCATCGGCTTCCTCATGTGTTGTTCCTTAACCTTTTCAACGAGAGTCATAGAGTTTTCTTTTTCAACAATGCTCTCCACCATAGGAACCTGCTACACTCTTCTTTTGGTTACCTTGTTAGAGAAACTTTGTTTTCTACTAGCTCTTTACAGAGCTTAACTTTCTCTCATACTTTTCGGCAAAGCAATGCTTTAGCTCATGCCTTAGCCAAGAAAGTGAGGCTTTCTTTTCTTGTATTAGTTTGAATGGAGTATGTTTCTCCTAATCTCCATGATTGTTTTGTTATAGATCTTATTGCTCTGAAATAAAAAAGCAGTTGTGTTTTTCTTCTCTAAAGAAAAAAAAAACAATTTTCTTTTTCAATGAATTGAATATCTTAACTAATTGTCAAGAGTATTAGACAAAATTTATATGCAAAATTTAGATATACTCCCTTTTCTCTATATTTTTTTTTTTATACATACATAAGAATTTAATCTTTTTTCATGGATCTTTATTTAATAGCAAATGCATTCTTATTCTCGAAAAAAAAAATTAATTAACATATTCAAAGGATTGGGCTAATGCCAACTTAATCTCTAAAAACTCTTAGGTTCGTCAGTCATTTTTCTCAACCTTTTTCTCCTCCTTCAACCAAACACCCCTCCCCCCTTTTCTTTCCTATTTATCTCCTTCTCTATTTTCTCTCCTTATTTCACCCCGCCAAATGGACCCTAATGATAATGGGATTTACCAATATATATATATATATATATATATATATATATCCCTTATAAAAATTCAGCCACGTGACTAGTTAAAGAAAGAAAAATGCTAAAACCATAAACTATTTTATAAATTGCTAATTTGGTGAGTTGTTATTGGTAAGTAAAAATGTGATATTAGTGGTGGACCCAAATAAAAACAAGAAAGAAGTTGCAACATTATAAGTTTATAAAAATATTGTAAAATAGTTCGTGATGGTAACTTATCGAAATCACCTACGACAAGTTAAAACCACTTGCGTTGAACTCGACAAACACTTTCTCTCTACTTCCCCCTCTTCTCTCTTTACTCGTAATCAAGTATTTAAAATTCTCTTCGCTCTTTACTGGTAATCAAGCATTTAAAATTCAAAGTTTGTATTTGTTGGTAGTTAAAAGTCACACCAAACAAACAATAAAAAAAATGCGGAAATACTTTTTTGGTCCTTACATTTAAGCCCTATTCCCATTTTGGTCCCTACTTTTTAAGTTTACCACATTTAGTTCCTAAAATCAAAAAACGATATCATTTTAGTTCATACCATCATCTCACTAATAGAAATAGCCTACGTGGTAGACCGAATGCACTATTGGCACATAAAGCACCCACCTGGCGATTAAAATAATAATAATAATTGTCATGTCAGTATCTAACTTAAAAAAATTAATTTATTTTAACAAAATAAAAAGAAAAAGAAAAATACATAATTAAAATTAAAAAATGTTAGTGTAAGGGAGCGTTTTGATCCTTGGCCTAAGGTATAATTGAATCCAAGTCCAATGAGCCCAATACAATAAATTTGTAGAGAGTGGGTTGGAAAACTAGGCTCTAATGAATGAGACAACAGTTAGAATGGAATTTAAAGGATAATCAAACAGAAATGGATTGGAGTTATCTAAGTAAATTTGTCCTCGGCACAATCCGAGGAGGTATGTGCTCGTATATATTGATTGAAAGTGGTTACAGATATGGTTCAAGCTGCTACAGTGCTTTCTCTTACAAATTTCCAATCCTTTTCTCTCATTGCTCCCTTCTCCTTTTATACTATTTTCCCTTTTCATCTCTACCCTCCACGTGCAGACTAGATGGTTGGTGCTTGATACTTGTCCCATCAGCCCCCTCCTGAAGTCTCTAGGTAGTAGCTGTAAGGCTCAAAACCACTGTTCAGGTATCACTTCCACATTAATGCGGTCAGAGAGTTAGCTGCAGAGCATTTAATGCGGTGATAGTAGCTTTCTCCTTAGATATTTTAGGACTCTCCTATGTTCTTTGTTTCTGCAATGCTTATCCGTGCCAACAGAACTTCCTGGAACATTCACTCGAATGGCAGACCACCTCTATGGACCTCGACTTTGGTTAGCCAAAGAGGCATTCATGGGCTCTCTTGACAATGTTTACCATCCTCGGACGCCTTCCAGTCCTCGGCTTGGGCCTTGAGCCCATCATATACATAGATAATGAGCTCCTGGGCCCAATACCCCTACAGTTAGAATTTAGATTTGGGTTCATCTTGATTAAGAACAAGAACACAAACCCAAATTTAAACATGGATGATGACATGACCATTTTAATTATTTTTATAATGGTCACGTAAGCGTTTTGTGTGTCAATAGTGCATTCCATCTTCCATGTAGGTAGGCTATATCCATTAGTGAGATCACCGTAGGGACCCAAACCCTATTATTTTTGAGTTTAGAGACTAAGGGCACTAGCAATAGTGGTGCTAAATATCTATATTGCTATTTTTAGCACCACTAATACTTAAAATACATGCTACAACAAATGGTGCTATAGCTAAAAATTTTTAGCTACTTGAAATAGTGCACAACCATTTATGGGTGTGCACTATAGCAAGTAGCTAAATTTTTTTTTATTAAACTCTCTCTCTTCTCTAATTAAAAAAATATTTTTTCTTTTCTTTCTTTTTCTCTCTCTCCGGCTTCTCTTCTTTCTTCCTTTTTCCTTCTCATTTTTTTTCTCTCTCCCTCATCACCGAGACCTATCTTGTTCAGCAGCCTCGTTCAACAGCCTCTCTCTCACCAAAAAGTAAGGCTTGAGATTGTGGCTTCCTCTGCGTCATCTTTAGCTTTCTCGGCCCTCTCTTCTCTGTTCCAAGCACTCACAGAGTCACAGGTCAGTATTTTACTTTGCTTAATTTTTGTCACTATCTCTCACTTATCACTTTTGCTTTGTAAAATTTTGAACATTATCTGAATTCTTACCAACTTTTCTCAAGTCTCAATAGGGTATTCGTAGTTTGGCTGGTTATTGAGTGTTGCTTTTGAGCTATGCAAAATCGCAGTGGTATGCTATTGTGGATTTTTGTTATTGCCTACAATCTGTTCGTTGAAATGCTTTCTTGGGTCTTGAATAAGTTCTTGTCAATAAATATACAAAATTTTCTCTCTGACTCCTGGGGGTTTAAAGTTGTTGAATGGTTATCTGTGGAACTATACCAACACATTGTCTCTTTTCTCATATTTTTGTAGTCTAGAATGATCATGTTTTAACTTCCATAGCATTCTGCTACAGCTAAAATTGTTTTGAAGGCCATTGATCGGTTGGCAGTGGTTGTGGATTGTGCCATTTAGGGGTGTCCACAGATCGGCCCGGGTCGGGTGGAGAACGTTCTTACCCGCCATCGACCGGTGAGGGAGTCGGATCGGAGAGGTCGGTTTTGCGCAGGAAACATAGTCGGTTTGGTCGAAATCGTCTGCGGTGGAAAATTCGGCCAAAATAGTTGATTTCAGGCCAAAATGCGCTAGATCCGGCAGAGATCTCACCGGATATGGTGAGATCTCGCTAGATCCAATGAGATTTCCACTAGATCTGGCTGAGATCTCACTAGATTCAGTGATATCTCCCCAAATCCGACCCAAATCTCATAAAAATCTAAGGTATTCTAACCAAAAACTCGCCGAAAAATTCTTATTTCGTCGGATTTTAGTAAGGCTCCGGTCGGGTCGGTTGAGGCAGGTTTTAGAGGAGAGAACCCGCCATCTGACCCGCCGGCCTCGATTTCTAGGCTTTACAACCCGCCGCCGACCACCGGAGCTCACGGATAGGTTGCGGGTGGGTCGGTTCTGGTCAGGTTTGGTCGGTTGGATCGGGTCCGGATCTTGCTGGACACCACTAGTGCCATTGATCGGTTTGTGGTGTTTTTTTTGTAGTGCGATGTATTATTTTATTGTAATGTTTATCTATAATTTATAATCTATAATCTATACTGCTATTTAATGGGCTTCTCCTGTTTGGATTCCTCATTTTTTTGGTTCAAAATGCCCCTACATCCCTATGTTTAAATAGAGACAAAATTAAAGGACAATCCGGTAAAAATACAATCTAACTCCCACTAAAACATTACCTAAAAAATAGGGTCACTCTCCTGTAGAATTTCAAACTTCTTTATCCACTTATAAATTAAATTCTCAAAATAAAAACACAAATATTTTTTACTACAAAATAGGACCACTAAAAAAAAAAGTCTCATCACACATGCGAAGCGCGTGTGATAAGGCTAGTACTATTTAAGGGGCTTCCCTCTTTTTGGATTTCTCAATTTTTTGTTCAAAAATGACCCTACACTCTTATGTTTAAGTAGAGACAAAACTAAAGGACAATCAAGTAAAAATACAACTCTAACTTCCACTAAACCGTTGTCTAAAAAGTAGAGTCACTCTACTGTTGATTTTTAAATTGCTTTATCCACTCATAAATTAGATTCTTAAAATAAAAATTATATATATAAAATATAAACACAATTTTTTTTTTTGGCTACAAAATAGGACCACTAAAAAAAAAAACTTCATTGCACGCGCGAAGCATGTGTGATGATGCTAGTATTATTTTATTGTGTTGGACGCTAAAATAGATCCACTGCTAGATGTTTTGTAAAATGAGTAGGTAAAATAGATAAAGTAGCTTTTTGTGATCCCAAATAACTAAAAAAATAGCTCTACTGTTGTGGATGCTCTAATAGCTTGTTTGGCATCAGTTTCAACTTTTAACTTTTAGCTTTTAATTTTTTATGTACAATTTTTTAAAACCCATTTTTTCTCGCTTTTCTCATTTTTTTTTAAAAAAATTTTAAGATACAAATATACTTTAACACATTTTTTACAAAAAAATTTCAGAAAAAAAATAGGTAAACTGTATCCAAAGATTCCAAACAAATACTAAACAACAGGAACGTCAAAATATAGGAACAAAAAGGTCTTTTCGCAAAAAAAAAAGAAAAAAAGAAAAAAAGAAAAGAAAGAACAAGCCACCAAATGGTCAAAACCAAAAATTTTGTTGTACCGGAACTTCTATGCAGGAAAAAGCTGACCAAGATGGAAAAAAAGCTTTGAATTGTTGGCTATGAAAGCTTCGATCTTTCAAGACCCAACCTCGCAAACAAACTCAAACTTGGCTATTCCTTTCCTCAAACAACGTTGTTGACTCTCTTTTTTCACAGTAAGTCAAACCAACGGTGGAAACCTCAGCAAGTCAGCCCCAAACTTAACAAACCCAATGGATCCGAGTGATACGCCCGGATCCGTTAACCCAGATCCGAAACCCAAGATGATCCATTATACAGGCGTGAGAGAGGGGCCCGGGGGAATGTTCGTAGCTATGAACAGCGAACCGGGCAAGAAAAACAGCGTCTTTCTCGGCACGTACGAAACTGCCGAAGAGGCCGCTCGTGCCTACGACACTGCAGCACGCAAGGGCGGCGGCCCCAAAGCCAAAACTAACTTCCTTGATCTCAACCTCACTCTCGGCCACCCCTCTCAAAACAGCTCCACGAGCAGGCAGTGCAGTACCGTCACCTCCTCGTCCGCACCACTGCCTCAATGCTCCTCTCAAATCAACTCCAACTCCACGGGCAGGAGCAGTACCGGCTCCTCCTCGTTCATACCACTGCCTCAACTCAACTCCATCTCCTGGTGTCGACTTAAACTCGGCCTCAACTCCGACTTCACACCATCGCTTCCACGCGACCTCGATCTCAACTATCCTCCCGGCCCCAGCCAGTGCATCACCGTTGGTGAGAAAGAAATATATTCAAAATTGAGAGAAGTTCAATATTCTATAACGTAACTGAAGTTCAATTTTTTTTTTTTTTTTTTTTTTTTTTGTTTTTTGTTTTGTTTTGAAAACTAATTGAAGTCCAATTTTAAACCAATTGTTCTAAATTATTTTTTAATTTTTGAGACAAATGTGAGACTATATTATAAATATTCATTGATGAGAGTTATTGAGCACAAAAAACAAAGAGTTAAGAATAATATTCTTACCATGTTTTTTTTAATAGTTAATAAAATTTAAGAATGACCATCAATAATATTTAAATTATACATGTAAAAATTATACTATGCATCTGATTGTATACTTTTAAGTGTATTCATGCATATGAATGGAGTTATAAACTAGTAATTATTGAAAATAGCAGGTTCAAGTTATACATGTATAACTTTAAGTAATGTTACACCATTTAGAATATCTTTATTTGATGAGAATTTTGACAAATCCACTTTTATATTATATTATCTTTGCATATTCTTTTTGTTTGCAAAATCAATAAAAAAAAATGACAAAATTTTAATTTAAGGGTCAATATGGTGGATATAAGAGTTATAAGAAAGAATTGAAAATCTAGAGGTCACCCAAACACAAGAGATTTTTTTTTTTTTTTTTTAATTTTAATTTTTAATTCTGGTCATAAAACTTTCCTTACAAACTCAAATAGGTAACCCAATATAAAATATTGTGGCAACATTCTGAGTTTGGTTCAGTTAAAAATATACTCCCACCTCTCTTCAAACAGGCTTATGCACAATCCAATCTTTAACATAAGTTATCCTATTTTTGGAGTTGGAACTGGCTTTGTGAAAGATTAATCGCTAATCATGATGTGGGTGCAATTAGTTACCTTGTAGCCTATTTGGCATTAGTTCAGCTTTTAGTTTTTAGTTTTTATATAAAACTTTTTAAAACTTCACTTTTTTTCGCATTTTTTCACATTTTCAAATTTTTTCAAGATACAAGTATATTTTAGTACACTCTGACGCATTGAGTTTATTTTCTTTCCCAATTAGAATTTCATTTGTCCATTGATGATTAGTAAATTTCTATAAATTATATTATCACATATTTTTATAATATTAAAATCAATGGACGAACAACTTAATCAATTAATTTAGGGATAATTGGTGAATCTCACATGTACTTATTCAATATAGATCTTCTAAATCTTTTCTTTCAACTATTTACACAAGAAGTATAGATTTACTTGAATGTTTTTTTTGCAGAAGAAATAAGCGGCGAAAATGAAATAGAAGAAATAAGCGGCGAAAATGAAATAGCGTTAGAGCTTCGTGAGGGTGTGGTGATTGATGTTGAAGCAGTTAAGATGTTTGGGAGTGAAGCTTCACAAACAAGACAACCAGAGGGTTCACAGGTTGAGGAAATGCAACCACAAGCATTAAGTACTCTAAAACCTCAAGGAATGGTGTTTGATGTTGAAGCAGTTAAAATCCCTAAATCTAGTGGGCAGGTGGAATTTCAGATTGAAGACGGTGAGATTGAACCTGAAGCAAGTGAGCAATCATTTCTCATGCAGAGTGGTTTGGGATTAACTAAGCCACCAAAGGATGAGGATTGGACAAATTCTAAAGAGATTTACTTGATGGACAATGAGTTGTCCGTTTTACCTGAGAATCCAAGGTGCCCCAGTCTGTCAGCTTTGTACCTACAAAGAAACTACAAATTGAGAATAATTCCTCCCTCATTTTTTGATTACATGCCAACCCTTCAAATCCTAAACTTATCCAGGACTGGCATCAAGTCTTTGCCTGATTCCCTTATCAGGTTGGTAAGCCTCAAAAGACTCTTTCTAAATAATTGTCACCGTCTCATGAGGTTGTTGCCAAAAGTTGGAGATCTCAAGCAGCTTGAGGTTCTTGATCTTGAAGGGGCAAAGATTATGGATCTGCCTAAGGAGATTAAGAAGTTGATTAATCTGACATGCTTGGAAGTTTCATTTTATGGATATGTGAGTAATGATAGAAGAGCCATGCAATCAAATGCAGTGGTTCCTTGTGGGGTAATTTCTGCATTGTCTCAGTTGGAAGAGTTGAATATTGATGTGAATCCAGATGACGAGCGGTGGGATGCATGTGTGGGAGATATTGTTAATGAAGTATGTACCTTAAAGAGGTTGGAAACTCTTAAATTCTATTTTCCCAGGGTGGAACTTTTGATGCACTTTCAATGGAATAGCATATTGCTATCTCATTTCAGATTTATTGTTGGCCGCCATGTCAAGCGCATTATGTCTCGTGTCCCTCGTGATGTTGAATTTGAGCTGGAACGATGGGAGAGATGCTTGAAATACATAAACGGTGTGGGTGTCCCTAAAGATATTAAGAAGCTACTCCAACATGCAACGGCATTTTTCTTGGACAGGCATGGGACTGTTAAGAAGCTATCCGATTTTGGGATTAGAAATATGAAGCAACTCAAATGCTGTGTTGTGGGGGAATGTAATGAGGTCCAAGTGATTATAGATGACATAGATGTTGATGAAGAAGATGATATCGGCAATATACCATCTGATTCATATGGAACTGAAAAAATTGTTCTGGGATCACTTGAATATCTGTATATATATTACATGAAGAGTTTAAGGAGCATATGTGAAGGGTCAGTACAACAAAATTCTTTATTTCTTCTCAAGTCCTTGACATTGCGCACATGTCCCCAGTTGACCACTATTTTCACTCGAAGGTTGCTTGATAACCTTTGCAACTTAGAAGAGCTTAAAGTTGAAGACTGCCCCTCTGTCAAAAGCATAGTAAGCTGCGGAGACTCTGCGAAGCATAGAACCTCTTATTTTCTCCCAAATTTGAAGAAGATTTCACTTCATTACATGCCTGGATTAGTTAGCATCTCTAGTGGTTTACACGTTGCACAACAGTTAGAGTGGCTGAGTTTATATAATTGCCCAAATCTTAAAAACCCATTCATTGATGAAGTATCTAGTCAAGATTTGAAAAAGATAAAGGGTGAGAGGAGTTGGTGGGAAGCATTAGAGTGGAGCAACAGTCGCCCGGGTTATTTGGATGAAATTTTTGTTCCAATTGACATATGAGATTGCTGAGCACTCAAAATATTCCCTAATCAAAATTAGTCTCTGCATTGCCTTATGCAAAGTCATTGGTTCAATGTCAAGCAGCTATGGCCTTTAGATCTTTAGTGCATTGAATATAGTCCTTCTAGCCTGATCTTTCTCGTGCTATATGTGAAAAAAAATGAAGTGTGTTTAGGTTTCTGATCCAACAAACACAAATTACTATCCAAATCCAAGTTCATGAATATGTATGTAACACCCCAAATATTTTTTAAAACAATTTTCTTTTGAAAGGGAATAATATCTATTGGAGTTTATTTTTTATTTGTGTTTAATTATTTTATGGAGGACTTATGAATACTTAAGTGATTTATGGGGCTAGATGAAATATGGGAGGAACCTTAAGGGTGGAGTGGTAATTAAACACAAGATATTTTTGGGGCAAACTTGTAATTAAGCCCCCTCCCATAAGTCACCCCCCCCCCCACCCCGCCCCGCCCAAAAGCCTACATGTTCTCTCTCTCCCCCTTGTCTTCTCTTTTGTATTTTCTCTCTTCTTGTTCTCACCGCCCTCCATGACTAATCCATTGAAGGTCCTATATCCTTACCACCACTTCAAATAACCTCCTCAATAGCTTGAATCCAACAAGTATGATCTTCCATGAGTTTTGGCTACCCCAAACAATGATTTTAAGGTGAGTTTTCCATTGACCCACTCCCTTGATTATTTCGTTTATGGCTCAATGCTCATGTGGGGTTGATCCAATGGATGGGGATAACACCTTGGTAGGGTTAACTACGATTTTTGGGGTGTGGGTATGTGATAGTTGGTATTAGGGTATTCAACCATGGAGGTTTTGGGCACTTGGTTTATTGGAGGAAGAAGAGGCTGACTTTTGTATGTTTTATGATGATTTTTCTGTTTTGAGTTGAGTTGTTGCAATGATTTTGGTCATATATAAGAAGTTGATGAAATGTTAACTATTACTTGCGGTAGTGGTTTGAGAATGTGCTTTGCATACCTAGTGTTTGATAAGTTATTTATATGAGATTTTGGGTTTGATTCCTTGTTTTTAATATGCTTTAAATCTAGTGGTTTTAATGTGAGTAAATTCTCAAATAATTTGGGCTAGTCTTACAATTATAGCAATTTTCTAAAGCTGTCATGACAGATTTGAGTCAGCCGCAATACATGATTTTTAATAAATTATAGAAAAATCGTTTTGGGCTGAATTTTCTGTGGTACATTGTATACATATAGGGGAATGTTCTCTTAAAGTCTCGAATTAATAGGATAACTTTTCATTGACCAAACAATTTTTACAAAATGGCTGCCCTGCTATGTACTGAATCTGAAAGTAAGACTAAAACGTTGTGAAATTGTGGAATTAATCCCAAACCTAGGTTGATCTTATCTTGGCTTAAATATATTATTTAGTACCCAAAGAGATTCATGAGTATGCTATATTATCTTATGATGCACATTATTGCGGTAATGAATTTAAAATATTTTGGTTGTGTCAACACTATGAGTTTCTTAAATATATTATTTAGTACCCAAAGAGATTCATGAGTATGCTATATTATCTTATGATGCACATTATTGCGGTAATGAATTTAATATGTTTTGGTTGTGTTAGCACTATGAGTTTCTTGAATGCTTGTTTGGTTCCTCCTTGGGAAGGGTACTTGTTTTAGGACGGGCAAAGAATGACCCTTTTTGTGTGAGAAAAATATGCATATAATGGAAAAGAAAATGTCAAATTTATAGTAAGATGTTGAGAATAAGAATAGTCAAAACACAAGAAGATAATAGGGTAGAGAGAGAATGATATTAAGGTAGAAAGTAGTGGAGAGATGAAGAGGTAAAAGAAAGGGAGAGTTTTGGAAAATTAATAATAAAAATAATGGTTAAAAGATTTTTTAAGTTTTAAATAATGGAGTTTTTAAGTTACCTTAAATGAGAAAATATTTAAAAAATATATAGGAAAATTTGGAAACAAAAAAAGATAATGGCGTTGCTGCTAATTGTGACTCAACTAAAGTGTAGTAACAATTAATGCTAAGTTTCAGATTTTAGATATATAGATATAGATTTGCAGTAGTATTTTATAGCAAATTGAAAAAGCCTAAGCCCAGCAGCTAAGAATTGGCAAATAATGTATTTACAGGGGGTGCAAGGTGCTATATGGATTGAAGAATACCACCGTGTATTTCTAGTAGTATACTGTTGGATGTAAATTCAGTTTAAAGCAATAAATAAATAAATTTAGAGACCAATTCAAATATCCTATTTTTATTATTTTTTATATAGTAGCATATTTATATAGTAACATATTTTTTAAATACTAAAAATTAAAAGCAATCATCAAAAGTGGACGTTATAAATTGAAACTACCTTTGAAAAAAAAAATTGATACGATGAAGAACATAACCGTGCTGTCTATGTGGCCAAAATGGACAATATCATGACACGAGGATATGGGTCGATATTTGGACTTAGAAGCACACCAAGTTCCCACCCATAATTTTCTCTCCGATAATAGGACATTAGTCAGTTCGAGATATTCAATCTTGCCAATGGAAAATATCTTCTTCAACTTTGGACATCTCCATTAATTGTTTCATTTCAAAAGAAAAACGGATTAAATTGGACGGCTTAAAATAACATCTGATTTAACAAAAAAATCGCTAAACCCGGCGGAATTGAACACCAAATGGCATACAATACAAGTTAGTCATTTTCCCAATCAATGAGAAGGGCCAGAAGAGATATAAATAGTAAGCACTCCATTCCAAAAGCATAAACCTAACCATGAAGGTAAGAAGGCTAACCTTAGAGCAGCTCAAGGAAATCACCAACAATGAGAGAAAAGTAGCAGAGAGGAGGAGATTATAGTCGAACTGAGAGAAGGGAACAAAGTATTTTAATTAATAAAATACTTTTATTAATTAAAATCATCATACAAAATAGATTTTATGGAACAAATCCCATCAATTATAACCATGAAGGGTGTAATTCCATGTGTCATAACTACAAAGGGTATAATTGAGGTGAATTAGAAGTTAGAACTGTGAGGGGAGTTATAACAAAGGAGGGTGTGATTCGAATGTATTGTTAGAGAAACATTTTCCGTGTTGAAACAACCTAAACTTTGGAAAAAGAAATGTTGTACTAGGGAAGATTTTACCAGTTGAAACTTCAATCCCAAGGATTTTGAAATTCTTGGAATTTTGGATTTTGAGGGAATTGTGGAGACTTTAGTCAATCCATTACCAGAATGATATGAAAGCAGCCAAAAAATGTGAGTGCCTCTGTGCTAGCTGCGATCAAACTAAAGCTCTCGTTAATTAGGCTGTTTTCAATAAAGGGCACGTTACCGCTTTGATTTTGAAGGAATGGTGGAGATTTTGGTCAATCTTACTGCATCTGTTGATTTTGAAGGGATTGTGGAGACTCTTACGTTTTTTAAGAAATCTAAGATGGAGTAATTTTATGAACTCCAGAGGATCCTTATTCTATGAAGTCTCACCTTATTAAGCAATAAAAGAGAAATATTGACATAATGTAACTCCAACATAAATTTCTTAAAATCTTTACATTTCAATGTTAAATAAGTGGTTTAATTTTTCGGTCACATCATTAATTATTTAAATAGTAGATATAAAAAATGTAATCGTCAATGAATATGTAATTGTTGATGACATGATAAATAGTAAATGGTTATATGATTTTGAGAATCTTAGGAACTCTAGAAAAGAAATAGAATGACCTTTTTGATTGGGCAAATTCATTTTGTTTCTTCTTTTCTTATTTTTTTTTGCTTGTATGACATAATCATCAATTTTTTATTCCCTCTTTTTTTTATGAACATTTGAATAAGTAATTGACATTCTTAATGTTTTGCTATAGTACATTTTACTCATCAAATTAATGAAGACTTTAGTTTTCCTATTAAGAATGATGATGCCGTAAAATCACTAGTGAGTCACATGACCTTCCTACGCTCGAAACACCACCTGCACAAGGGAAAAAGAAGACCCAGCAGAGAGCGCCAGTGTGGTGCCGGCCAAATACCCTCTGAAGGTCAAGTCAGAACTTCTCACAACTCTAGAATGCTAGATAGGGTAAATTATGCGTACCTTGATTTATGAGGGTATTAGGGTTTTTATAGTAGTAGAAGGTAGAACTCTCTTCCTTGGTGCAGAAGTCTTTTCCTTATAGGAATCCTCTTGAATAGTTCAAAACGTGATGGACAAGACATTTCCTTATAAAGAAGATCTTCGAGTATGCGCGTGTCTTCCGGAATCCTCTTTGTGCTAGGATTCCATTTACCTTAGGATTCTATGGTGGCTAAGCGTGTGTCGCAAGTATTTCCATATAGGGTTTCTGGCTGCCACGCGGGTGCTCGATCCGTCCTCCTTACATTCGTCTATGCAGGATCCGTTTAGTATCCGCACGCGTTGGGCCCGTCCTCTACCGGCCCACAGATATGGAACCGTCAGGCCTATTTCATAACAACCCGTCAACTTATATTTTTATCCTCTTCAGTTGCCCCCTCACCCCATGGGTTCGTCATCTTTGAGTAGAAGGACCCGTGGGGTGACGGTTTAAAGATAATAGGATGACAGTTCAAAGGTTGTGGGTTGACAGTTTCAATACGGATTCCGTCAACTGTACCTTCCCCTGACAGATTATCTGGAAGCCATTTATGATGCATGACACGTGTCGCTCTTCCATTGGATATTATCTCGGATCGAAGCATCGCCTCGTCTTCCGTGCACTTCCTCTATAAATATCATACTTTTCTCTCCTCATTTCTCCATTTTCCGCTGAAACACATTGTCAGAGCGCCTCCATCATCCTTTGTCAGAGATCACTTCGTTCAATTGCTGTATTCGTCATCGACATCCTTCATCCGTTCACTTTACTTGGTAAGTACTTTCTTTTTCATGTCCCTTTTTTTACCTTTGGATACTCTTAATTTTCTTAGACTTTATACTCCCGTCACCCCTTCTAGACCCGTCAGAGTCTTAGGCTTTGTCGTTACATGTAGGCAATGTCTAGTGCGTCGAGTAACCAGTCAGTTGTTCGTGACGAGACGGATTACGAGGAAGTATACCCATCAGGTCACAAAGACCAAGAGAGTCCAAGCGAAGAGAGGAGTCCGTCCGCCTCTTCCCCGTCCTTAACAAATGAGGATATGGAGATGGCTGACCCAGAGAAGGGTCCTGATGACGGCAAGGAACAACCAATAAAGTCCGTCGTGGGTGCTGATGGACTTAGGGAGTTCATCATGTTACCGGAGTGGACGGTGAATGATTTTAGGTCCACCATCAAGGAGAAGCACTTCAACACTCTTAGGGCCAATTATCAAATTCCAGATAACATCCCCATCCGTCTACCTTATAAGTCAAAGAAATGTTACTATGAAGGGGTAGAAGGTGTCGGAGTGTACGAACAGATGCTGAAGGCAGGACTTAGGTTTCCACTAAGCTCCCTTCACCGTCAGCTTCTCAAATACCTTGGCCTGTCCGTCAACCAAGTGTCCCCTAACGCCTAGAGGGTCTTCATAGCAATGGAGGTCCTGTACAGTGCCATGTTAAATGGTGCTAGAAGGCTAACGGTGCAGGAATTCCTTCACTGCTACCATCCAGATGAAATAGACAAATCACGGGGATATATAGTTTTGTGCCAAGGAGTCCGTTGTTGAAGGTTATATTCGAAACCCCAGACTCCAATAGGGACTGGAAGAGCCGTTATTTCTTCCTAGAGGGTGTCGAGTGAATATGCCGCCCAAGGGATACGGAACACATGCCCGTCGACACTACTTGGGGCATATTGCCTCCGTCCAGTATGCACCCGTCCTAGTTTATGAACTTTTTACATAATCGTTCAATTTATTATATTCTCCAAAACTTTTAACCGTCTTCTTTTTGCAGTTCGATGGCGTCCACAAGTTGAACTTGAGGAGTTCAGCTTTCCTGAGAGAATTTTTTCAAAGACCAAGCCGAAGGAAAGGACTTGGGCCAAATTAGTAACGCTTGAGACCATTCATTGGTATTGTGACGGACCTGAGCCAACGCCAGCAGCCGTTAAATACAATGCCAGAGTTCGCCAACGTAAGTCCGTTGTCCTCATTCTGTTTTGAAGGTTTTTCATTTTTATTAATAATTAACTTCATCTGTCCACCTTTACAGAAATGGACGACGCTAAGAGGAGGGCATTGATTAAGGCACAGACTGCCAACAAAAAGGAAACCGGCGATGTGGATCCCAAGGGGACAGGCTCAAGCAATCCGTCTATAAAAAGAAGGCAGCCGTCCAAGGGGGATCGTCCCCCCAAGAAGCCTAAGGTCCCTTTGGAGCCCGTTGTAGGGCTAATGGCTGAGGGTGCAAAGACGGTCACCCCAGTGAAGCATGAGACTGGCAAAGGCCTTATGAAGGCTCCGTCCACTAACCAGGAGAAGCCACCCGTCCTCCTCCAGAAAGACTCCAAATATGCCTTGGAGCAGTTTTCGTCTATCATAACGTCGAAAGATTATGAGAACTTAGGCAACCACTCCACGGAGGCAATGGAGGAGACTAAACTTTTTGCAATCGCTCAGGTAATTCTTCCCGTCAACTTTTCGTCCGTCCTTTATGCTTGGCTTTCCATCTAACCCCCTTTTTTGCGTTTCAGGCCATGATCATGATGAAAGGGCTGATGGGATGGTGTCTTAACCATGAGACGTCCTTGGAGTGTGTACGGGCAAAGACAGAGTAGACAGAAGATGAATTGAGACAGCTCAAAACCTGGAAATCCAAAATGGAGAAGAAGTTTGATCTTTAGGAGAAGGTGAGGAAGGAGCTTGAGCAGAGGACAGAGGAGGTGAAGAAGGCCCTTGAGGAAAGGGATAAGGAGGTCTAGGACCTGAAGGATTAGCTCCGTCAAGCTAAGGAGGTGGCGATTCGTGAATACTGCAACTTTGACGCCCTTCTGTCCGAGCTGGGAAAATCCTTCTGGAGGGTTTTGATGACGCTCTCCGTCAGGTTAAGAAAGCCTATCCTGACTTGGATGTTTCCAATATCAAAGTTGAAGACCAAGGTCAAGCCTCCGGCATGCCTGTCGACTCAGAGGACACCGAGGATCTTTTTGCTGATGAAGCACCCCAAGTCGACGGAGAGTCAGCCCAGGCGCAGAATGCCCAAGGACAAGTTGAACTTGTAGGGGATGTTACCCGTCAGCCAGAGCAGGAGAATGTGGCCGCCGTTCAAGAGTTGTGTTTTTTTTTTTTTTTTTTTTTTTTTTTTTTTTTTTTTTTTTTTTAAGTTGGGAGAACAATCTTTTTTATCCGTCATGTATAAACAATTGCCCTTCAAGGGTTTTATATTTTTATCTTTCAATAATGTTTATTTTGCTAATAGCTTATTCCGTAGTTTTTTATGCAACGGGCCCGTCTTATTTGACTTTTTATGTTGCCGATGTTATTTAAGCCTTTGTAATACGTCCAGTTCGTGGACCTTATACCCGTCCACTTTTTGGACTTGCAATTTTCATCCTCCTCGGATGATCCGTCAAGTTTGTGGATTTTAGTTTATGTCCGCCCACTTTTTTGGACTTGTAATTTTTCATCCTCGTGGGATGATCCGTCCAGTTTGTGGACCTTATACCCGTCCACTTTTTGGACTAAGAATTGTCATCTTCCTGGGATGATCCGTCCAATTTGTGGACTAAGAATTATCATCCTCCTGGGAAGATCCGTCCAATTTGTGGACTTTAGTTTATGTCCGTCCACTTTTTGGACTTGTAATTTTCATACTTATGGGATGATCCGTCCAATTTGTGGACCTTATACCCGTCCACTTTTTGGACTAAGAATTGTCATCCTCCTGGGATGATCCGTCCAATTTGTGGACTTTAGTTTATGTCCGTCCACTTTTTGGACTTGTAATTTTATCCTCGTAGGATGATTTGTCCAATTTGTGGACTAAGAATTGTCATCCTCCTGGGATGATCCGTCCAATTTGTGGACTTTAGTTTATGTCCGTCCACTTTTTGGACTTGTAATTTTCATCCTCGTGGGAAGATCCGTCCAGTTTGTGGATCTTATACCCGTCCACTTTTTGGACTAAGAATTGCCATCCTCTTGGGATGATCTGTCCAATTTATGGACTAAGAATTGTCATCCTCATGGGATGATCCGTCCAATTTGTGGACTTTAGTTTATGTCTGTCCACTTTTTGGACTTGTAATTTTCATCCTCGTAGGATGATCCGTCCAATTTGTGAACCTTATACCCGTCCACTTTTTGGACTAAGAATTCAGGTAGAAAAACATAGTTGTGTCTGAATATTTTTCTTAAAAGAAAAAAATCACGCGTTTGTAGAAAAGTACCTACCCCCTTGGGCTTAAAAAGGTACTACATAAAGTATTGTAGTATAAAATTGTCTAAGTAAAACTAGTAATTGTAGTAAAACTAAATAAACTGGGACATTTAGGGGGCGTTGTTGTTCTCCATATTATCTCTACTGGTAGTATTTTTGTAAGTGCTCCATGTTCCATGGGTGCTGCAGCTTTCGCCCGTCCAGCGTCTCGAGGTGGTAGGTGCCCTTCCTCTGTCATGATGCGATCCTGTAGGGTCCTTCCTAGTTGAGGCCAGGCTTTCCTTGCGAAGGATCTCTAGTAGCGCCCATTACCTTCCGTAGTACAAGATCTCCAACCTGAAAGTCTCTATGCCTGACATTTGAGTTGTAGTGTTTCGCCATGAGATTTTGATATCGTGCCAACCTTTGCTCCGTTGTCGCCCGGACTTCGTCCACCAGGTCAAGTTGAAGGCGCATGGCCTCTTCGTTCTTATCCTCATCGTAAGTCTCCACCTGATAGGTTGTGAGCCCTACTTCTGCTGGGATGACAGCGTCACTTCCGTATGCTAGTCGAAATGGTGTTTCTCTAGTGGGTGTTCTTGCTGTAGTTCGGTATGCCCACAGAACACTTGGTAGTTCGTCCGTCCAGATACCCTTTGCCCTCTCGAGTCGGGTCTTGATGATCTTGAGCAAGGATCAGTTTGTGACTTCAACTTGCCCATTGGCCTGTGGGTGTGCGGGCGATGAGTAGTGATTCTTGATACCTAGCTTCGAACAGAAGTCCTTAAATGCGCCGTTATCGAATTGCTTTCCGTTGTCGGAGACAAGCACTCTGGGTATCCCGTACCTGCAGATGATATTCCTTCAAACAAAACTTCGAATTTTCTTCTCCGTGATAGTGGCTAGGGCTTCTGCTTTCACCCATTTAGTGAAGTAGTCGATACCAACTACCAAAAACTTTAGCTGCCTAACTGTTGTCGGGAATGGGCCCATGATATCTAGTCCCCATTGAGCGAATGGCCAAGGGGCCGTCATGGGGGTCAGCTCTTCAGATGGTTGCTTGATGAAATTACTGAACTTTTGACACTTGTCGCAGGCCTTGACATAAGCTTGTGCGTCCTTCAGCATTGTAGGCCAATAGTATCCTGCTCGAATCAACTTGTGCGCTAACGACTGTGCCCCCGAGTGGTTTCCGCAGATACCCTCGTGGACTTCTCTCATTACGTAATCTGCTTCCTCGTGGCTTAAACACCTCAGGTACGGTCTAGAGAACCCTCTTTTGTATAAGACATCTTTCCCGTTTGGTAACGCACCAGTTCTCAGGTAGGATATTAATGGCGTCGCCCAATTGCTTTCAGAATCTACTTCCTGCACATTCATTTCGTCATCAATAAGTGAGGAGACTTGAACAAATGACAATACCTATTCGGGGATAAGCATAAATTCTGCTGAGGCGATTTTTGCTAGACGGTCAGCACATTCGTTTTCCTCCCTTGGGATTTGAACGAATCTGACTTCAAGGCTGCTGATTCGATTCTTGACCTCTTCTAGATACCTCTTCATCCTTTCATTCTTGCACTCGTAGCCGCCATTAATCTGACTTGTTACCACTTGGGAGTCGCAATGTACGACCATGCTTTCAGCACCTGCTGCCTTTGCGAGGTCTAGCCCTGCCACCAATGCTTCATACTTGGCCTCGTTGTTGGTCGTGGGGAAGTCCAGTCGAATTATGCACTCGATCTTATCCCCCTCCGGGGTTTGGATTACCACACCAGCCCCTCCTGCTCATCTATTGGAAGATCCATCCGTGTGGATGCTCCACTGTGCGCGATTTCTGCCCCCTTGCCTTCCGATTGAGCAAATTCGGCGATGAAGTCAGCCACAACTTGCCCTTTTATCGCAGTTCGCAGGCGGTACTGTATATCAAATTCGCTTAGCTCTACTGCCCATAAAGCCATCCGTCCAGCAACCTCAGGGCTACTCATGGCTTTTCTCAGGGGCCGATCCATCAAGACTATGATGGTATGTGCCTGGAAGTACGGCTTGAGCTTTCGTGCCGCAGTTACTAGCGCGAATGCCAATTTCTCTATTTTGGGGCACCTCTCTTCTGCTCCTCGAAATGCCTGACTTATAAAGTAGACGGGTCTTTGAGATCCATCTTCCTCTCTTACTAAGGCCGTGCTGACCGCTGCTTGGGAAATTACTAAATAGAGATAGAGTTCTTCCCCTGGTTTGGACGGGCTGAGCAAAGGCGAAAATGAAAGGTATTTCTTCAAATCTTCAAAGGCTTTTTGGCACTTGTCCATCCACTCAAATGATTTTCTCAGAGTGCGAAAGAAAGGTAGACATTTGTCTGTCTCTTTCGAGACGAACCTGTTTAGGGCTGCAATTTTGCCATTCAAGTTTTGCACCTCCTTGACTATCCTCGGTGGTTCTAATTCCATTATGGCCCGTATCTTCTCCGGGTTAACCTCTATACCTCTTTAGGATACCATGAAACCCAAGAATTTCCCCGTCGTCACTCTAAACGCGCACTTGTTTGGATTCAGCTTCATGTTATATGACCGAAGTGTGTTAAAGGTCTCCTAGAGGTCGTCTAGGTGATCATCTTCGTGCAGGCTTTTTACTAACATGTTATCAACATAAACTTGTACGTTCCTCCCAATTTGGTGCGCGAACATTTTGTTCATTAATCTCTGGTATGTCGCCCCAGCATTTTTGAGTCCGAAGGGCATCACCTTGTAGCAGAACAGTCCCTGGCTGGTAACAAAAGAGGTTTTCTCTTGATCGGCTTCTTCCATTTTGATCTGGTTATAGCCTGAGAAAGCGTTCATGAAGCTCAAGAGCTGATGTCTTGCAGTCGAGTCTACCAAAGTATCTATCCGTGGGAGTGGACAGCTATCCTTAGGGCAAGCCTTATTGAGGTCCATGAAATCTACGCACATTCTCCATTTTCCATTGACCTTTTTAACCATGACCACATTTGCCAACCAATCAGGGTAGTACACTTCTCGGATGAAATCTGCTGTAAGCAACTTTCGAACTTCCTCGGCTATGGCTTTGTCTCGCTCCTGGCGAATACTCGTTTCTTCTGTCGAATTGGAGTGAATGAGGGTGACACATTTAACTTGTGAACTATGATTGAGGGTCAATCCCCGGCATATCTTCGTGACCCCAGGCGAACATGTCTTGATTGTTTCTTAGGAATGTTGTAAGCGCTTGACGCATCGACCAACTAGTCAGTGTGCCCATCCTAGTCGTCCGTTCTGGCCTCGAGTCATCAAGTGTCACTTCTTCTAGTTCCTCGACCGGCTTCGCTACTGCCCGTTGTTCTTCTATGCACATTGTTTGCTGGTGATCGTCCATTTCTAACATAGCAATATAGCATTCTCACGCTGCTACCTGATTTTCGCGCAGCTCTCTTACTCCATAATCTGTAGGGAATTTGATCATTAAGTAGTAGGTTGAAGTTGCCTCCTTCCAGGAATTGAGTGTGGGTCATCTGAGAATGGCATTGTAAGCGGATGAGCAATCGACTACGAGGAATGTTACTTCCTTAGTTATCTGTTGGGGATAGTCACCCACCGTTACCTATAATGTGACTGCGTCGAGGGGGAATACCCTTGTTCCTCCGAAACCAACTAGGGGCGTATTTGTTGGGACCAGTTGTTCTCTGTCAATCCTCATCTGCTGGAATGCTGGGTAGTATAGAATGTCTGCCGAGCTCCCGTTGTCGACCAGGACCCGGTGCATGTTGTAGTCTCCTACCTGTAGGCTGACTACAAGTGCGTCGTCATGCGGGTGGTGAAGTCTCCGAGCGTCTTCTTCAGAGAATCTGATGACGGGGTTATTGATCCGCGCCATCTTAGGTACGGAGCCTGTGAGTTGGACATTATGGACCATTCTGAGGTAGGTTTTACAGGCTTTCTTGGAAGATCCTGCAGCGATCGTGCCCCCTACAATCATTCTTATATCCCCTATGGGTGGTCTAGGGCGCTCGTTCTCCCGTCGCAAGGCCTTGCTAGCGAACCTCTGTAGCCTCCCTTGTCTTATTAGAGCCTTTATCTATTGTTTCAGATCGTAGTAGTCGGCTGTGTCGTGTCCGTGGTTACGGTGGAAGCGGCAGTACTTGTTCCTTGACCTCTTACTAGGATCTCCTTTCAGCTTGTCAGGGAACGTCAGGGCTCCTTCGTCTTTGATCTGCATTAAGACCTGGTCTATCGGGGCTGTTAATGGAGTGAAGCTTGTGAACTTCCCAGTGGGGGGTTTGGAGCGCCTATCATCCCGTCGTTCCCCGGTTCTTGGCATCTTTCGCCCCTTGTCCTGCCATGTGTCCTCCTGTCTTTCCCTCTTTCTGGGCTTCTCCTCGCGTGCCAGCAACACATCCTCCGTGTTCATGTATTTAGTGGCCCTGTAAAGCAGATCTGACATGGTCTTTGGGTCGTTTTTATATAGTGAAAATAGGAACTTACCCTTTCGTAACCCATTAGTGAATGCTGCTACGAGTATCTTGTCATCTGCTTCATCAATCGAGAGGGCTTCCTTGTTAAAACGGGTTATGTAGGACCTCAGCGTCTCGTCCTCTCGCTGCTTGATGTTCATCAAGCATGCAGTAGACTTCTTGTACCTATGCCCTCCAATGAAGTGCAAAGTGAATTGGGCACTTAGCTCCTTGAAAGTACTGATGGAGTTAGGCGTCAGTCGGCTTAACCAAATCCTCGCGGCTCCCTTCAGCGTTGTAGGGAAGGCCCTACACATAATCTCATCCGCTACCCCTTGGAGGTGCATCAAGGTTTTGAAAGTTTCCAGGTGGTCCAGACGGTCTTTCGCTCCGTCATAGCTGTCGATCTATGGCATGCGAAACTTATGTGGAAGAGGGAAAGAGTTGACGGCCACGGTGAACGGCGAGTCGGTACGGTTGACCAGATCGTCAAGATCGTTGGACACCCGTCCTTTGAGGGCGTTCATCATAACCTCCATCTGCTCCTTCATTGCCTACATATCTGCGGCAATATGTGGTGGAGTTGCATCCGTGAGGGATGGCATGCTCAAATTTTGTCGCTCTAGTCTGCTTGGAGCGTTACTGCCCTCTGGTCCCTCTCGTTCTCTTCTATCGGCATTGGTGCCTTCTTGGTCCTGCTCTTGAATGCCGTGACCTGCATTTTTCTAGCGTAACTGCTTATCCAGATCGTGGTTCTGCTTAGTGAGGCACTCCACGGCGGTGCCTAAGGGCTGAACCTGCCTCTCGAGGGCCGTTGCGCGTGTTTCATCTCCCTGAACGTTGTTCGTGGTTGCCATCGAGCGAGTCAGCACCATGCACCTATTTTGTTCGGGAAGCGTTTGTTATGGCTTACGAATCAGAAAACGACCAAGACTTCCCACAGACGGCGCCAACTGATGATGCCGTAAAATCACCAGTGAGTCACACGACCTTCCTACGCTCGAAACACCACCTGCGCAAGGGAAAAAGAAGACCTAGCAGAGAGCGTCGGTGTGGTGCCGGCCGAATACCCTCCGAAGGTCAAGTCAGAACTTTTCACAACTCTAGAGTGCTAGAGAGGGTAAATTATACGTACCTTGATTTATGAGGGTATTGGGGTTTTTATAATAGTAGAAGGTAGAACTCTCTTCCTTGGTGTAGAAGTCTTTTCCTTATAGGAATCCTCTTGAATAATCCAAAACGTGATGGACAAGACATTTCCTTATAAAGAAGATCTTCGAGTATGCGCGTGTCTTCCGGAATCCTCTTTGTGCTAGGATTCCATTTACCTTAGGATTCTATGGTGGCTAAGTGTGTGTCGCAAGTATTTCCATATAGGGTTTCTGGCTGCCACGCGGTGCTTGATCCATCCTCCTTACATTCGTCTATGCAGGATCCGTTCAGTATCCGCACGCATTGGGCCTGTCCTCTACCGGCCCACAAATATGGAACCGTCAGGCCTATTTCATAACAACCCGTCAACTTATATTTTTACCCTCTTCAAAGAAGTAATGAAAATGCAAGGCAAATATGCTAAACATGAAAAAGAAAATAAGATAAAAAAAATAGTACAATTACTTTAAAGTTTTGGCATGGTGAATTCATAGAATGTCCATCCATATAACTACATGGAGCTTCCTTGTCAACTAGATTCTAAAAACTTTACCTTTGTTTATTTTCTTTGGATGAGAAAGGTGAGGAGGTAACATGGATTATGCTTCATCTGTGAGGTCGGGATGAATGAGAGAGGGAATAAAATCTGGTGCCTGAAAGAAAGGGAGGGTGTACATAGGTACATTAACAAATTGAAAACTTTTTATTGCCTTGGCTCAAATTGCTTTGGACATTCAGGGGGTGTTTGGTAGAAGAGTTTGAGTAATGTTGTTTTGGTGTTTTTGATATACGTGTTGGTGAAAAAGTGTGTGGAAATGTATGTTAGTGTGTTTAAAATACTCTAAAAGTTGCTTGAAATGGCCTACCAAACAAGCCCTGAAATTTTAAGCATGTCAGGCATTAGCCATTACCATTCATATTGACAAATGATATCTTAGAGCAATATTTTATAGAGACATATCATCATTCCTAAGGTTGGTTTGTTTTTGTTTTAGGGTTTTTTTAATTTTTAATTTTTTAATTTTTTTTACAAAGCTTTTAGAATTACCAATAACTTATTTGCATAGTATAGTTATTTGTATAGTGTTTATGAAATGATATAATTTTTAGTAATTTTTATATGTTAAATATGTTACATAAAGCTAAAAGCTAATTTATTTCAAAATATCTAAAAGCTAGAATATATGCAAAAAAAGCGGAGACAAAAAATAATGAAAAACTTTTTTCAACAATTCGCACACGCATAGAAGACCAATAGCGTAGTTTGTTTTCAGACCTAAATTTTGGAGGCATAAGAGAGTGTTGGGTTGGTCACAAAACTCACAACCCACATGTCCTTTTGCCTCAACTCAAATGTCACCTATTGCATTGGAAAACGCTAGTTCTTGAATAATAATCAATTTCCCTTCAATAATAATAATAATAATGATGATGATGGAAATCGTGCTCATAGTTTAAATCATATTCATAATATATAACAAACACAAAGTTGTGCTTGGCTGCCCTGGTATGGCAGGAGGGGGAGGCATAATTAGAGATTGCCTGGGAAGATGGTTGAAGGGGTTCACTAGAGCTATAGGATGGGCAAACAGTCTTGAAACTGAACTATGGGCTATCAGAGATGGGCTCACCCTCTGTATCCAGTTGCAAATCCAAGCCATAGAAATTGAGATTGATGCTAGCACTGTGGTTATTTTGCTGTCTAATAACGAAAATAGCTATGCTGAATTTGCACCAATTGTTGATGATTGCAGAACCTGTTGAACCAAATTCCTTTGTGGAAGCTGAGCCACTGCTATAGGGAGGCAAACCTGTTTGCTGATGCTCTAGCAAGAAAGGCTATTCAGACACAACATGACTAATGACTTCCTCATTTTGAGTACTCCTCCTGTGGAGTTACAACCTCTTTTGATGGATGACCTGATGGGTCTAGCCGTCTAGGTTGTAACCGTTTATGCACTGATACAGCTTCTATAGCTGCTTCTTATTGTTTTATAATATTCCCATATTACCAAAAAAATAATAATAATAAACACAAAGTTGTGGCAAAGATGATCATGATCTAAGCTGGACTCGAACTTTTCCAAACAAACATTTGAAAGTAGGAAGTATATGAAAAAGTTAGTTTTGGCTACTAAAAATCAAGTGAATTAGCAAGACTGCATCTTCTATAGTATAATAGAAAATATAGAAAATCAAACTATAAGGGTTTCCTTTTTTTTCTTTTTTGGAGAAGAGGAAGGGTTTCGGTCTAACATTTTATTTTAATCACAAATACAAAACAATCACACGTCAATATAGTAGACACTAGCATTCATGTCATCTTAAAAAGGAGGAAAAAAAAAAGAAACATGAAAGTATTAAATCTTACAAACCAAAAGTTGGAGCAAACATTTTACCACTACCTTAGATAGGACTGTTGTGAACAGGAATGAAACCAAATGCACCAGTTGAAGATGCATATATATCATAATTTCTGCTCAATAGCATCTTCTTGCCATGACAATGAACTACACCATGATTAATGGCCTTCAATATGTCTCATATTAACTACGTTCTCATTCTTGAAGGGCTATTTTGTCAACACATAAATATCATATTACACCCTAAATATAGCCACTTCAATCAGTCATCAATCCAAACGCATTTCCAAATTCCAACCAAAAGTATCTCTTTGATTTCAAGTCATTGTTCAACACTAGTCTTAAGTGTTGAAGTTGAAAGAGCTATTCAATCATAGGAGAATATCTTCAACTTCAAACATCTGCATAAATTAAAGCTATTAGTTGAGCTAGGCTTCTAGTATGTACAAGAAATTTCTAAAATGCTTTTTGGAAGCAATATTTTCTATATAGCAACAAAAATTTCTGTTATTCACAAATCAACAAAAATTCATGAAATACCTATGTAAGGTAGGTTTGGCTACCCAAAACTGAAGTGAAGCAAGGTTAATATCTTATATGTTATAACTTAAATGTTCAAAAGTTTTCATTAAAGACTTAAGATAATCATGACCAAATATGAGGAAGGTTTGAATCCAACATTCATGTAATCACAAATGCTAAACAATCACACACATTCATAAGATATCTTGAAAGATAAAGAAAATGAAAATTTAAAGGAGGAGTAGACATTTCTACCATTACCTTATCTAGAGAAGAACAACCATTAAGGAGATTGAAACCATAAAGACCTTAATCTTTGTTCAATAGCATCATCTTGGCATGCCAATGCACTCCACCATGTCTGATCGGCTTCAATACATCTCAAGTAGATTGCATTCTCATTGTTGAAGGGCAATTTTGTCAGCATTTGGCACCTGAAGATTTTAATCTTCTTTAAAGATGGCCATTCCAATGAGTAACTTGTCCAAATGCTTTTTACCCTTGGAAGATCAGAAAGTTCTAACATCTTTAACTCCGGAAGAGCGTCAGGTTTCAAGTCATTATTTTCAGACTCTGCAATTATCTCTTCAATTTCAGGACAATCTTCAACTTTCAAGTGTTCAAGTCGAGAGAGTTGTTTAATCATGCCACCGGAGAATATCTTCTTCAACTTCAAACATTTGCATAAAGTTAAAGTTGTTAGTTGTGATAGGCTTCCATTATGTACAGGACCTTCCCAAATGCTTTTTAAGTTTGGAACATTATTTATGAACATCTTTTCCAAGCATATTAACGCACTTCTCTCTACTCTATTACCATCAACAATCGTTTCAATTTCATTGCATCCTTCAATCAAACAACCTCGCATCTTGTTGATACTTTCGATACCAAAATCTGATAGTCTTGAAGTTCCCTTGTGGCCAATCAATTCAAATGCATCAGTTTCCAAAAGAACGTCAGAAATTATTTGATCTACACCTTCGCCATTTGCAAACTTCAAACATTTCCTAATTTGATATTTGAAGCAATCAAGAATTTTATAAGGAGTTGTGTCATGATAACCAACAGAAAATTGAAATGTGAAGCGGAAATCCTTCCACAATTGACTCGTTGAGATAAAACTCTTAAGACAATCCACTGTAGGGAAGCAAATTGATAGTGAAGTCAAATGCGTCAATTTAGCCACTCCCTCAGAAATAGCCTTTATAGTCACCTCCCAACTTTGATTATTTGGATCCACATCTATTAGTAGTTCTTCTAATAAAAGAAGACTTGAAAAGACATTTCGACAATATTCTACATTACTTGAATGCCTAATGCCAAAATTCGACAATGACATACGTAAACACTTCAACTGATTCAAACGTCCAATCTGAATTGGAAAATGATTAAGGCTAGTGTCTCGAATATCAAGCACCTCAAGATGCTCAAGTCCTTCTAAGTAGCGGAGTTCCATTAAACAGCTGCAAGAATGCAGATATAATGCTTTGAGACACTTCAAGCAAGATATTGATGATGGTAATGATGTAATTCCGGTGCCATGTAAATCTAAAACCCGTAGATTTTGCATGCATCCAAAGAATGACTCAGGAATCACTATTAGGTCTTGATTTCTCTGTAATAACAATGTTGAAAGCTCATTGCAATCTGGCATTTCCGGTAAAGTGCACAATTTATTATCCATCAAGGAGATTCGATTTGCTTGTTGCCATTCTACCTCATTGGGGGCCTCTTGCAACCCTTCACGGGGTTTCACCAAAATCTTGAAATTACAACTTCGGGAAGAAATGTTAAGGGCCATATTTCGTATTACTTTGTTCATCCTTACATGATTCATCTTTGCACTCTTCTCTAGTAAAGAAACGCTGATAAGTTCCTCCAATATGGAATGCCCTTTGTCACGTGCAACTCTAAACTCACTTGTATCATGAATGAAACCTTCAGCTCTCCAACATTCCAACAGATAATCTATATATATCTCATAGTTTTCAGGATATATTGCACCATATAGAAAGCAAACCTTTTTAATCTCATCATCTAAATCTTCATAACAAAACTTCAAGCACTCAATCAATTCATCGATGCCTTGGATTTTGATACTTGGCCATCTCCGCAAACTTCTTAATCCATCACTCCACAGGTGAAAGTTATCCTTTCTTCTAAACATACCTGCTACTTTGTCTATCAATAGCGGCAAACCAGCACATTCACTGACAACTAGCTTGGCTATCGGTTCAATACCTGGAAGATTTACATTTCGACCCACCTTTACCTTGAACATTTTCCATGCATCAGCTTCAGACAATCGTTGCACATTAATTTCCAAATCAGTTTCCAAATCACAACAAACATGATAATTTCTAGTTGCCACTACCACCTTGCTATCCTTTTCACTTTCACACATTCCTATCAGAGGCAGATCAAGAACTTCCCGAACTTCATCCAAAAGAAGTAGACACCTTTTGCTTTTCAAGTCTCTACATATTAGTTGGGCAATTTCATTAGGGTCAGTGATGCCTTCCATATTCAATTTTAACCGATCAGCAATTTTGTGTTGCAATTTTTCTAAATTCCAATCCTTTGATACAGTTACCCAAATAACAATATCAAACATTTTAGCAGTATCTTCATTGTTATTTAAGCTCTGCATTATGGTTGTTTTCCCAATTCCTGACATTCCCCAAAGTCCGATTCTTTTTACATTTTTATCCCTCAGATGGCCCAGTATTTCTTCAACAGTTGAGTCAAGAAATATCTTGTCTTCTGATTTGGGTCCATGCATAATTATCACACGCTCTGGCAATTTCTCAACCACTATTCCTATCTCAGACTTTCCTTCTACCCAAAGATTATGCAGTTTCTTGCACTTCTCTGCCATGCTTTGGCTAAGATCTGTGCGTGACTCGCTTGACCCACCAAAAAACTGACTCCATGTCCTTTTATTACTTTTTTCTTTCTTGTATTTGGTTTCTAGTTCTTGCACCTCTTCTTCACATTTCATGACCCTAGAAATCCAAGCTTCATATACTTGAGTGACCAGCTTTGTCTTTGCTTGAGCCAATAAATCATCCCTGCAGGCATACAGCTCCTTTGCTTGCTTTATTAACCTTCCATAGTTGTATTCTAGATCATAATCAGCTTCATTATCAACTTTGCAACTCAGGTTATTGATAATCTCTTTTGCATATTTGTAGGTCTCATCCCCTGCTGCAGTACCCACAGCAGAAGCTGCAGCTGAACCTATACCAGAAGCTGCTGCCCCCCACATATCTGTGTCACAACAATAAAAAATTTTAAACATTAACAGAAACTCTAAATGCAAAATGAAGAATTAATTTTCAGTTTATACAAGTAATAAGTATAATATATAAACACACAAAAAAGGATTTTGTTAGTCAAAAGGCGCAAACATGGTTAAACTACAAAAATTAAAGCACAGTTTTCACAATCTCATGAATGGTCTTTAGACATGGAGCTTATTTTTAATCAATAACAACCAAACCTTAATCTCAAATTTGGGGTCAGCTATGGATCCTCAAATACTGTTAGAGTCAGCCATATGTCGTTTTTTACAATTTCTATTAATTTGGTATTCCTCTACCTTATTTCATTCCACTTAAATTAACTCACTCTTTCTTGTTAGTGCATTAATCACTTTCCTCTAAACATAACTAAACTATTTTAAGGAGCATTTTTAATCAATGAAGATTTATTCATTCATGGGCTTATGTCCCTTTTTTGTAATTTTCTTTTCGAAAATCTAATATTAAAACACAAAGTCATAATTTATTTGTGTTATTGTTTTAAATATAAAATGGCAATAACATTAAAACCCTTTTTTCTTGTGGATTCAATTTGCTCAAGCACATATGATTTCCATATCAAGTTGGTATATACATCAAAATAACCCAACATTAGAAATATATATCATACCAATACGTCACTGTATGATTATGACATCAGGTCACCATGGCAAAATTAATCTATTCTAACATAAGCTTTTTTTTTTTTTTTTTTCTTTTTTAAGAAAGAGTAACATAGGTTATTATAGAAAGGGGCTTTGCTTGTTTCACATCCAACTACGTCCACACTCTTTCACATTGTGTCCACATTTTTTTTTATAGCATGTGGAAAATGTGGACATCTGGTGTGAAAGTGTGAACATCGTGTGAAACATTTCAAATTTGGGAGTGTGAAACAATAATTACCTATATAGAGGGTGGTGTTAGGGGATACAGCCACTTTTCATGAAAATCTTCACATATAGAGGTAGCAATCTATGTGGAATGTTCCACATCAACTACTTTAGCCATAATATGTTGTTAATTGATTTTTCTTTATTGTGCTTCAAAAAAACACCCATGATTAACAAGAGCTGCAGCAAAAAAGAATAGCCTCTCAAAGAAGACCTCTTTGACAGGGCATCCAACACAATCTAACAAGAAATTGTGAGTAGGAGAAGACCTCAATCACAACCCTCAACACCTAAACCATACCTTCAACCTATACCAAACAACACCCAAACCTGAGTCACGCTGCTCAATTCCCACCACACATGAGAACAAAGCCAAAACTAAAGCATCAGCAACAAATCCAGCCTGCCCAAAATGACGAAAGACAAAGGGGAACATGCCAAATCAAATTTAGAATTTTTTAAGAATTAGGGTTAGATTTTAGTGGAAAAAAGGCTTGACAATTGTAAGGAACATAGGATTTCTAACGAGTAAAACCTAAGGTTTGGGTTGCTATTACAGGACTGTGAATAGTAACCCTGTGCAAGGTTTCAAATTGTTGAAAATTTAAGATTAAAAAAAAAAAAAAAAAAAAAAATTCTAAACATGACACCTAGCATTTCCTTGCATCACACCTTTTTTTTTTTTTTTTTTGAGAAAATCCTTGCATCACACCTCATAGAAGATTATATCACACAAACCTCAAATTTAGTTTCACAACTTTTGAAAATTTATTCTCCTCTTTTGATTTGGAAAATATTACATCCATATACATAGATGATTAATACCTATTCCTAATTTCTAATCAAACTTGGACTTCTTCTCAAAACTTAATAAGAGTTTTTTTTTTTTAATAATTAGAAAAGAAAAGGGAGGGTCACATACAAATCCCTTTCCAAAGAGTACAATCACAAAGACAAATCTACAAAATTAACGAAAGACAAAAAGGGGATGGTATCTAAGGCAGTCATCTAATCATACAAGAACTCCAAAAAAAAAAAAAAAAACACTATTTAATTACAAAATTAGATTACTCAGCACCATAAAAAAAATCCTCATGTTTACTTCATGCCAAAGATTTCACATAACAGTTGTGGCTTGCTAGGCAATGGAATCATCCTTGCCAACCTTCCAAGAGCTCAATCACAGATTTTGGCATCACCCAAACTGTCCCAAACAATGCAGAAACAAATGACCAAATATTTGTTGTAAAAAAGAAATGGAATGGAAAATGATTAATTGATTCCCCACTCCTTTTAACCGGACAACACTAATCAACTTATCAAAAAGTGCAGCTTATGGAGATTATCAATTGACAAAAATTTTCCTAATGCTGTAGTCCACACAAAACACATGCTGCCTTTCGAGGGACCCTAGCAACCTAAATGCTCTTCCATGGAAAAGAGTGGCATGTGAAACCCCTAAAGGCATTATAATAAGAACGAATCTTAAATATCCCACTCTTTGTTGGAATCCATAAAACTCAATCTCCACCGAGAGATGAAGGCAAGCGCTTATAGAGCAACTCAAAAAAATTTATCACTGATTCTAGTTCTCAATCTTGAAAAGGCTGAACAAACGGAGGATTCCAATGCATAACCTCACCCTTGGATGGGTTGGCTAGGTAAGAAGCTACTGAAGCTTCCCTGCCAACAACTAAGGCATACAAATCTGGGAAAAAATCTTTAACCCGCTCTAGATGTCCAAAAGCTCACTCTAGATCCTTCTTGTACATCAAATTTTAATAAGTTGAAGGAATCTCACCCCCCACTTATACTCTTCCACAAACTAACACCATAAGTTCCCTTAATCCGCTTCATTGTCCATCCTCCCCGTTCTTCTCCATATTTCATCTAAATGACTCTTCTCCAAAGATGATTATTTTCCACTACAAAACTCCAAAGCTACTTTTTTCCTGATAGGACTTGATTAAAAGAACTAAGTTTTTGAATACCCAAACCACCCTTGTGGGGTTTTGGTATTTGTGACTCGTTTAGGTGAAATATGGACAACAAACCACCCAAATACGGTTGATTTTGTGATGAAGGACCATGATAACAACCATAAGCTCCCACAATGAAAACGAGTTACATACATCTGATGCAAAGCATTTGAAGCAAGAAAATTCATATGGCTGAGTATGTCTTGATGAAGCCAAGTGAACAAGTTCCAACTCCAGGCAACACTATCTTTATAACATGTGATCAAACAATTAGGCATATTCTTAATTGATTTAGAAGTTGGTTAAACACGTGGAATAAATGTTGTGTTAGATGCAGTTTGTGATTATTTTAACATGTAACTAATTCAATTACACACTTGCTTAGGCGTAGTTAGTTAGTTATGATGATGTCATCATAACTTACTCTTTGTGGCATTGTAAAGATAGCTATTGATAATTGAATGAAGAAATTAGTCTTTGTAAATTGTGCTTTGGGTTGAGAAATACCTCCCCGTCACCCGCCACTCATAGAATTCTTGACTTCCTTTGCATGCAACTTTGATGGTTCTGCATCAGTATCAACATTCATAAGCAACTGTAAGACATTTGGATAATGTTTCAGAAAAAAATAAATAAATAAAACATGTATATTTTCATGCTATGAATCAACAACATTTTCCTCCACAAAGGCATTATCACTAAGTAGTTTTGAATATACATTATCAAAGAGAATACACACCTCCATTTGCTCTTGTAGCTTTACTTGAACTAGACTTCTTTAACAATTTTCTATATCCTTTTTTCTTCCTTTTGTTCTCCTCTGATATTAAATAGTCGCCATTCTCCACTAACCTTTAGGGAGAACCTGCTTAGATAAATAAAAACTATTAATTTATCAAAACATAACCCAAATCAAGTTTGGGGAAAAACACACAGACAAAAAAAGACCTTGTTGTCTAAATCAATTGGGAAATTCAATGTATTGGGCTAGGGTTTGTTTGGGCAGTATAAATACATTGAAAACCCTTATTTTTATATAGTGGAATTCTAGAAAGTACCGACACGGACATGGACATGGACACGAGTATGTTATGGCAACACAAGCAATTTCTGAAAAATTATAACATGACAGTGCGATACGACACTTATATTACACGGGTATGACACCGGTACGGTAGCCCAAATGAAGCGTCTCTGTCGTACCGGTGTGGTACCCGTGGACGTAGGGACAGTACCAAGCCACATAAATTGTTCTGCTCTTTTTTCTTCCCATTTCCACTAAAAATTCTTAGATCAGAATCTTCAACGTACAGTCTAATCATTTTCCCTTAAAATAGAAGCCATTTTAAATACTGTGTAACAAGCTCAAGCACTTCCTTCCAAACTCCAAAGGGATAACCTCACCATTAATGAGTGCATACTATTACTATAGATGGATGAGAAGACTAATCTAACCATTTACGAGAGAGTACTATACATGGATAAGAAGACTAACCTTATACAATTAGAGTAATGATCAGCAGTTTAAAAGATGGGATATTGAACTTCCAGCTCCCACTACCAAGCGTTGACTTCAAAAAAAAAAAAAGTAAAGATGAGCAACCAAATTTAATTTTACTTACATAATCAGAATTGAATTCCCAAGTTTGTAATACAGAGTTAAGATAAGAAACCATTTCAGCTAGCTAACCTTAAATAGGAGTAGAGTTTGTGCTGTACAAAGTGATAAGAAGACTAACCTTAGACAGAGTATTCGGTATAGCAGCGTGAATCAACCACCCACGCGGAGATGGCGATCTTGAACTTCTTGCTCAGAGACTCAGAGTAACTAACGTTGACTTCAAACAAAACAAAAGATAAAGCAACTGGCAAACGTGTCGGTCGGTCGGATTTGGATGGAAACTAAACGCGTGGTAAAACTTATAATTGTGGATCGGGTCAATCCGGGACTGTCATGTCAGTTGTCACCTACTTTTCTTTCTTTTTATTTTTATCTTTTCAACCTCCACCTCTGCCTCCATTTTCTTTTCCTCCGCATTATCGTCCACGGATTATTGCATACCATTTAAGCCCCGCTTAGTTGTTTTGTTTAAAGTATTCTTTGTTTAAATAATATAACACATATTTTTACAATATTTTTTTATTCACATGTATTTTTATAATACTTAAACAACATTACTAGAATAATATTACTAAACAAACTCTTATTGCACACTATTTATTGCACATTCGCCATAGCACACTATCATGTGGGTAGAAATTATATTTTCAAATAAAATTGTAATACCATTTCATAATTTCACAAAGGGTCCGTTTGGATAGAACTTATTTTGTTGAAACTGAAAACTGAAAACACTGTAGCAAAATAATTTAAAAATGTGTAAATAGTGTCGTGGGACCCATTTTTAATGAAAAAGTTGCTGAAAAGTGAAATTTGTGGGTTCGTGAACAGTGCACGAGTGCACTGTTCACTATGGAAAAGTCAACAAATGCGGCTACTGTTCATGAACAGTGCATGAACAGTAGCCGCATTACTCACTGAAACGCGTGAAAACCAAAAAAAAAAAAAGAAAAAAGAAAAGGAAAACGCTGAACTTCAAAACGCAAACGCAATAATCTCTATCCAAACCGGCACAAAGAGTATGTAACGAGATTTAGTATATTCTCCGACTAATGCTCAAAGCCAAACAAGAACAGATTCTAGTTTACTACTTTAATGTTATGTTTGGTTGGGGGTGAAAATGGAGATGGTGAAAAATGAGAGAAGGAAAAGAAGAAGAAAATTTAATTCTTCATTGTTTGGTTGGAATGAAAAGGGAGAGAAAAAAAAAAATGGAATGGACGGAGTTTTGCATTTGAACTCACCATTTATTTTCCTTCCAAATTAGTGGAATAAAGAGAGAAAAAATGGTATTAAGAAAGAAAGTACAAAATTATCCATATTTTTTTCATGATTATACTTTTAATAATAAAGACATAATAGTTCTTGGCTCTTTATCATTCCACTTTTCTAGCATTTCTACTAATCACAAATGATAAAAAAAAATACAAATATTTTATATTTTCCCAATATTTTTCATCCTCATAATTTCCCATCTTACAACCAAATAGAGCCTATCTTCCACTTCATTTATAACATTATAGGATAATAATTATCCCCTTTATTAATTTTCTAGAGAAGTTTTTAGTTGAAATGATCTTACCAACTACTTTATAGGCTGCCTTAGGGTCCACCTCAAGAGAGATTTTTCCCTTCTGCCATCCAATTCTTTCTGCGAGGTGATGAGGGTGATAATCTATATCTATATTCTATACCTATATATATATATATATATGAAAGCTGAAGCATAGTATTTATTGTTACTAAGTGTAGAGGGTTCTTTTTACGTTTCTTTTTCTAAGAAGGAAGTCGGGCCTGGCGCTCCGCAGAATAAGCTCCAAAGTACCATTTTGCCGCTGCTAGTTTGTGCGCAAACGTTGAGTCCAAGTCCAAGGGAAGACGCTGCAAAGTGGGCTTATCCTTTGTTTCTGCCGCAGAAGGAACTTTTCTCCAGTTTTTGTCGTAAAATGAACTTTTCTCTAGTTTCTGCCGCAGGACTGACTTTTCTGCTATGCGACAAAACTTTCTGTTGTGAAATAAAGCTTCCTACTATGCAGTAAAGCTTTCTGCTGTGCATTGAAGTTGTCTGCTGTGCATTAAGGTTGTCTGCTGTGCTTTAAAGCTGTCTGCTGTGCTTTAAAGTCTTCTGCCGTGCAGTAAAGCCTTTTGCAATTTGAATGACTACTCTTTATTTTACTGCAGAGATACTTTTCTACTTCCTGCACATAAACAAATCTAAAACCCAAAGAAAATACCCATCAAACAAATGTTAGTTTAAATAGGTTAGCATATTCTCAAATATATACATACATATATAAGTATATATACTTATACGTATTCACATATACATATATAAAATATATTTTGCAGAACATGAGAAACAAGATATATGTATACATATACATGGCAGGATAATGATTAGTTCGTGTCAAAAGTAAAACACATAATAACACGATAAACATAATGAAAAGGTGCTACAGCAGAATAAGTAGTACAGCAAGTAAAGATACCACAGCAGGACAATTGATGCAGCAGACGTGATAAAAAATGTGCTACAGCAGAATGACTAAATACAGCAGAGATAAGTTATAATGAGAGAAATCAAATATATTTGCAATTAAAATCAAGTATTGAATCTTCCCATAGAATAAGTAAACCAAGAAGGAACCCAAATCCCAACTTGAACAATCTTGTCATAGGCTTCTGCCATCAAAGTTGTGCATTTTGGAGAATAGGCCTAAATGGCTACTAGCTATTACTTTTGGAGACTTCAAAGAGTGGGTTTGCTAAGAGAGAGGGAAAAGATGGTCTATTGATGCATGCCCCTAATTCTGCCGTGTTTTCTCTCTTCTTTTTACCACTTTCTTTCTTTCTTTCCATTCTATTTTTACTCTTAATTTCTAACTACTATCTTGCCGTGGGTTATTTTTCTCACTTGGGTCTTTTCCCTTTTGGATCCCCCTCTCCATGGGTGTCTTTCCAGGGTGCTTACTACTCCCCTTCGATGCTTTCTTTTTCTCCCTGTTTTTTCCTCCTCCATTCGGTCCTCTCTTTCTGCCGTGGTTACCTTCCTTTTATAACGAATTGATTCAATGGGATTTCTCCCTTTTACCCCTAGGGTTTCACCAGCTGTTTTTGGTTTGTTGTGGGCATCCTTTCAAGATTACCCACCCACCCATTGTTTGCCCCTGCCATTACTCAGTACATGTTTGCTGTACCGCTACTCATTTCACGACAAAATTTCCTTTTGTTTGTTCTTGCTGTATACCTCTACCTCACTACCTAGCTCTATGGCATGCATCAGATGGTCTCAACCATCTATTACTTCTTTTGGGTAAGATACCATCCCAGTAAGGTATATTCCCAAAAGAAATCACGGCAGGAAACCAAATATAGACCTTCTTTTCTCCCCACCACCAAACCACACCCTCTGAATCCCCTTGACCGTGGGCCCACCTTCTTTGTATTGGCTGGGTACAGGTTGGTGGTGCTCTGGCCCTTCTGTGCTTGCTCCACTGTCTTTTGTGTTTGTCTCCCACGCCGTTTCTGCCATAGCAAATTAGTTTTGTTTTGTTTTGCTGCGTGGCTCTGTCTTATTTCTTCATGCGTTTCCTGCTACGTTTGTCATTTTCCTTTGGTTTGGCTTTTCTTTTCTTCACGTGATTCCTGCTGCTGACACTTCCTGCTACTCCTTGTTTCTTTTCATCGTGCTTCTTCATATCAGTTTTCACGCCTATCTTTTTTATACAAAAATATTTGGGCCTTTGTGGGCCAAATAATATTGACTGGATCAAAAGGGTCTTGGGCCCAATTTATCTTCATCTGCCGAAGCCATTCTGCCAGAGAACTGTATTCTGCGGTAAAGCTGTATTCTGCGGTAGATTTGTATTCTGCTGTAAATCGCTTTCCCTTGCATTTCTTTCTTTGGGCCTCTCTTGTTCTTTGGTCTTTTTGGTGGGCCTTTGGGCCTTGCTTTTTCAATGGGCTTTCTTCCTCATGGTACGGATTCAAAAAATGGGCATCAACATTCATCCCCCTAAGCATATGGATTGCTCCTATGATTCATATGCGAAAACTTATGCAGTTTTCTTTCGTGGGTTGTTTCACAACTCACATGCGAATGCTTCTCTTCTTTTCTTCTCGGGCCTGTTGTTTCAATCTTTACTTTCCTTAGGCAAGTCGTTCTCTTTCTTTCTGCAAATTCATGACCCTCCAAGGGTAGCCAAAAAAGTTTCTCTTCATGAGGGTGGTGGTTTTTTTGCTGTCACCCCAAAGCGAGTTTGTTGCAAACTTTGCCTCTTTTAGGCTTGCTGTATGCTTTCCTTTTGCTAAATTCCAGTAGCCCAGTACTATCATTGGGCTTGTACTATGCTATTTCGGGCTTCCTTGGCTTATTTCATTGCTTTCGGGCTCCTTTGTCCCATTTTATTCTTTTGGGCATCCTCGGCCTGTTTCATCATTTTCGAGCTCCTTTGTCCCATTCGGGCTCCTTTGTCCCATTTTATTCTTTTGGGCATCCTCGACCCGTTTCATCACTTTCGGGCTCCTTTGTCCCATTTTATTCTTTTGGGCATCCTCGGCCCGTTTCATCACTTTCGAGCTCCTTTGTCCCATTCGGGCTTCTTTGTCCCATTTTATTCTTTTGGACATCCTCGGCCCGTTTCATTGCTTTCAGGCTCTTTTGTCCTATTCGGGCTCGTTTGTCCCATTTTATTCTTTTGGGCATCCTCGGCCCATTCCAATTCTTTACTCCCATGGGCCTTTGCTAAGTCTTTTGGGCTTCCCCGGCCCAAATTACCACATCCTTTACTTTTGGGGTTTATGGGCTTTCCATCAACCCCTTACTCACTTAATTCAATACTTCGGGCCTCTTTGGCCCATTCTTGCTTTTCTACATCACATACTGCCCATGGGTTTGCTATTTCTTTCTCCGAGCTCCTTTAGACCCATTTGCTTCCTTAAGGCCCATTTGTTTATTTTATAGGCCTATGATCCATTATTCCTGCCATTCGAGCTTAATGGTTTTCTTTTCAATTTACTAACTCTTTTCTTCTCATATTGTTGGGCTTCTTCTTGCTATTGGGCCCCCTTGCCAAGGTGGGCATCAACACTACACTCATTCAAAGGGATTGTCAATGATGATGATGTGTGCATCCTTCTCTTCTTCATCATTCCCTTGCTTGTTTATTGGTTTGCTTCTTGGAAATTTCTTATGATCTTGGACTTTTGTAATGGTACTCATTTCTTTATGTCTGCGGCAATTTGTATACTTATTTCTTTACGTTTCTGCAGTAGCATGTACTCATTTCTTTGCTTTTGTAGGGATAAATACTCATTTTTCTGCTTTCGCAGAATATGTAGACACTTTCTGCTGCAATACATGTACTTATTTCTCTGCGTTAATGCACATATTTCTCTGCTTCTGCTAGAGCAGCATCTATACTGTAGGAAGTGAAGGTTGTGGCAAATTCTGCGGTAGAAGAATTAGGCTTGACTGCTTCAGCTAACTTACTTTCCCCACGTATTCCTTAGTATCATCCCTTCATTCTTCCATAAGTGTAGTTGCTCTTTAAGAATGGTCAAAAGACACAAATGCCGTGGAATCCTTCCTTGTTGGATTCTTCTTCATTATGATGTTCTACATCTCTGTATAGTGCTCAAAATTGGCTCTTTGGATTCTTTGACTTTTCTTTCTCTTGCCAACTTCACGAATAGCACTTTGTGGAGCGAGGATCCTTCTTACAGTCTTCATTTTTCTTTTCTTTTAGCCACCTAAGGTTGCTTCACTTCGGGCTTCATTCATTCTCTAAAAATAGAGAAAGTGTTGTCTTCTACTACCTTCGCATCTAAGCTGACAACTAAAAAGAGTTTCATCAAAATAGTTCTGCCACATTACTTTCTTTAAGTAGAGTTCATCAATGTATGTGAGAATTTTAATTTTTTGAGTCTGAATTAACTCCATTTTTCTAGATTTTATATGTGTTTTGTTCAAGTTCTGTTTTTTTTTTTTTTTTTTTTTTGCTGTTTTTTGAATAAGTGTGTTCTAGATTTTTATGTGTGATTTGTTTTTTGTTTTTGTTTATTATAATTATATTATCTTGGTTAATTTCCATTGTATCTGTAAATACAACCAGGGGCATGGTTCATGCGTGTGTATGTTGTACCAAAAACTTGTTTTCTTAAATGGTCCTTTTTTTGTATGCTAACATTACCTGCAGAATGATGATTTTGGTGTAGTGGTCATGTTTGGGACCTTTGGGATGAAATTATGTCCCATATAGATGACACACTTCCACTGTTTCATGTGATATTCAATTTACTTTATTTTGATTCTTTTTGCCTCTCCTCTATAGAGGTTGGAATTGGATTGTTTTACCAAACAATCAATTATATATGGTTCCAACTTCCAACTCCTAAACTAGGAAACACCTGTGCCTCCTTCCTTTAATGAAGTTTTATGGTTGTGGCTAAACTTGATTTCAATAACTTTTACAGATTTTCCAATGAGAAAAGATGGAACTTGAGAAAGTAGAATCTGATCTCCTTGCCTTAAGACAATTATATGGGCTCCTTCAAAATATTGGTCAAGGCCTGCAAAGCAAAAGTTCAGAAAATGTAAGCTCTCTTATCTCGAAACAATCTGTTTTCCTTTGACTTACCATGTCATGAAGTCTTGACTTTCAATTGTATTACTTCAGTACCACACTCATTATTTTGGCTATGGGAAAAATAAACAAGAAGCAATTAATAAACCTTTTCTTTTATTTGTTTCTTAATTTTAATTTTTCGCCCCAGGCATTGTGGTGGTAATATACTCTATCCTTTTGAAGAATCTTGAATTGTACCTCTTTGTTCATTGCATGATTTGATTATAGTCTTTATAGATACTTTGAAGAATCGAAAATGTGCGAAGAATATAGTTTCTGAGATAGAAGATAAATTCTAGAAAAACAACTACCTGGTGTTGTATTCACCGATATAATCGTTTAGTTTTACATCTCATGTCTTTTATTATTAGTACAACAGGTGAGGGGTTCTGTTTCTATAACAAACCATTCAAAAATCAAATAAAAGATCAGACAACATAATAAGTTATAAAGAATCTTTTGGTGGTGAGTAATATCTTCGGAACTCTTCTTGCCATTCACTGTTTTTGATTTCTTCTCTGCAGTCTGTGACTTATCCTTAATGAAGAAATCATTTGTTGAGTATAGTTGTTTTTTCTTTCTTGTTGATATTTTTTTTGAGTGGTGCTTTCAATACTACAAAATTTACTACATAAGCTCTACAAACCAATGTGTCAATTTTTAGACATGAGAAAAAAATTTAACCAAAAAAAATATTTATTATGTTATTGTGCTGACACAAATTACATTCATTGTCACTTCATTTTGCAAGTTTTTATTTTTATTTTTTTATTTTATAAGAAAATTGGTAGTAGTTTTAGCATTTTCTGTCTTTTTTTTCCCTACTTTTACTCCCAAGGAATGGACGTCTTATAGTATATAGCAACATAAAAAACATTTAGTGCTCTTTTGTTATGACTTAATCTTAACATGATCTTCTTCTTCTTAAACAGTTGGATGAGAAAGCACAACTCTTTTTGAAAACTTTGCTTGACAATGCAACAGAAAGAGTTTTTGAGACCCATTCAAAGGTACGTTTTGTCATTCAGTACTGTGAATGAAGTTCTTGTTGGTTTTGTTTCTAGAGCAGACTGTACTTAAGAAAACAAAGTATGATATTGGATCCTATTATCTTAATAGGCAAAGGATTATTGCCTAATTTATTTTCTCATGCTGGTATCACAGATTATAGCAGCACAATCTGGTGTCTCTAACACACCAAAGGCTATGCTAAAGTTAAACCCTCCTGTTCCAACATCTGTTCCCATCATTACTCAAGCCTCAAGTAAAGGGTCCAAATTCCAATCAATTACTTCACAGAAAGATGAGCTGCCACCCAGGAAACCAACACTAAAGAAAGCAACTTCCATGCTCTCTAAACCCAGCATTTCTTCAAACAAACCTGAGGGCAGAAGGCAACAATGTTGGATTTATGAGCAAAGCAGTATGAAGAGGCAGAACTCAGTTGAGGACACAAACAGCATAGCTAACGCTAGAGCCACAAGTTCAAACTTAAATAGTACTCGTCAACATCAACTGCACAACCAGTTAGGCCCTTCTAATGTGGTCAATGTGCAAGCAAAAGAAATACCACAAGTGAAAGAGAACCCAATACAGAAAAGAATGCATGAACTCCAACATAGTCCAAGCATTGCTAGTTCCTCGAGCTATTTGGCAACTGGGCTTATTGAACCAGGACTTGGGAATAAAAAACCGGACCAGGCCAGTGATTTTTCAAAGGATGTTGCTAGTACACTCAAACAAGTCGAATCCCACATTTCAGCTTTAAAACCTTGTTCTGGTATTGTGGATTTTAAAATGACTAGTGCAAGTTTGGCTGTGATGTCTAAGCCAGTTACTCCTTTGACACAAACAAGAGATGGGTTTGTTAAAAAAAGCGAGCTGGGCTATCTTGGTGAGCCTGTAGCTTTGGGTCTGGGTCAAAATGATCTGCCGAGTCAGCAGGTGAGTCAACTCAGCAGGAAACATGATAGTCGTTTGAGCCCAGCACGCAAGCCCATTTATTCTCTGAGTCAGCTAGCGAGTCAGATCGGTGGTGTTGGGGACAGTGAATCATTTTCAAGAGCACGTGGCTGGCCAAGTGTGAGGAGTAGAATTGGGTCACTGAGTCGAGCAGTGAGTCAGAATGACGATTTAACGAGTCAGAGCGGTGATTATGTTCACGGGTTGAGGTTTCCTATGAGTCAGCCTTCCAAAGAGAGTGAAAAACAAAAAGATCCTACGGTTGAGATAAAGACAACTAGGAAGGGGGTTAGATCTAGACCATCCATGCCACCTCAGTTAGTGGAATCCACTTCTTCTCTTGGTCCTAGTGAGAGAAAATTGCCACCTCAGATGGTAATCAAACCAACTCTACTAGGACTAGATCAAAGAAAAGGGACCCACAAAATCAGCCATATGGGCCCACACAACAAGATCTTGCCACGTCAGGTGCTTGATGAATTAGAGGGTCCTAGCTCTTCTTCAGATTCTTACTTCTCCACTATTAATAAACAAGGTAGTAGTGTGAGCAGCAGTGAAAGCTTTGATTACTCATCGCCAAGTCAGACTCGGACCCACCATCAAATTGGTCCCACAAGTGAAACTAGTTGGGCTAGTGAGAAAAATCAAGGTAGTGGGAGCAGTATTGAAAGCTATGGTTACTCATTGCCAAATCAAACTCGGGCCTATCGTAACATTGGTCCCACGAGTGAAAGTAGCTGGACTAGTAATGAAAGCTACGGTTATATTGGTCCCACATTGAGAAGGGTTGTAATTACAAGTGAAAGTAGCTCAGAAGAGACTAAAAACGGTCCATATGCGGGTCCTACTAGAAGATTCAAATTAGGCCGTAGGAGAAGCCCAAAAAAAGCAATTGGACGGTTGAGGAATTTCAAGAACAAATTAGGACTTATATTTCATCATCACCATCACCATCACCATCATCACCATGATGATGATGAGAATGGTCAGAAAATGTTACACCATAGGGATGTGCATGATAGTAGAGCGGTTCAGAAGGTGAAGAAATCAACGGTGAGTAGTGTGCCACGGAAGCATCAGGATGGACATTTTCATGGTTTGATGGAAGGGCTATTGAAGCATGTGCAACATTCAAAGAAATCAAAGGGTTCTAAAGGTGGGATCAACCGGCTGGGAAATGGGCCACGTGGTGGTAATAAGAAGTTGCATTTGTGGAAAATGTTACGACGTCGTGGTGGTGGGGTGAAGCTGCCCAAAAGCAAAAGGGGGCGTGTTAGAATAGGGTTTATGAGGAAAAATAAAAAACCACTTCTTAAAATGAATTGAGATTTTTGGTTCCTTTTGAAAAAATAGTGTATTTATGTTTTCTTTTCCTATTTTTTGTGGGACTCACTTATGAAAAGCATGTTTGGGTTTGTTTTTTTGTTCTCATTTTATTTTCATTTTCAATATCAAAAAAAAAAAAAAAAGTGAGAATAAAAATAGAATACGAAAACAACTCTTTAACATTTTTCAGTTTCAGCAAAATGAGTTTAGTGGTATTTTTGTAAAAAAATTGAAAATTGCGAGAAAAGATTGTGAGGATATTCAATGAAGAAAGTAGTTGTTTTTTCATAACTCATATGAGTTCTTGAAGGAAAGATGGAGGGAAATCCAATGCTGGGTGGGCCTTTGGCCCAAAGCTTATTTGGAAGGAAATCCAATTGTAGAATAATATAAAGATGGAAGGAAACCCATTGCTTATATGGACTATTCCAGGCCTGTTTTTATGGGCCTACTTAAAAACAGCCCACGTTGGAAAATCTATCCTCAAAGTCAAACCAACCATTTAAACAAAGCAAAAAAAAGCAAAGAGTTGCTGTACTCTGTCTATCAAATATCAATATCTCCTCTTCTCTCATGTCTTTTGAATTTAGCAGCAGCAACATTGCCTTTGTCTTCTAATCACACACACAACAGAAATGGGCTCAGCTACCAAAGAAAATAAGAAGAACAGTAAGTTTCTCTCTCTAAGTAACAAAGTACAAGAGAAAAAGTTTGTAATTCGTTTTTGAGTTAGAAGTTCTTATGTTTCCCAAGTACCCTTTTCAATTGTCTGATGCTGTTCGAAATTTGATGTTCAAAGTGTGGTTGGTTTTAAGGTAGGATTTTTCTTTGATTAATGATGTAATGATATAATGGGTTCTTGAAATTTTGCAGGTTCTGCTAAAAGAGTAGCTGTTATTGGTGCTGGTGTTAGGTACTCTCCTCATTCATTAATATTTATGTGTTAAGGCTTTTTATTGTTGTTGGTAAATTATTCACTGTGTTTTCTTAGAGAGAGGCTGAGTGGGTCTTTCATCAATGTGGTAATCAACTTCTTTGATTAGTATTGTGAACTATGTGAATGTATAATGTGGGGTTTAATTGTGAAATCATGAAAAGGCAGGACTAATGCTAGGATGGAATTAGCTATTAATGTTTTGATTATATATTGGAAATGTTTAGTTTGTTTAATTTGATTTGTGTGAAATGGTTGTAAATTGTGCCTGCACACAATGCTCAAGCTGACTGGTAAGTGGCCTCTTTTAGCCATTAGGATAAAAGGTAACCATACTCACTCTTACCTCAGCGATCTAGAACCAGGCAATAGAGCTTCTTCAGCTGTCTGCCTCTTTCTAGACAACTCGTAGTGTAAACTATTGACATTGCAAAATCAACTGGCACCTTCTGATGTTTCCAATGGAGACATCCAAGCTTCAAAAATATAATTATGGTCCCTTAAGAATGTCTGGAGTATTTAAACTCTGCTGAAGTAAGCCCATCAGTCCTCCCTCAATGATTGGATGGAATGTAAGGTTTTGGGTTCAAGACTCACCAGGTGCATCGCATGAGTAACTTAACCAATTATTTAAAAAAACTCTCTTGAAATAAGCCCATCAGTCCAGAACTTAATTTATGCTTCAGTGATGAGTTTATTATCCAATTTGACAAATTATATTATGATACTCACACATTTTGCAATATAATTTGTCTTTTGTTTTCCATAAGTTGACTTTTACTTTATCTTTTGATGGTCAAGTGGGCTTGCTGCAGCATACAAATTGAAATCACATGGTTTGAACGTCGCAGTATTTGAAGCTGAAGGAAGAGCTGGAGGAAAGTTAAGAAGTGTTTCACATGATGGTCTAATTTGGGATGAGGGAGCGAATACAATGGTAAAAATTTTTTGTTTGCAGATTGGGATGACAATGAGTTCTTACTTGAAACCAATAGTAATGGAGGTTTTGTTGCTGTGCAGACTGAGAGTGAACCGGAGGTCAGAAGTTTGCTTGATGACCTTGGACTTAGAGAAAAGCAACAATTTGTAAGGGTTTTCTTTGTTGTTTCAAACATTTAACTGAGTAACCTGTAACTTGTGCATTGTCATGCTATAGTGGGAATCTTTTTCTTTGATTTGTCTTCTATCACAAACTATGTTTAAGACTTTTGACTGCTAAACTTTGATTCTTGGAGTTTTGAAGAGATACCTCATTGCTTTGGAAATAAATTTTTTGAAGTTTGTGGTAGTTATTCTCTTCATTTGTTATGGAACTTTTATGACTAAATAAATTGTTGTCTTCTGTTACAGCCAATATCACAGAACAAGCGGTATATTGTAAGAAATGGGATGCCAGTACTGGTATGTCCCGCCTTTTACATTGTGCTAATTGAGTTTGCTACTTTTGATGGTATCACATTTTTTTTTTTTAATTATAAATTTTAATTTTGTTACTGTTGTTTATATGCAGCTGCATTAACTGTGATGACAACCTTTCATTTTTTAATGTCAGATACCCGCAAATCCCATTGCACTGATCAAGAGCAACTTTCTTTCTGCCAAATCAAAGGTTTGTTTCCAAAACATGTTCGGAAACCACTTCAACCTTAGAAAATTTCCATTATTTAAAAAAAAAAAATATATATATATATTAATTTGCAATGTTTTTGGGTCCATTGACAATAATCATTACATGTTTTGTTTGTGTGTTGACAAAGGTTGTTGCAAGAAATAATGTATTCATAACAAAGATCTAGGCTTCCTGATGTATCATATGTGCATTCATATGCATCTAATCAAATGAATTCCTTAGATTTTGAAACTGGCAAGTTTGGGTAGAATATGGCAACTGGCAACTATGCACATGAGATGTGAGATTCATGATCTAAGGGCACCAAGAGTTCACTACAGTTAAATGATAATAATGGCCCTACACAAAGTGTGCAAATAAGAAGCTACAAGTTCTCTGTGCTGTTTCATTGCACACTTAAGGTCATTAGGTTGTTATCTTCAATTTCTGGAATTGACTTTATTTTATTTTTTCAAGGGTATGCAGTGTGCTTTTTTGTATACTCTGTGTACTTGGGTTACACCCCCTTGGACACTTATATTAACTTAAAAAATAATAATAATAATAATAAAAAACTCATGAAATTCTATATATATAGCTCTTGACACTTGACATGCTAGAGCATAAGACTTCCCACAAAAGTATACTTGTGGAGAAATATTAAGGTTTTTTTTACCCACAATTTTTTTTATTAAAAAAAAAGGAAATATTAAGGTCACTTATATTAAATATTGTACATGGCCTGTAATTGTTGTAAGAATTTGGAAAATAGGAGGGCACACCTTGATAGTTTCTATTTTGCTAGTGTTTGCCTTGTATCATTACTCTCTACAACTCTTGACACATTTTATACAATTTAAAAGTACAAAACTCACTTTGGAAGGCTTAGTACAAAACTTGGCTTAGTTGATCTGTATCTTTTTGCTTGAAAATCTTTCAAGTGGACAGCCAATTCAAAACTAGAAGAATCGTATCTGACAAAGCATATATTTCTAAAGTTATTTACAATTGGGGAATTAATACACAAGTATACAAATTGCATCTGAATTGCCAAGGTAATTTTAAATTGCATAAAGTGGAACCCAATTAGATTTTTTTTTTTCTTTTACACTGCACATCTTTTCTGTGAGCATTCTTCAAGTTCAAGGAGCATAGTACAACTCTTTCTCTCTCTCCTTTTGAGTATAGCGAAATGTGCATTTCTGTGTGTGCAGTTTCAAATCATTCTTGAGCCATTTTTGTGGAAGAAAATTAACTCCTCAAAAGTTTCTGATGACTATACACAGGAAAGGTGATAACCCTAAAAATATGTAATTTTAAGTTTTCTGCTCATACTTTTTCTCTTCTTTGTTTGTTACTATTTACAGTAGTCCCTTTGTTTTCTTATTTGCTATTTGTTCTCTTGTAGTGTGGGTGGGTTCTTTGAGCGTCATTTTGGGAAAGAGGTATTCATTGTATTGTAACACCATTAATCCGTAAAGGGTGGCTTCGCTCCCTTTTCTTGTGCCTTCTTCTTCTCTTTGCATTAACATATCTTCATTTATTTTGCTCAAAACAAAGCGTAGAGCTAACATTGCAAGCCTTCATCATAGTAGAGTACTCTTTCATTTGTTGATAATACTTTCTGCTGTGTTGAAGAACACACGTATTCTTTGCCAGGATGAAGTTTCTGCGGAGAAGGATGTTGGGTCTTGTAGAAAGGCAAGTTTCTTTCAGTGATAATGTATTTATGGAAGGCTTCCTTATTCAGAGCTACTACTAACATGGGCAAATGTATTATTGCAATAGTAGAGGACCTTTTAGCCCCCAAGATCATCAATACTCTTGTACCTTTGCTGTTTACATTGCAGGCTTTTTCTAATTCTGCCATAAATTCTGGTTCTGCTGCAAAATTGATATTTCAGCAGAAGTGACTGAGTCTGCCACTCATTTTAAGGTGCCTACAAGTGGTGCCACCATAGATATTTTTCTAAGGGGAAATAAGGATGCTTTCATGAGAAATCTTCATTTTCTAAACATTTTCTTTGTCATTCTGCCACAGCAACTATTGATTCCTTTGTGTTTACTTTTTTTCTTCTTCTTTAACATATTCTTCTTGTCATTTTGCCACAGCCGCTGTTGGTGAGTATATGCCTGCCTTTTTGATGAAAACGCATAGATGTTGTGAACTAAATCTCTTAACTTTGTTGTAGTCTTCCGCAGATCTTATTTCTCCTAATTCTTCTTTCTCATGTTGCTAAGCTTAGCAGTGTCTTTCCAATTCTTGTGGAAGGTGGTCTGCCACTGAATGCGTTGCTAGAGAGATGTTTGGACTTCATCATTGATTTCCACGTTTTGTTTCTGCTGTGAGTTGCTTTGTCACTCAGTTTTTCTGTGGAGCACTCTTGAAGCCTTAAAGTCCCACGAAAAGCATTTATTTTTTGCTGTAACGCTTATTGGTTCACCTTTACATATGTTTCTACCGGAGTACTTGTAGGCCTTCTCTTCTTGCTTCCTTTCTTTGCTTCTTTGATATTTGCCACAACAAGGGTGGTAAAATTTCTTCTCATGGATTCACTGCTTCATAGACTTTGCATTGTGTGAGAACTTTACTCTCCAATTGCTAGTTAATGCTTCTGCAAAAGATAGATGATGTTGCTGCTTTATCATAAACTAAAACGTTACTTGACCATGGTAGGTTGCAACATATTGCATGGGTGTTGCACTATGCCATATCATGAAGTTTGAAGTTGCTGCAGATCAAGTGGTAGATGGATGTATACTTGCTGAAGTGCCATAATTAATACTTATTTCGTGGTGGGTAATGTTGCTACTGCATATTGACACTCTAAGCGCTTTGCGGAAGGCTTTCTAAATCTGCTGCAGAATGGGCCTTAGCCCCCCAGCATATGAGATAACTGGATGAGTCTCTAGCTTTTTGAAGAAGGCTTTTCGTATTTTCTATAGAATGAGACAGCCCCTGGTATGTGAGAATGAGTCCTTAGCTTTCTGCAGAAGGCTTTTTGTATTTGCTGCAGAATAATGCAACCCCCAGCGTATTAAAATAAGTCCTTAGATTTCTGCAGAAGCCTTCCTAGATTTGCCACAGAATGAGATTTAGCCCCCTAGTATGTGAGACAATTGGATGGGCTTGATGTCATACTTAGATCACCTTCTCTTAGTATTGATGCTACTGATAAAGCTTTTCAAGATAATAAGAAATCTTCTTTTGCCAAAATAGGCAGTTTTATAATAAGATCACCTCCATCATGTGGTTCATGCATTCTTCAGTAAAAAAAAAATAGATGCCATGGATCTACAAGTTGCCATATTGTAAAAATTCTTCGTTGCTAGAGAATTTGGGAAAGAGTTACTTCCCAAGCATGCTTTGGCTTCGTTCCACTGCAAGCACAATTGCTTCCCATGTATCTTTTGCTACATATGATTGTGGCTATAGCTTTTCTGCAGATTCTTTCCAAAGACTTGCGATCATGGCTCCTTTGCGGGTTTGATTGAGTGTAGCCTCCATTATGGGCTTTTGCCAAGAACTCACAACCATGGTTCCTTTGCTGGCTTCTAGCCAAGAATTCACAATCACGACCCTTTTTCTGGCTTTTGCTACTAAGACCCATATTTCATGGGTTTCTTCTTTGCTTGCTTTGAGTATGGGCATATTTAGATGGAGCTTGCTATGTCTCTTGCTTCATGGTTGGCTAGTAATAGCCAAAAGTCAGTGGCTTCTAATATAGAATTTTCCCATAACGTACCCACATCTTCTTGGGACATCATGCTTCTTTGTTCCTATGGCAGAATGCCCTTGCAGCAGAACGCCTACTAGAATTCAAAACAAAATTCTGCTACAGAACATTCTGCTGTATCTTTCTTCATGGTGGGCCAGTAGTAACCCATTTGTAGCAGGCATCTGTACAACACTTTCTTCCCTTGGTGTTCCCCACATTCTCCTCTTAAGCTTATATCTTTCAGTGTGCTTTTGTGGCAGGATACCCTTTATCAAGTACTGCACAAATGGACTTCTCCAGTCCTCGCTGGCGAACATGGCATAACTTTCCTCTCTGTCTGCTGCAAACTGGCAGGTTTCACATTGGGTTTGGACTTGATCTGCGTCTTTACCCATACTTGGCCAATAGAAACCTGCCCTTTGAAGTCTGCGGTAAAAATTGACTTCTCCGCAGGATCCGCAAGTCTCATCATGCACTTCCTTCAACTTTCTCTAGGCTTCTTCTCGCCCCATACATCTCGACAGGACCCCACCTAGCATCCTGCGGTACAATTCCCCTTTTACTAAGGCGTAGTCCTTCAACGCCTTCAATTCCATCATGTCTTCTTCTTCCCTCAAAGCTTCCTTTATAGGAATCCTCTAATCTTCTTCACATTGCTCCTCTCGGAACCTTTCCTTTAACATCTTCATAATAGACTCCTTCCTCTTGCTAACTTCTATCTTGGTGCTATTTCCTTCGAAAATTATCTGTGAGCCTAACGCGGCCAACGCATCTGCATATCGGTTCTCGTTCCTCAGGGCATGATCTATTTCAAAAGTTGAAAAATTTTCCTCCATCTTCTGGGCCATTGTCCTATACGGGGCTAGGCTGGGTTCTTTTAAGAGAGAAGCTCTCCTTGGTCTGGCAGACCACCAAGTTTGAATCACCCATCGCCTTTAAGTCCTTGACATTTCAAGGGTCGTGGCTAGCCCAGTTAGATAGGCTTCGTATTCTGTCGTGTTATTTGAACAGGGGAATTCCAGTTTGAATGATAGCACCATTGCCTTATCTTCTTCATGGCACAAAACTACTCCCACTCCCTTTAATTGGGCGGTAGAAAACCCATCGAATTTCATTACCCATTGCTCTCTGACTTCTTCTGCCATGGCTACTTCCCCTGGAACTTCATCATCCAGTGGGAATTATTCCTCTCCTGGAAACTGCGTCAACAAGTCTGCTATAGCCTGGCTTTTTACTGCCTTGGGTGTTCCTGCTTTTAAGTCATACTGTGACAATTGTAACAACCACTGAGATATTCTGCTAGAGAGGATTGGTTGCCGCAACAAAGTTTTGATGGCATGAGACTTGGTCATCAGCCATACTTCATAAGCCAAGAAATAATGGCGTAACCTTTGCGAAGCATACACAATAGCCAGGCACGCCCTTTCCGCCCTTGGATTACGAGTTTCTGCATCTTTTAAGGCACGGCTGATGTAGTACACTGGTTGCTCAATGCCACCTTCATCCTCTTGGGCGATCAATGCACCAATGGCGTACGAGTTGGTAGCTAGGTAGAGTAGCAATGGTTTTTTGTGGATTGGGGCTTGCACAGTACGGAGGTTCATCATAATCTGCTGTAGCCTTTTGAAGGCCGTTTGCTGCGCTTCTCCCCACCCAAAGCTTTGCCCCTTCTTGAATAATTTGCCGAAAGTAGGAGTAATTGATGCCAATCCGGGGATGAATCTTCAGATAATGAGACCTTCCCCGAGAAACTCTTCAACTCCTTTACACTTCTCAAAACTTGGGCGTGCTCTTCTCGCTCCTTTGATTTTACCACTATGTCATCCACATAGTCCTCCAATTCCTATTGGTGTCCTGAAAGCAGTTTTCTCCGCATCCTTTGGCGCCATTTTGATCTGATTGTACCCACTGAATCCATCCATGAATGAAAACATGGCGTTGCCTGCCACAAAATCTATCAGTAAATCCATGTTTGGCAGTGGGAATTCGTCTTTCGGGCAGGCCCTGTTGAGATTTCTGAAATCTACACAACACCTTATTAGCCCGTTCTTCTTCTTTACTGGCACTATGTTGGACAACCAGCGCGGGTGCTGAATGGGCTTAATGAATCCTGCGGCTAGCAATTTCTGTACCTCCTTAACTATTTGCCCTTCTATCTTAGTGTGGAATATCCTGGCAGGCTGAAATTTTCTGCTATAAAATATTCTGCGGACAAACATTCTGCACTTCTAAAATTCAGCATATTCTGCTGTGAACAGTCTGCCGAAGGATTTGCACTTTCTATTACAAAATTTCTGCGGAGGGACATTTTGCACTTTTGGAAAAGTCTGATAAAAATACTTTGTAGAGGAAACTGCGATTCACAGCAGTATAGTAATGATGAAAGTTTTCCTTTGGGTGCTATAGCTTCATTTTTTTTTTTTTTTTTCTAGCTTTTGGTTCTTGAGGGAGCTAGAATCACTAGCATGAAAAAAAATGATTGAAACCTTGTGAGGAAATGAAGGGATTTTTCTCTTCTAAATGTTGGACCCTAAGGTGGAGATGGAGAGAGTTTAGAAAGCTTTTAGTGTTTCCTTAAAAGAAATGAGAGCAAAAAGGTGATAAAGAAAGCTTTTAGGAGAGTTGCATGTTTGAATAAGTGGCTTGCCACATGTCTTACATGCATGACAAGGAGAACAAGTGGCATTTAAAGGATAAGACCAAATATTGTAAAGGCCATCTATTGTAGAGTTCTCAGGATTTTTTGTTGTTGTAGAACATTATGGTGTTGTAGTGATATTTTGCTATTGCATTTTGATGCAATGCCGTTGAACTCTGCTATGGTATTGTGGTATTCTACCACAACATTCTGCTGCAATATTCTACCATAGCATTTTGCTCATGATACTGCTCTGTTTAAATGTTATTGTGTTTTGCTACAGATTTCTACTACGGTACTGTCCTGCTGTAACGTTGCTACATTTTGCCACAGAATTCTGCTACGGTACTGTCCTGCTGTAACGTTGCTGCATTTTGCCATAGAATTCTGCTACGGCACTATCCTGCTGTAACATTGCCGCAATATTCTGCCATAGAATTCTGCTATACCACTATCCTGCTGCAACGTTGCTGCAATATTCTGCCATAGAATTCCGCAACACTGTTTTGCTGTAATGTTGCCGTGATACTCCATTATAGAATTCCACTATGGTACTGCTGTTACGTTTTGGAAACTTTCCTGAGAGTACAGCTTGGAAGGTTTAAGAACATCTACATGTCTTGCTTTGGTAAGGACTTGGAAACACGTTTGCGAGGGAGAAATATCTCATTCTCCCCACCTTGATCCCAACTCCCCAGTGAAGTCGCCAAAAAATGTAGAGGGTTCTTTTTATGTTTCTTTTTCTAAGAAGGAAGTCGGGCCTGGCGCTTCGCAGAATGGGCTCCAAAGTACCATTTTGCCATTGCCAGTTTGTGCGCAAACGTTGAGTCCAAGTCCAAGGGAAGACGTTGCAAAGTGGGCTTATCCTCTGTTTCTGCCGCAGAAGGAACTTTTCTCCAGTTTCTGTTGCAGGACTGACTTTTCTGCTATGTGGCAAAATCTTATGCTGTGCAATAAAGCTTCTTGCTGTGCAGTAAAGCTTTCTACTGTGCATTGAAGTTGTTTGCTGTGCATTAAAGCTGTTTGCTGTGCTTTAAAGCTGTTTGCTGTGCTTTAAAGCCTTCTGTCATGCAGTAAAGCCTTTTGCAATGTGATTGACTACTCTTCATTTTTACTGTAGAGATACTTTTCTACTTCCTACACATAAACAAATCTAAAACCCAAAGAAAATACCCATCAAACAAATGTTAGTTTAAATAGGTTAGCATATTCTCAAATATATACATACATATATAAGTATATATACTTATACGTATTCACATATACATATATAAAATATATTTTGCAGAACATAAGAAACAAGATATACGTATACATATACTTATGGAAGGATAATGATTAGTTCGTGTCAAAAGTAAAACACATAATAACACGGTAAACATAATGAAAAGGTGTTATAGCAACATAAGTAGTACAACAAGTAAAGATACCACAGCAGGACAACTGATGCAGCAAACGTGATAAAAAATGTGCTACAGCAGAATGACTAAATACAGCAGATATAAGTTATAATGAGAGAAATCAAATATATTTGCAATCAAAATCAAGTATTGAATCTTCCCATAGAATAAGTAAACCAAGAAGGAACCTAAACCCCAACTTGAACAACCTTGTCATAGGCTTCTGCCATCAAAGTTGTGCATTTTGGAGAATAGGCCTAAATGGCTACTAGCTATTACTTTTGGAGACTTCAAAGAGTGGGTTTGCTAAAAGGGAGGGAAAAGATGGTTTATTGATGCATGCCCCTAATTCTGCCGTGTTTTATCTCTTCTTTTTACCATTTTCTTTCTTTCTCTTCGTTCTATTTTTACTCTTAATTTCTAACTACTATCTTGCCATGGGTTTTTTTTCTCACTTGGGTCTTTTCCCTTTTGGATCCCTCTCTCCATGGGTGCCTCTCCTAGGTGCTTACTACTCCCCTTCGGTGCTTTCTTTTTCTCCCTGTGTTTTCCTCCTCCATTTGGTCCTCTCTTTCTGCCGTGGTTACCTTCATTTTATAGCGAACTGATTCAATGGGATTTCTCCCTTTTACCCCTAAGGCTTCACCAACTGTTTTTGGTTTGTTGTGGGCATCCTTTCAAGATTACCCACCCACCCATTGGTTGCCCCTGCCATTGCTCAGTACATGTTTGCTGCACCGCTACTCATTTCATGACAAAATTCCCTTTTGTTTGTTCCTGTTGTATACCTCTACTTCACTACCTAACTCTATGGCATGTATCAGATGGTCCCAACCATCTATTACTTCTTTTGGGTAAGATACCATCCTAGCAAGGTATATTCCCAAAAAAAGTCATGGCAGGAAACCAAATATGGATCCTCTTTTCCCCCCACCACCAAACCACACCCTCTGAATCCCCTTGACCGTGAGCCCACCTCCCTTGTATTGGCTAGGTACAGGTTGGTGGTGCTCCGGCCCTTCTGTGCTTGCTCCACTGTCTTACACTGTCTTACACTGTCTTCTGTGTTTGTCTCCCACGTCGTTTCTGCCGTGGCAGATTAGTTTTGTTTTGTTCTGCTGCGTGGCTCTGTCTTATTTCTTCACGCGTTTCCTGCTACGTTTGTCATTTTCCTTTGGTTTGGCTTTTCTTTCCTTCACGTGATTCCTGCTGCTGACACTTCTTGCTACTCCTTGTTTCTTTTCATCGTGCTTCTTCATATCAGTTTTCATGCCTATCTTTTTTATACAAAAAGATTTGAGCCTTTGTGGGCCAAATAATGTTGACTGGATCAAAAAGGTCTTGGACCCAATTTATCTTCATCTGCCGAAGCCATTTTGCTAGAGAACTGTATTCTGCGGCAAAGCTGTATTATGCGGCAGATTTGTATTCTGCTGCAAATCGCTTTCCCTTACATTTCTTTCTTTGGGCCTTTCTTGCTCTTTGGTCTTCTTGGTAGGCCTTTGGGCCTTGCTTTTTCATTGGGCTTTCTTCCTCATGGTACGGATTCAAAAATAGGCATCAACACTAAGTTTTTATTGAGCCACATTAATGGCCACATCATCCACTCATTTTCAACATTCTCTCTCTTATTTTCTTATTAATTTCCCAATTTTTTTTAGAAAAATTTTCCAACTTATTATTATACTTTCTCTAATTTTTCACTTCTCTTTTATATTTACATCTCCCAACTACTATCTACCTTAATATCACTTTTCCTCTATTCCTTTATTTTCCTTTTTTTTTTGCTTGTTTTTATTCCCCTCTTCTTACTATAAATTTACAATTCTCTTTCCCATTCGACATATAGTTTTCCCGCACACAAAAAGTTATCTCTCTCTCTCTCTCTCTCTCTCTCTCTCTCATTTTTGGTGGAATTTTTTCTTGCATCTCTACTTTAGTTTGATGAATTTTTTTATTATTTCGAACTCTACTTTGGGTTGATGTGATTAAGTTTTGTGTTTTTCAGTTGCTATCTTTTTTATTCTCTTTGATTTCATAGATGTTATCATATTGCATTATAAAGATAATATATAATAATATTCCTAAAAAAAATATAGTATATAATAATATAATGTTATTTTATTACATAACATGACTTGAATAACTTGATGCTTATTACTATATATATATTTTTTTTTTACTAGTTTTCTTCTAATATTATTTTTTATGAATTTCTTATTATTCTCTCTTGAAAAAGTGGTTATTCTCTTTCTCTTAATCTTTTTATTATTTCTTGCAACTGATCCACTTTATATTGATGAATCATTGTGATTTTTAAAACTCTATTTAAGTTCATATATTTTGGTGTTGTATTTTTTTAGTTCCTCATCATAAGTACTCTCTCTGTCTCTGTCTCTGTCTCTCTCTCTCTCTAGAATAAATTATACATATTCAATATAAGTACGATATGAGTTTTGATTATCATGATAATCTCTTTTAAGAGAATGAATAATTTGAATAATTTATTTAAATAAAAATTATACATACATACATACATACGTACGTACGTATATTTATTTATTTATTTTGCTTAAATGTATAATCAACCTCATGCAATTCATTTAAAAGTAACAACGTTAAAACAAATGAATAATTGTCCTAAAGATTACATTTGTATATCTATAGTCTTTATGTTTAGAAAGACTTTCACTTAAATTTAGTTGTACCGAAGTGAACTTCATGCTACGTTAATGTGGCTCGACAAAACTGTAGCAACAATAAATACTATACTTAAGATTTTTGTTATTACGAGTTTGAGATTTATATACTTTTTAATAAATTTGGATTTAGAATAGGTGCATTCAACCCAAACATGTCTTTTCCCATTATGTAAGTGCACAAAAATAGATCGAATTGGACCAAATGGAACAAAGTTGGCCGAATGGACTGAATAGGACCGAATAACAACAAAGTGGACCAAATAGGATTGAATTGTACCAAATTAGACCGAAGTGGACCGAATAGGGCTAATGTGAACTGAATAGGATCGAAGTGGACAAAATGAACCGAATAGAACCAATGTGGACTGAATGGAACCAAAGTGGATAAAATGGACTGAATAGAACTAAAGTATATCGAATTGCCCAAATAGGACTGAAGTGGACCAAATGGGACTAAAGTGGACAGATGGACCGAAGTGGACAAAATAGAACTGAATAGGACCAAAGTGAATAGAATAAACCGAATAGGACCAATGTGGACCGAATAGAGTCAATGTGAACTAAATAAGGCCAATGAGGACCAAATAAGACCGTAGCAGACTGAATAAGAACAAATGGACCGAATAGAACTTTAGTGGACAGAATGGACTAAATAGGACTGAATGGACTGATTACGACCATATAGACCTTATAGGACCAACTTGGACCGAAGGACAAAATGAACCGAATAGATCCAATGTGGGCCGAATAAGACTTTCGAGCTAAATTTGAAAAGAAAACCTACACAAAAAAAAAAAAATTAACTTAATGCCCAATTAGTCTAAAATTGGACTAAAGGTGACCAAAATTGATCAAGTGGATCGAATTGGACTAAAGTAGACCTAATTAGACTAAATAGAAATTTTTTAATTTTAGGGAAAAATTATAAATTTTACTACAATACAAAATAATTATTTATTTCCACGCATCGAGTGGGTCTACAACTAGTTTTCTAAAGAGGTGGGTGGAAAAGAATGGAGAAAGAAAATGCGTGAGGTTAGTGAGAGAGACCTAAGGTATTCTAGAAAGGTTACATAAGAAGAGGAAAATTCCTTAGATGAAAGATTTTTTTTAAAAAAGGTTTCATAGATGAAAGGGTTGCACGATATAGGACATTTTAAATACATATTATAGCATTTTGTTTGTTTGTTTGTTTGTTTGTTTGTTTTTTTTTTTTTTTTTTTTTTTATTATTTTTTTTTATTTGGTAGTTGAATCCTAAATATTTTTATCGGAAATAATTGAACTTGTTTATTTAATGACAAAACTCTTGTCAAATACATAATATAGGATTAGAAGATAAATAAGTTATTATACTTCTAATAATAAACACTACAGAAAACGCAGGCTATAGCCGCCTTTTTTTAGCTGCGTTTACAAAAAACGCAGTTGTGATTCCTAGGTCGAGGGAATTGCTGAAGTTAACTTTCACAAATATGATCATCATGTTTTTGGTGTGATGAAACCAATATGGACAAAGTTTAGCTACAAAATTTGTTGAAACTTAAGGTATAATCTTATTCAATAAAATAAACATCAGAACATATTTTGAAAATCTAACCGTTGAATTGTATGTTTTTTACACCCTTAATATACATGTCAAATTTTGTGTTAATCGAATATTATTTACTATATAATCTATAAGTTTATATTTTATGCATAATTTTAAATTACAAAAACTTACAATTTAAACAATTTATTAATGATATAGCTATCTTTAATTTTCTAGAAATTTTGCAAGCATGGAGGATATAAGAAGAAGATGTGATCCAATTGTGGATTTGTCAAAATTCACCTCCGATAAAAAAGATATTGAGTAAGGTTGTACTTTTAGGCTACAACCAATTTTGTAGCTAAATTTTGTTCAACCTGTTTGTTTAATTAATTTTAGTTTTTTTTTTTAAATTTATTTGACTAACCTTAACTTTTGTTTCTTAACCACAGTTGAATGGCTATCTGGTTAAGATATTGACTTTTAAATGATGTAGCAGATTCTACACCCTAGATTCATTTGAGAGAAAATCTTAATCTTTATATGTACACTCTCCATTTCTATCCAAATCTGGCTCTAATTTATTTAGATCGGCCTCTGTGAAAAAAATATAAAATTTTCTTCCTAATCAAACAAATGCAAACCACCCGGATTTTCTCAGCGAGATTGCTAACAAAAAGATAAAGCTAACGAAGATCGAAAAAGAGATCTTTGGCCATGAAGGCTTTGATCTTTCAAGTCCCAACCTTGCAAACAAGTTCAACCTGAGCGATGGCTCGTGTTCATCGTGAGTTCGACTATTTACTAGGGGTGTAATTCGTTCGAGTTGGTCGATGTTGAACACAATTTTTGCACTGAACTAAAAATTTCGGTTTTAATTTTTGAGCACCGAAACTTACTTGTAAGGAAGGGACACCGAATCGACCGATTACATTCGGTTTTAGTTCCATTCGGTCGGGTTTCGGTATTTGGAATGTGAGAAACAAAAGCAATTAAAAAAAAAAGATTTTTTTTTGCATCAAACGAAGATATTATTGAAAGACTAAAGCAGTACAACAACTAATAAGAAAAGCAAGACCAACGTAGACCATATTTTCAACACAAAATATAGAGCAACACAATAAAAAACATAAAACACAAACTAAGATTAGGCCACCATCTACAACAAAAGTAGCAGCTACAAATTTTCTTTAAAACAAACATCATTGGACGACACAAAACCCATGGAATCTGTCACGACCTAAACCTGTACTTCAGAATTTAGAGCATGATCGGCATGTTAATATCAAGTTTATCTCAATACTAACACGAACAACCTAATCTGAAGGTGCTTAACAAGAATTGTTTCTTGTATTCCTATTTATTTTCTTGCATAAAAGCCATAACGTACAAAAATGATGAAAACCTTGAAACTTCATTTCATTTGAACTTGGAAAGATTACCACTTAGCTAAAACGTCAGGTATTCGTGTGAATATTACATAGCTAAACGTTTAGCAAAACTCTTATTACAAACCTAACCCCAAAGACATACAACTAGGGTTCAAAACAAACTAAGGTTCTGAATTACATCTGTGCTCAAGGATCAAGTACATCTTGATTCCTCTTATACAACAAAAAAGCTAAACTACTATACAACAAAAACTATACATTCTAACAAACGAGAATCACAGAATCCTTGTCACCTCTAAAACTCTCGCTGCTTCCAGAAAGAACCTGTGCACTGAAATATAATAGGGTGAGCTGCGAAGCCCAGTAAGGTTTTAAGCTCTATGGGCCTTTAATAAGAATGCATGTAAATCAAATATTTTATGGATATGCCAGCTTTGATAAAATAGCCTTCATACTATTCACATTGTTCTTAAAATAACTTATGAACTTTCAGATGAAAATACTTCATTTTCCTTTCATATAATGATAAAAGGACAAAATAAGGAACTTAAACATAATTCAGTAACCTTATCTTTGAATAGACTATAAAATACTTTATCATAAACTCCTCATCAGACTTATAACATATTCAACATACCTTTCTTATCATCATACTTTTCTTATAATTTCCAAATAGCTTAATAGCTCATTTATAATACATATTAGTCAGTTCAATTGTAAGTCTGTCACAACTTTGGGAGGCTTCCAGCACAATGTGCTAGGCATCCAGCATTCCCTATAATGCTAGGTAAACTCGGGATCATATCATAATACATATCTTCAACCATGGGGGTAGGTTGGCATCCTCCACAAGTTGGCTGTTACCAACAAGGGCGGGTACAGCAGAGCCAGTCCCACTTTTAATGGCCAATCAGAATCTCCATGGAAATACCAGTACTATAACCCCTACTGGTTGAGTTTAGATCATAATAATGGAATAACTGAAAACTTTATTTTTCTGATAATTTTGCTTTTACATAAATGTTTTACAACAGTAGCATATCCACTTCGTTCTTAAATATTATGTTCGTGATATAAATAATAGTATCAATATGCTAAAATTATCATGTATATAAGATTGAACAACTCACGAACATATAGTTTACTTAAATCATGCTTATATGTAATATCTCTAATTAAAAGGTTTTAATGCATAATAGTTTTCTAAACAATTTTTATACTCATCAAACGCACATATCACATATCCCTTACTAGAAAACAGAAGATGCAAGAGATTTGTACAAGAGGAGCTCAAGCGTCCATGTTCTCGTTCTCGTCACCTAAATGAAAGACCAAAACTTATTACTGACAAACTCTTCCTAAGTATTTAAACTTATACATGAATCATAACCTAACTCTCAAACTCAAGAAAATCTTAATTCCCATCACACAAAGTTTCCCCAAAAACAAGGTACATTCATCAAACACATTACATACCAAAACATAGAGAAACCAAGGCATAAAAATTCATCTATGATCTAGACATACCAAAAGATAAGCATATTAAATTATAGCTCAAAATATTCACCCTAACTTGAAAATTAAATCCACAAAGTCAGGTGTATCATATGTTGTTCACTGCTCAGTTCAGCAGCATATGCCTCATTTGTAAAATACAAATGGGCTGCCCATACACATCCAAATGTCATGTAATTTTACAGAACTACTACTCTGGATGTCTAGTATATACCATAACAATTTCAGAGTCAAATCATAAAACCATGATTTATTAAAAATCATACAAGGCAGCATGCTCAAATCTGTCCTGACAAAATTTCTTGCAACTTAGAAATTAAACCATTATTTTTATATTCATCCAAATGCTGTGAGACTACTTCCTTAACAATCATGTGTGTCTTAGAATTCATAAAAACTACTCCTAGCATCCTAATTCATAGAAAATGATTTAATACAGATTTTTCTTTTTGTAGACATCAAATTTGTCACAGTGACAGCTTCAGCACATGTTCTTACAAAATCATCAACTAATAGTAATAGGCCTTCATTTCATTTGGGTATTTTTATATCTATACTATACATATTAAAATACGTTAATAAGCATCCAAATGACCATAATATCATCAATCTTTCAAATTACTAAAACAGAATCACAAGTTCAACTTCTAAAATCAGAATAGAGAATAAAGAAGGGAAAATAAACAAAACAATTATACTATCAAAATACCCAAAATAAGATATAGTTTTATCTACTTACCCACAACCTTTGAAGCTGAACTTTAGTAAGAGTTTGATTTTTTCTTATAGAGAGATATCTATGATTTTCAGTGAAAGAAAAGGAGGACTGTTGTGAGATGGTGTTGCCATGTAAGAACAAGGGAAGAAGAAGGAAATAAGATCAAAGAAAAGGAATAGAGAAAGAAGAAAAGGAGATGAACTTTCTAGTGCAGCCAAGAGAAAATAAGGGAAATGGACTTTGTGGTGGGGCACGTGTAATGCTAAGGGAAAAGAGTTGGTGAGTCAACCTTTAACTTTTAAAAATTTACTTCCCCCCCCCCCCCTTATAAGCTTATATTCTAGAAAGGCCCAAACAACAATATAACTTTACATATAAACACTTACCTTTATAAATTCCTTTCCATAACATTAAAAAGAGTATATATGTTTTATAATATCACAATATCAAAGCTTTATGCACTTAAATTAATTAAGATAATAACAAGCACATAAACCCATAAAATTAATTATGCAATTAGGTTTAGGTGTTACAGAATCCTTGTACAAGCATGGGTGATTTGGGATGAGAGAAGCAAAATCAAGAAGAAGACATACCATAGCAAAAAACAAAGAGAGTGAATCGGTGCTAGAAGAAATGAGAAAAATAAGATGTATGTGGATATCAAAAAAAGAAAAAGATGCAGGGTATGTGTTTGTGAGAGGGAGAGAAAATTGGGTGAGAGGCGGCTTGAGATGCTAGGGTTATAAGTTTTGAGGGGCGGCTGGATATAAGTTCATATATAAGATGTTAGGGTTTAAAAAAAAAAATTAAAACTCAAAATGGATAAACAAAGGCTCAAACTTGTGAACAAGTGACTAACACACGTGCATCATTCCACTAAGCTACTCACTCTATTATGTTTTAAACTTACATAAATATCTATATATTAGTCGGTTCGGTCGATTTCGGGGTGAAAAAATCCAGCACCAAAACTGAAATATTTCGGTTTCAAGAAATTCAAACCGAAACCAAACCGTACCAGAAACGAACCGAAAAATTGAACTCAGTTCGGCTAGTTTTGGTCAGTTTTTTCGGTTTATGGGTTTTTTGCACACCCCTATTATTTAGGCTGTTCACCACAAGCACCTAAAAAAGGAGATTGAGAAACTATAATGTCCTCATGGTGGACAAGTGACGTGATCCACCATTCCACTAAAAGACTCCCACTTGTTTAAAATTGTTGAGTCATAAATTTTTTTTTAACTGAAACTGATTACTGACTCAGTAATTTTAAACAAATAAGTCTTTTAGTAGAATAGTAGACAAATAACATGATCCACAAGAGGACCTTAGAGCAATTACATCAGGTTGTGTAAACTTTTGCAAAATAAAAAAAGGTAGTCTTTTTACACATTTTGGCCCAAAAAACACCCACATCAGTGGGTGTAAAATTGTGCATTTATGCACAATTGCTATAGTAACCGTGCATATATGCACGGCTACTGTAGCATTTGCATATAATATTTTAGTATTTTTTTCTCTCTCACCCTCTCTTCTTCTCTCTATCCCCTCTTACTCTCACCTCACTCTTTCGTTTTCTCCATCAGATCAGAACAACGAAACACACTCTCAGCTCTCTCTCTTTCTCTCATCTCATTCCTCTAGCTTCCACAATTGCTGATCACCACCAATCTCTTGCCGCCACTACCACCGATTGCCACCGCCACCAATCGCTGATCTCTCCATCGATCTGATTGCTTTCCTTTATTTCTAGTTGTTTGATCAGTGGGTTTCAGGTTGAATGGGGTTGATTTGGCTTTCGTTTGGGTTGAATGGGATTTTGGGTATTTGGGTTGATTTGGCTTTCTTTTGGGTTGAATGGGGTTTCGGGTATGTGGGTCGATATGGCCGGGTGAGTTGATGATGTTTGGCTGAATGGGTTGATGATGGTGGAGGTTGGTTGCTTGGTGATGGCAGTTGGTTTGTTGATGATGGTGGCTGGTTGCTTGATGATGGTGGTTGGTTTGTTGATGATGGTGCCTGGTTGCTTGATGATGGTGGCTGATCTCTTTGACGGTGGGTGTCGTTTGGTCGTTGATGGTGGCTGGGTGTTGGTGATTTTGGGTTTTGTTGGGTTTGTGAGAGAGAGAGATAGGCAGTGAGTGAGGGGGATGCGAAGAAAATAATAAAAAATTGTAAAAGAATGAATATTTTATTGAATAAATGTATTGAATAGATAAATTAATGTGGGTGTTTTGTAAAAATGAGTATATAAAATAGAAAAGTAGGTTTTAAATGTGCAAAATGAAAATTTTTTTGCACCAACTTATGTAATTGCTCTTATAATTTCTTAAGGAAATCCACTAGTACACAGAGGGCTCTGAAAGACTTATCTCTCTCTCTCTCTCTCTCTCTCCACTGCCTCTGAAAATACCCACCTTCACTCGCTCCCTTTCCTCAAACAAGGTCAACGTGTCTTAACTCTTTCACAGTGAGTCGTTGGAAACCTCAGCCCCAAACTTAACAAATGCAATGGATCCGATAGAAAGACCCTGGCTTGTTAATCCGGACCTGAAGTCCAAGATCCGATACACAGAGTGGTCCTGGGACCAGATGGTCGTGGAGACCGATGGGGACGAGACCGCGGATCGAGTCAGGTCCAACGAGTGTTGTGGAGAAGGTGAAGTAGAAGATGCCGATTCCGCTCTCAGCAACAACAAGGGCAAGTCACCGGAGATGAAGAAGATATTTCAACAACCGGGTTTTATATGGACCACTGAGCTACACAAACGGTTCGTGGACGCGGTGTCCCAGTTGGGGATCGAGCAGGCGGGCCCAAAGTCGATCCTGCAGCTGATGAACGTGAAAGGCCTGACTCACGAGAACGTCGCCGCTTATCTACAGAAATATCGCCTCTGCCGCAAAAGAATGGAAATGCAGACTCGCGAGAAATCTTCCGGACCTGGCTTTGTTAATCCGGACCTGAAGTCCATGATGGACCAGATGGTCGTGGAAGCCGACGAGGACGAGACCGCGGATCGAGTCAGTTCCAACGAGTGTTGTGGAGAAGATGAAGTAGAAGATGCCCATTCCGCTCTCACCGACGACAAGGGCAAGTCACCGGAGATGAAGAAGACATTTAAACGACCGCGTTTAGTATGGACCCCTCAGCTACACAAGCGGTTCGTGGACGCGGTGTCCCAGTTGGGGATCGGGCAGGCGGTCCCAAAGTCGATCCTGCAGCTGATGAGCGTGGACGGCCTGACTCGCGAGAACGTCGCCAATCATCTACAGAAATATCGCCTCTACCTCAAAAGACTGGGAATGCAGACTCCGGAAAAATCTTCCACCTCCGGCCATTTCTTCACTTCCAATACCCCTAAACTCGTCCCCCAGTTCACATTATTGCCTCCATTCAAACCTAACCAGCGCAGCACCGACGGTGAAAAGAACTTCGTTTTTGCTGGTTTGTATTTGTTTTGTATTTGCGTTTTCGGTTGTTTTTATTACTAGAGGTAGAAGTTTAAAATGCAAATTTCATGCAAGTTTGATAGAAATTTATTTTAAGTTTAAAAAAAAAATTTATTCAATTTAGACATTTTATCTAATTTTTTTTAAAAATTGGCATATTGTTTTAACAAAATTAGACAAAATACTTGAATTGAATTAATTTAAAACATAAAAGATTCAATTAAACGAAAATAAAATCAGATTACTTAAATGAATTTCGGTCAATTTTAATGAGTATAATTTTTATTTTAAACTAAATAAAATTATAATTAAAAAAATAGTGATGAAATTTTGATCGGGCCAATTTCAAGGATTCGAAAACCTAAGGAATAATTGAAACTCCTTACAATGGACCCATATTCATTTTGGCCCTACTTTTTTTTTTGTCAAGGAATAAAAAGTTATCTTAAAATTAAAAGGAAAATGTTAATGAATACTGACATTTGTTAATGAATTATTTTAAGAAAATTTTTATAAAAAAAAAATTAATATTTTTACAACTTTTTCTATTTTCCATAAAAGCGGCGTAAAATTTTTTCTTAAAATAATTTATTAATAATTAGCACCCGTTAACATGACCTTTATTAAAATTTTGAAGCAACTTCTAACACTTTTTATGAGGTAATGTTAAAATATGGTTCTTTAAAAATTTGCTATTTGTGTTATTTAAAGAAAATTTACTATAGTATTCGTTTAGAACAATTAATTTAGCATTTTGTTGAAAACTTTTATTAAAAGTACTGTAGATAAAAAATAAAAGTTAAATAAAATAAGTACATAACTCACGTGAAACTCACAAATTATATAAGAAATAAGCAAAAATTAAATAAAATAAGTATGTGATTCACGTGAGACCTACAAATAGTAGGAAAAATAAGCCAAAAAAATAAATAAAACAAGTATGTAATTCAAATGAGACTTACAAATAATAAGAAAAATAAATAATAAATTGGCTTATAAGTGCATCTCAAATAAGCATGTAGTTATTTACGGTAGGTTAATCCATTAAGTAGAATCTGCCATTAACATCAATGACCAGCGGCTGTGGAGCTGGTGGTTCGGTGGTAGTTTGGGATTTTTTCCGACCTATGCCCAAACCAATCTACTTTAGTTATCCTATTTTTGGGCTTGGAACTGGCTTTGTGAAAAAATAACTGCTAAGCATGATGCGGAGGCAGTTTAAGTTACCATATATCACTTGGTATTTTCCACTGCATTGATCTTACTTTCTTTCAGCATTAAAATTTTATGTGCCATTTGGTGATGGGTCTTTTTCTTTGAGGAAAATAACTTTGAATTCTATTATCATATTTCTTTATAGTTTTAAAATTGAAAGAAAACTTAAGGGATACTTCATGAACCTTACATGTACGGACGTACTTATTCAATATAGATCTTTTGAATTTTTTATTTCCCCCTTTTTAATTTGGGGGTCATTTCTGCACTGGAAGTATAAATTAACTTGAAAGGTTTTTTGCAGAAGGAAAAAGTGAAAAACATATACCAATTGACCCTCATGGTATGGTGTTTGACGTAGGAGCAGTTAGGGTGCCTGAATTAAGTGAATTGGAAATTGAAGAAATTTGGAACAAAGCTTCACAAACAAGACAACCAAAGGTTATACAAGCTGAGGAAATGCAACCGCAAGAATTATATACTCTGAAACCTCAAGGAGTTGTGTTTGATGTTGAAGCAGTTAATATTGTTAAATCTAGTGGACAGATGGAATCTCAGATTGAAGACAAGGAGATGGAACCTGAAGCAAGTGAGCAACGTGGATTATTTCTCATGCAGGGTGGATTAGGATTAACTATGCCGCCAGAGGATGAGGATTGGAAGAACGCCAAAGAGATTTACTTGATGGACAGTGAGTTGTCTGCTTTACCTGAGAATCCACGGTGCCCCAATTTGTCAGCTTTGTTCCTTCCAAGAAACTACAAATTGAGAACAATTCCTTCGTCATTTTTTGATTATATGCCAACACTTCAAATCCTAAACTTATCCAGGACTGGTATCAAGTCATTGCCAGATTCTGTTATCAAATTGGTAAGCCTCAAAAGATTGTTTCTAAATGATTGTCATCGTCTCATGGTGCTGTCGCCAAAAGTTGGAGATCTTGAGCAGCTTGAGGTTCTTGATCTTGAAGGGGCAAAGATTATGGATTTACCTACGGAAATTAAGAAGTTAACTAATATGACATGCTTGGAAGTTTCATTTTATGAATATTCGAGTAATGATTGGAGAGCTATGCAATCAAATGCAGTAGTTCCTTGTGGGGTAATTTGTTCATTGTCTCAGCTAGAGGAGTTGAATATTGATGTGAATCCAGATGACGAGCGGTGGGATGCACGTGTGGAAGATATAATTATTGAAGTATGTACCTTAAAGAGGTTGGATACTCTTAAATTCTATTTTCCAAAAGTGGAACTTTTGAGGCACTTCCAGTGGAACAGCCTAAAGCTGTCTTATTTTAGATTTACTGTTGGTCGCCATGTTAAGCGCATTTTGTCTCGAGTCCCTCCTGATGTTGAGTTTGAGTTGGAACAATGGGAGAGATGCTTGAAATACATAAATGGCGTGGGTGTCCCTAAGGATATTAAGAATGTACTCCAACATGTGACCGCATTTTTCTTGGACAGGCATGCAACTGTTAAGAAGCTATCTGATTTTGGGACTAGAAATATGAAGCAACTAAAATGTTGTGTCGTGGGGGAATGCAATGAGCTTCAAATGATTATAGATGCGGCAGATGCTTATGGAGAAGATGGTATCAATGAAACGGTATCTAGTTCACATGTTGCTGAAAGAATTGTTTTTGGATCCCTTGAATACCTGTATATATATTATATGAAGAGTTTAAGGAGCATATGGGAGGGGTCAGTACAGCAGAATTCTTTGTTTCTTCTTAAATCCTTGACATTGCGCACATGTCCCCAGTTGACCATTATTTTCACAGAAGGGTTGCTTGATAACCTATGCAACTTAGAAGAGCTTAAAGTTGAAGACTGCCCTGCCATCAATAGCGTAGTGAGCTGTGAACTCTCTGCTGTGCGTAGAATCTCTAACTTTCTCCCAAAGTTGAAGAAGATTTCACTTCATTACATGCCTGGATTGATTAGCATCTCTAGTGGTTTACACATTGCTCCAAATTTAGAATGGTTAAGTTTTTATAATTGTCCAAATCTTAAGAATCCATTACTTGATGAAATATCTAGTAATGATTTGAAGAAGATAAAGGGTGAGAGGAGTTGGTGGGAAGGATTGGAGTGGGGCAACGGTTGTCCTTCCTATTTGGATGAAATTTTTGTTCCAATTGACATATGGGATTGCTGATCACTCGAAATATTCCCCAATCAAAATTACTCTGGCCATTCCTTTATGCAAGATTGCAAGCTCATTGGTTCAACGCCAATGAAATAAATAATTGTAAGCTGAGGCATCCATGGACCGCTTTCTATTTGCTTTGCTCGTACTCCAGTGGCAGCTATCAGCTATATATGTATCTTTCATTGAATATAGTCGCTCTTGGCTGATGTATCTTTCTCCTGCTATTTGTGAAAAAATATGTAGTGTAATCGTTGTGACGTGTCATGAAAACCATAGAATATGAAGGGTTATGGGCTATAAATGACTCTTGGGGTTTCGCTCCGTATTAAATGCATGGTGGCAGCGCCCCACAGGTCGTGGCCTACGTGGCACATTTTGACTGGTGAAGTTAATGCTCTGATTTGTGGGACTATTGGGTTTCTCGCTGGTTTTCAGTTTTCTGGGCCTTGGTTTTGAACTTCTCCCTTTCTCATTTTTTTTTCTTTTCATTTTTCTCAAAAACTTCCAATCATTGTTCTAAGCATTTTCTTCGCTAACCTCACTCTGCAACTCTTCTCCGAACTGGTGTCCTGTGCAGTGGTGCTTCCCTTACCCGCCATTTTTAAGGTACATTTCTTCTCTTTTTCCTGCTCTGTCTTTCCCTTTTTTATTTTACTGCGGTATGGCTTCTGATTTCTTTCTTCTTCTCCTTTCCTTTGTCCTCTTGTTTGTCTTCTATTTCTTGGGGATTTAGCTTGTATTGTTTCCTTTTGTGCTTTTCTCTGGATTTCCATGGTTAGTAGCTCTGAGGTTAGGATAGTGTGCCCATCAATTTCCTTCCTTTTCACGCGCTTAGGGGGGTCTTTAGGTGTTTTTCCACATCTTGAGAGTTTCATTTTCGAGGGTAATTGTTTGAGCGTTGCATTGGCCGATCTGTTGCCTTTGCTTCGTCAATCGATCGATTGGTTCGAGGGTCGGGTAAGAGAGCAGGAGACAATGTCTGAGGTTAGGTCTAGCGAACTCGAGACTGGGTTATCGTCTAGCGGTGACCCAGTGGAGGGGGATACTGCCGTCTCTACCCCTCGAAAAGTTAGGGCTTTTTACGCCCTCGGGGAGGAGTGTGGATTGAATGCTGACACACTGGGGAGATTTAAGGATAGGTTCCAATTCCTGGAGTGAGTTAGGGTTCGTCTACCCAATGAGGAGGATCGGGCTTGCCACTTCTTCCTAGGGGAGGTATGCTTTTATGAGCCTGCCTTCGTCTGTAGGTTGAGGTTTCCTATCCATCCCTTTCTCATGGAGCTGTTAGACCACTTTGGTATCGCTCCTGGGCAGCTTATGCCTAACTCGTGGAGAATAGTGGTCAGCTGTATGGGAATATGGTTGGCCGCTACGGACGGGGATATGCTCAAGGTTGACGAGCTTATTTATCTGTACCGCTTAAAAGCATCTAAGGAGCACGGGTACTATGAATTGGTGCCCTAGGAGAGGAAGACTAGGATCGTCAAGGGTTTACCTTCGTCTTTCAGGTACTGGAAGTCTAGATTTTTTTGTGTCTGGGGACGATTTTGAGACTCACTCTGGCGGGGTTTGGGGTGATCTCCTGAGGTTGCATCATCGGTGGGGAACCCCGACCTTAGGTGCGTCAATATTTCTTCTTGTCATTTAAATTTCGTTGCGTCTACCGTTATTGCTACTGATTCTTTTACTTCTTGTTTTGCGAAGTTAAAAGACGGCCCAAACTTAAGAGCACGTATAAGGAGCAGGTACAGAAGGCAATCGAATACGTGCAGACGATTGAGAGCTGGGACGATCTTGTGGACCCAAGGACTCTTGCCTTCTACTGTCTTGGACCAGACCTTTCCGCCTTCGTCCTACGCAATCTTGAAATTGAAGGAAAAAAGAGTAAGTGTTAGGTTCGTCAGTATTGACTTTTTCATACACATCCTTTTTTTTTTTTTTTTAACAAATGTTTCCCTCTTGTAGAGATGACGACCAAATTCAATAAGGACATGTATGCAAAGATGAGGTCGAAGAAAGATGAGCCGTTGTCGAACTTAGGGAAGAAAATGGTGCGTGTCACTGGGAAGGGTACCCCCGTCACTCCAGTTGCCTCCGTCACTCCCATCGTTTCTGGTGCTGAAACGACAAGGGCGGCCTCTCCTTCAACCTCGGTTGAAAAGCTTCCTACTCCCGCCTTTAAGAGGCCGCGCTTGTCCAACAAGGAGAAGGATAAGGTCGATTTTCGTTCGTCCACCGTCTAGGATGACGAGGGGCTTGCAGTGGACAGGGCTCACGGAGTCATGACTGCCGAGGATTTAAAGGTCTTTTCTAGAGTGCCTTTCAACAATGTCGCGACTCGCCACATCCATAAGCTTGTCCAGGTAAAATGTTTGTGCAACTTTTCATCTCTTTTTTTTTTTTTCATTCTACTGACGATTTTGAATTTCTTTTCAGGTGTTGGGGGAAAGTCTCCACATTACCTTTAAGTACTTCACTCAAGAGGCCAAGGTGGCGTCTCTTACATCGAGGATGGAAGCTTTGAAGGCGGAGAGTTCCACGCTGAAGAAGAATCTGATTGACACTATGGGCGAGGCCACCACTCTAAAGGAAAAAGTGAAGACTTTGAGTGACGACCTTAGGGCTGAATGTTAGTTGACCCTAGAGAAGGATGAGCAACTTCTGGGTGCCAAAGAGAAGCTCAAGACTATTGCTGCCAGGTCTGTTGAAGTTTTCCAGACGACAAACGAGTACAACACAGTCCTGTTCAGCTGGTACTTCAAGGGTTTTGAGCTTCTGAAGAGATATCTCGTCAAGCATCTTTCCGGGGTAGACTTGGAAAAATTGGATTTGGAAGAGGTTGACTAGGAGATGGCTGCTGATGAGGCTGCTCAGTCTTTTGCCACTGAGACTGACGCCCCTGAGAATGTCCCCGAGAATGCCCCTGTTAGCGACGCCCCTGCCGGTGATAATGCTGCTACTGATGCATGAACCTGATCCTTATGAAAATTTTTCTCCTTTTTTTTTTTTTTTTTGTGTGCCCATTATGTTTTGGGCTTTTTGTAAATCTAATTTCATAACAATTTCTTTTTGATCTATCTTTAAGAACAATATTTTTAACCCAGTGTTTATGGGCCTTTAGTTGTGAAAACAATGGTAACTGCCCGTGGTTTCTGGGTTTTAATTAAATTTGTAGCTGTGTACTTACTTGCATTTGTGATTGCACACTCTTTGGTTCATGATATGTTTATGATATGCTTGTGGTATCTTACAATTGTCCGTGCTTTGCACTTAGTGAAATTTTTAGTTGTGACTTTCCTTTTCGTCACTGATTTTGCTTGTGCGGTTTTTGTTACTTAGTTGATTTCTTACAACCCGCACCTCTTCAGGGGATCTCGTTGAGGGTTTCAGTGAACTGGTTTCAGCCTGAGCTCTGTTCTGGTTTGTTGCAAGGTTCTTGTCTCTTCAAGGGATCTTTTCATCGTTAGTAGCTTATGTCCGTCTAGGCAGAATCTTGCTACTTGGCCATTTTTGGCTTTTGCGAGTTACGCCCTTTTAGGGATCTTGTTAGCATCAGTAACTTACATTCGTCTAAGCGAAATCTTGTTACTTGGCCATTTTTGTGACTTTTGTGACTTACACCCTTTTAGAGATCTAATCATCGTCAGTAACTTACATCCGTCTAGGCGGAATCTTGTTACTTAGCCGTTTTTGGCTTTTGTGACTTGATGAAGCATAAACTCGTCAGTCAGAGTGGGCAGATGGAACCAATCCTCAACCTGCGTAAATGTACCTCCAAAGATGGTCATCGGTGTGGTGCCTGCCACAACGCCTCCGATGCCAAAGTCAGTATAAAGGAACCCTTTGTAAATCTAAACAGAATTGCAGAATAACAGTAAAAGTATCTCAGTATTTTTCCGTACCTTGTGTTGATGTTGTGAGGGTCTTTATATATGTTTTTACAGCTCCTAGCCGTTGGGGTAGTTATGGTGGCTTTAATGTCCCTCTTGGTAACGTTTTATGTATTGAAATGTGGCTTCAATGTGCTTCAACGGTTCATACAGCTGGCTTTGTAACCGTCCGGGGCATTATTGGTGGTATTGAATGATCTTGCTACCCTCGTCGGTGTCGTGGATATTTCCTTAGACTCGTCTTTGGAGGATGGTCTCGTCTGTCCTCTTGACCTCGTCAGTATTTGATTTCGTCAATACCATCAGCTGCCCTCGGATTCTGTGGTTGTTGTGACATGTTATGACGACCATAGAATATGAAAAGTTATGGGTTGTAAATGACTCTTGGGGTTTTGCTCCGTATTAAATGCATAGTGGCGGCGCCCCACAGGTTGTGGCCTACGTGGCACATTCTGACTAGTGAAGTTAATGCTCCAATTTGTGGCACTATTGGGTTTCCCGCTGGTTTTCAGTTTTCTAGGCCTTGGTTTTAAACTTCTCCCATTCTCATTTTTTCCTTTTCACTTTTCTCAAAACTTCCAATCATTATTCTAAGCATTTTCTTCGCTAACCTCCCTCTGCCATTCTTTTTTGAACTTGTGTGCTGTGCAGTGGTGCTTCCGCCATTTTTAAGGTACATTTCTTCTCTTTTTCCTGCTCTTCCTTTCCTCTTTTATTTTATTGCGATGTGGCTTTTGATTCCTTTATTCTTCTCCTTTCCTTTATCCTCTTGTTTGTCTTCTGTTTCTTGGGGATTTAGCTTGTACCATTTCCTTTTGTGCTTTTCTCTGGATTTCCATGGTTAGTAGCTCTGAGGTTAGGATAGTGTGCCCATCAATTTCCTTCATTTTCGCGCACTTAGGGGGGTCTTTAGGCATTTTTCCACATCTTGAGAATTTCGTTTTCGAGGGTAATTGTTTGAGCGTTGCGTTGGCCGATCTGTTGCCTTTGCTTCGCCAATCGATTGATTGGTTCCGGGGTCGGGTAAGAAAGCAGGAGGCAATGTCTGAGGTTAGGTCTAGCGAGCTCGAGACTGGGTTATCGTCTAGCGGCGACCCAGTGGAGGGGGATACTGCCGTCTCTACCCCTCGAAAAGTTAGGGCTTTTTATGCCCTCGGGGAGGAGTGTGGATTGGACACTGACATACTGGGGAGATTTAAGGATAGGTTCCAATTCCCGGAGCGAGTTAGGGTTCGTCTACCCACTGAAGAGGATCGGGCTTGTCACTTCTTCCCAAGGGAGGTATGCTTTTCTGAGTCTGCCTTCGTTTGTGGGTTGAGGTTCCCTGTCCATCCCTTTCTCATGGAGTTGTTAGACTGCTTTGTATCGCTCCTAGGCAGCTTATGCCCAACTTGTGAAGAATAGTGGTTAGCTGTATGGGAATATGGCTGGCCGCTACGGACGGGGATATGCTCAAGGTTGACGAGCTTATCTATTTGTACCGCTTAAAAGCGTCTAAGGAGCATGGGTACTATGAATTGGTGCCCTGGGAGAGGAAGACTAGGATCGTCAGGGGTTTACCTTCGTCTTTCAAGTACTGGAAGTCCAGATTTTTCTTTGTGTCTGGGGACGATTTTGAGACTCCCTTTGGCGGGGTTTGGGGTGATCTCCCAAGGTTGCATCGTCGGTGGGGAACCCCGACCTTAGGTGCGTCAGTTTTTCTTCTTGTCTTTTAAGTTTCGTTGTGTCTACCATTATTGCCACTAATCCTTTTACTTCTTGTTTTGCGCAGTTAAAAGACGACCTAAGCTTAAGAGCAGGTATAAGGAGCGGGTACAGAAGGCAATCGAATACGCGCAGACGATTGAGAGCTGGGACGATCTTGTGGACCCAAGGACTCTTGCCTTCTACTATCTTGGACCAGACCCTTCCGCCTTCGTCCTGCGTTATCTTGAAATTGAAGGAAAAAAGAGTAAGTGTTAGGTTCGTCAGTACTGACTTTTTCATACACATCTTTTTTTTTTTTTTTTTTTTTTTTTTTCACAAGTGTTTCCCTCTTGTAGAGATGATGACCAAGTTCAATAAGGACATGTATGCAAAGATGAGGTCGAAGAAAGACGAGTCGTTGTCGAATTTAGGGAAGAAGACGGTGCGTGTCACTGGGAAGGGTACCCCCGGTACTCCAGCCGCCTCCGTCACTCCCATCATTTTCGGTGCTGAAACAACAAGGACGGCCTCTCCTTCAACCTCGGTTGAAGAGCTTCCTACTCCCGCCTCTAAGAGGCCGCGCTTGTCCAGCAAGGAGAAGGAGAAGGTCGATACTCGTTCGTCCACCGTTTGGGATGACGAGGGGCTTGCGGTGGATAGGGCTCATGGAGTTATAACTGCCGAGGATTTAAAGGTCTTCTCTGGTGTGCCTTTTAACAATGTTGCAACTCGCCACGTCCATAAGCTTGTCTAGGTAAAATGTTTGTGCAACTTTTCGTCTTTTTTTATTTTTTTTATTTTTTATTTTTACTGACGACTTTGAATTTCTTTTCAGGTGTTGGGGGAAAGTCTCCACATTACCTCTAAGTACTTTACTCAAGAGGCCAAGGTGGCGTCCCTCACATCGAGGATGGAGGCTTTGGAGGCGGAGAGTTCCACGCTGAAGAAGAATCTGATTGACTCTATGGGCGAGGCCACTACTCTAAAGGAAAAAGTAAAGACTTTGAGAGACGACCTCAAGGCTGAACGTCAGTTGACCCAGGAGAAGGATGAGCAACTTCTGGGTGCCAAGGAGAAGCTCAAGACTATTGTTGCCAGGTCTGTTGAAGCTTTCCAGATGACGGACAAGTACAACACAGTCCTGTTCAGCTGGTACTTCAAGGGTTTTGAGCTTTTGAGGAGATATCCCGTTAAACATCCTTTTGGGGTAGACTTGGGAAAGTTGGATTTGGAAGAGGTTGACCAGGAGATGGCGGCTGATGAGGCTGCTCAGTCTTCTGCCACTAAGACTGACACCCCTGAGAATGCCCCTGGGAATGCCCCTGTTAGCGACGCTCCTGCTGGTGATAATGCTGCTGCTGATGCTTGAACCTGATTATTATGAAAAAAAAATTTGTGTGCCCATTATGTTTTTGGGGCTTTTTATAGATCTAATTTCTTTTTGATCTTTCTTTAAGAAAAATATTTTTAGCCCCGTGTTTGTGGGCCTTTAGTTGTGAAAACAATGATAACTGCCCGTGGTTTTTGGGCCTTAATTAAATTTGTAGCTATATACTTACTTGCATTCGTGATTGCACACTCTTTGGTTCATGATATGTTCATGATATGCTCGTGGTATCTTACAACTGTCCGTGCTATGTACTTAGTGAAATTTTTAGTCATGACTTTCCCTCTCGTCATTGATTTTGCTTGTGCGGGTTCTGTTACTTAGTTGATTTCTTGCAACCAGCACCTCTTCAAGGGATCTTTTAGGGGTCTCGTCAGCGTCAATAACTTACATCCATCTAAGCGGAATCTTTTTACTTGGTCATTTTTGTGACTTTCACCCTTTAGGGATCTTGTCATCGTTAGTAACTTACATCCGTCTAGGCGGAATCTTGTTACTTAGTCATTTTTGTGACTTTTGAGACTTATACCCTTTTAGAGATCTTGTTATCGTCAGTAACTTACATTTGTCTAGGCGGAATCTTGTTACTTAGCCATTTTTGGCTTTTGTGACTTACACCCTTTTAGGGATCTTGTCATTCTTTAAACTTACAGCTGATTGGACCTACTCATAAGAAGACATTAGTTGAATTATTCTTTTATTGATTTCTGAAATGAATACACTTATTTGCTACATCTATTGATGGTACTTCTTCAAGTGCTTGATGTTCTATGGTCTTGGTAGCCTCTGTACGTCTAGGGTTTCCAAGTGATAGCTGCCTTGCCTGAAGTAGTGGACGACTCGGTAGGGTCTTTCCCATGTGGGGCCAAGCTTTCCTTGGACAGGGTTTCTAGTTGCTATGGTGACCTTGCGCAGGACGAGGTCGCCTATGTCAAGTCGTCTGAGCTTTACCCTCCTGTTGTAGTATTCGGCCATCTTCTGTCGGTACGTTGTCATTCTGCTAGAAGCTTTGTCTCTTATCTCGTCCAGACAATCCAGGTTGATTCGTAGTTGATCGTTGTTGTCTCCTTCTTGCAGTAACTCTCGTCTGGCGCTGGCTACTCCTACTTCGACCGGGATTACTGCCTCAGTACCATAGGTAAGTTTGAAGGGGGTTTCTCCTGTTAGGGTTCTTGCCGTGGTCCTGTAGGCCCACAAAACATTGGGCAATTCTTCTGGCCAAGCACCCTTTGCGTCGTCCAATTTAGCTTTGATGATCTTAAGTAGTGTCCGATTCGTCACCTCCGTCTGTCCATTCGCCTGTGGATGCCCTGGGGACAAGAATTGGTTCTTGATGCCTAGGCCTGAACAGAAGTCCTTGAAGCCTTGGCTGTCAAACTGCCGCCCGTTATCTGATATGATCGTCCTTGGGATCCCGAACCTGTAGATTATATTCTTCCATACAAAGCTCCTTATTTTTACTTCCGTGATGGTTGCTAGCGCCTCTGCTTCGACCCACTTTGTGAAGTAATAAATAGCAACCAGTAGGAATTTTACCTGACCTTTGCCTCGGGGCAATGGGCCGATGATGTCAATTCCCCATTGTGCAAACGGCCATGAGGATGTTATCGTCGTCAGTTTTTCTATAGGGAGTCACCGGACATTCCCGAACCTTTGGCATCTGTCACACTTCTTGACGAGCTCCACTGTGTCCACTTGCATAGTAGGCCAAAAATAACCTGTTCGAATTACCTTGCTTACTAGGGATCTAGGGCCAGCATGGTCCCCATAAACCCCTTCGTGGATTTCTTCCAGGATGTACTTAGCTTCCTCTTCGTTGACACACTTCAAGTAAGGCATGGAGAAGCCTCTCTTGTATAAAGTGCCATTTAGGATTGTAAATATGGCTGCCCTCTTCTTGATTTTCTTGGCTTCCTCTGAGTCTTGAGGGAGGTGCCCGTCTTGGAGGAAAAACACGATCGGTGTCATCCAGCTGTTTGTGCTCTGGACTGCAAATGTTGGAACTTCCTCGATGTTGGGGCGTTTCTGGGATTCCATCATCAAACTTGTGCCCGTCGCCTCTTCTTCCGACGATGCCGCCTTCGCAACTTCGTCTGCTACCATATTCTGGCTTCTGGGGATCTGTACAAATTCCACTTTATCAAACTCCTGAGTCAGATGTTTTGTCAGCCTAAGGTATTTTTGCATTCTCTCTTCCTTTGCTTCGTACTCTCCTTTGATTTGCCCAATCACTAGCTTTGAATCATTTTGTACTAACAGGTTCTTAGCTCTGAGAGCCTTCTCGAGTCTTAGTCCCGTCAGTATTCCTTCATATTCGGCCTCGTTGTTGGTCGCCGAAAATTTCAGTTGAACTCCGTATTTGAGCACTTCTCCGTCAGGGGTGATTATTACGACCCCTACTCCCCCCCTCTTTTGGGCTGACGAACCATCTGTCTGTATCGTCCATCGTTCGGCCTCGTTAGTGAGACTGTCCTCATCCGAGAGGGTGAACTCGGCGATGAAGTCCACCAAAGCTTGTGCCTTAATGGCTGTCCTGAGATGGTACTCAATGTCGAATTGGCTGAGTTCAATTGCCCATTGGACCATTCTTCCAGCTACTTCTGGTTTGTTCATGGACTTTTTGATAGGTTAGTCCGTCATCACTATGATAGGATTTGCCTGAAAATACAGTTTCAGCTTGCGTGAGGCCACTATTAACGCGAACGCAATTTTTTCAATTTTTGGATACTTGGACTCAGCCCCTTGGAAAGCTTGGCTGACGTAGTAAACTGGGAGTTGTTTTTTGCCTTCTTCTCGAATCAGGGCTGCACTCACGGCTGTAGCTGATATTTCCAAGTACAAATACAGGTTTTCCCCTTCCTTGGACGGACTTAAGAGAGGAGGATTACTCAGGTAGCGTTTGAGTTCTTGGAACGCAGCTTCACATTCATCGGTCCAGGCAAAAGCCTGCTTCAAGGTTTTGAAGAAGGGCAGACATTTGTCCGTCGCTTTAGAGACAAATCTATTAAGAGCTGCAATTCTTCCTGTGAGCTTCTGGACTTCTTTGATGGTCTTGGGCGATGTCATGTTGATTATGGCTTGTACTTTTTCTGGGTTTGCTTCTATGCCCTTCTGGGATACCATGAATCCCAGGAACTTTCCTGAAGCAACACCAAAAACACACTTACTAGGATTCAGCTTCATCTGGTATTGTTTGAGGGTGGCAAACGTCTCCTTTAGGTCGTCTAGATGGCCAAGCTCTTCCTTACTCTTGACGAGCATGTCATCCACGTATACTTCCATATTCCTGCCAATCTGCTTGCTGAACATCTTGTTTACTAATCTTTGATAAGTAGCTTCTGCATTCTTTAATCCAAAAGACATTACCGTATAGCAATAGAGCCCTTGGCTTGTGATGAAAGCTGTTTTCTCCTGATCTTCTTCAGCCATTTTTATCTGGTTTTATTTTGAGAAAGCGTCCATGAACGTTAGCAACTTATGTCCGGCTGTAGAATCCACAAGTTGGTCTATCCTTGGTAGAGGTAAACTGCCTTTCGGGCACGCCTTGTTCAGGTCCGTGAAGTCCACACACATTCTCCACTTCCCATTTGCCTTCTTCACTAGGACGACGTTCGCGAGCTAATCAGGATAGTACATTTCCCGGATGAAGCCTGCCGTCAACAGTTTGTTAACTTCGTCTGTAACTACTCGGTCTCGTTCTGGGGCGAAGACTCTCCGTCTTTGCTGGACGGGCTTCCTCTCCGGGTCCACATTCAACTTATGCTGAATGGTTTCTGAAGATATGCCTGGCATGTCCTCACGGCTCCATGCGAAGACATTTAGGTTCTTCTTGAGGAACTGGACGAGCTTTGTTCTCATCTCTGAACTTAGCGTCGTCCCTATTCTCGTCGTCTTGGTTGCCTTTCCTTCAGCCAGTTCCACTGTTTCCAGAGTTTCCATTTTATCTTCTTCTTTCTCTTCAATCATCCATGTATGGTTTTCTTTTGCAGCCAAAACGGCCTGATAACATTCTCTGGCTAGGATTTGATCTCCTTTTACCTCGCCAACACCATTATCTGTTGGGAATTTACCTTCAAACAATAGGTGGACGTGGCTGCCTTCCATTTGTTGAGTGTGGGTCTTCCAACAATTACATTGTAAGATGAGGGGCAGTCTACCACCAAGAAGTCTAGCTGACGGGTCAACTGTCTCGGGTATGTTCCCACTGTTACTGTCAACGTCACTATGCCCTTGGGATATACCCTGTCTCCACTAAAACTGACGAGGGGGGAGTCAAACGAGCGCAGTCTCTTTGAATCTAACTTCAGCTGCTGAAAAGCAGGAAGGTAAATGATATCTGCGGAGCTACCATTATCCACGAGGATCATTTTAGTGTTGAATCCCTCTATGGTCAGCATTATGACCAAAGGGTCGTTGTGAGGCTGCTTCACTCCCCTGGCATCTGCTTCACTAAAAGACATATCTTGGTCCGTCTGTCTTTGCTTAAACGAAGGTATCATGTGGACTCTGTTCACCTATCTTTTGCAGGTCTTCTTAAGGGATCTGAATGATCCTCCTTTGAAGGGCCCCCCTGCGATCGTATTTATCTCCCCGATCATATCCTGTGGAGGCTGGGATGGACGATCATCACTCCTGGATGAGGACTCATGCTGGCTCTTATTGCCGTCTTTAAACTTACTATACTCCCCCTTCCTCACGTATTTCTGCAGTTTCCCTTTCCGTATCAGCTCCTCTATTTGCTTTTTTAGGTCTCGACAATCTTCTGTGTTGTGTCCATGATCCTTGTGAAACCAGCAGTACTTATTCTTATCACGAACGTTAGGGGATGAATGTAATGGTCTTAGCCATTTGAGGTAGTGCTCATCCTTAATCTGTGTTAAAATTTTGTCAACGGGCATAACTAGAAGGGTAAATTTTACCGTTCGAGGATTGTTATCTTCTTTCCTTCTGTTCCTGTCACCGGTCCGACGATCTGGACGCTCCCTCTTTTGTCCCCTACACTCGTCGTCCTTTCTTCCTTTGTCTCCTAACTTCTCTACCTCCCTTATGGCTGCTAATGCGTCTTCAGCATTCATATATTTCTGTGCTTTCAGGAGCATCTCTGCCATCGTCTTTGGAGAATTCTTCGCGAGTGAAGTTACAAGCTCTCTGGATCTCAGTCCCATTTTGAAGGTCGTCAGTTGCACCTTGTCGTCAGCTTCGTCTACCTCCAGCATCTCCCGAGTAAAGTGTTTCACGTACGACCTTAGGGTTTCCTTCTCTCCCTGCCTAATGGTGAGTAAGTGGTCCGCTGGCCTCTTAGGACGTTGCCCCCAATGAAGTGACGCAAGAAGGTGCTGCTCAACTGCTCGAAGCTGTCAATGGACGATGTTGGCAACTTTGTGAACCATTCCCTTGCAGCTTCTTTGAGGGTGGTGGGGAAGGAACGACACAATATCTCGTCAGAGGGCTGTTGAAGGCCCAGCGTCGTTTTGAAGGTATTAAGGCGATCCTGCGGGTCCTTAAGCCCTCCGAACAGCTCAATCTGAGGCAGACGAAACTTCGACGGTACTGGACATTCAAGGACTGCTGTAGTGAAAGGCGAGTCCGTGGCCCTTACTATTCTATCCACGCTTCGGTCCGTTTTCTCCTTGATGGCATTTCTCAACTCGTCCATCTCTTTCCTCATCTCTCGAAGAAGGTCTGAATTCTGTTCATCAGGAGTAGTAAGTCGTTGATGGTTACTTCTTCTATGGCTGTCTCCTTCATCCTCCGGGTTGCCCTTGGATCGATTTTCCTCTTGTTGAAGTCGTAGTTTCATTTCCTGATTTTGTCTGGTCAGTTCTTCAACGGTGGCCGCGAGAGCTTAAGACTTGCTGGGCCAAGGCTGCAAAATCTTGATTGGACTCCATCTGAATATAGAAGTTGATGGGAATTGTGTTTTTCGAATATGAATACGAAAATGTACAGCTTCCCCACAGATGGCACCAAACTGATGAAGCGTAAACTCGTCAGTCAGAGTGGGTAGATGGAACCAACCTCAACCTGCGTAAATGTACCTCCAAAGATGGTCACCGGTGTGGTGCCTGCCACAACGCCTCTGATGCCAAAGTTAATATAAGGGAACCCTTTGTAAATCTAAACAGAATTGCAGAATAACAGTAAAAGTATTTCAGTATTTTTCCGTACCTTGTGTTGATGTTGTGAGGATCTTTATATATGTTTTTACAGCTCCTAGCCGTTGGGGTAGTTATGGTGGCTTTAATGTCCCTCTTGGTAACGTTTTATGTATTGAAATGTGGCTTCAATGTGCTTCAACGGTTCATACAGCTGGCTTTGTAACCGTCCGGGGCATTATTGGCGGTATTGAATGATCTTGCTACCCTCGTCGGTGTCGTGGATATTTCCTTAGACTCGTCTTCGGAGGATAGTCTCGTCTGTCCTCTTGACCTCGTCAGTATTTGATTTCGTCAGTCCCATCATGACTTACACCTTTTTATGGATCTTGTCATCGTTAGTAACTTACATCTGTCTAGGCAGAATCTTGTTACTTAACCATTTTTGGCTTTTGTGACTTACACCTTTTTAGGGATCTTGTCATTCTTTGAACTTATAGCTGACTGGACCTGCTCATACGAAGACATTAGCTGAATTATTCTTTTATTAATTTTTGAAATGAATACATTTATTTGATACATCTATTGGTGGTACTTCTTCAAGTGCTCAATGTTCCATGGCCGAAGAAGCCTCTGTCCGTCTATAGTTTCTAGGTGATAGCTGCCTTGCTTGGAGTAGTGGACGACTCGGTAAGGTCCTTCCCATGTGGGGCCAAGTTTCCCTTGGACAGAGTCTCTAGTCGCTGTGGTAACCTTGCGTAGGACGAGGTCGCCTATGTCAAGTCTTCTGAGCTTTACCCTCTTGTTATAGTATTCGGCCATCTTCTGCTGGTACTTTGTCATTCTGCTGGAAGCTTTGTCTCTTACTTCGTCCAGACAATCCAGGTTGATTCGCAGGTGATTGTCATTATTCTTTTCGTTGAACACCTTTTGCCTGATACTGGTCACTCCTACCTCGACCGGGATCACTTCTTCAGTGCCATAGGTGAGCCTGAAGGGGGTTTCTCCCGTTGGGGTTCTTGCAGTGGTTCTGTAGGCCCACAGGACGTTGGGCAATATTTCTGGCCAGGCACCCTTCACGTCGTCCAGCTTAGCTTTGATAATCTTGAGCAATGTCCGATTCGTCACTTCCGTCTGTCCATTCGCCTGGGGATGCCCTGGGGATGAGAATTGGTTCTTGATGCCTAGGCTTGAACAGAAGTCCCTGAAGCCTTGGCTGTCGAACTGCCGCCCATTATCTGATATGATCGTCATTGGAATCCTGAACCTGCAAATTATATTCTTCCACACAAAGCTCCGAATTCTTGCTTCAATGATTGTTGCTAGAGCCTTTGCTTCAACCCACTTTGTGAAGTAATCAATAGCAACTAGAAGGAATTTTACCTGACCTTTACCTAGGAGTAGTGGGCCAACGATGTCGATTCCCCATTTCGCAAATGGCCACGGGGACGATATCGTCGTCAGTCTCTCTACTGGTAGTCGCTGGACATTCTCGAACTGTTGGCACTTGTTACACTTCTTGACGAGCTCCATTGCGTCCATCTGCATAGTAGGCCAGAAATAACCTGTTCGAATGACCTTGCTTACCAGGGATTTGGGGCCAGCATAGTCCCCGTAAATCCCTTCGTGGATTTCTTCCAGAACGTACTTGGCTTCTTCTTCATCGACACACTTCAAGTAAGGCATGGAGAAGTCTCTCTTGTATAAGGTGTCATTAAGGATCATAAATCTGGCCGCCCTCTTCTTGATCTTCTTGGCCTCCTCTGAGTCCCGAGGGAGGTGCCCGTCTTGGAGGAAAGACACGATCGGTGTCATCCAGCTGTTTATGCTCTGGACTGCAAATGTTGGAACTTCCTCGATGCTGGGGCGTTTCTAGACTTCCATCATCAAACTTATGCCCGTCGCTCCTTCTTCCGACGATGCCACCTTCGCAACTTCGTCTGCTACCATATTCTAGCTTCTGGGGATCTGTACAAATTCCACCTTATCAAACTCCTGAGTCAGATGTTTCGTCAGCCTGAGGTATTTTTGCATTCTCTCCTCCTTTGCTTCGTACTCTCCCATGATTTTCCCAATCACCAGTTTTGAATCATTCTGGATTAGCAGGTTCTTAGCTCCAAGGGCCTTCCCGAGTCTTAGTCCCTTCAGTATTCCTTCGTACTCGGCCTCGTTGTTGGTAGCCGAAAATTTCAGTTGAACTCCGTATTTGAGCACTTCTTCGTCAGGGGTGATTATGGCGACCCCTACTCCCCCCCTCTTTTGGGCTGACGAACCATCAGTCTGTATCGTCCATCGTTTGGCCTCGTTGGTGAGGCCGTCTTCATCCGAGAAGGTGAACTCGGCGATGAAGTCCGCCAAAACTTGTGCCTTAATGGCTGTCCTGGGATGGTACTTAATGTCAAATTGGCTAAGTTCAATTGCCCATTAAACCATTCTTCCAACTGCCTCGGGTTTGTTCATGGACTTTTTGATAGGTTGATCCGTCAACACCATGATAGGATTTGCCTGAAAATACTGTCTTAGCTTGCGTGAGGCCACTATTAACGCGAACGCAATCTTTTGAATCCTTGGATACTTGGACTCAGCCCCTTGGAAAGCTTGGCTGACGTAGTAAACTGGGAGCTGTTTCTTGCCTTCTTCTCGAATCAGGGCGGCACTCACGGCTGTAGTTGATACTGCCAAGTACAAATACAGGTTTTCCCCTTCCTTGGACGGACTTAAGAGAGGAGGATTACTCAGGTAGCGTTTGAGTTCCTGGAACGCTGCTTCACATTCGTTGATCCAGGCAAAAGCCTGCTTCAAGGTCTTGAAGAAGGGCAGACATTTGTCCGTCGCTCTAGAGACGAATCTATTAAGAGCTGCAATCCTTCTTGTGAGCTTCTGGACTTCCTTGACGGTCCTGGGCGATGCCATGTTGATTATGGCTTGCACTTTTTCTGGGTTTGCTTCTATTCCCCTCTAGGACACCATGATTCCCAGGAACTTCCCTGAAGCTACACCAAAACCACACTTACTAGGATTCAGCTTCATCTGGTATTGTTTGAGGGTGGTAAACGTCTCCTTTAGGTCGTCTAGATGGGCAAGTTCTTCCTTACTCTTGACGAGCATATCATCCACGTATACTTCCATATTCCTACCGATCTATTTGCTAAACATCTTGTTTACTAACCTCTAATAAGTAACTCCTGCATTTTTTAATCCAAAAGGCATTACCTTATAGCAATAGAGCCCTTGGCTTGTGATGAAAGCAGTTTTCTCCTGATCTTCTTCAGCCATTTTTATCTGGTTGTATCCTGAGAAAGCGTCCATGAACGTCAACAACTTATGTCCGGTTGTAGAATCTACAAGTTGGTCTATCCTTGGTAGAGGGAAACTATCCTTCGGACACGCCTTGTTCAGGTCCGTGAAGTCCACACACATTCTTCACTTCCCATTTGCCTTCTTCACTAGGACGACGTTTGCGAGCCAATCAGGATAGTACACTTCCCGGATGAAGCCTGCCATCAACAGTTTGTTAACTTCGTCTGTTACTTCTTGGTCTCGTTCTGAGGCGAAGACTCTCTGTCTTTGCTGGACGAGCTTCCTTTTCGGGTCCACATTCAACTTATGCTGAATGATTTCTGAAGGTATGCCTGGCATGTCCTCGTGGCTCCATGCGAAGATGTCTAGGCTCTCTTTGAGGAACTAGACGAGCCATGTTCTTATCTCTAGACTTAGCGTCATCCCTATTCTCGTCGTCTTGGTTGCCTCTCCTTCGGCCAGTTCCACTGTTTCCAGGATTTCCATTTTATCTTCTTCTTTCTCTTCAATCATCCATGTATGGTTCTCCTTTGCAGCCAAGACGGCTTGGTAGCACTCTTTGGCTAAGACTTAATCTCCTTTTACCTCGCCGACATTGTTATCCGTTGGGAACTTTACCTTTAGGCAATAGGTGGACGTGGCTGCCTTCCATTTGTTGAGTATGGGTCTTCCAATAATTACATTGTAAGATAAGGGGCAGTCTACCACCAAGAAGTCTAGCTGACGGGTCAACTGTCTCGGGTATGTTCCCACTGTTACTGTCAACGTCACTATGCCTTTGGGATATACCCTGTCTCCACTGAAACTGACGAGGGGAGAGTAAAATGAATCACTCTCTTTGGATCTAGCTTCAGTTGCTGAAAAGCAGGAAGGTAGACGATGTCTGCGGAGCTACCATTGTCCACGAGGATCCTTTTGGTGTTGAATCCCTCTATAGTTAGCATTATGACCAAAGGGTCGTTGTGAGGCTGCTTCACTCCCCTGGCATCTGCTTCATTGAAAGACATGTCCTGGTTTGTCCGTCTTTGCTTAAATGGAGGTATCATGTGGACGCTGTTGTCTTTGGCATGCTTTCTTAAGGGATCTGAATGATCCTCCTGTGAAGGGCCCTCCTGCGATCGTCTTTATCTCCCCAATCACATCCTGTGGAGGCTGGGATGGACGATCATCACTCCTGGATGAGGATTCATGCTGGCTCTTATTGTCGTCTCTGAACTTACTATACTCCCCCTTCTTCACGTATTTCTGCAGTTTCCCTTTCCGTATCAACCCCTCTATTTGCTCCTTTAGGTCCCGACAATCTTCCGTATTGTGGCCATGATCCTTGTGAAACCGGCAGTACTTATTCTTATCACGAACGTTAGGGGATGAATGTAATGTTCTTGGCCATTTGAGGTAGTGCTCGTCCTTAATCTGCGTTAAGATTTTGTCAACGGGCATAACTAGAGGGGTAAATTTTACCGTTCGAGGATTGTTATCGTCTTTCCTTCTATTCCTGTCACTGGTCCGACGATCTGGACGCTCCCTCTTTTGTCCCCTACGCTCGTCGTCCTTCCTTCCTTTGTCTCCTAACTTCTCTACATCCCTTATGGCTGTTAATGCGTTTTCAGCATTTATGTACTTCTGTGCTTTCAGGAGCATCTCTACCATCGTCTTTGGAGGGTTCTTCGCGAGTGAAGCTACGAGCTCTCTGGATCTCAGTCCCGCTTTGAAGGTCGTCAGCTGCACCTTGTCGTCAGCTTCGTCTACCTCTAGGGTCTCTCGAGTAAAGCGTTTCACGTACGACCTCAGGGTTTCCTTCTCTCCCTGCCTAATGGTGAGTAAATGGTCCGCTGGCCTCTTAGGATGTTGCCCCCCAATGAAGTGACGCAAGAAGGCGTTGCTCAACTGCTCGAAGTTGTCAATGGACGATGTTGGCAACTTTGTGAACCATTCCCTTGCAGCTCCTTTGAGGTTGGTGAGAAAGGAACGACACAATATCTCGCCAGGGGGCTGTTGAAGGCCCAGCGTCGTTTTGAAGGTATTAAGGTGATCTTGTGGGTCCTTAAGCCCGTCGAACGGCTCAAGTTGAGGCAGACGAAATTTTGACGGTATCGGACATTCAAGGACTGCTGTAGTGAAAGGCGAGTCCGTGGCACGCTCCGGTCCGTTTTCTCCTTGATGGCATTTCTCAACTCGTCCATCTCTTTCCTCATCTCTCGAAGAAGGTCTGAATTTTGTTCGTCCAGAGTAGTAGGTCGTTGATGGTTACTTCTTCTATGGCTGTCTCCCTCATCCTCTAGGTTGCCCTTAGATCGATTCTCCTCTTGTTGAAATCGTAATTTCATTTCCTGATTTTTTCTGGTAAGTTCTTCAAGGGTGGCCGCGAGAGCTTGGACTTGCTGGGCCAAGGCTGCGGAATCTTGATTGGACTCTATCTGAATATAGAAGTTGATGGAAATTGCGTTTTCTAATATGAATACGAAAATGTCTTTCCCACAGACGGCACCAAACTGATGAAGCGTAAGTTCGTCAGTCAGAGTGGGTAGATGGAACCAATCCTCAACCTGCGTAAATGTACCTCCAAAGATGGTCACCGGTGTGGTGCCTGCCACAACGTCTCTGATGCCAAAGTCAGTATAAGGGAACCCTTTGTAAGTTCAAACAGAATTATAGAATAACAGTAAAATTATCTGAGTATTTTCTTGTACCTTATGTTGATGTTCTGAGGGCCTTATATATGTTTTTACAGCTCCTAGCCGTTGGGGTAGTTATGGTGGCTTTAATGTCCCTCTTGGTAACGTTTTATGCTTTGAAATGTGGCTTTAATGTGCTTCAACGGTTCATACAGCTGGCTTTGTAACCGCTCCGGGTATAATTGGCCGCATTGAATGGCTTGGTTGCATTCGTCAGTGACGTGGATATTTGTTTAGCTCCTCTGAAGATGTCCTCGTCTGTACCGCTGAGATTGTCTCTGGGAGATGAATTCGTCAGTCCTGTCATGTAGTGTGGATGTATCTTTCTCCAACCGGTTTAGTCACCCATCTCATGGTTAACTAGTTTTCCTTTTCCCCCTTATCTTCGCCTAAGAAGGAAATCTGTTATAGCCCATCATTGTTCTTGTCCACTGTGTTAAATAATTTGTGTAATAAATGCTACTCTTTGCTTCATGTATTATTCTCCAACTTGGTATTTCTCAAACAAACTCATATATCTATTGGTAGTCAAAAATATGTCTTGTCTCTATCTTCGCCAATTGTCTGCTTTGCTTCTGGTTACCTCCTTTTTTTTATTTTTATTTATTTATTTATTTATTATTATTATTATTTTTTTTACTTTTTTGGTTTGTACTGTGTAATAACATAAAGCGAAAAAGAAAAAAAACTTAAAAAAAAATTCTCTAAACTCCAAATTCTTTGAATCACTTTTGTGCCATATTCTATGAGTGATGACAAAATTATGGTGATATAAAAGTGATAAACTTTTTTTTTAGGATAAACTGATAATTAGCCACTTTACAATAACTTATATAGTAATTTTATTTTTATGTATTATTTGTTAAGAAAAACTTATATTAGAGTTATGTGTTATGATAAAAGTTGTGATGAACTAGATTCCACTCTCTTAGGACATGTTTGGATTGAGGGGGAAAGGAGGGGGAGTGGAGGAGAGTAGAGTAGAGTTGGCTGAAAATAAGCTAATTTTGGACGAAATCTACTCTACTCTACTCTACTCTACTCCCCCTCCCTCCTCTTTAATTCAAATGGACCATTTGCTTTCCTTTCACATTCACAGTAAACTATACTGCGAATTGAATTTGAGCACATGGCCATCATTGTACTCACCTAAGAAAAAAATATGTAATAAACAATGTGGGCACCGAATACCCCTAGCAAGACGGTAATTGGGCCCCCAATTAATTTATATGTGGGCTATATTTCGATCCTACTAATGAGGCTTTCAGCTTAGTCTGGTTCATCTTGTCTAAGCTCTAATCTGAGACCCTCCCCCTGACTTCCCTCGGTTCCCAAGTGTTTCCCTCTAGTTTTGCTCTCTATCTCTCATTCCCTTAGTTTCTTCCTTCCACTTTCCAACCACTTCACTCTCTGCCTCTTCCACCTTCTATAGCACTTAGTTAGTGGGTTGGTCATCATTATGTTTCTGTTACACATGTCCTCCCACATCCATGTAAATCCCTAAGGATCCTCACGACTTTAGAGGATTCCCTCGTAACTTGTTCCAGACGCCATCTAGTGCTCAACAGCAAATCCCCCAAGGGTATTATTTAACGTTCGATTATCGACCTAAACCACCCTTATTTTCTTATCGGGCCCCCGCCGATCGGTACCTATGCCGAGCCGGACACGACCCCTGTTAAAATGGCGCTACCGACCATTGTGTCCTGATATGTGCGTGCCTCTTAGTGGGATGGTTCTAGCCAACGATCCTGGGCTTCAATCATGCTAACTATTTTGGGTTATTCAGGCCCAAACCCTTGCGGATGGGCTGTCCAGACCTCTTTAGGCCTATACCCCCACAAACAATAATCGTAAGAATTGAATATTCCCTTAGGTACCATTCACCAACCAGATATTATGTGATGTGTTGGTAGTTGAAACTCGATACCAATGTTATGAATTTTGTTTCGTTCCGGTGTGCAATCCAGAACGACAGTACTAGTGTACCACATGTTCCACCTCGGGTCAAATTCTAGTCTGTTTCGGCCGTTCTGGCCAATTTTGGGCAGAATGGGAATTTCGGCCGGTACTAGTTTTTGCCTTAAAAAAAGGTAAATTGCAAAGTACACCCCTAACATTTGGGGTTGCTTGGATTTTACACCTAACGTTTGAGAAATTGGATTTTACACCCTAAAGTTTCATTCCATTAGCAAAACGGAACCCTCCGTTAGTGACTCGCTTAAGTGGCTATTAAATGACACACTAGCAGCTGATGTGTAAATTATTTTTGCCAAATCACACTCCAAAACAAAGTCGTTTCAAAGAAAACAAAATGGCACTACAAGCAGCTTCCAAAACAGTGCCGTTTTGGATGAAAACAAAACACAATATTAGCTAGCAATGACCTTGTTTCACCAAAATTAAATTTCCAAATCATTGCCTTCGATCTGAAGTAGATCTCTCACCATCGCCCACGAGCTGGAACAAACAACACGGAGAGGCTTTGTGGGGAGCATCTACAGTAACTATTAGTAATTCAAAATTTTAATTCTATAAAGTACACGAAACGGAAACTTAGATTCTAAAAGAGAGCCTGCTATGCTAGATGAGATGAAATCCATAGAGGTACTTGCTTTAGTAATTTTTTTATTATAAATTATTTGGGTACAAATGGCATCCTTAAGGGCTAAAATCCCCTCTGTAACTTGTGAAATTGTTGGCCTCTCTACATAAATTTTTGGTCATATGGTAGTTCTCATTTCGCTAAGTTTTTTTGCCTTTCTCTGTAGTGTTGTTATATGGTTCTAATTATGTTAACTAGTTTATATTTTGACAAGAGAAGAAGTTGGCCAAAGAGGATGAACCAAAGAGGGCTGGGTGAGTGGGGATTGGGGAGCATCAGCAAGTTTGGGAATGGGTTTTTGATTTCTGGTGAAACGGCGTCGCAACACTTGTTTTGTGTTTTGATTTCAGCCGAAATGGCATAGATCAGTAACCTAGATGTTGTGGAATTTAAAGATATGTGGAACCACCTTGTTTTGGGAGTGTGATTTGGCCAAAAAAAAAAAAAAAAATTTACACATCAGCTGCCAACATGTCATTTAATAGCCACATAAGTGAGTCACTAATGGAGGGTTGGATTTTGCTAACGAAATAAAACTTTAGGGTATAAAATCTAATTTCTCAAACATTAGGGTGTAAAATCCAAACAACTCAAACATCAGGGGTGTACTTTGTAATTTACCCCAAAAAAAAATCTATTCTACAACTACGTCGTTGTACATCTCAAACCAGATCTTCACAGATCCATTCACACCTCTAAAGCTTCTATTTTGACAAGAAACTAATCACAACCCAAAGAGAAATTAAAAAGAGAGAAGGAAATTAACAACAATGGCAGTGTCATCAGTGACCTTCATCTGCATGTTCGGTCTTTACTTTTCTCTTTTCTTTTTTTGCTTTATTTTCTTTCTTCTCTGCATTTTTTCGCTTGCTTGTCTTCATGTTTCGTCAAACCTTCAGAGTGCTAAGAGCATGAGACTTGTTATTTTCGAACAATTGTTATCTGAATGATTCCTACTTCCAAGATGATATAGAACAGATATCACATGCCTTCCTAGAACAGCAGTGACGCCAGAAGTAACAACGCGAAATCAAATGGGGGTACTAGTAGAGGGCATCGAGGCGATAGTGTCAGAATTGCATGAAATTTGGCAGGTTGAAGGGAAATGTCATTCTGATCCAGACTTATGGCAAATGCCATAAGCATCGTCTAAATTTAGAAGAATTCCTTCGTTAAGGCCCCAAAAACAATGTTTTTGCTATTTATAGTAATATTTGTTTTTCCTTAATAACTTTTAATTTAAAAGTCAGAATAAGGTCCCTTCTATTTTGGGACGACCCTTAAGGTCAGTAATTTATGATTCTACATTTAACTCAATTTTGTCATTTTTGGTAAATTTCGGTATTTTGTCACCTAATTGCGTAATTAGTGCGAATTAGGGTTTTAGACGTTTTTCTTAGTATTTATATGTTTTGTAGCCGTTAAAAGCAAATCAGACTATTATCAAAAAATACAGATGTTTTGTTAAATTTTCTTCTGGTAGATTCGAGTTTTTATCTCCTTGTGGATTCAGGGAAACTCCTTGTGGATTCGAGGTTTACTACCATAAACAAATAATTTAGTTTCTGTTTCATCAAGAGAGTATCGTGTGTGCTTTATTCAAGTTTCTGCGACATCACAAGATATAGTGAACCTGAAAATTATTAATTTATTTAGTTTTTGAATGGTGTGATGGGTTACTAATATCTACTACCTACTGAAGCAGGGATGGCAGTGAGGTAGGGCAGGGCAAGTTTGAAGGATGGGGTCTTTGCCCTGCCCCGTATAGTTTTGTCTTTCCCCATCCCCACCCCGCCCCACATGATGCGGAAAATTTTCTTACCCCATCCCCGCCTCTCTGAGGCCTCGCGAAGCCCTGCCTCACACCTTAAAACTCTACTTTTTGTTAATTTGCCCACAACTATTACAATTGTTTTTAATAAAACATGTTTTGTTAATAAAAATATATTTGAAATTACAAATAAATTTATCCTATCAAATCAAACTAAATTTTAGCAAAAATTGAATAATATTATTAAAGTGTTTAACAAGACAATATCTCAACAAAAACAAAAATCTCATAATACAAAATCAATAATTTAATAGTATATAAATTTTTTTATAAAAAAAGATAAAAGAAAATGTTAAAATTTGTACCTTATTTCAACCTTGCTAGAGGAAAAAAAGAGACAAAAAGCCTTGTTGAGTAGAATAAAATAAGCTGATGATATGTTTGTTTAAATAGTAGGGTTTTAGGGTATAAAAAATTTATAATTTAACCGTTATCAATATGGGGCGGGATAGGGCGGGTTAAAAGTCTAAACCCACCCTCGCTCTGCCTTGTGGTATGGGGTTAAAATCTCGCCCCATCCCTGCTCCACTACTTTTGTGGAGCGGGAAAAACCCGCGTGGGACGAAGTAGAGAGGGGCAAGTAAAGCAGGGCAAAGCAAAATTGCCATCACTACAGTACATTGACTTTGAATAGATAGTGCAGGCTTGGAGCTATCTTTATCACATCAATGTGAGCATTAATTTTTTTGGAAAATACTAATAGATGCTCTTAGGGTAATGGTTAAGAATTCATTTAAAGAAAATTTTTATGAAAAAAAAATTTTGACAATTTTTTTCATTTCTCATAAAAATAGTGTTAAAAATTTTCTAAGAATATTGTTAACCGTTGTTCGAAACGTAGCTGAAATAGATAAATGATATGTTCACAACATTTTTATATTTTTACAACAAATTCCAAATGACAGGTTGTTATTGTTAGGAAAAAAAAAGTAATTTTAGCATTAGGTTTAAATTTGAACCAATAACAACTAACCGCTTATGATTTGTTGTAAAAATATTATAAAAATATTACGTGCGTAGCATTTCTCTCAGATAACATTGCTCGAAACTCCAACGCTAGTCTACATGTATCTTCTCCAGTTGCCTGCCCGTTAATTAATCCGTTATAAAATCTATAAAACAAAATTTCACTCCAACTTCTCTTCTTTGATTCCCTATTCTGATTCATGGCGATTCCTCATGGCACGGCCGAACAAGCCAAAGCCAAGGCTTACGCGGCCTTCTCCTCCGCCGTCCGCCACTTCTTGAAGGCGATGTCTATTGGTCCCTCCAACTACCTCCTCTACTCAAACCGATCCGCCACCTACGCCCGTCTCGGCAAGTACTCCGAGGCCTTGGCCGATGCCGAGAAAACCGTTCAGCTTAAGCCTGACTAGCCCAAGGGCTACTCCGGCGAGGCGAGGCTCATTTCGGCTTAGGCCACTTCGACGAAGTAGCGACATATACGAAAGGCCATGAGTGCGACCCCTATGACGAAGGTCTTAAAGTGGGCTTAGCGAAAGCACAGTCCGCCACTTCCGAGCCGGAGAGGAAGGCGCTGGCTCAGAAGGAAAAGGATTTGGGGAATTTGGCGTATATGGTGAAGGATTTCGATACGGCGATTGCGGTGATCGAGTTGAGCGATGAGGATATTTCGTTTCTCTTGAATCGAGCCCTTACTTATTTGAAAATGGGACAGGTGTGTATGGGCCTAAACTGTCCTTAGTGAGGCTCCACATGTTGAAACTATGCTCTAATACAATGATAAATTATTGGTTGTCTTGTACAATTAGAAAATAGTGAATTTAATTGTTTAACCTAACAATTCACATGTGGTTGAAATGTGATATAATCTTAAAATTGTTTACTACACTTTAAAAAGAAGCACAAATCATATTAGAGTAAATTGCATTATTCTTTTTTCTTTTTTTAATAAGTTTATAGTCTCAACAATTTCACAAAATATTTCACCATTGTCAAGGTGGCAAGTTGTGAAAGGCAAATGATAAAGGGATGTTTGATTTAGATGTGAACCAGTAAAAACTTGCCAATTCAATTGTCATGAAAAATTTTAAGTCTGTAACGTTACTCTTTGTTTTTTTATTTTTTTATTTTTTTATTTTTTTATTTTTATTTTTTTATAGCTAACGTAGGGTTTTAGTGCACTTCACAAAGAGACCCTGTCCTACACACACCGGAACACCGGATAAATACCGGGTAAAGTGCATTTATCCTATATATAAGTATACTTCACTTTCACTCATGCCTCATGAGGATAAATTGCTTTGTCAAGGATGAAAAACTCCTGGATTACCCAATAATTGGTTCTAGCAGGTGGGGTCAGTTGCCCATAGAAATTTTCTTAACAGTGTGAATTGTTGTATAGTATGCTCTGCAATGTGCAATTATTATGAGTGAATTTCTCCTATGTCATCTAAGAAAAAAAAGTATACTTCACTCACATGTGGTTTGGGACGGTTTTACATCAGCTACCTGTGGTTTGGTCTTTGATAAATACACCTTCAAACATGAGTACATGACACAAATCACCAGAGGGTAAAATGATGCAACCTCCCCCCAAAAAAAAAACTCTACCTAAATTAATTTCAGCCAGGCCAAACCTGCTGAATCACCCAATGACCTAAATCCTATCATCTTGACAGCACTGATGTGTATATAAACATGTAATCCATTTAATAATAAGGTAATATGGCTTTAATTGTGATGTGTTTGGAATTTTTGAATGCTCACATAGAATTGGCTCATGTGCCATTGTTTTAGCTTATAGATGGAGCAGCATCAGAAGGAGATCGTTCATTCTTTTTATATCCTTTTGAGCATCAAATTGTTTTTCTGACAATGTTTTGCCACAATCTAAAATGGTCCTAGTTACTGGCGACACTATACTTGTTGCTATGCAACTTTTGCCTTGATTCTGAAACATGCGCACTGAGTTCCCTTCCTGTTATAGTTTGATGCTTACACATAGCCAACATATGATATGAATACTGGATGTATTAAACTGTCTGATATTGTCATTTATTTATTTTTAACATGCTCTGATCCAACTACTAATATTATTGTTGGTTCAGTATGTGGAATGTATTAAAGATTGTGATAAGGCTGTTGAAAGTGGAAGAATGCTGCGATCAGACTCTAAGATGATAGCAATAGCTTTGACCAGGAAGGGAACTGCCCTGGTGAAAATGGCAAAATGCTCTTAAGGACTATGAACCTGCTATTGAGATTTTCCAGAAAGCTCTTACAGAGCATCACAACCCTGACACATTGAAGGAGCTAGATGATGCTATAAAAGCAAAGAGGGATCTAGAGCTACTACTAGAATCCTTTGATCCAAAATCTGCTGATGAGGAACATAAGAAAGGTATTCCCTCCCTAGAACACTAAACCTATTGTTTTATTTGTCTTATGCATAGGGAAGGAACCAGAATTTTAATCTAGGGGACCAAAGTATATTCAATTTTTTCTTTTATGCAAACTAAACAAATTATCAACAAGAAAAATGCTAAAGTCGCCACTAATTTTATTAAAAACTTACAAATTGATGTAGTAATGAATGTGATTAGTACCACATTAATAACATAATAAATAATACCAAAACTGATGCAGGGTTATGAGGTAAATTGTTTGAGTTTGAGAGGGGTTTAGGAAAATAAAGTTGTAAAACAAGCTCAAGGCAATGTCAAGCTTTCTTAAGAGAAATCCATCTCTTGAAAATAGCTCTAGGCTAACCTCTCAATTTGATTATCAAAACTGTTTTACAATTTATGAAAGTCAAGCTTATATATTTCACAAACTTTGACTGTTCTCATCTGATTGGCCCATGGTAATGCCTTCTAATTGTTTAATCAATAGCCTCACTAAGTGGTTAAAAAAGAGCTATGAATCTTGTTCTGTTACAAAAGACTTAACAACTAACTAGTTAAAAAAAGGAAATTAAGCAACCTATTACAAAAACTACAAAACAGCATTTCACAATTACAAGCTTAGATGCTCCTGCATCAAAAACTGCTATCAATTTTATTGCAAAATGTTTTACAGTTTACAAACTGACTTGGAAATTTGTGACTCAGCTGGTTAAGTGGGGTCACATGTCAAGTGCGATGCACGTGTGTCACTTTTTTGTTAATATAACACCAACACAGACAGCAGGACATTGCAGCAACGTTATAAAATTGGGGGGTCATTAATGAATTTCGAAAGCATGGAGGACATTGTAATCAGAGTAAAAGATTAGGATCGAACAGTGTAATTTATCCTAACAAAAAATTGTCTTTTCAGAGCTACTCAGTCCCAACACTGGCATCAATTATCAAAGATTTTCCAGGATGGAATCATCAAAGGCATCTCATTCTGATAAGAAATACCAGGATAGTGAGCCTACCGTTGTTGTTGCTAATCCTTTCAATTCCAATGATGGGTACAACTGGCGTAAATATGGGCAGAAGCTGGTTAAGGGCAATGAAAATCGACGAAGCTACTACAAATGTACATGTGTGGGTTGTAATGTCAGAAAATGGGTTGAGCAATCTCCTGCCGGAGAAATAATTAAAATTATGTACCAAGGCAAACATAATCATGAAATGCCTAATAAGCTTGCAAAAGAAATTAGTGATTTGCAATGTCTGGCCGGAAATATGAACATTCTGAGTCAATTGGAAACAGCTTATTCAGTTCCTGAGAAGGATCAAGAATCCACAGCATTCACTCTAACAAAAAGTGACTGTGAGGAGGAAGGTGTTGCAGAAACAAGAGAAGAGGTCTCTCATTCTGATGGGACATACCAGCCTACTATTGCTATTGATAAGCCTACCAATGATGGCTACATGTGGCGTAAATATGGGCAGAAGAATGTTAATGGCAGTGAATATCCACGAAGCAACTACAAATGTACATATCCGAATTGTCCTGCCATAGAAAAGGTTGAGCGTTCTCCTGCAGGACATATAACTGAAATTGTCTACAAAGGCACTCATAATCATCCAAAGCCTCAACCCAGTATTAAGCGAGCAAAAGAAGGTAGTGATCTAAGTGGAAATATAAATTCTCAAGCTAAGCCAGATCTGGTTTTGCAAAACCAGGCTGGAAATTGGAACAAGTCAAGTCAAGTGGTACCAGCTTATACAGTTCCTGAGAGGGATCAAGAATCTACTCAAACAGCACTCACTCGGTTAACTGGATCAAGAGACAGTGAGGGGGAAGGTGATGCAGAAACAATAGAAGGGGGGGATGGGCCAAATCCAAAGAGAAGGCATGTTCCAACCTATTATTGTACATAGGCGAAAACACCATTTTGGTCCCTACATTTTAATAGTAATCAATTTAGTCCTTATTATTTTCAACTTGCAATTAATTTGGTTCCTACCGTTAATTCACTAACAAAAAATGCTTACGTGACTAACGGATTACACAGTTAACACACTTGACGCTTACATGGCAAATAAAATATAATAAAAATTATTTAATAGATATTTAAAAAACTAGGTCAACACTTAAATTCAAAAAAAAAAAAAATCAATTTCTCAATTTTAAAGAAAGAAAAAAAAAATGTTAGAGCATTCTTAGTTTTTCTTGCATTTTCTTAGCAATCAAAACAAACACCCCAAAAAAAAAAAAAAAAAAAAACGTAGAGAATTCAAAATTTTATGCTTCATTATTTTCACTATGTTTTCTCACGAACCAAACAGGAGCAGGTGAACTAAACAAATGTGGATCTAACTAAAAAAATCAAAGTAGAAATACGAAATCAAAGAGATCAAAAAAATTAAATCAGTTGCTAAATTTTATGAGATTGTTTTGAATTATAAGCCCAGATGACCATCCACAAAAGAAAAACCAATATTTCATTATCATTCCAAAGAATCTTTACATAACAAAAAGCTAATTCATTACAAATCTATCATATACCCGTAACCCATGAAAAGCCAACAAATCCAACAAGAAAACCATTTTTAAATATGGCTTGGTTTTGACTCTTTGATCTCTCTCTAGCATTGAATCAGTGGCAAAGGTTTGACAACGGAAAGACTCGGCGGAGATTTATGGACGTCCGAGGGTCGTGACAGAGCAAGGAGGCTTTGCCTTCTTTAAATCAAAGAGAGAGAAAAGGGTTATAGATTGGGTTTAGAGAGATTGGGGATTGGCCTTGAGAAACGAGAACCACCGCCAGGAGTGGTGATGGTGATGAGTGGCGACAACGAACGAGGGGTTGCTCTGCCATGGTAGTTCAGATTGCTCCAGCCACTGAGTCTAAGCTAGAAACGCAGAACAGATTTGGACATCATGAAATCACATAGAACAAATACTCACTAAACCCACATCCAAACGGACCTTCATGGATGAAATGGCTAGAGAGAGACTGGAATTAGAAGTCATAACTCATAAGGAGCGAGAGATAGAGCCATGGCATTTGGTTAGTGGGAAGAGAGTTTAGAGTTTAAGTCTTTACGACCATAGGTGTCAAATTTTCAAGGCATAGGACAAATCTGGATAAATTATAGGCGTAAATGCACTTTTAGTCCCTACATATTACACTTTTTTCATTTTGGTTCCTACATTTTATTTTTAACACTTTTAGTCCCTAAACCAATTAACGCGTGACATTTAAGTTCTTACCGTTAGCCAACTAACTGGAAAAGCTGAGGTGGTAGACAGAACACCTTATTAGTTGATGTGGCGCTGATGTGACACTGATGTGACGATTAAAATATTATTAAAAAATATTATTTGGCATTTTTATATTGTCTGACATGGCTTTTTATAAAAAATTAAAATGCTGACGTAGCATATAAAATTGCCAAATAATATTTTAATCGCCACATCAGTGCCACGTCAGTTAATAAGGTGTTCCGTCTACCACCTTAGCTTTTCCAGTTAGTTGGTTGATGATAAGGACTTAAATGTCACGCGTTAATTGGTTTAGGAACTAAAAGTGGTAAAAATAAAATGTAGGGACCAAAATGGAAAAAGTACAAAATGTAGGGACTAAAAGTGCATTTACGCCTAAATTATATGTTGCTTTCAAATCTGGGTTTATGTAAATTATATTGGTAATTTTGATTTTTATGTGTTTATGTTTGGTTGCTTAGAAAATACAAGAAAAACAAAGAATGCTCTAACAAAATATTTTTTTTCTTTCTTTAAAATTGAGAAATTGATTTTATTTTTCAATTTATTTGCTGACCTGGCATTCTAAATAGCTATTAAATATTTTTTATTTTATTTTATTTGCCACATAAGCGTTAAGGGTGCCAATTATGCAATCTGTTAGCCACGTCAGCATTTTCCATTAGTGAATTAACGACAGGGACCAAATTGATTGCAAGTTAAAAATAACAATGACCAAATTGATTTGCTACCAAAATATAGGGACCAAATTGACTAAAATGTAGGGACCAAAATAGTGTTTTTGCCTTGTACATATTCATCCTTTTACCCTTTTTTTTTTGTTTTTGAGATTTTTGAAAAAAAAAAAAATATATATTTACCTTGGAGTGCAGGATGAAAGATGCTGGGACATCTGGGGTCCCTTTGTCACACAAGACTGTGGCAGAACCAAAAATCATGGTGGGCAAAGGCAATCCTTATCAAGGTGGTAATTCCATCTGTTTCTTTTTTTTCTTTTTTTCTTTTTTCTTTTGTGTGTGTGTGTGTTTTGTTCCCACAATTGCATGGTGATGGTGCAATTGGATTCTAAGAATAAATCACTATTTTTCTGACAAGAATTAAAATCATATAAATTGAGTGACAGAGTTGTATCAACTTTGACCCCAGTTAAATGGCTTCTTGTATAAATAAATTACCTCTAAGATGAAGCTTTAGGGTTTATATAATTTGAAGTGTGGCGAGCTTTTTATTTTTATTGTCTGATTTGATTTGCAATCAACTTTTAAAAATGATTTATTTATAATTTGTTTCCAATTTGTTTTTGAAATTTAATATATATTAAAGGGACTGAAGCTTACAATCCTAAAATATGGTTAAACATGTCAGTGAGGCTGTCTCTTAAAGTTAAAGAGTATTTTTTTTTTTTTTTGGATAGGTAACTAGTGCGTTTTTATTGGTCAATAAAAATATAAACTTTGAGTTTACGATGATGAACACAAAAGAACAAGGAATACATAAATACAAACAATCAAATTACTGGTATAAGAGAAGCTAGGAAATCAAGAATGGATGAACAATCCGAGGAACCCCAATACCTGGACCAATCAAAGACAGTTATGGCGCAAATATTTGAGTTGATCCAATGAGTTTTTGGTGTCCTCAAACAAATGAAGATTCCACTCCTTCCATACAATCCACATCAAACAACCTGGAATCATGTTATAAATATCTGAGCCCTACTTCTCGAGCCAATTCCATTAACAAAACAATAAACTCACAATAAAGTTTGGCATGACTCAATGAGTCCCAAATATCTTAAACATGTCCACCTACAGAGTATGGGAAACATCACAATGAAGAAGTAAGAGATGATCCACTGATTCCCTAGTACTTTGACACAGACAACACCAATTCACTTGTGTTTAATCCTCTCCTCATAAGATTATCCAAAGAAAGGATCCGACATAAAGTTGTTGTCCACCATTTGGAACCGAAGAGTAAATATGATCAAGAAAAGAGAAAATCGCCTCTAATTCTCAATCATAAAAATCTCTGTGAATTCTCAAGTTCCAAGTCCTATCATTCCCATCTACCTAGTGGTCCAAAACATTAGAGATAAAAGCTTCCTTATCACATTAACACTAAAAAAGATCAGGGTAAAGAGTCTTAAGAGAATTGTCCCCAGACCACCAATCATGCCAAATAATAATATGAATACCCTCTCTAACTTCGAAAGCCAAATGTTCATAAAAACTATCCCAACCTATTTTTTTTTTTGATAGGTAATAAGACTTTTATTGAGAGAAAAAATTGAACATCATGTTCATGATGGTGAACACTTTGAACAAGTAAACAAATACAAAAAGATCAAGAGCTAAAGGAAATAGAAACTAAAAAATCAGATACAGTAGTAAAGTTTGTACACCCCCAAACACGAGCCCAAAGAAACAAAGTACGAAAAAGGAGGCATTTTAGATGTTCTAATGTTCTCACCTTGTCTTCAAAAATGCAGGCATTACGTTCCAGCCAAACTAACCACATTAAACATGCCGGGACCATATTCCAAATGTTTGAAAGATGCTTACCAAACCAGTTTCTCCAAATAAAGAAAAAAGAGTTGATTGACCTTGGCATTCCCATTGGATCCCAAACACTGCAAAAACTTCACACCATAAGGCGTGAGAGAACTTACAATGAAGAAGAAGGTGGTTCACTGATTCCCCATCGCAGCAACATAAGCAACACCTATTAGCCAGAAATTGACATTTCTTAATAAGATTATCAATGGTGAGTATCCCATCATTAGCTGCTGTCCATAAGAAGAAAGACACCCGTTTAGGCACCTTAATACGCCAAATACAGTCCCAAGGAAAGGCATCAGTGTTAGGACTAAATAATAGCTTATAAAAAGAGCGCACATCAAAAACACCAGACTTAGTCAATCTCCAGACCAGCTGATCATCCCCCTCACCCCTCGGCATAGAGGAATAAATGAACTCAAAAAAGGAATAGACAATGGCTGCATGCCAATCCTGAGGACCATGTCAGAACAGCAAATTCCAACTCCTACCTCCTTCTGAAGTAGATACAACCAAGTCAGAGACCCATGCTTCTTTAGACAGAGAGCAAGCATACATAGTAGGAAAGAGTTCCTTCAAAGGAGTAGGCCAACACTATGGGTCATGCCAAAAACTAACACGGCTACCCTCCCCCACATTATACAGAATCTGGCTAAAGAACTTCTATGTTCCTTCTTTAATACTCCTCCACATCCCACACCCGTGGGAACCTTTTACCCCTCTAGTGCACTAGCCTCCTCTCGCCTCCCCATATTTGGCTGTTATAAACTAACGCCATAATCTATTATTTTCTTTCCCAAAACGCCACAACCACTTCCCAAGCAAAGCCTTGCTAAACAACCCAACCCTCTAGATCCCCAAATCAACCACCACATTCAACTGGCAAGCATACCTTATCCCAAGCAACTAAAGGATACTTAAAAACATCCTCTGAGGCCCCCCAAAGGAAATTCCCCTGAATCCTTTCTATTCTAGCTGCCACAGCCTGAGGGGTAGTAAACAATGATAGAAAGTAGGTGGGAAGACTCGATAAAGTTCTTTTTAACAAAGTAAGCCTACCACCTTTTGACAAATAAAGTCGTTTCCATCCAGACAGCCGTTTCTACATCTTTTCTATAATAGGGTTCCAAATTGACGAATCCTTATAATGTACCCTGAGAGGCATGCCCAGATATCTCATAGGCAAAGTGCCCATCCTACTCGTATACTACACCATAAGCCACACCCATGAGCCCCCTGACTAACTTTAGTACTCCTCCCCCCTTTATCCCTATATTTGGTGGGAATAACCCGTCTTCATAAATGAGAAACTTTTTTTTTTTTTTTTTTTATGACGTATCAAACTCCTATAGGCAACTGACTCCACCTGCCAAGAATAGTTACCAGGTAATTTAGGAGCTTTTCACCCTTGACGGGCTAAGCAGTTTATCCTCATGCCTAGGAGGGAAACTTCATGCCCAAACCTCCATAATCATTTCCTTAGCAATGCTTGATTAAAATACACAATCCTCTTGATCCCTAAACAACCCACCTTAATGTGAGAAAAAACCTTGTCCCTTGCCACCAAAGGGTATTTGAAGCCCTCCTCTGACGCCCCCTAGAAGAAATTTCTCTAAATTTTTTCCAATCTGTCAGCCACAAATTTAGGGATGGTAAACAAAGAAAAATAGTAT